>CM055125.1:8562317-9162317 GCA_029206835.1 Rana muscosa | reverse complement strand
CATGTCACCGCTGACATCCGTGCTTCCATAGGAGTGCATGGAGGATCCGTTTCAGGTCCGCCTAAAAAACTGACAGGCGGACCTGAACGGACCTCCGTGTGAAAGAGCCCTAATACTGTATGCTGTCGTGGAGATAAGGCTATACGCAGAGCACACAGCATATCTCCTGTGCTAATAAGCACACATTTTGTCTAATGATATAATGCATCTTACCTATAGCTCTATTTCCCGTATATCCCCAAGTAAACAGACATCATCACAGCTTACGTCTCAGCTCCATCAGCATGACTCCCTAGAGACCAGTCTGCTTGGCTTTTTATTCCAACATCACATAAGCTATGACAAACAGGAAGTGATCGCCACAATAGCCAATCGCTTCCTCAATACAAAATGACATCACAGGAAATGATAAACAGGAAACCCTTCCATGGAATAGAGCTCTAAACAGAAATGAGAAATACTTACCTCATAAGTATCTCTCCCTCAGTGCTCATGGGAATATATATTAATGGTAAAAGCTGCTACTATAAAATTAGTATTGGATCAGAAATATGTGTAAATAAAATAAATAATTATTTAAACATTAGTAGCGCTATAAAGAGATTTAAAAAAAATAATAATTATAAATGCACAGAGTAAGAACTCTGCTAGAAATCAGAGTGTGAGATAAAAAGAAAGTTCACTTCAGCAATGGGAAAACATAAAATCATGTGAGTGAATGTTCCCAAACGATCTTCCTCCACACAATGCTTGTCTGATAATCCCCAAAGGAAACTCACTTACCAGATGTAAGCAGATTCAGAGCGTATCTTTAAATCACAGATAACATCCAACTGGTGGTGTGTTTCTCCTCTGCTGGTCCTGGGTAGTGATGGACGAACATCTGATGGGACGGTTCGTGAACGCGATCGCGCGCAAATGTTCGCAAACCGCAGGTTCGCGGCGGGTACCATTCACTTTAATGGCAGGCAAACATGAAAAACCTCCAGGTCATATTTGCAGCCACAAAATACTTACTAGCTGTGCACACATAGTCCCACAACATGGACACTGACATACCAGAAGTATTAAGCGAATCTGCGATCGACGACGACAAGCATTCTTTTTTTATCTGCAAAATTTCGTCAATTCAGGAGTGCATGAAGGCCATGGAGGAGAGGCAAGGCCAGGCTATGATGGGGGTGCAGGAGATGATCCTGCTATTGGAAAAGTTTTTATAAGTTATATAAATCGTTTATACAGTTATAACGTGTATTTATTTTTTTGTAATATTGCTCGGTTTTAGTGTAATAGCTCGGCCTAAATCAGCCAGAACTGACAGCAGCCGGTAAATACATGTCAACTACATATAAGGTCCATTCACACGTCTGTAAAATGGGTCCGCATCCGTTCCAAAATGTCATGGATATGCAGTAATTATGCAGAAAAATTAGGCATTCACAGCCTGGATAAAGAAGTAAGTGTCGGCCAGTACAGGCCCCAAAAATTAGCCAACAGGCGTTCACCTGACATCAAAGAACTTTGTATTCTGTGGCTGGAGGTACATTAGGCATTCACAGGATAAATAAGTTTCGGCCATTACAGGCCCCAAAAATTAGGCATTCAACGGACATAAAAGGTCTTTTATGCCGCTGTATTTACCTAAGACAGGGACCATGAATTGTTATGGTTGGTGGCGGATATTTGTGGCCTGTCATGAGAAATTTGAATCAAACATGGTCTACTGGTCACATGTGTTGAATTCCTCCGAGATCCATGCCTCATTCATTTTTAGAAATGTGAGGTAGTCAACACTGTCGTGAGCTAGGCGAGTGCGCTTATCTGTCACGATCCCCACTGCTGCGCTGAACGTCCTTTTGGACAGGACACTGGATGAGGGGCAAGCCAACAGTTCCATTGCAAATTGTGCAAGCTCTGGCCAGAGGTCAAGCCTGCCCACCCAGTAGTCCAGGGGTTCATCACTTCTCAGAGCGTCCACATCGGCCGTTAACCCGATGTAGTCGGACACCTGTCGGTCTAGGCGTTCCCTGATGCTGGATCCGGATGAGAGCTGTCGATGGGTCGGCTGAAAGAATGATCTCATATCAGAAGTGACCAAAACATCTTCAAACCGCCCTCTTCTTGCAGGCGCTGTTGGATTGGTACCCGCAACTCTTTCTCTGTGAGTGGAAATTCCTCTGCTCCAAAAGCAGAATGCAGCATTTCTCTAAGCAAGGCCTGGAAGTGCTCCATTCTGACAGCCCCCTGTGATGGTGGTAACATTTCCGGCATTTTTTGTTTGGTCCTTGCCCTTTATGCTTTTTATACGGGGGTTCCTCTTAAAACACTGCAGCATGAAGGCCCCCATTTGCACTAAACTGGAAGAGGTGTGGTGGTGGCCTGGCTCCTGCTCATCATTCAGGATAATGTCATCCTCATTCTCCTCCCCCCATCCACGGACAACAACAGGGATCCCAGAAAGGTTTAAAGCATGCTCTTCTTGCTCCTCATCATCCGCCCCGGCACCATCCTCCTCTGACTCCTCTTCAGACTCCTGTTGTTGACTTGTCTCAGATGGAGTAGCCCCCCCTGGCAATTCATCCAGCATTGCGACTTCCTCATCTTCCTGCTCCTGCTCCTCGACGGCTTGATCAATGACATGACGCAATGCACGCTCCATTAAGAAGGCATAAGGTACGATGCCACTGATGGCGCCATGGTTGCGATTGACCAGTTTGGTGATCTCATCAAATGGCCACAGAAGTCTGCATCTGTCGCGCATGAGCAGCCACTGGCGCGGTGAAAAAAAAACAAGCTCTCAGAACCTGTCCTGCCGCAGAGTTCGTACAGGTAGTCGTTAGGCTGCTCCAGCAGAAACGTGCAGTTATCAAGCATATACAAGGTTGAGTTCCATCGTGTCGGGCAGTCACAAATAAGACATCTGACCGGCAGATTGTGTCGCTGCTGAATGTGAGCAAGGCGAGCCATGGCCATGCAAGATCTTCTGAAATGGGCCAAGATTTTCCTTGCCTGCCGCAAGACGCCCTGGACCCCAGGGTATTTGACAACGAATCGCTGCACGACCAAGTTCAAGACGCGTGCCATGCATGGCACGTGTGTAATTTTGCCCTGTTTCAACGCGCTCAGCAGATTGGCACCGTTGTCGCACACCACTTTACCAACTGTCAAATTGAGCGGTGTTAGCCACTGATCTGCCTGTGAACGCAAAGCTGAAAGGAGTGCAGGGCCAGTGTGGCTCTTGGCTTCCAGGCACAACAAACGCAGCACAGCATGGCAACGTCTTACCTGGCATTTTTGAATAAGTTCTGGGGATCTTGGGCGGCGCAGTGGAAGAGACGGTAGCAGAGGAAAAGGAGGAGTCAGCCGAGGAGGAGAGGGAGGATGGAGTAGGAGGAGGAGAAGAAGAGGCAGGCCTGCATGCAATCCGTGGCGGTAAAACCAAATCTACATGGGTGCCACGGGTTACATGCTTGACGGCCGTCAGAAGGTTCACCCAGTGGGCAGTAAAAGTTATATACCTCCCCTGCCCGTGTTTGCTAGACCACGTGTCTGTGGTCAGATGTATCTTGGCACCGACACTGTGTGCCAGAGATACATTTACTTGCTGCTGAACATGGCCATATAGCTCTGGGATGCCCTCCTGCGAGAAAAATTTCCTTCCTGGGACCTTCCATTGTGGTGTTCCAATGGCCACAAATTTTCGAAAGGCCTCCGAGTCCACCAGTTTATATGGCAGTAGTTGGCGGGCTATCAGTTCCGACAAGCCAGCGGTCAACCGTTGGGCAAGAGGGTTATCCGGCGTCATCATTTTTTTACACTCGAACATTTGGCCCACGGTAGCCTGCCTTTTTCCAGAAAAACGTGAGGACGGCATGATGGAATGTGGAGTGGAGGACAATTGTGAGGAGAGAGGAGAAGGAGAAGTAGAAGAGGCTGGATAGTGAGAGCCTGGATTGTGGCTTTGTGGGTTCTGACGGCGTTGCTCCCACTGGGCTCGGTGATGGGAGTTCATGTGCCTTCTTAAGGCGGTCGTCCCTAGGTGAGTGTTGGGCTTACCGCGACTTATGCGTTGACTGCAAAGGCTGCAGATGGCAACACTATTATCAGCGGTGGACACGTTAAAAAAAGCCCACACTGCGGAGCCATGTGCCGGCGTCCTGGGAGCGCCAGATGTGACCTTACATGGTTGATGGCTCGCTCCTGATACATTAGCAGTCTGGTTTGTCCCTCCTGTGCAATGTAAGTTCGGCCTGCTTCTCCTCCCTATCTGCTGGTCCATCTCTCCCTCTGAACTCCCTTCCTCTGCCTCTGTTGTGGGCACCCACGTGACGTCCATAGACACGTCATCATCGACGTCACCTTCCCCACCACTAACATTAGAGATCTCGGAGTAGACAGCAACAGCGGGGACCAACCTCCTTGGGCTGATCTGGGTACTGTCGTCAGACTGCTAAGTGACGGTTGTTGCTACCTCCTCTTCCTGATCCAATGCCAAGAATTGCTGCGCATCGAAAATGTCTTGTGATGGATCGGAAAATAATTCATGTTACTCAAGCGGAGGGTATATGATGGTGACCATGGTGGTAGTGTCTTTGGGGTGCACACAGCAGAGAGTGAAGAGGGTGCAGATAGAGAGGATAAGGAGGGTGCAGAAGAGGAAGGCTGAGTGAGCCACTCAACCAAGTCTGGTGCATCCTTTGACGTAATCGAACGCACCTTCTTCAACTTCCCACTTTGGCTCCGGCCTGGTGCTTCTGCCCTACCCCTTCCACCCCTGCGGAAGGGCCTGCCCCTTCCTCTGTCTGTCATTTTTTAAATGACCCTGTGACAAAAGTCTCTAGAGAAGCGCAGTATATGTGGAAAAAGGTATATAACACCCCGCTTCAATCTGTCGTTTTGGGGGGCCACTGGTCTATCACACCAGTTATAATACTTTTTTCTAATTGCGCTTGTCACTCTTTGTAGTTGTAGTATCGCTGCAGAACCGCTCAGCAGTCACAATGCTGCACAATACAAATGCACTATAATATGCTTTCTATATTAGAAAGTATATTATAAGTGTATTACACCCCTATATACTGCACACACAAAAAATGTTACACCTATACCAGTCCTTAAAAGGACTTTTGCGGACCTATTAGTTAGCGATTTGTGTCACTACAGTCTGTCCCTGCTCCACACAGCAACCTCTCCCTACACTGACAAAAGACAGCTGCAGCAAAACCGCTCAGCAGTCACAATGCTGCACAATACAAATGCACTATACTATGCTTTCTATATTAGAAAGTATATTATAAGTGTATTACACCCCTATATACTGCACACCAAACAATAGTACACCTATACCAGTCCTTAAAAGGACTTTTGTGAACCTAATAGCTAACTTTGTGTCACTACAGTCTGTCCCTGCTCCACAGCACAGCAACCTCTCCCTACACTGACAAAAGACAGAATGAGAAATGGCAGCCAGATCAGGTCTATTTATAAGGTTGGGGTAGGGGGTATGTCCATGTGCTGAAATGTCTCAATTGGCTGTCCTGTACCACATGATGGATGTGTCATGGGTCAAAGTTTTTCACAATGTTAAAGAATATGGCGGCCGCGAATAGCGCCATATGTCTGCCGGTTCGGCGAATAGCGAACGCGCAAAGTTCGCCGCGACCCGACTGCGGGGCGAACCGCAAGGCCATCTCTAGTCCTGGGTTATTGGATGGATATGTAGCTGTTGTTGATGGCTTCAATATATTTCCATCTGTATGCAGCTCGTTATAAACATAAAAAGGTGCACATAGCGTAATCCAGTAGAAAAGTCTTTATTAAAATTAATTCATATTGGTGTACGCTTAGGCCCCTTTCACACGGAGGGTCCGTTCAGGTCCGCCTGTCAGTTTTTTAGGCGGACCTGAACGGATCCTCCATGTAGCCCTATGGAGCCACGGATGTCAGCGGTGACATGTCCGCTGACATCCGCTCCGCCAAAGTGTGACGGAGGAAAACCCTATTTTTCCTTCCGTCGGCGGAGCGGATCGGATGACAACGGACTTTACGGTCCGTCATCATCCGATCCCCCATAGGGGAGAGCGGCGCTCTGACAGGGCAGTCCCTGCACAGTGTGCGGGGACCGCCCAGTCATCTGCCGGCTCAGCGGGGATCAACGGAGCGATCCCCGCTGAGCAAGCGGAGCTTCACGGGGCGGATCTTCACGGATCCGCCCCATGTGAAAGAGCCCTTACAATGTATCAACCTTGTTTAAAACATATTCAAAATTTCCTTGTAGTGTTGTTCTATGCTGCTATACCTGCACCGCCACAGCGGTGTTCCCAGGTAGGCAAAGCAGATGATCCGACGGCGTAGATTGCTGTGTGGTCACGCCCTGACGCGTTTCCTCATTGCTTTCGTCAGAGGCCCAATCTCCCTCTGGCCAGAGCAATGAGGAAACAAGTCAGGGCGTGACCACACAGCAACCTACGCCGTCGGATCATCTGCTTTGCCCACCCGGGAACACCGCTGTGGCGGTGCAGGTATAGCAGCATAGAACAACACTACAAGGAAATTTTGAATATGTTTTAACCACTTAACGACCGCCCACCGCCGATTTACGTCGGCAGAATGACACGGACAGGCAGAATCACGTAGATCTACGTGATCGCCTTTGTGCAGTTGGGGGGTCCATCCGGACCCCCCTTCACTGCAGTGAGCGGCCGTTAAGTGTTCGGGAGTGATCAGGCATGAGGGGGCGGCCGCTCGATTCCGCCCCCCCCCTCGCGATCGCTCCCGGCCAATGAAAATGCTTCCTCCGCCATGTGATGTAAACAAGGCTGGAGGAAGTGATGTCATCTCCCTCGCCGCCGTCTTTTCGTTCCCGGCGCCGAGCAGAGAAGAAGCAGGTTAGTGCACTAACAGTCCACTGACACGTAGGTACACATAGGCACACAAATCACCCCCCAGTCACCCCCAGATCACCCCCCAGGTCACCCCAAAGCCCCCAATCACAGTGTCACTGATTGCAGTGATCATTTATTTTACTGATCACTGCATTTAGTGTCATCTGTGATTGTAAAAAGTTGCAGGGCAGTTAGGATTAGGCCCCTTTAGGTCCAGGGTAGCCCCCTAACCCCCCCTAATAAAGGTTTAACCCCTTGATCACCCCCCAGGTAACCCTTTCACCCCCTAACTTCAGCGTCACTAAGCGATTGTTTTTCCGATCGCTGTATTCGTGCCGCTGGTGTTTTAGATAGGCAGTTATTTTTTTTTAGGTTCGCCGCAGGTTTTTATTAGTGTCAGGTACCCCCATATATTATTTTAACCCCCTGATTGCCCCTAGAGTTAACCCTTTCACCAGTGATCGCCGTATAAGCGTCACTGGTGTCACTGGTTAGCCAGTAAGTTATTTAGTTATTTAGGTTACCCGTCAGGTTTTTATATAGTGTCAGGTACCCCCATATTTAACCTAATAAAGGTTTTAACCCCCTGATTGCCCCTAGTTAACCCTTTCACCAGTGATCACCATATAAAGGTTACGGGTGACGCTGGTTGATTAGTTTGCTTTTTATAGCATCAGGGCACCCGCCGTATATAACCCAATAAAGGTTTAACCCCCCTGATAGCCCGGCGGGTGAGATCAATTAGGTTTTAGCGCCAGAGAGGGTCTGCGTCGCCCCAGGCAGTGTTAGGTTAGTGACAGTAACGCTAACACCCACGCGCAAAGCATACACCCCCCTTAGTGGTATAGTATCTGATCAGATCTGATCAGATCTATACTAGCATCCCCAGCGGTTTAGGGTTCCCAAAAACGCAGTGTTAGCGGGATCAGCCCAGATACCTGCTAGCGCCTGCGTTTAGCCCCTCCGCCCAGCCCAGCCCAGCCCAGCCCACCCAAGTGCAGTATCGATCGATCACTGTCACTTACCAAACACAACACACATAACTGCAGCGTTCGCAGTGCTTGGTTTTTGGGGCCCTGTACGCGGCTAGGCTCCCAAAAAGTCCCACACATGTGGTATCCCCGTACTCAGGAAAAGCAGCAGAATGTATTTTGGGGTGCAATTCCACATATAACCATGGCATGTGTGAGCAATATATCATTTAGTGACAACTTTTTGTACATTTTTTTTTTCTTTTTGTCATTATTCAATCATTTGGGACAAAAAAAAAAAATATTCAATGGGGTCAACATGCCTCTCAGCAAATAGCTTGGGGTGTCTACTTTCCAAAATGGGGTCATTTGGGGGGGTTTTGTGCCATCTTGGCATTTTATGGCCTTCAAAACTGTGATAGGTAGTGAGGAGTGAAATCAAAAATTTATGCCCTTAGAAACCTTGAAGGCGGTGCTTGGTTTTTGGGGTCCCGTACGCGGCTAGGCTCCCAAAAAGTCCCACACATGTGGTATCCCCGTACTCAGGAGAAGCAGCAGAATGTATTTTGGGGTGTAATTTCACATATGCCCATGGCATGTGTGAGCAATATATCATTTAGTGACAACTTTGTGCAAAAAAAAAAAAGTTTGTCATATTCCCGCAACTTGTGGCAAAATATAAAATATTCCATGGACTGAACATGCCTCTCAGTAAATAGCTTGGGGTGTCTACTTTCCAAAATGGGGTCATTTGGGGGGGTTTTGTGCTATTTTGGCATTTTATGGCCTTCGAAACTGTGATAGGTAGTGAGGAGTGAAATCAAAAATTTGCGCCCTTAGAAATCCTGAAGGCGGTGCTTGGTTTCCGGGGTCCCGTACGTGGCTAGGCTCCTAAAAAGTCCCACACATGTGGTATCCCCGTACTCAGGAGAAGCAGCAGAATGTATTTTGGGGTGCAATTCCACATATAACCATGGCATGTGTGAGCAATATATCATTTAGTGACAACTTTTTGTATTTTTTTTTTTTTTTGTCATTATTCAATCACTTGGGACAAAAAAAAAAAATATTCAATGGGCTCAACATGCCTCTCAGCAATTTCCTTGGGGTGTCTACTTTCCAAAATGGGGTCATTTGGGGGGGTTTTGTACTGCCCTGCCATTTTAGCACCTCAAGAAATGAGATAGGCAGTCATAAATTTAAAGCTGTGTAAATTTCAGAAAATGTACCCTAGTTTGTAAACGCTATAACTTTTGCGCAAACCAATAAATATACGCTTATTGACATTTTTTTTACTAAAGACATGTGGCTGAATACATTTTGGCCTAAATGTATGACTAAAATTGAGTTTATTCGATTTTTCTTATAACAAAAAGTAGAAAATATCATTTTTTTTCAAAATTTTCGGTCTTTTTCTGTTTATATCGCAAAAAATAAAAATCGCAGAGGCAATCAAATACCATTAAAAGAAAGCTCTATTTGTGGGAAGAAAAGGACGCAAATTTCATTTGGGTACAACATTGCATGTCCGCACAATTTACAGTTAAAGCAGCGCAGTGCCGAATCCCAAAAACAGGCCTGGTCCTAATGGCCCGAAATGGTCCGGGGCTTAAGTGGTTAAACAAGGTTGATACATTGTAAGTGTACACCTATATGAATTAATTTTAATAAAGAGTTTTCTACTGGATTACGCTATGTGCACCTTTTTATGTTTATAACGAGCTGCATACAGATGGAAATATATTGAAGCCGTCAACAACAGCTACATATCCATTCAATAACCCAGGATCATCAGATGAGAAACACACCAGTTGGATGTTATCTGTGATTTAAAGATACGCTCTGAATCTGCTTACACCTGGTAAGTGAGTTTCCTTTGGGGTTTATCAGACAAGCATTGTGTGGAGGAAGATCGTTTGGGAACATTCACTCACAGGATTTTATGTTTTCCCATTGCTGAAGTGAACTTTCTTTTTATCTCACACTCTAATTTCTAGCAGAGTTCTTACGGACTGTGCATTTATTTTTTTATTTTTTTTAAAACTCTTTATAGCGCTACTAACGTTTAAATAATTATTTATTTTATTTACACATATTTCTGATGGAATAGAGCTCAGTTCAGCCTCTGATCCCATGGAGGGAGCAGATCATTCTCTAATGATGGACAAAGTGATGAACGCTGAGAGGGAGGCTTGGATTATTTCCTTCAATAATGACAATAAAACTTCCCTTCTGAAACGGACCGTTTCAAACGCAGTGACGTAAAACACTCCCATGAGCCGAGAAAAATGAAGTTTAATGCTTCTGAGCATGCGTCGACTTGATTCTGAGCATGCATGGGTTTTTTATCCGATGGACTTGCCCATAGACGATCGGAATTTGCTATCGGTTTTTGATCCATCGGAAAAATTTAAAACATGTTCTATTTTTTAAAACCGATGGAAAAAAGACTGATAGGTCCCATACACAATCGGTTTGTCCGATGAAAAAAGTCCATCGTGTGTACAGGGCTTGAGTCTTCTTTCTGGGAAACTGGTACCAACCTGTCTGGGTGGGCACTGACCTGAGTCTCCTAGGCTTGTCTAGGTGACTAGTTGTTAATTAGCTTACTGTTTCTGTTTATGTTAGCAGTTCATTAGATGTACTGTTAGATGGTATTACTGTTTACATTTTGCATTGTTTAAGATAATGTGATCAAGCTCTTATCTGATTTTGTGTGGTATATATGTAGCGGCCTCCTCACTCCCCTCTTTTCTCTCAGCTCGTCTGTCTCTTGTCTAGGGGTATCTTAGAGAAGAGAGAGCGGGGTCACCACGCCAAGCCTTCACCACAGCATGTTTGTGTGGTGTGAGCAAAGTTCTTTCTTTACCTTGGGGCCAGTGTTCTGCACCTGGAGTCTCCAATGAGAGTTACCTTGAACAATGTCTGCCAGAAAATGAGCCCCACACCAATAAAGTCCAACACTCCTTTATTCTTCTGAAGTGAACACAACCAGTTGAACTCCCTTAGCTTAGAAAACAGAACAGACAAGGGAGGTGTGGGTGCGAGTAGGCCCAGACACAATGAACTCTCCACTTTCCTCCCTGAAAGTGGGTTGCGGTCTCCGAGCGAGGGGGAATTTCCTTCCAGGCGGTCTCCGATGGGAGGCTCACCTGTCACTGGCAATATGCTGCACCCGGTCTTCAAGTAAGTAGCTCCCACCGGTCCATTACGCCTTCCGGATTCGGGTACCCACTCCCTGGGTTCCCTAGGACCTCCTTCCCTCGCGGAACTCAGTGGTGGGCACTGAGCTCCAGACCTCAATTCCGAGTACCTCACCCCAGGCTAAAGGTGCCTGGGATGGAACACGACCTCCAAACGTTCTCTAGGCCTAGACCCGCCTAGGGGACCGACACGAACCACCGCCCTCAGGCTGAAGGTGCCCGGGCTTGACTCCCTCCTCCAAAAATGGCCACGCCCTTTATACCCCCTCCCAGCAAGCACCGCGGGTTTCCTGCCCCACCATACAACCGCTGAGAGAGACCAAAAGAGGCATGCCACCGCAATGATGACTCAACCCCGGGCCCAAAGCGACAGCGCCACCTGGTGGCCCCCAGGGAACCATACATCACAGTTTTCCCCACCAGATTCAAAAAAAGAATAGAAAGCACATACCCGCTACATATATTCTGTGTAAGTTTAGAATTAAGTCAGTTCCAGTTTGTACCTAAGCTAGTGTTGTCTAGTTCTTGGGTGCAATACTCAGCTATAATACCGGGTTCCTATGTCTAGAGTGGAGGAAGCTGTATCTTGGCGGAAGCACCCAGATGGGGTGCCAGGAGGTCCGTCACAAAACCTATCTCTTGTATTCTAAAAGGTATTCAGTTTAGTTTATCTCCCTTGGTGGGGACATCATTCAATCATTTAGAGGACATTTTAATGATTTTGATCAGTGATTCACAGAAACTCACATTCAATAACTCATACATTGCATGTACACTGGTGATCTGGAACAGCAGCATTTGTTATAGTCCCAGCAATAGGTCTAGGAGACATTCCCTCTTATGGGTTGGGGACAGTGCCATTCCCTGCGCTCAGCACACAATTCAACCACCAGATCCAACACAGACAGCCTCCCTGGTCCTCCACAATTCAGGTCTCATCTACTGGACATAAAAACTAATGTAGACCCCCGTACATTTCCGGAACGGTTTACAGGTCTGGAACCATGCCCTGCTTGTTAAACTGAAACCTACTGCTTGTTCACTTACTGTATATACAATGGGGGACATTTATGAATGCAGTTGTGCTATTTCGACATGCTGCACCATACAATTGTATGGCAGACAGACAAGTAGTTTGAATGGACCGCGAGTGTACTGACTAGGGTGGTCGGTTCAAATCTCAACCATAGCACTACCTGCCTGGAGTTTGCATGTTCTCCCTGTGTGGGTTTCCTTCCACACTCCAAAGACATGCTGGTAGGTTAATTGGCTCCTGTCTAAATTGTCCATAGTATGTGTGTGTATGTGAGTTAGGGACCTCAGATTGTAAGCTTCTTGAGAGCAAGGACTGATGTGAATGTACAAAATATATATATATATATATATATATATATATATGTAGCAGGATGTCTATATGTAAGAAGGAATCCGGCTCCCTCCGGTGGTATAAGTGTTACAATGCAACTAATGCACTTTGGGACAGATATCAGCTAGGAGAAAAGACTTTGTTGCTTTTAGTAAAAGACAGACTACATTACCCAGGGTGCATTGCAACACCGCAAAGCATTCTGGGCAGACTACTTAAACCAGGGGAGGGGCCAGCGTCTCTCTCTCTGGATCCAGCTCTCAATCAAGCAGGAAGTTGGCACGGAGGCCTGCTTCCTAAGGATTAGGCCAGAAGCCTGGGCCTAAATTACGGGAGTGCCTGAGTGATTTCCAGCAGAGGATCGTCCACAGCATCCTGTGATTGCCCAGCAGAGACCGGAGTCGTCCATCACCATATGCTGTTAGTGACGGAGTCCGGAGACTGCAGCTGAAGCAGAAGCGTGGAGATCGAGTGACCGGGACAAGCCAGAGGAGACTATCTGAAAGTCGGGCCTGTTTGGTGAGAAGGGCACCTGCCCAGAATTGACTACTACCTTAGAGGAAAGTGATTTAGTTAGTGCCAGCCACACTTCACCTATCACGCCACAGCTTGCGGCCTAGTGTATCTCACTGGAGACTATGTGATCAGAGATTGGTGCATCCGTCATTAGTGGGTGGCAGGCACACGAGTACTCAGGTATATTGCGGATAATTACAGCATCTTGTTGAAACCCTGTGGATTACAATTTAACTTGTGCACCGACGGTGGCTAGCGAAGACTTCATTGGAGAAAGGAACATTGAGTGGGACGCAGATAGGCCTTGCTTACCTATTATAGGGAATGAACACGTGCAAGGTATTGCAACAAAGGGGGAGCTCGCGAGCAACCAGTTAGCCGTGCAGAGACACATATAGATACATGTACATATATATAGCTGATGTTATTTCCTGTTATTAACTAATCTCAGTGATACCTATCCTTATTGGTTTATTGACTCTGCAATGCGCATGCAGAGTCAACTGTGTGTATTAATGTGATTCTTTACCCTTCCCTTTTATACTGAGTAAAGGTACCTTTGATTAAGCATATAACTTGTGTGAAGTATCTCTGTCACTTAGAAGGACTAGTGACCAGCAAAGGTAATAACATTTACAGGTTATTGTGTGATGTATGCAGAATTGCGTCTCCTAATACTCAATAGGTCTCACACTCCTTATTCATATCAGTTGTGCTAAGGGAAGGTTTGAGCCACTTCCAGGGGTTGATAGGCAGGACGTAGACCCAAATCAAACAAACAGCAGCTCCTACGGGGGTAGTGCTACACGTGGGGGCTCGTCCGGGATATTCTACAGTTCTGCAATCAACTTTCCCCCTAGACAGAACCCTTACAGCACAGAAATGGACCCTGCTGCTGTAGCCCGGTGGTGCAGGGATGAAGGCATCCTACCCGGAAATGGCCTGGTGGTTGAAATCCAGAGAGAGGCCTGGGTAGAGGAGCAGCTAACTCCAGTCTTGAGAGCATTGTCCACGGACAGGAAGCCATGGGTGATTGACATAAAGACAGATACTGTAAATCCCCACACCTATGCATTATGTGAGTGGAGGAACGGAATCTCTGACTACTTCAAGGGTGCCAGCATAAAAACTACAAACCAAGTAGAACTCCTCCTGATACACCCAGAAGAGAATAAAGATGGCCCCACATCCACTACTTCAGGAGGCCCCAGCACAGGAGGGAGCGCCCAACAAAAGGGTCCCGGTTCACCACCATTGACCACCCTTAGCTCAGAATTGTGCGCTGTCCTGGGGGAGATTGTGACCAAGTGTAAAAAGGACCCTCCAGACTACCTGATGTCAGGATACAGGAAACTCAGGACCTTTTCTGGGAAGAAACCTGTACCTTCAGTGGAAGATGGATTTGAAGAGTGGCTAGATGGCGCCACTCAGGCCCTAGAAGAATGGGAGGTGCCAGAACAACAAAAAAAAACAACGGATTGTGGAAAGCTTAAAGGGGCCTGCTCTGGAGGCCATACATAACCTCAAGTTAAGCAAGAAGGACTGCAATGCACAGGATTATCTGGATATTCTGCAGAATGTGTTCGGCGGGATGGAAAACGTCACTGAACTCACTTACCAGCTGGGGCATTGCTACCAAAAAGAGGGAGAGAAGCTGTCAGAATTCATAGGACGCCTGGATAAGATCCTGCATCGGATCCTACTGAAGAAAGGGATTGATCCAAGAAAAGTGGATGAGGCCCGTGCCCAGCAGGTGTTGAGGGGAGCTCAACCCTTGGACCCCATCGCATTATTGCTACGCACCCGGCGGGACGGGAGCAGCCTGGAATACCCCAACTTGATCCGGATAGTCAGGGAGGAGGAGGCCATGTTGGAAGACAAAAGGAGGAGTCAACACACCAAACCAACTGCCCGAGTCAGAATGTTAAGTGCAGAAGAAGGTGATTCAGAAGTTGAACTCCTAAAGACCCAGGTGTCACAACTAGTAGAAATGGTGTCCATGCTGACTAGCCAGGCCTCTGTGCCACACAACAAGAACACGTCAGAGGAACCAAAAAAACCTCCTAGCTCCAATATGGAACTAGTACAGAAGCCTAAGAGATTGATAACATGCTTCAATTGTGGAGGAATCGGGCATGTTAGAGCAGTGTGTCCCAGCCCAGATGAAGTTGCATCCAGATATCGCAAGCCGGTGGAAAACTTCAGAGGGCCCCGGTGAAGGAGTCAGCCGGGCGCCCACCAGTTTCCACGAACTCCTTCAAGAAGTCCAATGATCCAAAACATCAGAGTCAGGGACCTAAACCTCTGCCAATTAGGCCCCGTCCCACAACTCAGGCTGCTGTTGAACAGAAGGCCAGTGCACACCAGACCCAGAAGGGACTGAGACCCACCGGAAACTCAAGAAAAAAAGAAGTGAGGGTACAGGTAACTGAACCCAGCAAGAAGTCTGTGTTGAAGGAGTTCCCTGCCAAGTTAGTGGGGCCTTCTCCAGTAGTGATGAGCCGAACACCCCCGGGTTCGGTTCGCACCAGAACCCGCGAACGGACCGAAAGTTCGAACGAACATTAGAACCCTATTAAATACAATGGATGCGAACGTTCGAATTCTAAAGTGCTAATTATAAAAACTATTATGCATGTTATTGTCCTAAAAAGGGTTTGGGAACCCGGGTTCTGCACCAGGGGACATGTATCAATGCAAAAATAAGTTTTAAAAACGGTCGTTTTCCGGGAGCAGTCATTTTAATGATGCATAAAGTGAAAAAAAAAAAGTCAAATATTCCTTTAAATATCGTACCTGGGGGGTGTCTAAAGTATGCCTGTGAAGTGCCACGTGTTTCCCGTGTTTAGAACTGTCCCTGCACAAAATGACACTTCTAAAGGAAAAAAAAGCCATTTAAAACTGCTTGCGGCTTTAATGTAATGTCTGGTCCCGGTAATATGGATGAAAATCTTTAAGAAAAATGGCATAGCTACCCCATGACCCCCCCCCTACCCCAGCCCATTACCAGCCCCTTTGGGTCTTGTATGGATATTAAGGGGAACCCCGCACATAAAATAAAAAAGGCCCTATATACTCTGAACAGCCCTATACAGGCGGTGCATACAAGACAGGGACTGTAGGTTTGTTCTTATGTAGAATCTGTTTGTAATTTTGAACAGGTACATTGTTGAAGTGTAGCTCCAGACCAAAAATCTATTTTTAAACTTTTTGGAAAACATAGGTAAGGGTTATCACCCCTGTAACATTTGTTTTGCTGTCTGTGCCCCTGTTCAGAACATTTCACCTCACTTTCCGTCCTAATGACAACTGTTTTTGAAATGTGGTGTTTTTCTTGAAACAAGGATTGCTGATAAAGCATCAGTACAGAGGAGACACCTTTCTCCCATATTTATTCTTACAGGAGAGAATTTTCCTTCCTAGTGGTAGATTTCCTCTCACTTCCTGTTGTCTTCTTGCGTTTGCAAGTAGGAGTCGTTTGTAAGTTGGATGTTTGAAAGTAGGGACCTGCCGTATATACTCTGCAGAAATAGGCCCCTTAGTTGTTGGTGTTGGCACAACACTGTAAGCACTCACAGTTACTCTTGGTTGGTGCTGGAACGCCCTGCTGTCAACTATTATATCAGGAATTTTAATTACATATAATTGTTGAACAGTGGTAGTAAAAATTGGGCCTTTGATGGTGGTGCTGGTGCCACAACACTGTAAGCCCTGACAGTTACTCTTGGTGGGTGCAGCAATGGGCCCTGCTGTGAATTATTAGATCAAGAATTGTAATTACATGCCCCTGTTGAACAGGGGCTGAAAAATTGGGCCTTAGGCACTGGTGGCACAACACTGCAACCCTTCACAGATACTGTACTTGGAGCACAGCAATGAGCCCTGTTGCAAAGTATTGCTTCAAAAATTGTAATGACACGCCCCTGTTAAACAGGGGCTGAAAAATTGGGCCTTAGGCACTGGTGGCACAACACTGCAACTCCTCACAGATACTGTACTTGGAGCACAGCAATGAGCCCTGTTGCAAAGTATTGCTTCAAAAATTGTAATTACACGCCCCTGTTAAACAGGGGCTGAAAAATTGGGCGTTAGGCACTGGTGGCGGCACCCATAAACAAAAATGATCTTCCAAGCTATCATCATCAATCGTATCATTGAGGACTCGGAGGAGGAGGATAGCCAGTCAACATAACAGCACAGGCACTCAGCATCAGCATCAGTCTTGAAGGGATGTGACATTTTAAAATCAATTAGTCTGTTATATCAGCATCAGGTGTGTGGTAGCTGGTGGTGATCCAAGACTGGTTCATCTTGATGAAAGTCAGTCGATCAACCGAGTCGGTGGACAGGCGCACCCTGTGATCCGTGACAAATCCTCCAGCAGCACTGAATGTGCGTTCCGAAAGAACGCTGGATGCAGGACAGGCCAGTAGCTCAATTGCATACTGTGCAAGCTCTGGCCAGTGATCCATCCTCAAGACCCAGTAAGCCAGAGGATTTTCGGTGGGGAAGGTGTCCAAGTCTGACCTTGCCCCTAGATATTCCTGCACCATGTTTATCAGACGCTGGCGATGGTTGCTGGAACCGATCATACTTTGGGGCTGCGGACTAAAGAATTGTCTGAACGCATCGGTCAGACGGCCACCTTCCCCACCGCTCCTTCTTTGACTGGCCGAAGCCTCAGCAACTCGTTGTCCAGGACCAGGAGTTTGCAACCTCCCAGTCTCTGGGAACGCGTTGCACAGACCTTTCTGCAAGGCCTCCCGGAGTTGTCTCATCCTCTGCTCCCTCTGCGACGGTAACATAAGGTCCGCAACCTTACCCTTGTACCGTGGATCAAGGAGAGTGGCCAGCCAGTAATGGTCCCTCTCCTTGATCCGAAGAATACGAGGATCCTTCCGCAGACTTTGCAGGATCAGGGAGGCCATGCAGCGTAGGTTTGCTGAGGCATTCGCTCCGGAGTCCTCTGGGTCACTAAGGACGACATGATCCGCAGCCACCTCCTCCCAGCCACGTACAAGTCCACTGGTTTCTTGGGACTGTAAATCATCCCTAAAAGACTGCTGCTGATGATGCTGAGTGCCAGCCTCCACCTCCATGCTGACACAATCCTCCTCCTCCTCCTCCTCCTCCTCCTCCTCCTCTTCCTGTGCGATGGGTGGGACAGAAGGAACACTGTCTGGGTAAAGGGGGCCTTGAGAGGCAAGGAAGTCCTCCTCTTCCTGCCTCTGTTCTGCCTCAAGTGCCCTGTCCATTATTCCACGCAGCGTGTGCTCCAACAGGTGGACAAGAGGTACAGTGTCACTGATGCATGCACTGTCACTGCTCACCATCCTCGTGGCCTCCTCAAATGGTGCCAGGACAGTGCATGCATCCCTGATCATGCCCCACTGGCGTGGAGAAAAAAAACCAAGCTCCCCTGACCCTGTCCTGGTGCCGTAGTCGCACAGGTACTCATTGATGGCCCTCTGCTGCGTGTGCAGCCGCTGCAGCATGGCCAACGTTGAGTTCCACCTGGTGGGCATGTCACATATAAGGCGGTTCTTGGGCAGGTTCAACTCCTTTTGCAGCTCAGCCAGGCGAGCACTGGCATTATAAGATCTGCGGAAATGCACACAGACTTTCCTGGCCTGCCTCAGGACATCCTGTAAGCCCGGGTACCTGCCCAAGAAGCGCTGCACCACCAGGTTAAGGACGTGAGCCACACAGGGCACATGGGTCAGTTGTCCCTGTCGGAGGGCGGAGAGGAGGTTGGTGCCATTGTCGCAAACCACCATTCCTGGCTTAAGCTGGCGTGGCGTCAACCACCTCTCGGCCTGGCCCTGCAGAGCAGACAGGACCTCTGCCCCAGTGTGGCTTCTGTCCCCCAAACACACCAGCGCAAGCACGGCATGGCATCTTTTTGCCTGCGTACTTGCGTAGCCCCGTGAACGGCTACGGAGCACCGCTGGTTCATAGGACAAACCACAGGAAGAGGCCATGGAGGAAGAAGAAGAGGAGGGGGTGGAGGAGAGAGGTGTGTCACAACCAGTAGTAGCATTTTGGAGGCGTGGCGGTGGGACAACCTCCAACACTACTGCACCTTGTCCTGAATCCTTCCCAGCTGCCAAAAGAGTGACCCAATGGGCCGTGAAAGAAAGGTAACGTCCCTGTCCATGCCTGCTGGACCATGAGTCAGCGGTAATATGCACCTTACCGCTGACCGCCCTGTCCAGCGAGGCCAAGACATTGCCTTCCACATGCCGGTAGAGAGCCGGAATAGCCTTCCGTGAGAAAAAGTGGCGTTTGGGAACCTGCCACTGAGGAACCGCACATTGCACAAACTCACGGAAGGGGGCCGAGTCTACCAACTGAAAAGGCAGCAGTTGAAGCGCTAGCAATTTAGCCAAGCTAGCATTCAACCGCTGGGCATGTGGATGGCTGGGAGTGAACTTCTTTTGACGGTCCAGCAGCTGGGGCAGGGAAATTTGCCTGCTAGAATCGGACGTCGGTGTACTGCTAGCAGAGTGGGCGCAAGTACTTGGCTGTGACACACCTAATTCTACACCTTCATTCCTCTCAGTGCATGTTTCAGAGAGGACTGAAGTTATAGTGGGGTTGGAGATCCCAGCTGATGCGGTGCAAGGAGAGGTCCGCTTTGTTCTTTGGTGTGGGTCTTTGAGGTAGGCTTGCCAACGAGCTGCATGGCAGGTCAACATATGTCTGGTCAGGCATGTGGTACCCAAGCGGCTGATGTTTTGGCCACGCGATATACGCTTGAGACATATGTTGCAAACAGCAGCTGTGCGATCTGATGCACTAGCCTCAAAAAAGGCCCACACCAAAGAACTTTTTGAATGACGGGCAGAGGCAGCGCCCTGCACAGGCGGAGCTCTGCGGTGTGATTCCGTCGGTGTACTGCCCTTACGCTGGCCACCAAAGGGCATCCTGCCTCGTTGGAGATGTGCCTCCTCCTCATCCTCCTCCTCCTCCTCTCTCCTATTAGGCACCCACGTGGAGTCATTGACCTCATCATCCCCTCCCTCCTCATCACTGGAGCCAATCTGGCAGTATGCTGCAGCTGCTGGAACATGACTGCCAGATTGGTGTCCTTCTTGAGCATCCCCTCTGTCTGCTCTCACGCTACTGCCTTCCTCTAGCTGGGTTTCATCATCAGACCCTTCGAAACGCTGGGCATCCTCCTGGAGCATGTACCCAACACTGTGCTGAAACAGTTCGGGGGACTCCTCAGGAGGAGGACATGGTGGGTCTAGGGAAGGAGTGACTGATGATTTGTCTGACATTGATACCAGGGAAGACGACGCTTTGGCAGCTGCTTTTCCAGTACCCTGAGCCTGGGTGAGAGAGGATGAGGAGGAGGAGGAGGGCTTGGTCATCCACTCTACCAAGTCTTCGGCATGATGTGGCTCAACATGTCCAGCTGCCGAAAAGAAGGACAAGCGTGTCCCATGGCCATGTGCTGATGACAATGCACCGCGTCCACGACCAGCACTGTTGCCCCCAGACACAGAGCCTGCTTGCCCTCTTTTATTGCCTCCTGACTGTCTGCCTCTCCTTGTTTGCCTTCCAGACATTCTAATAGATGGCCTGCAGGGAGATGGGAAAAAAGCAATAAGGGCTACCTTCAGGTGTCCTTCTCTGTCCCTTGAAACAAGGACTTTCACAGTGAAAGAAACTGACACTGTCCCTACCTAGAGTTTTCTGTCCCTAGAATAAATGTTTTTTTTAATCACAATATAGCACAAGGACAATTCACTCAATGTCTCTCCAGGTCCCTGGAAACAAGGACTTGCAGAGTGAAAGAAACTGACACTGTCCCTACCTAGAGTTTTCTGTCCCTAGAATAAATGTTTTTTTTAAGCACAATATAGCACAAGGACAATTAACTCACTGTCCTTACAGGTCCCTGGAAACAAGGACTTGCAGAGTGAAAAAAAAAAAAACACTCTCCCTACCTACAGTTTTCTGTCCCTAGAAAAAATGTTTTTTTTAAGCACAATATAGCACAAGGACAATTAACTCACTGTCCTTACAGGTCCCTGGAAACAAGGACTTGCAGAGTGAAAGAAAAAAAACACTCTCCCTACCTACAGTTTTCTGTCCCTAGAAAAAATGTTTTTTTTAATCACAATATAGCACAAGGAAAATTAACTCACTGTCCTTACAGGTCCCTGGAAACAAGGACTTGCAGAGTGAAAGAAACTGACACTGTCCCTACCTAGAGTTTTCTGTCCCTAGAATAAATGTTTTTTTTAAGCACAATATAGCACAAGGACAATTAACTCACTGTCCTTACAGGTCCCTGGAAACAAGGACTTGCAGAGTGAAAAAAAAAAAACACTCTCCCTACCTAGAGTTTTCTGTCCCTAGAAAAAATGTTTTTTTTAAGCACAATATAGCACAAGGACAATTAACTCACTGTCCTTACAGGTCCCTGGAAACAAGGACTTGCAGAGTGAAAGAAAAAAAACACTCTCCCTACCTAGAGTTTTCTGTCCCTAGAAAAAATGTTTTTTTTAATCACAATATAGCACAAGGAAAATTAACTCACTGTCCTTACAGGTCCCTGGAAACAAGGACTTGCAGAGTGAAAGAAAAAAAACACTCTCCCTACCTACAGTTTTCTGTCCCTAGAAAAAATGTTTTTTTTAATCACAATATAGCACAAGGAAAATTAACTCACTGTCCTTACAGGTCCCTGGAAACAAGGACTTGCAGAGTGAAAGAAACTGACACTGTCCCTACCTAGAGTTTTCTGTCCCTAGAATAAATGTTTTTTTTAATCACAATATAGCACAAGGAAAATTAACTCACTGTCCTTACAGGTCCCTGGAAACAAGGACTTGCAGAGTGAAAGAAAAAAAACACTCTCCCTACCTACAGTTTTCTGTCCCTAGAAAAAATGTTTTTTTTAATCACAATATAGCACAAGGAAAATTAACTCACTGTCCTTACAGGTCCCTGGAAACAAGGACTTGCAGAGTGAAAGAAACTGACACTGTCCCTACCTAGAGTTTTCTGTCCCTAGAATAAATGTTTTTTTTAAGCACAATATAGCACAAGGACAATTAACTCACTGTCCTTACAGGTCCCTGGAAACAAGGACTTGCAGAGTGAAAAAAAAAAAACACTCTCCCTACCTACAGTTTTCTGTCCCTAGAAAAAATGTTTTTTTTAAGCACAATATAGCACAAGGACAATTAACTCACTGTCCTTACAGGTCCCTGGAAACAAGGACTTGCAGAGTGAAAGAAAAAAAACACTCTCCCTACCTAGAGTTTTCTGTCCCTAGAAAAAATGTTTTTTTTAATCACAATATAGCACAAGGAAAATTAACTCACTGTCCTTACAGGTCCCTGGAAACAAGGACTTGCAGAGTGAAAGAAACTGACACTGTCCCTACCTAGAGTTTTCTGTCCCTAGAATAAATGTTTTTTTTAATCACAATATAGCACAAGGAAAATTAACTCACTGTCCTTACAGGTCCCTGGAAACAAGGACTTGCAGAGTGAAAGAAACTGACACTGTCCCTACCTAGAGTTTTCTGTCCCTAGAATAAATGTTTTTTTTAATCACAATATAGCACAAGGAAAATTAACTCACTGTCCTTACAGGTCCCTGGAAACAAGGACTTGCAGAGTGTAAGAAACTGACACTGTCCCTACCTAGAGTTTTCTGTCCCTAGAATAAATGTTTTTTTTAATCACAATATAGCACAAGGAAAATTAACTCACTGTCCTTACAGGTCCCTGGAAACAAGGACTTGCAGAGTGAAAGAAACTGACACTGTCCCTACCTAGAGTTTTCTGTCCCTAGAATAAATGTTTTTTTTAAGCACAATATAGCACAAGGACAATTAACTCACTGTCCTTACAGGTCCCTGGAAACAAGGACTTGCAGAGTGAAAGAAAAAAAACACTCTCCCTACCTACAGTTTTCTGTCCCTAGAAAAAATGTTTTTTTTAATCACAATATAGCACAAGGAAAATTAACTCACTGTCCTTAAAGGTCCCTGGAAACAAGGACTTGCAGAGTGAAAGAAACTGACACTGTCCCTACCTAGAGTTTTCTGTCCCTAGAATAAATGTTTTTTTTAATCACAATATAGCACAAGGACAATTAACTCACTGTCCTTACAGGTCCCTGGAAACAAGGACTTGCAGAGTGAAAAAAAAAAAACACTCTCCCTACCTAGAGTTTTCTGTCCCTAGAAAAAATGTTTTTTTTAAGCACAATATAGCACAAGGACAATTAACTCACTGTCCTTACAGGTCCCTGGAAACAAGGACTTGCAGAGTGAAAGAAAAAAAACACTCTCCCTACCTAGAGTTTTCTGTCCCTAGAAAAAATGTTTTTTTTAATCACAATATAGCACAAGGAAAATTAACTCACTGTCCTTACAGGTCCCTGGAAACAAGGACTTGCAGAGTGAAAGAAAAAAAACACTCTCCCTACCTACAGTTTTCTGTCCCTAGAAAAAATGTTTTTTTTAATCACAATATAGCACAAGGAAAATTAACTCACTGTCCTTACAGGTCCCTGGAAACAAGGACTTGCAGAGTGAAAGAAACTGACACTGTCCCTACCTAGAGTTTTCTGTCCCTAGAATAAATGTTTTTTTTAATCACAATATAGCACAAGGAAAATTAACTCACTGTCCTTACAGGTCCCTGGAAACAAGGACTTGCAGAGTGAAAGAAACTGACACTGTCCCTACCTAGAGTTTTCTGTCCCTAGAATAAATGTTTTTTTTAATCACAATATAGCACAAGGAAAATTAACTCACTGTCCTTACAGGTCCCTGGAAACAAGGACTTGCAGAGTGTAAGAAACTGACACTGTCCCTACCTAGAGTTTTCTGTCCCTAGAATAAATGTTTTTTTTAATCACAATATAGCACAAGGAAAATTAACTCACTGTCCTTACAGGTCCCTGGAAACAAGGACTTGCAGAGTGAAAGAAACTGACACTGTCCCTACCTAGAGTTTTCTGTCCCTAGAATAAATGTTTTTTTTAAGCACAATATAGCACAAGGACAATTAACTCACTGTCCTTACAGGTCCCTGGAAACAAGGACTTGCAGAGTGAAAGAAAAAAAACACTCTCCCTACCTACAGTTTTCTGTCCCTAGAAAAAAATTTTTTTTTCATCACAATATAGCACAAGGAAAATTAACTCACTGTCCTTACAGGTCCCTGGAAACAAGGACTTGCAGAGTGAAAGAAACTGACACTGTCCCTACCTAGAGTTTTCTGTCCCTAGAATAAATGTTTTTTTTAATCACAATATAGCACAAGGACAATTAACTCACTGTCCTTACAGGTCCCTGGAAACAAGGACTTGCAGAGTGAAAGAAACTGACACTGTCCCTACCTAGAGTTTTCTGTCCCTAGAATAAATGTTTTTTTTAAGCACAATATAGCACAAGGACAATTAACTCACTGTCCTTACAGGTCCCTGGAAACAAGGACTTGCAGAGTGAAAGAAAAAAAACACTCTCCCTACCTACAGTTTTCTGTCCCTAGAAAAAATGTTTTTTTTAATCACAATATAGCACAAGGAAAATTAACTCACTGTCCTTACAGGTCCCTGGAAACAAGGACTTGCAGAGTGAAAGAAACTGACACTGTCCCTACCTAGAGTTTTCTGTCCCTAGAATAAATGTTTTTTTTAATCACAATATAGCACAAGGAAAATTAACTCACTGTCCTTACAGGTCCCTGGAAACAAGGACTTGCAGAGTGAAAGAAACTGACACTGTCCCTACCTAGAGTTTTCTGTCCCTAGAATAAATGTTTTTTTTAATCACAATATAGCACAAGGAAAATTAACTCACTGTCCTTACAGGTCCCTGGAAACAAGGACTTGCAGAGTGTAAGAAACTGACACTGTCCCTACCTAGAGTTTTCTGTCCCTAGAATAAATGTTTTTTTTAATCACAATATAGCACAAGGAAAATTAACTCACTGTCCTTACAGGTCCCTGGAAACAAGGACTTGCAGAGTGAAAGAAACTGACACTGTCCCTACCTAGAGTTTTCTGTCCCTAGAATAAATGTTTTTTTTAAGCACAATATAGCACAAGGACAATTAACTCACTGTCCTTACAGGTCCCTGGAAACAAGGACTTGCAGAGTGAAAGAAAAAAAACACTCTCCCTACCTACAGTTTTCTGTCCCTAGAAAAAATGTTTTTTTTAATCACAATATAGCACAAGGAAAATTAACTCACTGTCCTTAAAGGTCCCTGGAAACAAGGACTTGCAGAGTGAAAGAAACTGACACTGTCCCTACCTAGAGTTTTCTGTCCCTAGAATAAATGTTTTTTTTAATCACAATATAGCACAAGGACAATTAACTCACTGTCCTTACAGGTCCCTGGAAACAAGGACTTGCAGAGTGAAAAAAAAAAAACACTCTCCCTACCTAGAGTTTTCTGTCCCTAGAAAAAATGTTTTTTTTAAGCACAATATAGCACAAGGACAATTAACTCACTGTCCTTACAGGTCCCTGGAAACAAGGACTTGCAGAGTGAAAGAAAAAAAACACTCTCCCTACCTAGAGTTTTCTGTCCCTAGAAAAAATGTTTTTTTTAATCACAATATAGCACAAGGAAAATTAACTCACTGTCCTTACAGGTCCCTGGAAACAAGGACTTGCAGAGTGAAAGAAAAAAAACACTCTCCCTACCTACAGTTTTCTGTCCCTAGAAAAAATGTTTTTTTTAATCACAATATAGCACAAGGAAAATTAACTCACTGTCCTTACAGGTCCCTGGAAACAAGGACTTGCAGAGTGAAAGAAACTGACACTGTCCCTACCTAGAGTTTTCTGTCCCTAGAATAAATGTTTTTTTTAATCACAATATAGCACAAGGAAAATTAACTCACTGTCCTTACAGGTCCCTGGAAACAAGGACTTGCAGAGTGAAAGAAACTGACACTGTCCCTACCTAGAGTTTTCTGTCCCTAGAATAAATGTTTTTTTTAATCACAATATAGCACAAGGAAAATTAACTCACTGTCCTTACAGGTCCCTGGAAACAAGGACTTGCAGAGTGTAAGAAACTGACACTGTCCCTACCTAGAGTTTTCTGTCCCTAGAATAAATGTTTTTTTTAATCACAATATAGCACAAGGAAAATTAACTCACTGTCCTTACAGGTCCCTGGAAACAAGGACTTGCAGAGTGAAAGAAACTGACACTGTCCCTACCTAGAGTTTTCTGTCCCTAGAATAAATGTTTTTTTTAAGCACAATATAGCACAAGGACAATTAACTCACTGTCCTTACAGGTCCCTGGAAACAAGGACTTGCAGAGTGAAAGAAAAAAAACACTCTCCCTACCTACAGTTTTCTGTCCCTAGAAAAAAATTTTTTTTTCATCACAATATAGCACAAGGAAAATTAACTCACTGTCCTTACAGGTCCCTGGAAACAAGGACTTGCAGAGTGAAAGAAACTGACACTGTCCCTACCTAGAGTTTTCTGTCCCTAGAATAAATGTTTTTTTTAATCACAATATAGCACAAGGACAATTAACTCACTGTCCTTACAGGTCCCTGGAAACAAGGACTTGCAGAGTGAAAGAAACTGACACTGTCCCTACCTAGAGTTTTCTGTCCCTAGAATAAATGTTTTTTTTAAGCACAATATAGCACAAGGACAATTAACTCACTGTCCTTACAGGTCCCTGGAAACAAGGACTTGCAGAGTGAAAGAAAAAAAACACTCTCCCTACCTACAGTTTTCTGTCCCTAGAAAAAATGTTTTTTTTAATCACAATATAGCACAAGGAAAATTAACTCACTGTCCTTAAAGGTCCCTGGAAACAAGGACTTGCAGAGTGAAAGAAACTGACACTGTCCCTACCTAGAGTTTTCTGTCCCTAGAATAAATCTTTTTTTTAATCACAATATAGCACAAGGACAATTAACTCACTGTCCTTACAGGTCCCTGGAAACAAGGACTTGCAGAGTGAAAGAAACTGACACTGTCCCTACCTAGAGTTTTCTGTCCCTAGAATAAATGTTTTTTTTAAGCACAATATAGCACAAGGACAATTAACTCACTGTCCTTACAGGTCCCTGGAAACAAGGACTTGCAGAGTGAAAGAAACTGACACTGTCCCTACCTAGAGTTTTCTGTCCCTAGAATAAATGTTTTTTTTAAGCACACTATAGCAGAAGCACAAAACACACTGACACTCTCCCTACCTATCCTTCTCTTTCCCTAAACTAAAGGAATCCAGGTTAAGCAAGAAAGAAATAACAGTCACTGTCCCTGCCTATGCTACTCTATCCCTGCTCCGGAACACACTACACTAGGCCGCCGTGCTGGCGGCCTTTTATAGTGTGGGGCGTGTACTAAACACCCTCAGCAATAATTGGCCACAGGCATCCTGCCTGTGGCCAATCATTGCTCTCCTCGCTGCCGGCGCTGTGATTGGCCAAGCATGCGGGGTCACAGTGCATGCTTGGCCAATCACAGCGCCTGGATGACACTGCGATGGCGTAGTGCATTGTGGGCCGTTCGCGTCACTCGAATTTGGCGCGAACGGCCCAAATCGTTCGATCTTCGTCGAACGATCGAACAGCCAATGTTCGAGTCGAACGTATGTTCGACTCGAACACGAAGCTCATCCCTATTCTCCAGTAGTCTCCATACAAGTAGAAGGGATCTACACCAAGGCTCTTCTTGACACTGGGGCTCAAGTGACTCTTCTGTATAGGGATTTCTATGATAAACATCTTAAACATCTGCCCCTACAGAAATTAGAGGAACTGGCAATATGGGGTATTGGAACTCAGAGCTTTCCCTATGACGGTTACCTGCCAATCAAGTTGACTTTTGATCCCTCAGTGGCTGGGGAGACAGAGACCTTCGATACTCTGGCAGTAGTGTGCCCTCACCCACCAGGGGCCAGCAAGAGCTCACTCATCATAGGGACCAACACTGATCTAGTCAGGCGACTGCTGACACCGTTGGCCCAACAGGAAGAAGCCCCGACCACAAGAGTCCACCCCATGTTAAGGCAAGCCTACCAGCGCCTGGTACTGGAGCAGAAGGCCCCGGCTGAGGGAGTTGGCAAGATTTGGAAGCTAGACAAGATGGAGAAGGTATTACAACCGGGAGAGGTGACTTGCCTGAGGGCTTCTGTCAAGCTCACATGGAAACAGCCAGGCCCCTTCATTGTCTTCGAACCAGGCCCACAGGAAAGACAGAAAGGGATTGAAGTAATCCCCGAAGTGATCCCATTGAAGGCCCTACAGAAAAGCCATGGGAGGGTTTCAGTGAGTATAAGGAACACTGCTAATACACCAGTGAAGGTGCCGGCCAGAATGCTGTTGGGCCAGGTGAATCCAGCCACCCCCATTGCCCCGTGTGAATTGAAGAAAGAAGAAAGGGGTGAAGTCACCATAGAGAAGCTCTGTTCTGAAGACACGGCCCTCCCACCAGAATGGAGAAAAAGGGCCAAAGCTCAACTTGCAAGGTGGGAAAAGATCTTCTCTAAAGATGAGTTCGATGTGGGGTGCGCAAGGAGTGCCACTCACAAGATACGCTTACAAGAAGATAAGCCCTTTAGAGAGAGAGTTCGACGGGTCCCACTGGGTGACTTAGAAGACTTGCGGGAACAGTTGGCTGAGCTGAAGAGGACGGGGATTATTCGAGAATCCAGGAGCCCTTACGCTTCTCCAATAGTGGTAGTCCGAAAGAAGAACGGGTCGCTGAGACTGTGTATCGACTACAGAACACTAAACAGAAGGACCATCCCAGATCAATACACCACTCCCCGAATTGAGGACGCCCTGCAGAGTCTGTCAGGGGCCAAGTGGTTCAGTGTAATGGATCTAAAAAGTGGATATTACCAAATCCCCATGCACCCTGAGGATCGGGAGAAGACAGCCTTCATCACCCCTGTGGGGTTCTTTGAGTTCAACCGTATGCCTCAAGGGTTATCAGGAGCCCCCGCCACTTTCCAAAGGCTAATGGAGAGAACCGTCGGGGACATGAATCTAATAGAGGTACTGGTATATTTGGACAACGTCATCGTGTTCGGGAGAACCCTAGAAGAGCATGAAGAGAGACTGGAGAAGGTCCTGAAGAGGCTCAGTGAAGAGGGCCTGAAACTCTCCCCAGAGAAGTGTCAATTTTACCAGTCCTCAGTCCATTACCTGGGCCATATCGTTTCTGCAGAAGGGGTGGCCACGGACCCAGAGAAGCTGGATGCCGTCACTTCTTGGCCGAGACCTACCAACGTGACTGAGCTTTGGTCATTCCTGGGGTTCTGTTCTTACTACAGAAGATTTGTAGAAGGATTCGCCAAGATTGCCAGACCCCTGAACGAGTTACTCAGAAACGAAGGGGAAGATGATGTTCCAGAGCTGGTCAAACCAGTGAAACTCACCATGGGACCCCGAAGGCCCAAAGAGTCGATTCAAGACCAGTGGACAGGGGAGTGCGAGGAAGCCTTCCAGATGTTAAAGAAGAGTCTTACCACTGCACCAGTCCTGGCCTATGCTGATCCAAAGAAGCCTTATGAACTGCATGTAGATGCCAGCCGAGATGGGCTGGGTGGGGTGCTGTACTAGGAACATGATGGTTACCTAAGACCCGTTGCATATGTGAGCAGGAGTCTGATACCTGCTGAGAAGAATTACCCCACCCACAAGCTTGAATTCCTGGCCTTGAAATGGGCAGTGGTAGACAAACTGAGAGACTACCTATATGGGGCGGAGTTTGTGGTGAAGACAGATAATAACCCGCTCACCTACCTTCTGACCACTGCCAAGTTGGATGCAACGGGACACCGGTGGTTGGCTGCCCTTTCAAGCTTCACCTTCAGCTTGAAGTACCGACCCATAGTGGGAAATAGGGATGCAGATGCCCTGTCCAGGAGGTCTCATGCCCCCACCGACCCTACCGAAGAATGGGCCCAACTAGACCCAGAGGGAGTGCGAGCCCTATATCAGGGGACAGAACTTCAAGCCAGAGGTGGGTCAAGAGCCGAAGAAATTGGGGTCTCAGCTGTTGGAGTACCGAAGTGCTATTGCAGTGTGACCCAAGTCGAAGGGGAGGGCTTGCCCAAGCTGACAAAAAGGGATTTGAGAAAGGAGCAAGAAGAAGACTCTTTAGGGAAACTCCTGATAAAGGCCCTGGAAAGCCAGCGTCCCGAGATGCTTGAAACAGACTCCCCAAGAGAAGCCCGATTGTTGCGCAGGGAGTGGGATCGGCTACACATACGTCAAGGGGTGGTCTACCGAAGGGGCCCCTCTGACGACTCAGAAGAGAAGTGGCAGCTGTTTCTACCAGCCAAATATCGAGAAGCGGTCCTAGCTGCCCTCCATGACAACCATGGTCACCTAGGGTCCGAACGGACTTTTCACCTTGTACGGGATAGGTTCTATTGGCCCTGCATGCGGGCTGAAGTGGAAGGATATTGCCATTCCTGTGTCCGATGCATTCAAAGGAAGACCTTGCCACGTCAAGCAGCCCCAATGGGCCATCTGCAAAGTCAGGGACCTATGGAACTGGTGTGCATTGACTTCCTTTGCATGGAGCCTGATCTGAGTGGTCAAGGGAATGTCTTGGTGATAACAGATCACTTTACCAGATATGCTCAAGCATTCCCAACAAAAGACCAGAAGGCCTCAACAGTAGCCAAAGTACTGGTAGAAAAATTCTTTGTGCACTATGGTCTACCCCAACGCCTTCATTCAGATCAGGGCAGAGACTTTGAAAGCAAATTAATAAAGAAGTTATTAGACCTGTTAGGCATCCAGAAGACCAGGACAACCCCTTATCACCCACAAGGAGATGCTCAGCCTGAACGGTTTAACCGGACTCTCTTGGATATGTTGGGGACTCTGAGTTCAGAGAAAAAGCAGCATTGGAGCAAGCATGTAGCTGCCATAGTGCATGCCTACAATAGCACTGCCAGTGATGTCACCGGGTATTCCCCATACCGTTTGATGTTCGGGCGGGAGGCTCGGTTGCCAGTGGACTTGGCCTTTGGCATATCGCTGGATCATACCTCAGCAGCATCCCACAAGGGGTATGTAGACCGATTGAGAAAGAGTCTGAAGACAGCTTTTGAAAAGGCCCAAGCAGCATCTGACCAACGGGGGCTGAGAAATAAAAGAAACTTTGACCTAAGAGTCAGAATTCAAGATTTACAGCCAGGAGATAGAGTGCTGTTGAGGAACTTGGGAATTCCGGGAAAACATAAGTTGGCTGACCGTTGGAAATCCCAACCTTATGTTATCTGCAAGAAGCTGGAAAACCTTCCTGTGTACCAAACTAGGTCAGAAGGAAGCGTGGGACCGTTAAAGACCTGGCACAGGAATCACTTGTTGCCCCTCTCCGAGGCAGTTCGCATGCCTCCTGCATCTGACTCACAAGAAACCCCTTCAACTTCTCAAGGTTCCAGACCCATCACCCGATCTCAAACAGTGCTTCCAGATGTGAGAGATGGAGACTCTGACAATGAAGGTCAAGAGGATGAAGAAGCAGAATCTGACTGGTTGTGGTCATCCCAATTGCCAGAACCCATGACCACCTCCCAAACCTCACCCAAAACAGTTGACAATGGAACTCTTCGGGCAGAAGCTCCTGAATTCGTGCCTTCAAACATTCTCATTGAGGAGGTAGCTGATGACTCAGACTCTTTGTCAATGGAAGACCCAGAAGAAGGGTCGTTGTCTCTATCTGAAGGAGAGCGGGACGCTCCTGAAGTTCTGGAGCCCAACATGCCTGAACTAGATGAGGAAGCCCCTGAAGAGCTTCTAGAAACAGCCAGCCCCAATGTCCTTGAGAATATGATACCTAAAGAGCAGAGGGAAAGAAGAGTAATTCACCCCCCAAAAAGACTGACGTACGACCAATTGGGTGAATGCTCTGGGGAGGCCATCATCACTTCTAAGAGAACTATTGATCAGTCTAGCTCTTCCACTCCAGATTCAGATTCAGTGGAAGACAACCCCAGCTCACTCCCTAGCACATCTGAAACAGACACCCAAGTGTCGGTGGTCCGTATACAGGACAACCTCCCTCCTTGTGATAATTGGTGGGAGGTTCCTCTGTCGGCTCTGTGTTATGATATGAGCTATTTAAGTTTAAATCCTGCTTATGAAAAGGCAAGTTGTTTATTGTCATGCATAAACTAACAAATTTCCCTGCAGGTATTGCCAAAGTATGTGTTAGGTTACATACTGTTGTCCTCTTTGGGGACCAAAGACTTTAAGTGGGGGGAGTGTGTAGCAGGATGTCCATATGTAAGAAGGAATCCGGCTCCCTCCGGTGGTATAAGTGTTACAATGCAACTAATGCACTTTGGGACAGATATCAGCTAGGAGAAAAGACTTTGTTGCTTTTAGTAAAAGACAGACTATATTACCCAGGGTGCATTGCAACACCGCAAAGCATTCTGGGCAGACTACTTAAACCAGGGGAGGGGCCAGCGTCTCTCTCTCTGGATCCAGCTCTCAATCAAGCAGGAAGTTGGCACGGAGGCCTGCTTCCTAAGGATTAGGCCAGAAGCCTGGGCCTAAATTACGGGAGTGCCTGAGTGATTTCCAGCAGAGGATCATCCACAGCGTCCTGTGATTGCCCAGCAGAGACCGGAGTCGTCCATCACCATATGCTGTTAGTGACGCAGTCCGGAGACTGCAGCTGAAGCAGAAGCGTGGAGATCGAGTGACCGGGACAAGCCAGAGGAGACTATCTGAAAGTCGGGCCTGTTTGGTGAGAAGGGCACCTGCCCAGAATTGACTACTACCTTAGAGAAAAGTGATTTTGTTAGTGCCAGCCACACTTCACCTATCACACCACAGCTTGCGGCCTAGTGTATCTCACTGGAGACTATGTGATCAGAGATTGGTGCATCCGTCATTAGTGGGTGGCAGGCACACGAGTACTCAGGTATATTGCGGATAATTACAGCATCTTGTTGAAACCCTGTGGATTACAATTTAACTTGTGCACCGACGGTGGCTAGCGAAGACTTCATTGGAGAAAGGAACATTGAGTGGGACGCAGATAGGCCTTGCTTACCTATTATAGGGAATGAACACGTGCAAGGTATTGCAACAAAGGGGGAGCTCGCGAGCAACCAGTTAGCCGTGCAGAGACACATATAGATACATGTACATATATATAGCTGATGTTATTTCCTGTTATTAACTAATCTCAGTGATACCTATCCTTATTGGTTTATTGACTCTGCAATGCGCATGCAGAGTCAACTGTGTGTATTAATGTGATTCTTTACCCTTCCCTTTTATACTGAGTAAAGGTACCTTTGATTAAGCATATAACTTGTGTGAAGTATCTCTGTCACTTAGAAGGACTAGTGACCAGCAAAGGTAATAACATTTACAGGTTATTGTGTGATGTATGCAGAATTGTGTCTCCTAATACTCAATAGGTCTCACACTCCTTATTCATATCAGTTGTGCTAAGGGAAGGTTTGAGCCACTTCCAGGGGTTGATAGGCAGGACGTAGACCCAAATCAAACAAACAGCAGCTCCTACGGGGGTAGTATATGGGAAGTGCTGTGTCAATTGATTGCACTATAAATAAATAAATTAGCACGCTCCTAATGCATTTACACTCCCTCCAGCTTGCTAGCTAGCAAGTACAGCGGTATCGGCTGAAAGATGGAGGGAGATTGCGCAGAAGGCTGAAATTGCACCCACAATCTGCTGATCACAAGCGCAATACTTTGCAAGCTCCTGTTAAAAAAATAATAAATTAATATTTTTTAACCTGAAAAAATATGTGTATTTATAATTTTTTAGTAAAATGTGAATTTAGCCTTTAAGAAGTGAACCACCATTTAAACAGATGCAATGCAAATAGAATTTACATATATTCTAAAATATAAGATGTGTGCATGTATGTAATATATATATATAGCCACCTTTGTTCTCAAGATGTTCTCTCCCGTATGCAAAGAATTTTTTCAGCCGCTCTATGCAAGTATTCATGAGAAAAACCTTCCATTCCTCTACCCGTGTTCTCTCTTGGCGGTTCCATGCCTCTGTGGATAACTGGGCTTCATACATGACTGGGATCCAGTTCCACCTCTTTGTGTCCAGATACATGAAGTCTCTCCCATTGTATCCATGTGTATTATACACTGCAGTGCTGCCATCATCTCTCAGTTCACAACCATACAATTCCTGGTAGATGTGTAGACCTGCACACAACATAGACAAATGTCATATGGAAGCAGATTTTGTGTTATCACGTGTACAGATGTAGAAAAAAAGGAAAAACTAATTGCATTCCTTTCTCTCTTCCTCTAGACAGCACAAACTTTCAAGCCCTGTACACACAATCGGTTTTACCGATGAAAACAGTCCGATGGACTTTTTTCATCGGACAAACCGATCGTGTATGGGACCCATCGGTCTTTTTTCCATCGGTTTTAAAAAATAGAACATGTTTTAAATTTTTCCGATGGATCAAAAACCGATAGCAAATTCCAATTGTCTATGGGCAAGTCCATCGGATAAAAAACCCACGCATGCTCAGAATCAAGTCGACGCATGCTCAGAAGCATTGAACTTCATTTTTCTCGGCTCATCGGAGTGTTTTACGTCACCGTGTTTGGAACGGTCGGTTTTTTGACTGATGGTGTGTAGGCAAGACTGATGGAAGTCAGCTTCATCGGATTTCCGATGGACAAAACCATCAGATTAGAATCCATAGGATATCCGATCGTGTGTACAGGGTTATAGTACATACATATTTGTAAACTGATCTAATCTTTCAAACTTTTACTTGTCCCAATCGCTGCAACATGCCCCATGGCTTGGGCCAGCCGCATGTGCCAACTGTACTCTGAGATCCATCAACTCGCCTCATCTGGTGGGTTCAAACAAATGTAGAATCAGGCCCCATGCACACGAGACGCTGTTATTTGCTGTTAAACGCATGTTCAGAGGCAGTTGGACACTTTTTTCAACTGCCCCTGAACCCATTCAATGTTATCCTATGTGTCCATGCACACACTCTCGTTTTTTGGCGTTTACAAGCAGTTGCGTTTAACCTCGTTTTTCCAGAAGCAAAAAAATGGGTTCAGACGCAAAAGTTTTCCACGTTTCAGACGCTAAACGCCGCTAAACGCTGCTAAGCGCGGCTAAACGCAGTACCAGCGTTTTGCCGCGTTTGCGTTTATAAGCGTTTTTAAAGGTGACCTATTTTTTAACATTAGAAATCTCAAAAATGATGGCAAATGATGAAAAACTATTAAAAAATATAAAAGAAAACTGTAATTGCTTGCATTGCATTGTGGGCAATCCACAACTTGTGGCAGGTAACGTGGCAAGTGGACAATGCACAGCTTGTGGCAGGTAACGTGGCAAGTGGACAATCAACAACTTGTGTCAGGTGACGTGGCCAGGTGACGTGCCAGGTGACGAGTCCAGGTGACGTGGCCAGTGGACAATCCACAACTTGTGGCAGGTTGCGTGGCCAGGTGACGTGGCACGTGATGTGGCCATGTGACGTGGCAAGTGGACAATCAACAACTTGTGTCAGGTGAGGTGGCCAGGTGATGTGCCAGGTGACATGTCCAGGTGACGTGGCCAGTGGACAATCCACAACTTGTGGCAGGTGACGTGGCAGGTGACGTGGCCAGTGGACAATCAACAACTTGTGGCAGGTGACGTGGCCAGGTGACGTGGCCAGTGGACAATCCACAACTTGTGGCAGGTGACGTGGCAGGTGACGTGGCCAGTGGACAATCCACAACTTGTGGCAGGTGACGTGGCAAGTGGAGAATCCACAACTTGTGGCAGGTGATGTGGCAAGTGACACGCTAAATACAAGTACACTGCTGCTCTCTCAGCTGCTGCTACTCACTCTGAAACTCTCAAACTGGCTGAAATGGTTAAAATTTACTGTTTTTTGAGCTTAGGGAGGGTCTATGATGAAACGCTTATAAACGCAAACGCGGTAAAACGCCGCTAAACGCCGCTGCAAAAACTGCAAAACGCGCGTTTTTAAATGCCGGTTTCAGTGTTTAAAAACATGTGTTCAGCAGAGTTTGCACCTGCGTCTCGTGTGCATGGGGCCTCACACTCCACTTCCTGCATTATTCATTAGCATAACTTTATTGAACAAACAGAAACACTCGACCAACATCCTCAACGGATACTTTTTTGTGTATTGCCGGGGGTTAATCATAGAGCGCTACAAAACATCTCGGAGGTAAGATATGGATTTCTTTTTGTGCAATAAAGTAATTCTCATTCATTGGGAAGCAGTTCCACTACATTTGTTTAACTAAAGAACAGGAAAATCAAGTATTGTAATATGTACTTGCAGCATTTTTCTTTTTCATAACGTATTTTTAAATTCACTTGTGTGGTGTTCATACCTCTGGTCTGTACAGGTCTCTTAGTTGTTACATATATAATACTTTCTATACTCTGTACAAGTTAGTTCCAGTTCATGTTGTGATATACTCAGAAGTCTGCATGCCTTTGATGAATTTCTGAACTTAATAAAGCACTGTATATCTGCCCGGACTCCCAGATTGAAGGGCACAACAGCATGCAATGTGCTTGAGCTTTCTATTGACTACTTCAGGAAGTTTCAATTCCCTAGCATATCCCCTCCCTCCATTCATTAAAGTGGCTGTAAACTTTCAATCTTTGACTTGTACCTAATAGGTAAGTCTATAATAAGGCTTACCTATAGGTACTGTAAATATCTTCTAAACATGCGCCGTTTAGGAGATATGCATACCTCCCAAATTTTTGAGATGGGAATGAGGGACACCTATTGGCAAAAGTATGCAGGCATAGGACACACACCCTGCCATGCCCCCTTAAAGGAGAATTGTACAAAAAAAACAAGATTGGTTAAACCCCCAAGTGTTTTTTTACCACTACTATTCCTTTATATTGGCTTTTGAAATTTACAAATGCAACAATTTAGAAATCAGATGAAAGGTCTAGTGCTGGAAAACACTTTTTGATAAAAAAGTGCATTTTATATACATCTATATAGATAGGACCAAAATGAGGGACAAATGAGGAGGAAAGAGGGACAGAGGGACATTGCTCAAAATCAGTCCCTCGAAATCAGGGACAGTTGGGAGCTATGGATATGTACCATATATGCAGCTGATGACGTCATCGGCACATGCACTCTGAAGGAACAGCCACATGGGCCGTCTCCCTCAGAATCCTGTGCCGTAAATGGCATCGGAGCTCCGGCTAGTCACACAGCTGGAGTTTGCGGACCCAGAAGGAAGACAGGTGAAGATGGAAGCAGCCTCCAGTGATGACAGCGCACCGCTTGAAGGCTTTGTTTTCAGGTAAGTTTCACATATTGTGCTAGTATGTGATGCATGCCAGCACATTATGGCTTTACCTTGCAGGTAAGAAAAGAATTTAATAAAAGCCACCCAGCGGATTACAACTGCTTTAAGTCGTTGAAATGAAGAGTCTGGCAAAACTATTGTCAACAGGTTTCTATTTGTTACAAAGCTCCAGAAAAATGTGAGTTAACCTCCCTGGCGGTATGATTCTGTCTGGAATTATGTACCAAAAGCGGTACAATTATTTTGCATGGAAATTTGGTGTTATGTATTGTAGGCCTGCAATTCTTAGTAATTACTTACTTAAACCTGACCAAACCAGAGTCTAGTAGACATCCCGGGGTATGATAAAGTTTGAAACACAAAATCATAAATTATAATATAATAAATAACTATAAATAATTATAACAAATAGTAATGTAATTATAATAAAAATTATTCAATAATGTAATCAAATCAAAAACACTGAAATTTGCTCAGTTGCAGAATTGTCACTGTCATTAGGTTTAGTGTTTGATGACAAACTTCTAGGCAGAAAGAACAGTTTTTATAATATAAAAGTGCATGCAGGACACTGGACAAAGCACTAGGGACAAAGGGGATGTGAAATTATTTGATACAGTATACTGTAATCCTACTGATTACAGTACTATATGTGTATTGCGTTTTTCACTTTTTGAATTTGGCGCCGAACTCCGTCCCTGTGCACCGCAACGTCGCAGGGAACGGAACTCGGCAGTATGGATCGAGCGAGACACGGCTCACACACACTGCGGGGAGGCATCGCAGGATCCAGGGAACAAGGTAAGTAACTTCCCCTGGATACTGCGATGCAGCCCGAGTCTGGCTCGGGATTACCGCTCTTAGTATTAAAAACTCACTCCGAGCCTGACTCGGGAATACCGCCAAGGGGGTTAAAGCAGAGTTCCACCATAAAAAAAAATTCTACATTATCAGACTCCTGGAAACCTATAAAAGAACATTTGGAGGAAAAAAATGTTTTTTACTTACCAGAATGCCCTGTTGCTATGTAGTCCTCCTAATCTGCCACTTCCTGGTCCGTGGCGCTCCTAGGTCACTTCCTCGCTAGCCTGTGCTCCTGGGAAATGATGACACATAATTTCCCAGGAGTCTGTGGGCAGTACTGTGATCAAAAATTGCGTTATTTCCTGACAGGAAATGATGCGATTTAGGGCGGATCACAGCGCTGAGATGTGTTTATATATGTTGCTATAAAAACGGGGCAGGACCTTCCTCCATCGCCGCCGGCAACTTTAGAAACAATCGGCGCTACGGCCGCTGTTAAATAGCGCATGCGTGAGATCGAGAGGTGCATGCTGGTTACCCAGCATGCACCTCTCCAAAGCAAACCAGGAAGAAATATCGATTGGGCTTCACATGCACACAATAATGATCGAAACGGCCAGAACAGAAGGGAGAATATATTCAGTAAGTGATTTATATTTTTAACAAATACATAAGGAACTTTGTCTAAACGTTATTGTATTTAATTACCATATTTATCGGCGTATAACATGCACCCTAACTTTAAGAGGGAAGTTTCAGGAAAAAAAAATCCACAGCCCCCTGCGTATAACACGCAGGTCCAGTTTACCCTCTATTTTCAAGGTAAAAAAGTGAGTGTTATACGCCAATAAATACAGTAGTACTAATGTTAGGATCAATAAAAAAAAAAATAACATTTTTTGTCCGGAACTCCGCTTTAAATGCTTTGTACTATTAAAGGGAGAAAAGCACAAGCACTTTGCTCACTCCTTCTCACCTTTTTCCTAATGTGCATTATAGGAGATGGGGAACCTGAGGAGCAATGATGACCTTTCTTTTTGTAAAATTATTATTTTTTAACCCAGAAAATTCTACAAAAATGGATGACGGTCCTTCAGCACAGTTATAACACATTTCCCTGGAGATTACTTTCATGTTGCGATGAACTACATGATGAGCTACAGGCCTAACTTCCAGGAAGCTGTCACATGATAGCAGGTCACCGGCCCAGTCTTCTGTGGCCATGAAATTCCCTGCCCCCCCAAGACAAAGCAGCAAGGATCATGGTTGATGTCATTATCTAGATATGGCCACATGGCTATATTTGGGCAATGCAAATGACCAAATATGACTATGTGGCCAAAATTAGGTCAATTATGTCACAGGGAACACTGACTCTTTGTTGTGTGCAACTGTGGGGTGGGTACTGTGGGCAACTGTGGGGTGGGTACTGTGGGCAACTGTGGGGTGGGTAACTGCTTCCCATGGGTTTGGGCCAAACTGCACTTGGCCTGAACCTTAGCCAATCACTACTTTTAAATTATCTCTGCAACTTGTTTTATAGGGGAGATTTACTAAAACCGGTGCACACAGAATCTGGTGCAGCTGTGCATAGTAACCAGTATCAGCTTCTAACTCCAGATTGTTCAGTTAAAACTTTTGTAACCCTAAAGCCTTGTACACATGATCGGATTTCCTATGGATTTTAAACCGATGGATTTTTCCATCGGAAATCCGATGAAGCTGACTTTCCATTAGTCTTGCCTACACACCATCAGTCAAAAAACCGACCGTCCCAAACGCGGTGACGTAAAACACTCCAATGAGCCGAGAAAAATGAAGTTCAATGCTTCTGAGCATGCGTCAACTTGATTCTGAGCATGCGTGGGTTTTTTATTCAATGGAGTTCCCCACAGACGATAGTAATTTGCTATCGTTTTTTTTTACCATCGGATAAATTTAAAACATGTTCTATTTTTAAACACCGATAGAAAAAAGACCGATGGGGCCCATACACGATCGGTTTGTCCAATGAAAAAAGTCCATCGGACTGTTTTCATTGGTAAAACCTATCGTGTGTACAGGGCTTAACACTTCATATTTCTGATATGAGCCTGCTGTACCATGTACATGTATGAGAAAGTATCCTGCTCTCTTGACTGCTGAGGCGCAATGAGCCCAGGTACCATTATTGTAACATAGATGTATATAAAAAACCCTTCCCTCTTGCCCCTTCACCCTATTAAATAAACACACTTGCAACCATTAGGTTGGAAAGGGCAAGGCCACAGCTTTATTAAATCCAAACATAACACGTGAACACTTTTTCCAACCGGTGCCAGTCACAGTTGTACTGTGAGCACACAATTCCAAAGGGGAGGGGCCTGTCCTTACCATAAGTGCTGGACAGGCCGCCTACTTCCAATTTCTATCAAGGGCATGGCCAATTACAGCCATTTTATGCTGGCAAGGTCAAGAAAACCGCAGCAAGCTGTGACATACCTTAGAAAAAAGGGGTGGGAGAGTGGGCAGCTCTTCCAAGCACGTTTCCTAAAAGACCCAGAATTCCCTGGGGCAGTACTTTTTCCTGAGTTCAGGCCCATCCCATCCCCCCTAACAACCAATCCTTGGTGACCGCCACCTTGTCCTGTACCTGGCCATGCCCCCATCAGTCAAGGCTCTCTTTCCCTAAGGGGCTCAAGAGGCCTTCATTGTATTGCTTCCTTTATGTGAAATCCCTGGTGTTCCTGCTAGTCCCCTTGTTTTCCTATTAAAAACTGACCACACTAAGCAGGAGAGCACAACGTGGTCAGTTTTCTAGCTTTGCTGGGAACTCAGTGTGCTCTCCTCTAAAGATCAGACTTTTTCTGACATGCCCCCATTGCACAGCCATTCACTGGCAAGCTTAGTGTGTTGCTGCTTCTCCTCCCCCCAGCTCATGTAGATATGTAGCTGAGAACAGAGGATATGTGATCACTTATAAACTGGCTGATTATTTCTGAATGCAGGAAGTTGGAAACTCAGCATGGCTATGATATCACCACTATGCTTTTCCACCATATCCATTCAGAGAATGCATTGCATTCATTCAGAAAATACAAAGCATTCTATAAAGTGGCCAACCTCCTGTCTTCAGAATGCTTCAGGCCAGCTGCTTAGCACCAGACCAGGAAACAAGTGGAGATTATTGGAGTAGCGGTGTCTACTTCTGTGAGTTCCAGCTTCTAGGGGGATCATCCAGGTATGGTATATGCATAGTTACATTGGTCTAAGGTGGACCAATATAACTATGTTAAAATACACTATATCACCAAAAGTATTGGGACACCTGCCTTTACACGCACATGAACTTTAATGGCTTCCCAGTCTTAGTCCGTAGGGTTCAATATTGAGTTGGCCCAACATTTGCAGCTATAACAGATTCAACTCTTATGGGAAGGCTGTCCACAAGGTTTAGGAGTGTGTCTATGGGGATGTTTGACCATTCTTCCAGAAGCGCATTTGTGAGGTCAGGCACTAATGTGGACGAGAAGGCCTGGCTCGCAGTCTCTGCAAGGTGTTCCATTGGGTTGCTACATAGTTACATAGTTACATAGTTACATAGTTAGTCAGGTTGAAAAAAAGACACAAGTCCATCTAGTTCAACCATAAAGTAAATAAAATAAAAAATATCGTACAATACAATATACCCATTTCTATACCCACAGTTGATCCAGAGGAAGGCGAAAAACCCCATCAGAGCATGATCCAATCTGCTACTGCAGGGGAAAAAATTCCTTCCTGATCCCCCAAGAGGCAATCGGATTTTCCCTGGATCAACTTTACCTATAAATGTTACTACCCAGTTATATTATGTACATTTAGGAAAGTATCTAGACCTTTCTTAAAGCAATCTACTGAGCTAGCCAGAATTACCTCTGGAGGGAGTCTATCCCACATTTTCACAGCTCTTACTGTGCAGAAACCTTTCCATATTTGGAGATGAAATCTCTTTTCCTCTAGACGTAAAAAGTGCCCCCTTGTGCTTTGTGTTGACCGTAAAGTAAATAACTCAACACCAAGTTCACTATATGGACCCCTAATATATTTGTACATGTTGATCATATCCCCCCCTTAATCTCCTCTTCTCAAGAGAGAATAAATTCAGTTTGTCTAATCTTTCCTCATAGCTGAGCTCCTCCATGCCTCTTATCAGTTTGGTTGCCCTTCTCTGCACTTTCTCCAGTTCCCTGATATCCTTTTTGAGAACTGGTGCCCAAAACTGAACTGCATATTCCAGATGAGGTCTTACTAATACATGGGGCAAAATGATATCTCTCTCTCTGGAGTCCATACCTCTCCTAATACAAAAAAGGACTTTGCTTGCTTGCTTGCTTTGTAAATCGCAGCTTGGCATGCCATTATTAAGCTTATGATCTACCAAAACCCCCAGATCCTTCTCCACCATTGATCCCCCCAGTTGTACTCCCCCTAGTATGTATGATGCATTCATATTCTTAGCCCCCAAGTGCATAACTTTATATTTATCAACATTAAACCTCATCTGCTACATAGTCGCCCAATTAGACAGAGCATTGAGGTCGGCTTGTAAATTGGCGACATCCTGTAAGGACGTTATTCCACGGCATAGCTTAGTGTCATCTGCAAAGACAGAAATGTTACTTTTGATCCCAGACCCATTATCATTTATAAAGAAATTAAAAAGTAAGGGTCCCAACACTGAACCCTGGGGTACGCCACTGATAACCTTAGACCATTCAGAGTAAGAATCATTAACCACGACTCTCTGAATTCTGACTTTTAGACAGTTTTCTATCCATTTACAAACTGATATTTCCAAGCCTGTAGACTTTACCTTACACATTAGCCGGGTTGTGCAGGAAAGTCAGGTTCCTCTACCTCAAACTCGCTCATCCATGTCTTTATAGACCTTGCTTTGTGCACTGGTGTCATATTGGAACAGGAAGGGGCCATCCCCAAACTTTTCCCACAAGGTTGTGTTGTGGAATTCCAGGCTGCTGTTTACAGAGCACACAGCCTATAATTCCTGTGCTATCTAAGCACACATCAGATTTCATCTTTTTGCAATAATGCTATCTTTAGCCTAAGTTTGCTAAAGTCCACTCACCGTTCATTCCCATCATTCATCCAAGAAAGGCAGCACCACAAAAGCTTATCTTCTTATCAGGCCATTCCAGCAAAGACTGTTCAGCCGACGCCTAATCATAGGCTTTTATTAAACTCAAAAGATCTCAAGACAGGAGGTGATTGGTTGCAGCAACCAGTCACCTCCCCCCATGGGCGGGAACATCACAGGATGTTCCTTCCACATGAGAATGACAATACCTGGACATTCCTTCCAACAGGAGATGTCATACATGAATACAATAACGTAGGATGGCTAAAGTTACCGTTGATAGGAATTCTTATTCTGCGCTATTCCATAGAATAACGCATATTAAGATTATACTATTATTGAATGGGGGAGGGAGGCTATCTGCAGATGCGCACTACGAACTCCAACCAATGTTGATCAGACACAGCAGAGACAAGAGTACGCATCTGCTCATAACCAATGATGTTGTTGCAGAGCGAGCATATCCCCTCCTTAACGATCGTCCATGCTAATGCACAGAGGGCCCCCGTTGGCTGACATATCCGCACCCTGCAAACATCACACTCCAACCTCAAAACCTTTTCCCCTATCAGACGGGATTCAACCAGCCTCAGACTACCCCAATCAGCTCTTTTAGAGCGGGTTGCGGAAGTACTAACACTGGGTGACACTATGACAATACATATTAAATACATCTCCATAAAAATCTCCACAACAGTCCTCCCTTTTTTGTCATATGCACCCCATGTGTCCCTCGATGAGAGTTGATATGCTTCTTACACCTGGAAATGAATCAGTTCTTAGTCCATAAAAAGGAAAACACGGCTTGACATATAGACTCTACTCTTCAGGGGCATGACTTATAAAGGAGGACACGACATGGTGAGCTGTAGTAATCGCCGATCCGTCTGTGATTCTCTGTCTTGTATGTGGGTCCGGCTTCGGGGCGTCTCATCAAGGAAACTCTGGTCACGCGTCAAATCAGGCAACAGGAGCCTCTCGTCACGACATAGAAAGAATAGAAATAAAAACGACATGAGTATATATATTCCCACTTCCTTTAACCACGATCCGCTGTAAAATAAAAAATTAGATCCCCAAAGATTCCCAGACCCTTAAAAAGGACTCCCAACCTTCACTTAGCTACAGCTCTGGCTTCAACAATTACATGAAGAACCCTATCCTTAACGGATGAGAATTGTTCAATTGTATCCCAAGCCCGAGCCCCCCCCCACCTTGTACATGCAGGACCCCATGCCCAGACCTGGTCGGGATTGGTGAACAAATCCCTTCTAGCTGTCCCTGCCATTCTTAATTTCCTGCGCCATCAGATCCTCGCGATCGGCCGTGACCTAAAATGTTGGGACAGCTTCACCATCGCGCATGAACCTCTTGCTTTGGGGGAATTACCTTTATAAGCTGCAGATCCACATAAACACCAAACTAAAGTTCAAACACACTTGTGGGCTGCCTAGATACCCAAACCGACAAAAGACAGAGCCATTAAAACTAAAACCAATTTTACCCACTAAAAATACATCATTAGGTTCCATTGACAAGTGTCTGTCTGGAGTCTTCACTAGTTTGTCAAAAACTCCTCATACCCATAATAACATCATAAATAGCATGTACCGCTGTCATCGCTGGGGACTAAAACTCGGTGAAGACTCAGAACAGACCATCGGTCCTGTTCGCTTTCTGAGCTAGTCAGGACATACACTTTAAATAATAACTTGGGATGCTTTTCACCGTTACCCTCGCTAAAATTTACTAAACAACAAAAATATAAATAAACAAAGATACTCCTCATTCTTTGGTGTGGTTGAGCCGCTTCTTGCAGTGGCTGGCGTGGTCTCATCCCTCAAGCTTCTTTACAACGACCCAGTCACCTGGTTGGAAAGAATGTAAACTGATTATTGAGTCGGGTCCAGGAGGGACTCGTGAAAACCTTTTGGTGGACATTTTGAAGTTCATGTCACAACGATCGCACCTCCCCCATCAGCCGAGAATATAAGTGACAGCTAATGAGGAGAGTACGACCCTGGTTTTGACTGACCTCCAAACAACCCTCATATGACAATAACCCAGACATCGGGACTGTGGTCACTGCATAACCTGTGCGTGGCTTACAATACCTGGAACCACTGACAAAAGGATCTTAGCCTCTGGGATGGGAACCTACTTCACCAGACTGCTGCTTGCCGATTCAAATTCTATTAAAGAAAGACAGTCTTGGCACAAACTTGGTTAGAATTACAGAGGTTATTATTAGTTTGACAAAAAAAAAACTGTCACTCTTACATTTATCACTTCTCCCCCCTTTTCTTCCTCATTACAGACTGAAGGAAGAAATGCGTGGTGCAGGAAAAAAGAAACAATGAAATAGCCTGTGATACTTTTACCTCCCTTAGATTTATCCATATGTACAGCTGTCTACATACACCTGTTCTCTGTGTACAAACTCCTTGGACCTGAAAAATACTTATAAGCAAAATCATTACTCTATTCTTCATATTTAACCTGCAAAGAATGGTAAAATAATAATGACATTCCTGTACATTGGTAAATTGTCAATGACATTCTTTCAAAACCGATTCAAACAAAACCCTCTGTAACCCTTACTTTTCCCGTTCCTACAAAAATACAACAGCCGCGACGCATTGGAGGATCGCCGCGGTAAGTTCGAACATATTCACGTTACTACATACAAACATTCCGATACAAACGTGGGGGAAATACTTCCCAGTTTCCAAAACCACAAATGAAAAAAAACAAAAACAGCCAGAATTCTACCTTCACTCTTTCAGCAATAGGAAAAAATACAATGGGAATATGAGAGCAACTCGAGAAGCTTGCATGGACCAGCCATACAAAGTTCAAACAAACGGGCATGAGACTACACCTCCATCAACACTCATCATTACAGATTTCTGAAGCCGCAGCTTAACTACATCCATTCCAGAGGGATACCCAAAATAGTATCCTTGGACCGCCTATGTTAATCTTTTTGGGGTTCAAAGGCCTTTGCCCCAAAACTAGGCTTCGTGCACTGTGTGACCGTCTGACTATGGGAAGCCTCCATTCCTTCCCTTTGCACAGACCTCCTTGTGTCCATGGCGATTCGAATCGGCTTATCGTCTTAAACCTGCGTCCAGGTTAAACCGTTGCACCCATTTTCGGAGAGCACCGCCCGGTGTCTTCTTATACGGTGAATTGCAGAACTACAACCACTATATGGTCAAGTCCTCCAACTAGAAACCCTAACCGAGGCGTCAACTCTATGGCTTGTTGTCCCAACACTTTTGGAACTACAGAACAACCACAGATCAACCCCCGAATTAGGCCTCTACCCCTCACAGTGCATGCATACACAAGCATTTTCCCCTATACACCCATACACTGCGTTGTCAGACTAAACCTCACAGAACACTTACGCCAGTTTACCACCTGCAGGACAATGTGGCTTCTCTCTGTATCTAGATGATAAAATAATGGTGATACCCCCTGGTTTTCTCTCTACCCAAAACTGTATTACAGTACAAAACTTCACAAAACTGGAACGAAATATAAAACACTTTTAAACGCCAAAATGCTTTCCATTTTCCTTCCAGACACAAATCTCATTGCTCACCTTTAAAAACCCCAAGCTCCTCCCACTAACTTTCTGTTGATATATAAATGCTGAAAAGAAACTTCCGGTTACATGCTCAGCTACTTAAAAAACCAAACTGGTTTATTTACATATCAATTGTTCAGGAAGAGGGAGGGGGTGGGGAGGCGTTAGCCATAATCGCCTTGTCTATCAAGACTCCAAAAAAATCCATGGCTACACATTATATATTTCAACCATTTAAAACCTTGTCAAGGAAATGATGGAGTAAACCCCCCTTTGCAAATGGGAGGGAATCCCCCCTGACCCACATTCCCTGGAAGTCAAACCATAAGTTGGGACTCAAAATACAAACTCCTGCCAAAAGATGGCTATACAGTACAAGATCCAAAAAAATGAATTGCCCTCTGGGAAACTCCCAAATATTTAAACATAAAAACACATCATTGTACAAAAACTCTGTTAGTCTTACAATCTATCAAAATTCAGTGTAAAGTGAAGTTTTTTCTTAAAACCAAAATCCAAAACCCCAAACCGCCGCTCATATACTGTTAAGTCAGCCGATCCTGCAATAGCCCACACTCACCCAAATGAAAACAGAGAAATCCCCAACCTAACATCATGTGCATGGAGTTTGCATGTCCTCCCTGTGTCTGCGTTGGCCTCCTCCCACACTCCAACTGCTGGTAGGCCAGCCAGATCCCATCCATAAATAGGCCCCAGCATGTGCGTGTGTCCGCAAGCACGTTGTGGCCCCTCGGGGTAAAACCGCGCTATTTTAAGATACCACTCAACTCAAAAGGCGATGCTTAGTGTGACAGCAGGAAGGTAAAGTCACCTGGTTGCATCCAGGGGGGTAGATATATTTCTCCCAGATTCAGGCTTTATGCCGACTTATACAACTAGGGAGAGAGTTGATGAAGCCCAGCTGAGGCTAGTGGGCTCATGGATGATTCATACCTCTAGGGAGAGGGCTGGGCGTCGTGCAGGCAGGGAGTTGATGAGACCAGCTGAAGCTTGTCAGCCCGTTTAAGGCCTCTATAAAAACTCCCAGGTTCAGTAGGTGTTTGCTCATGCCTGGACCCAGACCTGTGTGGACTGTCTAGGGAGAGTGAACCCCTGTGCGGTGAGACAAAGCCTGTGTGGCTATTTGTTTGGACATTTACTAAACCAGGGACTTAGGGACTAGGACAGCACCAGGCTGATCCCAGTTGTTAGTTAGGGAAACCTGCATGTTTAGTCAGAGGTCAAGCTGACCAGGATTTATTTTGTTTATGTTTCTTTTTGCTTTGCTGTGTTTTTGTCACTGTAAATAGAGAAATAAACCGCACCTTTTGATCTACAAAACCACAACCTCCGTCTGCTGGGCCTGTTTTTGTGTGGGGAGCCCATCCAGGGGGTCACACACACCCGTTACCGAGCTAACCCCCTCACAGTTGGTGGAGAACCAGTGGCAGTTTTTTTTTAAGCCAGCATGGAGGAGATACTGAAACAGCTGGCTCTAGCAAATGCCAATCAACAGCAGACAAATGCAGGTTTGCAAAGGAGCCTTGCAGCCCAGCAGCAAGCTCACCAACAGAGTCTGGAAGCAAAGCAGCAATCTGAGGCCCGCTTCATAGACCTGTTACAGAAGCAAGAGCAGAGACTACAACAAATGGAAGCAGTAGTGCAGCAACGTCCGCAGACCAGTGAGGAAAGCCGTCCCACTAATACCGCGTCCTTTGGGGTGAGTCGTTTGTTGACAAAAATGACTGGAGAGGATGATCCAGAGGTATTTTTGACCACATTTGAAAGGACTGCTGAAAGAGAAAAGTGGCCTGAGGAGCAGTGGGCTGGACTGGTGGCTCCTCTGTTAACTGGTGAATCGCAGAAGGCTTACTATGACCTAGAGCCTGACCAAGCAAAAGACTATGTGATGCTAAAAGCTGAAATATTGGCAAGGCTGGGTGTCACCCTGGCTGTCCGGGCTCAGCGTGTGCATAACTGGACTTTCCAGCTTGGAAAACCCCCCAGGTCTCAAATGTATGATCTCATTCACCTGAGCAGGAAGTGGCTACAGCCAGAGACTTTGTCCGCACCAGAGATTGTGGAACGTGTTGTAATGGATCGGTTTTTGAGAGCTCTTCCTACTGCCATCCAAAAGTGGGTAAGCCATGGAGACCCAGAGACGGCCGGTGGTCTTGTGGATCGTGTAGAGAAATACTTGGCTACAGAGAACCTGACGGCCTCTTCCAGAGACTCTCGGACTTTCCACCCTAAGACCAGACCATCCCCAGGGGCGGATAAGAGGATTCCAAGGGGTGAGGGTGGAGAGAGTGAGAGGGTGGGGGCTCTACCCAAAGTTTGGCGAGAACAGCCTGGGAAGTCAGGGGCTCAAGAGGCAGCCAAAAGGATTGTTTGCTACCGCTGCCGGCAAGCGGGACATATTGCAGCAAATTGCCCGGGTGTGGAGGAACCCATGCAATGTGACTTTCTGACGGACCGACGTCAGTCGCTGTGTGCGACAGTCGCATGCACTGCCATTCGGGGAACTGAGAAACATTTATGCAAAATGTGTATTAATGGTAGAAATGTTGTGGTATTGCTGGATTCAGGTAGCCTTGTGACCCTGATAAAGGCTGAATTAGTTAAAACAGAGGTCTCTGGGAATAGCAAGGTAGCTGTTATTTGTGTGCATGGGGACACCCGAGAGTATCCAGTGACTACAGTGTGTTTCGAGACCCCCAAAGGTACCCTCTCTCATCCAGTGGGGTTAGTATCTCAATTACCGCATGATGCCATTGTGGGAAGGGATTTTCCGAAGTTCTGGGAACTGTGGGATGATCCTGAGCCCCCCACTGGTGCCCCTATGTACCAGGAATGTGATAGCCAGAACTCCTCTGAGAGTGGTGAGGACTCTCCAGAATTTCCCTTGTCAGTATTGGCAGGGGAGACTCAAGAAACTGGAGAGGAGCCCACCTCCTCAGACGAAAACCTACCGTCTGTGGAGTTTTCTGATCTGGAGGTTCACAGGGAAAATTTTGCCACAGAACAGTTAAAAGACCCCGCCCTAATAAAGGCACGGGAAAACGTAGTGGAAATAGATGGCGAGTTAGTGAACCCAGATAATACCTGCACTTACCCATACTTCAGCGTAGAGAAGGACCTACTGTATCGGGTGGCAAAAAGGGCAGAAGAAACCGTTGAGCAGCTTGTGGTGCCCAAACCTTACAGGAAGTTGGTGTTGGAGTTGGCCCATGGGCACATACTTGGAGGTCATCTGGGGACAGAGAAAACCCGAGAGAGGGTATTACAGAGATTCTATTGGCCTGGGGTGATGAAGGACATAGAAAATTATTGTTCCTCCTGCCCTGTGTGTCAGAGGTCGGCCCCGATGCCACATTTCCGTAGCCCGCTGGTCCCTCTACCCATCATTGAGGTCCCGTTTGAGAGAATCGCAATGGATTTGGTAGGTCCTATAATCAAGTCCGCTAGGGGGCACCAGTACATATTGGTTATAATGGACTATGCCACCCGTTATCCAGAAGCGATCCCTCTCAGAAATACCTCGGCCAAAACCATAGCCAAAGAGCTATCTCTTGTTTTTAGCCGGGTGGGTATTTGTAAAGAACTGCTTACGGACCAAGGTACACCCTTTATGTCCCGGGTTATGAAAGAGCTGTGTAAATTGTTCAAAGTGACGCAATTGCGTACATCTGTGTATCACCCCCAAACCGATGGGCTGGTTGAAAGATTCAACAAAACCCTAAAACAAATGTTGAAGAAAGTGGTGGATAGAGATGAAAGGATTGGGACTGTCTACTTCCTTATTTGATGTTTGCTATTAGGGAGGTGCCCCAATCCTCTACGGGATTCTCCCCCTTTGAGTTACTGTATGGGAGACACCCAAGAGGGCTGTTGGATATTGCCAAGGAAACTTGGGAAAGTGAGAGTTCTCCCCACAGGAGTGTGATTGAGCATGTCGCCCTGATGCAAGATCGAATTGCACAGGTAATGCCCATCGTGAAGGAACATTTGGCCCAAGCGCAGTTGGCACAGCAGAGAGTGTACAACCGTGGAGCCAAGACCCGTACCTTTTCCCCGGGGGATAGGATATTGGTACTTGTCCCTACGGTTGAAAGTAAATTCCTTGCCAAATGGCAAGGCCCCTACGAGATAATGGAAAAAGTGAGCGAAGTGAATTACAAGGTCAGACAACCAGGAAGGCGAAAGCCCGAACAGATATATCACGTTAATCTGTTGAAAGCCTGGAGGGATAGAGAGTCCCTAGTCGCAGAAACTTGGTCACCAGCTCAAACTGGTTGCGTGATTCCGGAGGTTGGAATAGCAGCCACCTTGTCACAACCCCAACAACAGGAGGTTAAGGAGTTTGTGCTTCGCAACAAGGAGGTGTTCTCTGAGCTGCCGGGACAAACATCTGGGGTAGAGCATGATATTATTACCCCGCCCGGTGAAAGGGTGAAGTTAAAACCCTATCGGATCCCAGAGGCCCGACGGGAGGCAATACGGGAGGAAGTACAGAAAATGCTGAACTTAGGGGTGATAGAGGAGTCCCAAAGTGATTGGTCTAGTCCCATTGTGTTGGTGCCTAAACCGGATGGGAGCTGGCGATTTTGTAACGATTTTCGTCAGTTGAACAAAGTTACAAAATTTGACACCTACCCCATGCCACGTATAGATGAGTTGATCGACCGGCTGGGAACAGCCCGATACATGACGACTCTTGACCTCACAAAAGGGTATTGGCAAATTCCCCTGGCCAAGTCGGCCAAAGAGAAAACCGCATTTGTAACCCCAGACGGGGCGTTCCAATATAAGAGAATGCCGTTCGGGTTACAGAATGCGCCGGCCACATTCCAGCGGAAAATGGACCAGATACTGAGGCCCCATCGGAAGTATGCTGCGGCTTACCTGGATGACGTAATTGTCCATAGCACAGATTGGGCCTCACATCTGCCAAAAGTGCAAGCAGTCCTAGACTCTATCCGGGAAGCGGGGTTTACGGCTAACCCCAAGAAATGTACCATTGGGCAGGAGGAGGCCAAATATCTTGGGTACACCATTGGCAGGGGAGTGATAAAACCCCAACTCAACAAAGTCGAGGCCATCCAGAGTTGGCCACGTCCCAACAGCAAGAAGCAGGTACGGGCCTTTCTGGGAATCGCGGGTTATTATCGGCGCTTCATTCCCCACTTTGCTTCTAAGGCTGTGCCCCTAACCAACCTGACGAAAGGGAAAGGGTCGGTCATGATTAAATGGACCCCCGAGGCTGAGGCAGCATTCCAATTCTTGAAACAAGCCTTATGTAGCCAGCCAGTGTTGTACTCACCCGACTTCTCTAAAGACTTTGTCGTACAAAGTGATGCGTCAGATGTGGGGTTAGGAGCAGTATTGTCCCAGGTCTGGAACGGGGAAGAGCACCCAGTCATTTACCTCAGCAGGAAGTTGAAGTCCCATGAGGTAAATTACGCCACGGTTGAAAAGGAGTGTTTAGCGGTGAAGTGGGCTCTAGATTCCCTTCGGTACTATCTGCTAGGTAGGCACTTTGACATGGTTACGGATCACGCTCCGTTAAAGTGGATGGCTCAAAACAAGGAGACAAATAGAAGAGTGAATAGGTGGTTCCTGGCCCTACAGGAATTCAACTTCACAGTAAAGCATCGCCCTGGCGTTCAAATGGGGAATGTGGATGCTTTGTCTCGAGTACATGAATGCCTGATTGCTGGTGTTCCAACCCCAAGGTTAAAACAAGAGGGGGGGGGTATGTGACAGCAGGAAGGTAAAGTCACCTGGTTGCATCCAGGGGGGTAGATATATTTCTCCCAGATTCAGGCTTTATGCCGACTTATACAACTAGGGAGAGAGTTGATGAAGCCCAGCTGAGGCTAGTGGGCTCATGGATGATTCATACCTCTAGGGAGAGGGCTGGGCGTCGTGCAGGCAGGGAGTTGATGAGACCAGCTGAAGCTTGTCAGCCCGTTTAAGGCCTCTATAAAAACTCCCAGGTTCAGTAGGTGTTTGCTCATGCCTGGACCCAGACCTGTGTGGACTGTCTAGGGAGAGTGAACCCCTGTGCGGTGAGACAAAGCCTGTGTGGCTATTTGTTTGGACATTTACTAAACCAGGGACTTAGGGACTAGGACAGCACCAGGCTGATCCCAGTTGTTAGTTAGGGAAACCTGCATGTTTAGTCAGAGGTCAAGCTGACCAGGATTTATTTTGTTTATGTTTCTTTTTGCTTTGCTGTGTTTTTGTCACTGTAAATAGAGAAATAAACCGCACCTTTTGATCTACAAAACCACAACCTCCGTCTGCTGGGCCTGTTTTTGTGTGGGGAGCCCATCCAGGGGGTCACACACACCCGTTACCGAGCTAACCCCCTCACATTAGAAAAACAATTTAAACCAGCAAATTCATTAAACAAAAACCAGTCTCTCAGTATGTCCCCCTGGTGTCTCACTACTCTTCCCAGCAGTGCACAGGTCAAACTGTAAACGCATAAAACATAAGAAAACTGCGCCGATCAACAAATGCCAATACAGCATATTCAGGAGTCGTGTTTGCTAAACTGGAACTTCCTATCTCAAACTGTAAACGTCTCTCAAAATGGCCGACAAGCCAGGACTACAAAATGGTGGATGACCCACCACAGCACCTCATGGACAACAAAAATTGCGCCATTGAAGCATGCAATTTTTCCCGCCAAAACCAGCATGGGACGTCACAATGAACACCACATTGGTTCCCCTACACAAAGAAAAACACAAATTGCCTCTAACAGGTTCTAACACAGAAAAGATCGCACTATATTCGCACCAAACATCAAAATCTGCCCCAAAGGCTGAGAAATTCCACCAGCGAAATAGCAGATGAATGCCACATGGTATAGTGCCCAAAAGAAAGGTGGCTGCACCTTCCCTTATAGGATACCCACAGGCTAAGGAAAAACTGTGCCTCAAAATGGCAGACAAACCTGCAAGGCTAACAAAAGCCAAGAATGGCACCATTACTTTTTCCCGCCAAAACCAGCATCTCTTTAAAAGAAAATCAAAAATGTTTTTCTCCACAAAGACTGACTACACCATTGAAACTTTTCTAAATTATCATCAAAATCCACTGAAAAAGGTGTCAGCTACACTCTACAAGGACCACATGTACACTTACAAACTTAGCCTCCCTTTTGCCAACTAAACAGCACATTCAATAAATGTGAGTTACCTGACAATATTAAAAACATATTCATTTCTCTAAGTTCATATACTCTGAGATATTCACCACTTTTCTCTACCTAAAGTTCACACACAGTGGCCTCAGCTTCCATAACAAAGCCATTGCAGAGACATACCTCCTCAATGCTAGCATCCAAAACAGCCTGCAACCATTCAAAGGGCATATTCCTTTCAACAAACAGCTACTATTGTCTGGCTTCCAACAATGCCTGGCCACTTGAATATGCGGCAGGAATTTTCAACTTTAAAACCAAACACTTTTGTTAAAATATTTTTACACTTATGGGGACATGTGTCTTTGTCCCCTATAAAGGCAAAAATCACAATTTATCCATTTCTATTTTTCATAGAAATCACAAACACCACACACATACAGTATATTGTTGCTTGTAACATTTGCTTAGAGTGTCTTTCCCTCAGGGCACAGCCCCTGCAACACAAAACAGTGGGCAAGCCCTTCCCCCATTCAAGCACATGGCAGCCAAACAATCTACTTACAAACTTCTCAGTGCACTGAATACCACAGCTATACCTTCATTTCATACACAATATACAGTTTATATTTCTCGCTTACACATGTCCTACATCACACAAACAATCTAATCACACAGGCACATGCAGGCATACCCACACACAATCAAATTCACAGGCATACGATCCATGACAAAAATCACACACACACATACGATTCGCAGACATACACACGCACACATACACACGCTGCAAACTTAAAGCATTATTTCAAAAAGACAAAAAAATGTTCTTTTAAAGAGTAGAGCCCCCCACATCGGAACGTAGATCCACACTTCCCCCCATCTCGATCCGATGTCCAAAGGGACTCCATCTATTCCCAAAAATCCTGGCCCGCCATTACTGTTGTGGAATTCCAGGCTGCTGTTTACAGAGCACACAGCCTATAATTCCTGTGCTATCTAAGCACACATCAGATTTCATCTTTTTGCAATAATGCTATCTTTAGCCTAAGTTTGCTAAAGTCCACTCACCGTTCATTCCCATCATTCATCCAAGAAAGGCAGCACCACAAAAGCTTATCTTCTTATCAGGCCATTCCAGCAAAGACTGTTCAGCCGACGCCTAATCATAGGCTTTTATTAAACTCAAAAGATCTCAAGACAGGAGGTGATTGGTTGCAGCAACCAGTCACCTCCCCCCATGGGCGGGAACATCACAGGATGTTCCTTCCACATGAGAATGACAATACCTGGACATTCCTTCCAACAGGAGATGTCATACATGAATACAATAACGTAGGATGGCTAAAGTTACCGTTGATAGGAATTCTTATTCTGCGCTATTCCATAGAATAACGCATATTAAGATTATACTATTATTGAATGGGGGAGGGAGGCTATCTGCAGATGCGCACTACGAACTCCAACCAATGTTGATCAGACACAGCAGAGACAAGAGTACGCATCTGCTCATAACCAATGATGTTGTTGCAGAGCGTGCATATCCCCTCCTTAACGATCGTCCATGCTAATGCACAGAGGGCCCCCATTGGCTGACATATCCGCACCCTGCAAACATCACACTCCAACCTCAAAACGTTTTCCCCTATCAGACGGGATTCAACCAGCCTCAGACTACCCCAATCAGCTCTTTTAGAGCGGGTTGCGGAAGTACTAACACTGGGTGACACTATGACAATACATATTAAATACATCTCCATAAAAATCTCCACAACAGTTGGAAGTATGAAAAAGTCTTGGTTTGCTGACGTCTTAAGAGTTCTCTTCACTGGAACTAAGGGGCCAAGCCCAACCCCTGAAAACCAACCCCCCACCATAACCCCCCCCCCCCCTCTCCACCCAATAATTTGGACAAGTGCACAAAGCAAGGTCCATATAAAGACATGAATGAGCGAGTTTGCGGTGGAGGAACTTGACTGGCTTACAGAGAGTCCTGACCTCAACCCAATAGATTACCTTTGGGATAAATTAGAGCGGAGAATGCGAGCCAGGCCTTCTTGTCCACATCAGTGCCTAACCTCCGAAAAGCGCTTCTGGAAGAATGGTCAAACATTCCCATAGACACACTCCTAAACCTTGTGCACAGCCTTCCCAGAATAGTTGAAGCTGTTATAGTTGCAAAGGGTGGGCCAACTCAATATTGAACCCTACGGACTAAGACTGGGATGCCATTAAAGTTCATGTGCGTGTAAAGGCAGGTGTCCCAATACTTTTGGTAATATAATGTATATTATACCTGGAATTCATCTTTAATATATAAACATCATGGTGCGAAGATCGCCTCACCTCCAGTCTTCTTAAATCGTTCAGTTACTGACTGCAAATGGTCTCGGAAAGCCTGCTCAGTGCTCTGATGGTGTTTTGTTTCTCTCTCCCAGTATTCAGGTTCCACTCTCTTCATCCACTCCACCTTGGGAAGATACTGACGGGTGTCACTGTTATAACTCTCTATTTCCTGATCATCCACATATCCATGTATAAAGATTGCAGGCAGTCCAGATCCCGGAGAGGAGACTACTGTTCTATAGTATTGGAGAGAGTGTCCACCTGGAAGAGATATATGGGCATATTTAAGGCAAAAAGGAAAATCTTGGGCGCCGTATCACATTGCAATAATCAGAATTCATCTTTACACCATATAACCTCAGGACGCTGGAACTCCTTGGTTGTTATGAGTCTGTTAAACATCAAACAGTACTGTATGTATTCAGTCTGTGCAACTTTTTGCAAATAATTACAGTCCACTGCTGGAATGTGGGAGAGCACCATCTGCCGAGGACATTGAGGATCAGGAAAAAATGATGTTTCTGTTTCCCCTAGAAAAAATGAGCTATTATTCTTTACATCCTCACTGTGAGTTTTTTTTTTTAGTTGCCCAGAGTTGGGCTTTAGCCACTTCCTGCCTGGCCTATAGCAAAATGATGGCTGGGCGGTGGCTTTCCCGTTCTGACTGGAGGTCATATGACGTCCTTCAGAAAAAGTCACCCGTGCACGCCCCCCGGGGGCGCTCGGCGCAGCGACCAGTGGTGCAATGTGTCATTTGGACACACCGCATCTCCGATAATAGTAAGGAGCCTATAACAATCACAGCTGATCACAGTGTAAATAGGAAGTGCCCATTATCGGCATTCCTCTACTCACGCTGACAGCACGTGAGTAGAGGAGAGCCGATAAGCTGCTTTCCTGACAGGGGGGATCAGTGCATAAATTATCAGTGGAGCCTCATCAGCGATGCCTGCCAGTGCCCACCAATGATGCCCTCCAGTGCACATTAGTGCTGCCTATCAGTGCCCATCAGTGCTGCATATCAGTTCCACCATCAGTGCCCATCAATGCTGTATATTAATGCCACCTATCAGTGCCCATTGGTTCTGCATATTGGTGCCTCCCCATCAGTGCCACAACATCAGTGCCCGTCAGTGCAGCCTTATTAGTGTACATCAATGAAGGAGAAAATGTACTCATTTACAAAATTGTATAACAGAAACTAAAAAAAAAATACATTTGTTTTCCAAATTTTCGGTCTTTTCTCAATTGTTTAGCAAAAAATAAAAAAAAAACAGTGGTGATTAAATAACACCAAATAATAATATAACTGGATACTAATTTTTAGAGGTAGTAATGCCAGGGGTAGTTGATCCAGGGAATATATGATTGCTTCCTGGGGTTTCAGGAAGGAATTTTTTCCCCCAATGGAGCAAATTTGGCAATGGTTTTTTTTTTTTTAACCTTCCTCTGGATCAACTATGGGTATAGGATTGTGTATATGGAGGTTTTCTATTTGTGTGTTTTTATAATTGGTTGAACTAGATGGACTTGTGCCTTTTTTCAATCTGACTAACTATGTAATGGGTCACAATCTGACCTTTGTACAATCAGATTTCGATTTACAAATAATATGTAACATAGGGACCTACCTTAACTATCTAATCAAGTTACATTCAGTCAGACCCTTGTATCACATACTTGTTGGTACATCTAAAGTACAGAAAGATTGTGATTGTATATGGTGAGCTTTTATTCTGAGGACTCCCCTCTCACCCACTATCTTGGCCCTATCACTTATCACCATATAGACCCTCTATTTACTGCCTATAACATCTTTGTACCATCCTCAGAGTCAGGTGGTCTATCGTTAGCTGGGCACAACACATAATCTTGCTTTAGAAGATGTAGTGAAGAGATCTAAAAACCACAGGAAGTAAAATTGAGTAATGACTGGCCATCCAGTGCTGCGGTAAGCAACTATATATTGAAAAAATCCTCAACATAGTTAAGTGTGGTCTGTGATCCTTTTCTGTTTACTCTGCTTAGTTACCTAATTAAATAATTGCTTAAAGTGGCTGTAAAGACAGAAGATTTTTTACCTTAACCACTTACAGACCGGAAGATTTGCCGCCTTAATCACTAGGCCATTATTTGCGATACGGCACTGCATCGCTTTAACTGATAATTGCGCGGTCGTGAGATGCTGCACCCAAACAAAATTGACGTCCTTTTTTTCCCACAAATAGAGCTTTCTTTTGGTGGTACTTGATCACCTCTGCGGTTTTTATTTTTTGCGCTATAAACGGAAAAAAAAGAGCAACAATTTTGAAAAAAAAACTATATTTTTTACTTTTTGCTATAATACATATCCCCCCCAAAAAATGTAAAAAAATATTTCTTCATCAGTTTAGGCCGATGTATATTCTTCTACGTATTTTGGTACAAATCGCAATAAGCGTATATTAATTGGTTTGTGCAAAAGTTATAGTATCTACAAAACAGGTGATAGATTTATGGCATTTTTTTTTCTAGTAATGGCGGCGTTCAGCGATTTTTAGCGGGAATGCGACATTCCGGCGGACAGATCAGACACTTTTGACACTTTTTTGAGACCATTGACATTTATACAGCGATCAGTGCTATAAAAATGCACTGATTACTGTATAAATGTCACTGGCAGGGAAGGGATTAACACTAGGGGTGATCAAGGGGATAAATGTGTTCTAACTGTGGGGGGATGAGACTGACTGGAGGAGGAGACCAATCGCTGTTCCTGATCACTAGGAACAGGCGATCTGTCTCTCCTCCCCTGACAGATTTTTTATGTCACACGGTTTTTGTGCAGCAGTTTTTCAAATGCAATTTATTGGGAAGAAATACACTTTAATGAATAAAAAAAAACATATATACAGTATATATATATATATATATATATATATATATATATATACAGTGGGTACGGAAAGTATTCAGACCCCCTTAAATTGTTCACTCTTTGTTATATTGCAGCCATTTGATAAAATCATTTAAGTTCATTTTTTTTCCTCATTAATGTACACACAGCACCCCATATTGACAGAAAAACACAGAATTGTTGACATTTTTGCAGATTTATTAAAAAAGAAAAACTGAAATATCACATGGTCCTAAGTATTCAGACCCTTTGCTGTGACACTCGTATATTTACTGTAACTCAGGTGCTGTCCATTTCTTCTGATCATCCTTGAGATCATTCTACACCTTCATTTGAGTCCAGCTGTGTTTTTATTATACTGATTGGACTTGATTAGGAAAGCCACACACCTGTCTATATAAGACCTTACAGCTCACAGTGCATGTCAGAGCAAATGAGAATCATGATGTCAAAGGAACTGCCTGAAGAGCTCAGAGACAAAATTGTGGCAAGGCACAGATCTGGCCAAGGTTACAAAAAAAATTCTGCTGCACTTAAGGTTCCTAAGAGCACAGTGGCCTCCATAATCCTTAAATGGAAGATGTTTGGGATGACCAGAACCCTTCCTAGAGCTGGCCGTCCGGCCAAACTGAGCTATCGGGGGAGAAGAGCCTTGGTGTGAGAGGTAAAGAAGAACCCAAAGATCACTGTGGCTGAGCTCCAGAGATGCAGTCGGGAGATGGGAGAAAGTTGTAGAAAGTCAACCATCACTGCAGACCTCCACCAGTCGGGCTTTATGTCAGAGTGGCCCCGACGGAAGCCTCTCCTCAGTGCAAGACACATGAAAGCCCGCATGGAGTTTGCTAAAAAAACACCTGAAGGACTCCAAGATGGTGAGAAATAAGATTCTCTGGTCTGATGAGACCAAGATAGAACTTTTTGGCCTTAATTCTAAGCGGTATGTGTGGAGAAAACCAGGCACTGCTCATCCAATACAGTCCCAACAGTGCAACAGTGAAGCATGGTGGTGGCAGCATCATGCTGTGGGGGGGGGGTTTCAGCTGCAAGGACAGGATGACTGGTTGCAATTGAGGAAAAGATGAATGCGGCCAAGTACAGGGATATCCTGGACGAAAACCTTCTCCAGAGTGCTCAGGACCTCAGACTGGGCCAAAGGTTTATCTTCCAACAAGACAATTACCCTAAGCACACAGCTAAAATAATGAAGGAGTGGCTTCACAACAACTCCGTGACTGTTCTTGAATGGCCCAGCCAGAGCCCTGACTTAAACCCAATTGAGCATCTCTGGAGAGACCAAAAAATGGCTGTCCACCAACGTTTACCATCCAACCTGACAGAACTGGAGAGGATCTGCAAGGAGGAATGGCAGAGGTCCAATCCAGGTGTGAAAATCTTGTTGCATCTTTCCCAAAAAGACTCATGGCTGTGTAACACACAGACCCCCCCTTTACCTGCCTTCTTCGGCTCCTCGCAGGAAGAGAGGGCACACCGTGCCACAAGCCCGTACCCTCCTGTAATAAGAGGTTGAGCGGTGTTGTTGGTGGGTCTTCCACAGCCAGAAAGTCAGAGAATGGTTCTCACCTCTATGTTTAATAAAGATGAGTCTTTATGTCCCCCAATAACTTCAAGGTCCACACCAGCTGTAACTCCAACGTAGAGTTTATTTTTCTTCTTAAAACACAGTCTCTGACAGGAAAGGTTGGAGTGAGAACAGGACAGCTTAAGGTGTGGAAGAGGTCCAGGCACAAACGTAGTACAATTCACTGCTCATATTCTCAAGCAGACTCAGCCCATCTGGATAGTCTCCCTAGGTGGGGACTAGCAGCCAGAATGGTGCTCTAACTTAACCGTAAAGTCTCTGCCACAGACTTGGTGAACTTGGTCTCTGCCACAGACCTGGTGAACTTGGTCTCTGCCACGGACCTGGTGAACTTGGTCTCTGTTAAGGAGAAGACATTCCTCCAGAGAGTTACCGGGCCCCTTCCTTCACTGTGACTTCTCACCAGTCCCTCGGAACGGTTCCTCCCCTGGCCTCCTCATCTAAGATGCGGGTCCCCTCGCAAGGCGGCACCCTGAGATTCCTCGATCCTCGATGGGCCCCAGCCGAAGGTGCTGGGCCCAGGCCTTTGCTGCAGCCCCAGGGCTAAAGGTGCCTGGGACTGATTCACCGACCTCCGCCCCTGGGCCAAAGGTGCCCAGGGCAGACAGGAACACACTCCCTGGGGTAGGACCCCTGATAACGAACGAAGATGAGAACCCCAAACAGGCAGCGTCTGCCCCTTTTATATCCTCTCCCAGCATGCACAACAGGTTGACCACGCCCACTGTATGGTTGCCGAGAGGGGACACACAAGGCACAGCACTGTATCAGTGGTTCAACCCTGGCCTACTATGGCAGCGCCACCTATAGGCCACAGGATACTCTCCCTGCGGACAAAATGGTTGACAAGAACCCTGACAATTAGGGTGTTTGAGCATAACTACCACTCAAACATTTCCCCTAAATTTAGGACCCCGCTACAGCTGTATTAGATCAAAAGGGTGCTTCTACTAAATACTGAGCAAAGGGTCTGAATACTTAGGACCATGTGATATTTCAGTTTTTCTTTTTTAATAAATCTGAAAAAATGTCAACAATTCTGTGTTTTTCTGTCAATATGGGGTGCTGTGTGTACATTAATGAGGAAAAAAATGAAGTTAAATGATTTTAGCAAATGGCTGCAATATAACTAATGCCACGTACACACGATCGTGATTCACGGCGGTGAAAACACCGCCGTGAATCACGACGGGAAAAACGAGGGAACGGCTTAGTTCCCTCCACATGTCTGTTTTTCCCGACATTTTTCTCTTTGTCTCTTTGTCGAGAAAAACGACCGTGTGTGGGCTCCGCGGCAGTGTTTCCCTATGGGAAAACTGCCGCGGAAAAAAACGACGGGAATCACGACGAGAAAAATTAGAGCATGTTCTAATTTTTCTCGTCGTGATTCATGCCGTTTTTCTCGTCGGGAAAAATGACCAAAAGCCCACACACAGTCATTTTTCTCATCAAAGAGAAAAAAATTTATTTTTCCCGACGAGAATAATGGTTGTGTGTACGCGGCAAAAGAGTGAAAAATTTAAGGGGGTCTGATTACTTTCCTTACCCACTGTATATATATATATATATATATATATATATATATGTGTGTGTAGCGCCCTGCTCCTATTGGGTAGGCGCTAGTTGTAAATTTAGTTGTCTGAGCTGTAGTTTAGCTCAGAATAATGGTGTAAGTTGCTGGTTTCTGTTCCAGTCCAGCTGTGCATTATTTCCACTTGACAGTGGGTGTCGCTGTCCCCACGGGTCAAGGTCGGAAATGCAGCAGGCTGGATGTATTGGGTACCTCTTGCCCAGAAGCAGCTCAGTGGGATTGGTCTCCCCACTGTGCATTCTGGGGGAGGGTATTTAAGGGACAGACACTGTTTCCGCGGAGCTCTGACCTGATGGCCCTAATGGCCTAAGGTGGGCCGTGGCAGTTTCTTGCCTCGGGGCCGGCTTGCCCGAGGCCTCCTTGCTGGAAGTAGGCCCCGGAGTTCTGGGGCCTACTAATCAGGGGTGGTCCTTGCTGTCTTGCCTGCGGGAAGAAGCCAAGCAATTGAAGAAACCAGGGGAGGACTTTTCCCAGGAGAGGACCGAGCAAAAAGGCTGGTGCCTCGGGAAGAGCCTGGAGAGTCGATTGGAGGATGCATCCCTACATATCTACCTCACAGTATTGCCCGATCGGCTGAAAGAAACTGGTACTGTGTGACTGTACTTAGACTATGTGTATTCTTCAAGTCTGTGGCAGAGACTATTCGTGTTCTTCAAGTCTGTGGCAGAGACTTTTGGCCGAGCACCGCACCGGCTGCTAGGTCAGTGAGAGAGGCCTATCCGGTGGCTGCTATATCCAGCGTGGAAAACTGTTTGTCCTCTGGATTAGGAAGTACCCGTGATCCGCAAGCAAGGTACCTGAATCTCCCCTAACCCTCCATCCCTCTAAATGACATTCTGTTTAATAAAACAATTGTAAAAGAGACTGTGTGTTGGTGCTGACATCTGTGAGAAACTCTTCAATTGAACCCCTATGACGGATACGGTGGAACAGACAGGTAATGGCATGACCCAAAAATATAACCAGCAGCTCCTAGGGGGGTAGTGCTACATGTATAACCAACATTTTTGTATAATATGAAAGATGATGTTACGCAGAGTAAATAGATACCTACCATGTCATGCTTTAAAATTGCATGCGCTCGTGAAATGGCACCAAACGATACGGTACTTAAAGATCTCTATAGGCGACAGTTTAAGAATACAAGTTACCAGTTTAGAGTTACAGAGGAGGTCTAGTGCTGTAATTATTGCTCTTGCTCAGACGTTTGTGACAATACCTCACATGTGTGGTGCAAACACCATTTACATACGTGGTTGTGACCTATGTACGCGTTCACTACTGCGCCCAAACACGTGGGGAGGGGGGCGCTTTAAAAAATGTTGATGATGATGTTCTCGATGTCACTCCAGTCCTCCAAGGGCATAGAGTCTAGTGGTGACCATCTTGCCATTGCTTAGCTCCATGCAAAAACCCTGCCAACTAATGGTTCCCGGGCTCAGCGATTGGTAACGTTAGCCTGGGAACCACCGGGAAGAAGCGGGAGTGGGGTGCACCTCTTCTGACGCTTCTAAAAGTGATCACTTGGTATAGCCGGCTGCCTTAGGGAAAAACTGATACCAGGATTATGGCATCTAGCCATAACCCCTGTATTTAATGTCAAGTTCATGACATATATTCCCAGTTAGGCGATTGGCAAGTGATCTCGATCTATCATTGTGGCTGAAAGTAACAGCTCTCTGCTCTCTCTCTCCTCACTGGATATGGAGGCAGCAGTGGAAGCCATTGGCTCCTGCTACTGTCAACAAATCCAGTGAGGAGACAGTGGTGGTCGGGGCTGAGATGTGTTGTGTATGTCAATGGACTTGGAAATTAGCCCACATGAGTGCTCCTATAGCCAGTGGCTTATTATGATGTCACTCAAAAGGAAGGAGGAGCCTGGAGAGCTGGTGGAGGACCCCAGAAGAGAAGGATTGGAGCTGTTCTGTGCAAAACCATTGCACAGAGCAGGTAAATATAACATGTTTTTTAAAAAGAAAAATGTACCTTTACAATCACTTTACCACTTCAGCTCTGGAAGTTTTTACCCCCTTCATGACCAGCCCATTTTTTGCTATTTTGCACTGCATTACTTTACCTGTACCCAAACAAAATGTATATCATGTTTTTCATACATATAGAGCTTTCTTTTGTCTTAGTGTCTATATACATCATTCTTGTTGGATTATTTTAAGTGGAGTTCCACACTAAACACAAAACATACATGAAAATCCTGCAAAAAAAAAAAAAATAGAAAACATTTTTTTTACTTACCAGAACAGGCTGTTGCTATGCGGAAGTTCCTAATATGCCTCTTCCTAGTCCTCGGAAGGTCTTCTTCCTCTGCCTACTTGCAGTGTCTTCTGGTGAATGGGGCGCACTGCCTTCTGGAAACTGTGTGTATCCCAGAGAGCAGCCGCCCATTCACAAAGCGCCACGCGACTCGCGCATGCGCAGTAGGAAACGGACAGTGAAGCCGCAAGGCTTCACTGCCTGTTTCCCTTAGTGAGGATGGCGGCGCAGAGACCTGCCAGGATTGAGGGGTCGGCCTCGGGGGACCGACATCGCGGGCGAGTAGGACAGGTAAGTGTCCTTATTAAAAGTCAGCAGCTACAGTGTTTGTAGCTGCTGACTTTTAAAAAAAAAATTGCGGGTGGAATCCTGCTTTAAAAGAATTCTGTTTGGCAAAACGAACTCAAAATAATGAAGTCAGTAAAATTATTTTTATAAATTATTTTTGTATTGGAGGCACTGTGATTCGATCTATCTAGCTGACTAAATTAATCATTCAGGCATTCCCTGACAAAGTGGAACTAAACTCTCTCTCCTCTCCTTTACAGCCACCAATGCTGCCATCTTATAACCTCTGTTTGATCTGCAGTTGCCATGGTACTGTACATGTGATCAGTTATGGCACCAGCCATTTGATGGCTTGACAGTTTGGTTGATTTCTATTTATGAGGAGGTGAGTAAAACCTTGGACAGAGGGGTGGCTGTGGACATGGTATACTTGGATTTTGCAAAAGTGTTTGACACAGTTCCCCAGACATGGCTAATGTGTAAGGTAAAGTCTACAGGCTTGGAAAGAACAGTTTGTAAATGGATAGAAAACTGGCTTAAAGACCAAATAGTGGTAGTGGTTAATGATTCATACTCTGAATGGTCTAGGGTTGTTAGTAGTGGATCCCAAGAATCAATGGTGGAGAAGGATCTGGGGGTTTGGCAGATCCTAAACTTAATAATAGCATGCAATGCCAAACTGCGGTTTCCAAAGCGAGCAAAATCCTTTCTTGAATTAAGAGAGGAATGGACTCCAGGGAGAGAGATATCATGTTGCCCCTGTTCAAATCATTAGTAAGACCTCATCTGGAATATGCAGTTCAGTTTTAGGCACCAGTTCTCAAAATGAATAATTGGGGAACTGGAGAAAGTGAAGAGAAGGGCAACCAAACTGATAAGAGGCATGGAGGAACTCAGCTATGAGGAAAGATTAGAGGAACTGAATTTATTCTCTCTTGAGAAGAGGATATTAAGGGGGATATAAACAACATGTATAAATACATAAGGGGTCCATATAGTGAACTTGGTGTTGAGTTATTCACCTTAAGGTCATCAAAGAGGACAAGGGGGCACTCTTTACATCTGGAGAAAATGAGAATTCATCTCCAAATATGGAAAGGTTTCTTCACAGTTAGAGATGTGAAAATTTGGAATAGACTCCCTCAGGAATTGGTTCTGATCAGCTCAACAGATTGTTTTAAAAAAGGCCTGGATGTTTTCCTAAATGTACATAATATAACTGGATATTAATATTTATAGGTAAAGTTGATCCAGGGAGAATCCGATTGCCTCTTGGGGGATCAGGGGGGACTTCTCCACTGGAGCAAATTGAATCATGCTTTGCTGGTTTTTTTTCCATGCTCTGGATCAACTGTGGGTAAAGGATTGTGTAGCGGGTACTCCAAATTTAGGGGGTCTCAATGCCCAAATTTAGGGGGATGACCCGAGCACTAGTATGGCTCGGGCCTTCTAATTGTGCTGGTCTCAGGAACGAGTATGGAGATCAAGATGCCAAAAGGGCTCCCCTTGAGGCTGAGTGCAGCGCGCCCCTGGAGTTGGGGACAGGGAGCGCGGTGCCCACAGAAGCACGGTTGGCCAGGTGCTTGCTTGTAGTCTGGTGGACTTAGCCACTGAGGGATGGCTGCAGCAGGCAGAGCTAAGCTGCCTTGTGTTCAGATGAGCGGAGATACCAGAAGCCAGGCCGGTGGTCAAACACAGGCAGGGTCCAGATACAAGCCGAGGGTCAAGCCAGGTGGTCAGGAAGCAGAAGCAGAATCCGGAAGCAGGCCAAGGGTCAAGACTGGGAGAACAGGAAGCGAGGTCAAGGCAAGCCGGGTCACAACAGATAAGCACGGATCAAGGAACAGGTTCAAGGTACACAGGAGACTGAAGAGATAATCCAGCGGCGTCCAGCAGTCACAGGCTGACTTAAATAGGGCCATTGGTGCCAACGTCAGTCACGGCATTTGCGCGCCGTCGTGCAAGCGCCCTACAGCGCATGCGCACGCGCGCGTCAATGCACGCTGATGCGCGGCGCGCTTGTGCACATCTCGGAACCCTCCATGAGCGCATGAGCGTCCATTGAGCTTCTGGGCAACATTGCCAGTACTGTGACAGCCATGTCCCTGACAGTGCCCCCCCCCCCGAGGGGCAGCCTCTAGATGCCCAACCTAGACCATCTCTCAGGATACCTGTTGCGGAAATTTTGCAAAAGTCTAGGAGCATGTAAATTATCCATCAGTTCCCAAGAATTTTCCTCTGCAGGATACCCTTTTCATTTGACAAGAAATTGAGTCTGCCTACCTCTTTTCCGGCAATCTAGGATGGCTTCAACTTCAAATTCAGTATCGTTACCTACAGTAACTGGTGGAGGTGGCAACTCTTCTCTTCCTGGAAACGGACTTGGCACAGCTGGTTTCAGTAGGGAGACGTGGAACACCAGATGGATCTTGTAAGAGGCCGGTAGAGCGAGTTCAAAAGCCACTTTCACTTCCTTCTTGATCTCGAAAGGACGCACAAACCTTGAACAAAGCTTCCTGGAAGGACAAGAAAGTCTGAGGTTAACAGAGGACAGCCATACCTTGTCATCCACCTTGTAGATGGGATTCCCTCTCTTTCTCCTGTCAAATTGCCTCTTGAAGTCTTCCTGAGCTTTTTGCATGGTCTTTTGGAGGATTTGGTAGTTGGTTTGGAAGAAGTTTATCCTATCCTGAACGGCTGGTACCGGAGATTCAGGAATGGTGTTGGGAAGACCTAGTCTTAACAGACCCCAAGACCTAGTCTTCGGACCCTTGTTACACTGGCAAACCAGACAGGACTCAACGTATTTTTTACAGTCTGATCTTAGGGAAGGCCACCATAGGTATCGTTGCACAAGGTCAATTGTTTTCCGGATCCCGAAATGCCTGGCCAACTGGTGGTCGTGAAATTTCTTCAAGGTCTGTAGTCTGACTTCCTGGGAAACAAAGATTTTGTCCTGATGCCACAGGAACCCCTCGTGACTCCTTAGTGAGGAGATTTCTGGCTCTGTGCACTGAAGTGAGGCTTGTACAATGGATGCCCTTAGATCTGGCTGAATCAGAAGGATTGTGCCGGGAATGGTTTCTTCAGGGGTGTCTGGGAACATCCGAGACAGAGCATCCGCCTTTCCATTCTTGGATTCGGGACGAAAAGATATATGAAAGTTGAATCTCGAAAAGAATAACGCCCGCCGCGCTTGACGCAGTCTCAAGCGTTTAGCAGTCCTAAGATATTCACAATTTTTATGATCGGTAAAGATCATGATGGGATGTGCTGCTCCTTCAAGTAAATACCTCCACTCCTCCAAGGCTGTTTTGATGGCCAAAAGCTCCCGATCTCCGACTTCATAGTTTCTTTCTGGTTGTGTCATTTTTCGGGATGAAAAGGCTACAGGATGTAACAAAGATTTAGGGCCCTGTCGTTGAGAGAGGATTGCTCCTGTGGCCACTTCAGAGGCATCGACTTCCAGAATGTAAGGCAATGTAGGGTCAGGATGCTGGAGAACTGGTGTTGAGACAAATACTGCTTTAAGTCTTTAAGTCTGTCGAAAGCTGCCTGAGCCTCCGGGGACCACTGGAATCTGGAATGCAAATGGGTAAGTTGGGTAATGGGTGATATGATGGCTGAAAACTTTTTAATAAAACGTCTGTAAAAGTTTGAAAAGCTGATAAGCCTTTGAACACCCTTCTTGTCTGAGGGAACAGGCCATTCCAGGATCGCTTTTACTTTCTGGGGATCCATGGCCACACCTTTAGTAGAAATGACAAGACCCAAAAACTGGATAGATTCTTTCTAAAAGTCAAATTTTTCGGCTTTTACGTACAGTCCATGTGTTCTTAGAATAGTTTGCAACTTTTTCATGTGTACTCGATGGCTCTCCAGGGTGGGTGAGAGAAAAAGGATGTCATCCAGGTATACAATGAGGAAATTGTCGAGATGGTCTCGGAAGATATCGTTCACAAAGTGCTGGAACGTAGCTGGAGCATTGCAGAGGCCAAAGGGCATCACTAATTATTCGAAATGTCCGAAACGCGTTCGGAAAGCAGTCTTCCACTCTTCCCCCTCACGAATGCGAACCAGATTGTAAGCACCTCGTAAGTCCAGTTTGGAGAAAACTCAAGCAGAACGGAATCGTTGGAAGAGTTCCGGGATGAGAGGGAGTGGGTAGCGATTTTTGTTGGTGATTTTATTCAGGTCTCGGTAGTCTATACAAGGCCTTAGGGTTTTATCCTTTTTTTCGACAAAAAATATGCCAGCACCTGCAAGTTTCGAGTTCAGTCTCTGATAAAGGGAAGATGCGACCAAACGGAATTTCGGAGCCAGGGAGCAAGTCAATAGGGCAGTCGTAGGGACGATGAGGTGGAAGGGAGTCTGCCCCCTTCTTGTCGAATACATCCAGGAATTCCAGGTAAGCAGAGGGTACATGTGGGTTGGCACTAGAAACAGGTTGTATGGTCAGGCAGCTCGTAAAGTCCTTAGGGCCAGGGGGTAGACAATGCTGCTGACAGTAAGAGGAAGAAAACAGAACTTCATTCTTCAGCCAGTCAATGTGAGGGTTGTGTGCTCGTAACCAGGGGACTCCCAGAATGACCGGAAACAGGGGAGAGCACAAAACATCAAAACCTACCAGTTCCTTGTGGCTGGAGTTGGTTGTCATAGGGATTGGCAGGGTCTCATGGGTAATCAGTCCAGAACTGGGTAGAGATCCATCAGCCAGATAAACTGTTAACTGCTACTTCTTGGTAACAAGGGGAATTCCAAGTTCTTTGGCCAAGTTAATGAATGTCTAGGAAGCAGCTGCAGGCCCCAGAGTCGATGATGGCTGAAAGACGGATTTCTTCCCTTTGCTACTGATAGGGAGATAGAGAGGACGGGGTGAGATGAGGTGATTCCTAAAACTTGACGATGTATTGGGGATTGGAAGAATGGTTTCTTCGGCCTGAGGTGGCAATTCTGCAAGAAATGGCCATTGTCTCTGCAGTAAAAGCAAAGATTTGCCTGTCGGCGGTAGAGTCTTTCCTTAGGTGAAAGAGCAGGGCGGAACAGGCCAATCTGTCTGGGCTTGACTTCAGGTACGGGTAGACTGGATGCCGAAGGAAAAGAGGGTTCAGGCAGTCCTTGGGCTGGTTGGAGGGTCTGAGACTTCTCGAATAGACGCTCACATAGGCGCCTGTCCAGTTGTATAGCTAACTGGATGAGGCCCTCCAAGGTATCTGGGATTGCTACCCTGGCCAACTAGTCCTTGAGGGACTCTGATAGGCCCAGACGGTATTGGTGCTTTAAGGCAGCTTGATTCCAACATGTGTCTGCGCTCCATGTGCGGAAGTCCACAGTGTAGTCCTCTGCGGGACGTTGTCCCTGCTGCAAGGTGTGCAGAGCATTCTCGGCCGTAGTCATACGTAGGGGGTCATCGTACAACTGGGCCATAGCTGTGAAGAAAGTGTCAACAGAGTCATTAATGGGGCTCTTCTGTTCCAATAGCCCGTGGGCCCAAACCTGGGGGTCGTCCAAGAGTAAGGAGATAATGAATCCAAATTGAATGTTCTCCAAAGAAAAGGCTCTTGGTTGCAGAGCCAGGCATAGCAGACAGGCATTTTTAAAAGTCCTAAACTTTCTTCGGTCCACCGAGAACCGTTCAGGAGTCGGCACACGTGGTTCAGGAAGCGGGAACGGCACTGTGAGAGGAGCCTCCTGAGGTACTGCAGCAGAGGGGGTACAAATGGAGGTAGATCTTGGTTCAGGAGACACAGGATCAGAAGACAAGTGGTGTAGGTGACCCTTCAGTTGTTCATAGGTGTCTTGCAGTCTTTGCACTGTTTGGGTAAGTGCGGTGACTTGTTGGCAAACAGCCTCTACAGGGGAAGCACCTCTGTTGATCTCAGACATGGCTGGATTATACTGTCAGGAACGAGTATGGAGATCAAGATGCCAAGAGGGCTCCCCTTGCGGCTGAGTGCAGCGCGCCCCTGGAGTTGGGGACAGGGGGCGCGGTGCCCACAGAAGCACGGTTGGCCAGGTGCTTGCTTGTAGTCTGATGGACTTAGCCACTGAGGGATGGCTGCAGCAGGCAGAGCTAAGCTGCGTTGTGCTCAGATGAGCTGAGATACCAGAAGCCAGGCCGGGGGTCAAACACAGGCAGGGTCCAGATACAAGCCGATGGTCAAACCGGGTGGTCAGGAAACAGAAGCAGAGTCCGGAAGCAGGCCAAGGGTCAAGACTGGGAGAACAGGAAGCGAGGTCAAGGCAAGCCGGGTCACAACAGATAAGCACGGATCAAGGAACAGGTTCAAGGTACACAGGAGACTGAAGAGATAATCCAGCGGCGTCCAGCAGTCACAGGCTGACTTAAATAGGGCCATTGGCGCTAAAGTCCGTCACGGCACTTGCGCGCCGCCGTGCATGCGCCGTACCGCGCATGCGCGCTGGTGCTCGTCAATGCACGCTGATGCGCGGCGTGCGCTCGTGCACATCTCGGAACCCTCCGTGAGCATCCATTGAGGTTCTGGGCAACATTGCCAGTACTGTGACGGCCAAGTCCCTGACAGCTGGTCTCTGCTTTGTTGCTATGTGCCTATGTGCAGTTCCCCTTTGGCCTGTGGGTGGTGCTGTCACCCAGGTCTAGGGGTGAACCACAGACGGCGTGGTGGCGATGTGTGTCCTCCCTCAGCTACCATGCAGTGGGCTGGTTCTGCCTGATGTGCATGCTGGGAGAGGATATAAAATAGGCAGATGCCTATGTTCAGGGAGAGACCCGGGGACAAGTACCTGGAGGAGTGTGCCCCCTAAGGGGGGGGTGCGTACACCGACTGAGGAGTCTCGGGCACCTTCGGCCCGAGACGGCAACGTTCCAGGTAGGCCCAGTACCTTCAATTGGGTCTACAGGCAGAACTTTGGAGTCCTAGGATGCCCGTGTGAGGTTATCCGCTCTGACCAAGAGGAAGCCAGGGGAGGATCGGTCCCATAACAGGAGATGAGTGATGGTTAGATTGCTGTCTCGGTAAAGGCCTGGTGACCTGTCGGAGGGAAGGATCCTATGCTCAACAGAACTGACCCTGCGGAGTGCTGCTGCTCTTTGAACTTGTCCTTGGAGGATTTAAATTGATTGTTCGAGCTCCACATCGGCTGCTAGGACCATTGAGGGACTATCGGGGGGTGAGCTGTACCCACTCGGGACCGAGTGGTGATAAATCTGGGAGTTCTGTGCCCTTGCACAGATGGAAAGGGCTGCAAGGGCTGGGATGGTGGTAATAATGGGGGATTTTAACTACCCAGAAATTGACTGGAGTAATGGCACTGCTGGGACAGTTAAAGGGCAAAAATTTATAAGCCTATTGCAGGACAATTTTATGGTCCAGTTTATTGAGGCCCCAACTAGGAATGATGCTCTGTTGGACCTGGTAATCTCAAACCATGCAGAGCATATTACTAATGTTCAGATAAAGGAACACCTGGGTAGCAGTGACCAAAACATGATTTCATTTGATGTTAGCTGTAAGCAAGAAATACATGCAGGAAGGATAAAAACACTTAATTTCAATAAAGCAAATTTTCCAAGGATGAGGGCTGCTCTCCAGGACTTAGACTGGGAGAGAATATTGGCATCAATGGGCACAGAACAGAAATGGGAATTCTTCAAAAAGACTGTTTGTGAACTCACTGCAAAGTATATTCCCATGGGCAATAAGTTTAAAAGGCTAAAAATAAAACCTATGTGGCTCACAGTTAAAGTTAAAAAAGCTATAAACAATAAGAAAAGCGCTTTTAAAAAATATAAAAATGAAGGAACACTAGTGTCGTTTAAATGTTACAAAGAATATAACAGGATATGTAAAAAGGAAATCAAGGATGCAAAAATTCAAAACGAACGACAGATTGCAAAAGATAGTAGGACAAACCCCAAAAAATTCTTCAAATATATTAATAGTAAAAAGGTCAAGTCTGAGCATGTAGGCCCTTTACAAAATAATCTAGAGTGAGTGACTGGGGACAAAGAGAAGGCTAATTTATTAAATACTTTCTTCAGCTCTGTGTATACAATGGAGCATGGGGGAGCTCATGTCCATAATGGGGGTGGTAGTGACACAGCCTCAAATCCACAATGGCTCAAAAGTGATATGGTCCAGAAATATTTAGACAGAATAAAGGTGGATAAAGCACCTGGACCAGATGGCATACACCCACGGATCCTAAAAGAATTGAGCTCTGTAATTTCAAAGCCATTGTATCTAATTTTTAGGGACTCATTAATGACAGGAATAGTACCACTGGATTGGCGCAGGGCCAATGTGGTGCCTATATTTAAAAAGGGAACAAAGTCTTTACCAAGTAACTATAGACCTGTTAGTTTAACTTCCATAGTTGGGAAGATACTGGAGAGATTAATAAAAGACCACATAGATGAGTTCTTGCTGGAAAAAAACTATTTAAGCAACAGACAGCATGGATTCATGAAAGACAGAAGTTGTCAGACAAACCTGATTTCTTTTTATGAAGAGGTAAGTAAAACCTTGGACAGAGGGGTGGCTGTGGACGTGGTATACTTGGACAGAGGGGTGGCGGTGGACGTGGTATACTTGGACAGAGGGGTGGCGGTGGACGTGGTATACTTGGACAGAGGTGTGGCTGTGGACGTGGTATACTTGGATTTTGCAAAAGCGTTTGATACAGTTCCCCACACACGGCTCATGTGTAAGGTAAAGTCTACAGGATTGGAAATATCAATTTGTAAATGGATAGAAAACTGGCTAAAAGACAGAATTCAGAGAGTAGTAGTTAATGATTCTTACTCTGAATGGTCTAAGGTTATCAGTGGTGTACCCCAAGGTTCAGTGCTGGGACCCTTACTTTTTAATATCTTTATAAATGATATTGGGTCTGAGATCAAAAGTAACATTTCTGTCTTTGCAGATGACACCAAGCTATGCAGTGGAATAACGTCCTTACAAGATGTCTCCAATTTACAAGCCGACCTCGATGCACTGTCTAATTGGGCGACTATGTGGCAGATGAGGTTTAATGTTGATAAATGTAAAGTTATGCACTTGGGGGCTAAGAATATGAATGCATCATACATATTAGGGGGAATACAACTGGGGGGATCCGTAGTGGAGAAGGATCTGGGGGTTTTGGTAGATCATAAGCTCAATAATGGCATGCAATGCCAAGCTGTGGTTTCCAAGGTGAGCAAAGTCCTTTCTTATATTAAGAGAGGTATGGACTCCAGAGAGAGAGATATCATTTTGCCCCTGTACAAATCATTAGTAAGGCCTCATCTGGAATACGCAGTTCAGTTTTGGGCACCAGTTCTCAAAAAGCATATCGGGGAACTGGAGAAAGTGCAGAGAAGGGCAACCAAACTGATAAGAGGCATGGAGGAGCTCAGCTATGAAGAAAGATTAGAGGAACTGAATTTATTCACTCTTGAGAAGAGGAGAATAAGGGGGGATATGATTAACATGTACAAATATATAAGGGGTCCATATAGTGAACTTGGTGATGAGTTATTCACTTTACGGTCAACACAGAGAACAAGGGGGCACTCTTTACGTCTAGAAGAAAAAAGATTTCATCTCCAAATGCGGAAAGGTTTCTTCACAGTAAGAGCTGTGAAAATGTGGAACAGACTCCCTGCAGAGGTGGTTCTGGCCAGCTCAGTAGATTGCTTTAAGAAAGGCCTGGATACTTTCCTAAATGTACATAATATAACTGAGTACTAACAGTTCTTGGTAAAGTTGATCCAGGGTAAATCCGATTGCCTCTCGGGGGATCAGGAAGGAATTTTTTCCCCTGCTGTAGCAAATTGGATCATGCTCTGCTGGGGTTTTTTGCCTTCCTCTGGATCAACTCTGGGTATAGAATTGGGTATATGGGAGTGCACGATATTTTTTTTTATTTTATTTTAGTTATTTTTTTTATGGTTGAACTGGATGGACTTTGTCTTTTTTCAACCTGACTAACTATGTAACTATGTAACTATGTAACTATGAATCTGCTCTTAGTTCAACTATTATCTCTCTCATCTACTCGCTCTTACCTATCAAGCAAAGATACAAAAATAAACTCAACGTTGGAGTTTAAGTGGTTTGGACAATGACTTTCTTAAAGAGGGAGAAGTACAGACTCGTCTCTACATTCTGGAGACGGGAACCAGTGGAAAGAGGGAACTCGCTGCGGGACCCAAATACATATACACCGCCTGACCTCTAAAATAGAGGACACAGGCTTGTGGCATGGGTGTCTCTTCTTCCCCGGAGGAGAGGGTAGTGCTACAATTGTATATATGGAGGCTTTCTATTTTTAATTTTTTTTGGTTGAACTGGATGTGTTTGTGTTTTTTTCCACCAGAATAAAGTGCTACTAAACCCAGGAGCCTGCATTCACTATATCTCGTCTCCCACAGTACACAGAACATACAAATGCAATTACCGTATTTATCAGCGTATAACACGCACTTTTTCCCCCTTAAAATCAGGGGGAAATCGTGGGTGCGTGTTATACGCCGATCCCCCGCTGAAACGAGCGAGAGGAGCCGAGATACACAAAGCCGAAGTACACTCGGCTTTACTCGGCTCCTCTCGCAGTCCCGCCCACCTCCACTGGCATACAGAAAGCCTAGTGTACTTCGGCTAGTCTCGGCTCCTCTCGCAGTCCCGCCCCTGACTGTGAGCAGAGCCGAGTATAGCCGAAGTACACTCGGCTTTCTGTATGTCAGCGGCGCAATCAGTGGAGATGGGCGGGACTGCGAGAGGAGCCGAGTCTAGCCGAAGTAACACATGTTATACGCCGATAAATACGGTATATTAGTAAATATAAACTGCTAAATACCTTTTCTCATCAGCCATATATAGAAGTCTTATGACTTCTATCAGTATCTGGTTAAAGCTTGTAGGAGGAGTTTTCATTCGACTCTAGCTGTCTTATGAGACTGCAGCACCCCTGACCCTCTGTCTGGATAGTGCTGATTGGCCTTGTGCTGATCACATGCACTCTCCAATAAAAATAAAAACTCTCCAGCAATACACACAAAACTGAACATGTGCAGCTTGTCCCCAAGCTCTGTACTATCAGGTAATATTTAGGGGACGATGGAAGAAGGGGAAGATCAGAGAAGACAGGATTAAACATCCTTTAAACACAATGCAGAGGATTAATCCCTTAGGTTGCACAGTGAGTATAACAAGCATGCTTTACTGCATATACAGTACACACTGATTTTACTATTGTGGGTTTAGTAACACTTTAACTATGTAACTATGTTGAGAACACAAGGAACTGTGACAGTAAGTGCCAGTTCACACTACCGCGACTTGGGATCCGACTTGTGTCGCCCCAAGTTGCCCCAAGTCGAGCGACATGACAAATTACATTCTAGTGAATGAGAGCCGTCTTAATGTACACTACTGAAGTCACGCCGACTTCAGAAAAGGTTCCTGTACTACTTCAAGGCGACTTCTAGGCGACTTGTACCCATTGATTTCAATGGAAGTCGCCTCCAAAGTCGGATCCCCTGTCTTAACTGAAGCAACTTTACCGGAAGAGAAAATAGTTTTCTCAGGCAAACCCTTCCCTCCCACAGAGCTGATTATTGTTTGATTGGCCACTGGCAAAGTTGCCTGTCCTGGAGGCAACTTGAAGTTGCCTCAAAGCTGCCTTGAAGTTGCCTCGAAGTTGCCTTGTAAAGTCGCGCTGGAAGTCGTGTTACCCCAGTGTGAACCGGCTCTTATTACTCATGGCATACCTTTATTGCAGGGGTCTCAAACTGGCGGCCCTCCAGCTGTTTCGAAACTAAAAGTCCCATCATGCCTGTGGGAGTCGTGCTTTTAACTGTCAGCCTTGCAAGGCCTCATGGGACTTGTAGTTTCACAACAGCTGGAGGGCCACCAGTTTGAGACCCCTGCTTTAATGTAACTGTTTTGGAAAACAGTTAAATTGATGGATTTAGTTCCACTTTAAGTCCTGGTTAAACCTTAGAAGAAGGGAGTAGACCTTAAAAAGCTTCTCCTGAAAATTGAACTTTTACTGCAAATAAAAAAGTAGCATGAACAGCACTTGTATATGTGTATGTAGCGGATACTTGAATTTAAGGGAGGCATCTGGGTGGTAGTGTAACCCAGATGCACAGATTACTAGGGGATCCGAGACCTTTTTCTGGTTCTTGGAGGACTCTGGTGGTGTGAGGTTCCTTGCGGTCCACTGGTGGCGCTGTTGCCCTGGGCCAGAGCTGAACTCACACCGCAAGACTGTGCCTTTTTGTCCTCCCCTGGAGCTGGTACAGCGGGGCGGGGAACCCGCTGTGACGCAAAGGGAGAGGGGATAAAAGGGGCGGACGCCCTTACCATGGGGTTCAGAGTTCGGAGTGGGAGTCGGAGGACTCGGCCGCACCCAGGCACCTTCAGCTTGGGTGCTGGCGTTCCAGTTTTCCAGGCCTACGTGCCCTTGACCTGGCCGGAGCGAGGATGGAGTCCATCCCAGGCACCTTTAGCCTGGGGTGAGGTACGATGGCGGAGGCCTGGGGCTCAGTACCTTCGACTGAGTTCTGCGAGGGTGGAGGAATCCGAGGGGGCCCTAATGCCTGGGGTGCACGTGTCTGAGTTTGTGAGGACTGGTGTGCGGAACTTCTCTGAAGTGTCCAGCGAAGCATTGCTGGTGACAGAGAGGCCTCCTGTTTCTCCCTTGGACGGATCTCTTTCCCCTGACAGGGGCCGTGCTAGCGAAGGTAATCCACGTTCTACCTCACATAGTGGCAGTGACTATCCGCCACTGGTAATACCACAGTGATTAGCAGCAGAAGGGAAAAGGATTGTGCCTCGATCTATCCCCATTTTTCTCAGTAAAGAAACTGTTTTATTGCTTGGCAAGAAGAATAAAACTGAGTTGGACCTATTCACTGTGTGGAACTCTGGTTACTAGGAGCAAAGGAGTCAGGGACGAAGTACTGGACTTGACTCTAGGACACCTGCACGAGGCCCAATCTCCTGGCCTTCACCTCTTAGCTATGGAGGACATGGGCCATGGTGTATCTCATCCCTCTCCCCAATACAGAGACCCCTAGATGAAGAAAGACAAGCCGAGAACGAGAAGGGGACAGAGGGGTGAGGCCGCTACACGTGGGGGCATCGTATCCGGGATGTGTATGGTGTCTGAACTTGAACTTTGCTGCCCGGAGGAAATCCGAGTAGGTCGGCCATATTGGCCAACGCGCCACGAGGCAACCCATAGCTGCGTAGTTCGTGGGCGGGGAGAAGGAAAAGCCCGCGAACAAGTGCAGAAGGTGGGAGGAGTCTGGCCATGTGGACGTACGCACATGGAGATTCCGGCGCGAGTGGGACAGTGCGCAATGGAGCAGCGAAGAGAGAAGATGACTTCAACCACTCCATGGATTTCAGCTTCTTCTTTCACGGACATGACTTCTCTGGCTGCTCCGATCATGGATACAGGGATAAGACTAAGGCCCCAGGGGCGATTGGCTCTGTACACCTGCAGAGACATGGAGGCCCTCGGTGTGATCTTTCCCGGCTGTTCGGGACTGGTGGTCCAGCTGAAGCCATTCGGGCGATGTGAGGTCTGCAAAGAGTTTCTCTTCGAGGTGGAACCATCCACAGAAAAGCCTCAGGCTTTCCACCTCAACTGCCTCACAGGGACTGCCACTCCGGAGGGCGAGATCGATGCTGGTGCGTTCCCCGTGCGCACTGATCCGGGCTAAGTGACTGCCCAAGCGGAGATGAAAAGAGAAAAATCTGAGGATGCTGCCTCAGTCACCAGCAACTCCCTGCTCCGACCACCGAAGAGGAAAGTCGGCCTAGTGATGGCCTCATGTGGTCGTGGAAGAGCTACGCCCCGCCGCTTGCCTGGCCTGGATGGATCCGGAGGAAAAAGTCCTGGACATCCCTATTCTTCTGAAGGCCCAGGTGAGCCAGGGGTTGGGACTGTCTGCGTGGTTAAGAGTGGCGGAAGCCCACAGTCGGTAGAGACCATCAAGGGGGATAGTTCCGTGACTGGGAATTATCTGCCTGCTGAATACTATGACACCTCTGACTTGGACTCATTGTCTGACAATGGCGATGATGGGGAGATAGACGAAATCTTCCACCAGAAGGGATGGGACAAGATGAAGCTACCCTCGTCCTGTGTCACAGGGGGCCTGCCCATGTCTACTGGAGATAGTACACCTCGGGTGGAGGCCTCGGCGCCTAGGGAAGAATCTGGTCCCCTGTCCGAAGTTCCTCTTCTGGACTCAACATCCATTTCACCTGTTCCTGTTGCGGGACTGCAACGCAAGTCACTGCGGGCTCCTAGGCCCAGATCTACCGAGGTGGTGAACGCACCTCGCTACCCAGAAGCGATTGTTCGGCCTGGAGAAGGAGACCGGGCCACCATGCCACCTTTGTCAAGGCTGCAGCGTCTCTTCAGCCAGAAGGTTGCCCAGGAGTATGGGTGGGAATACCCGTACCTGCCTCGAGAACTGCTTTATGAGGTGGAAGTTTTTCACCAAAGATGGTATGATACCTTTGTGTGGGACAAACTTAAGGTACAGCAAGCACGGTGGTACCTTTCCTGTTCACCAACGGTCACCAAGAAGTTCCAGGACTGTAAAGCTAAGTGGATGCTGGGAAGGCATATCCATGCGGACAGAGTGATGATTTGCCGCAAGGAAGGAAGAAGTGTTGAGTACAACGTGGAGGTTTTTGATAACCGTTTGAAGCCTGTGTCCCTGCCGCATCCCAAGTTGTATCTTTAGGAAAAAAAGACTCCTGTGTGTGTCCTTTCTTGCTGAACTTTCCGGAGTGTCTTTGCCGGAACACAAGGACTGTGCCCTAGTTTTTTTTTGTATTTGGGCGTTCTACTTTTTGGAGAAAATGGAAGCTGTTCCTGTTTTGTTCTCCCTCCTTCTCCTTGCACTTCAGAGAAAACAGTGACTTTGGGTTTTAGTCAGTGTGGGGTCACAGAGAAATGATCAAGAGAAAAGTTCATCTGGAAGTGATGAGTGTCTTGACCGCGGCATTGTCACCATGTGGCAGTGTTGCGCAACGATTGTTTGTTTTTTTTGACATTATGCAGCACCTATTGGAGTGAATGGGTTTCTTCTCGGATAGACCCATTCATTCCAAGCAGACACACATATATTGTTAGGATGTATGTTTATTTTCTGTCCCTCTGCAGGAGACTCGTCTATCAAGGCTGCTGAGAATGGGTGGTCCTTAGATAGCCAGAGGGAGGGAAGAATGTAAAGGTGTGAGATATTTACAGTGTTTTATTAAAAAGTTTTATAGTTATATTGTTTTAAGTTTTCCCTCTCCCATTCAGGTCTTGGCACAATTCAGGGCTAAATTGTGTAGTTTGGTTTCTGGGCTGAACTTATGTCACCACCCTTGTGGGATGTGAGTTTGTACCAGACACTGAGGACCAGTGTCAAATCACCAGGGGTAGAGTGTAGCGGGTACTTGAATTTAAGGGAGGCATCTGGGTGGTAGTGTAACCCAGATGCACAGATTACTAGGGGATCCGAGACCTTTTTCTGGTTCTTGGAGGACTCTGGTGGTGTGAGGTTCCTTGCGGTCCACTGGTGGCGCTGTTGCCCTGGGCCAGAGCTGAACTCACACCGCAAGACTGTGCCTTTTTGTCCTCCCCTGGAGCTGGTACAGCGGGGCGGGGAACCCGCTGTGACGCAAAGGGAGAGGGGATAAAAGGGGTGGACGCCCTTACCACGGGGTTCAGAGTTCGGAGTGGGAGTCGGAGGACTCGGCCACACCCAGGCACCTTCAGCTTGGGTGCTGGCGTTCCAGTGTTCCAGGCCTAGGTGCCCTTGACCTGGCCAGAACGAGGATAGAGTCCATCCCAGGCACCTTTAGCCTGGGGTGAGGTACGATGGCGGAGGCCTGGGGCTCAGTACCTTCGATTGAGTTCCGCGAGGGTGGAGGAATCCGAGGGGGCCCTAATGCCTGGGGTGCCCGTGTCTGAGTTCGTGAGGACTGGTGTGCGGAACTTCTCTGAAGTGTCCAGCGCAGCATTGCTGGTGACAGAGAGGCCTCCTGTTTCTCCCTTGGACGGATCTCTTTCCCCTGACAGGGGCCGTGCTAGCGAAGGTAATCCACGTTCTACCTCACATAGTCAGTGGCAGTGACTATCCGCCACTGGTGATACCACAGTGGTTAGCAGCAGAAGGGAAAAGGATTGTGCCTCGATCTATCCCCATTTTTCTCAGTAAAGAAACTGTTTTATTGCTTGGCAAGAAGAATAAAACTGAGTTGGACCTATTCACTGTGTGGAACTCTGGTTACTAGGAGCAAAGGAGTCAGGGACGAAGTACTGGACTTGACTCTAGGACACCTGCACAAGGCCCAATCTCCTGGCCTTCACCTCTTAGCTATGGAGGACATGGGCCATGGTGTATCTCATCCCTCTCCCCAATACAGAGACCCCTAGATGAAGAAAGACAAGCCGAGAACGAGAAGGGGACAGAGGGGTGAGGCCGCTACATGTATTTTTGCAAATGCATCAAACCTGACACAGTTACCTTAAAGCCCAACTCCAGGCAACTAAAAAAAAAATATCCCTTGCAGTGGGGTTGCACCCACACTGCAAGTATTAATTACTAATTTTGTCTAGGGAAGAGGAGAAACCGCTTTACTTACCTGATCCTCCATTCCCCCAACAGACAATGCTCCCCCATACTCTGATGATGGACTGTCCCTCAGCATAATCACACCTAATGCAGGGCTATAGACCCTTTCTTGGTCTTGATGATGTCAGGACCATAGACCACTGATCATGGGGGAGAATAAGCTGCAGGAACTGGTCTAGTTGTGGGGAGGATCAGGTAAGTAAATCTCTCTTCTCCTAGACCAAAATGGGCAGTTAATCCTGGCAGTGGGCACTGCCCTGCACTGCAAGGGTTAATTGTCTGTTTTGGTCTAGGCTATCATTCTTTAGTCGCCCAGAGCTTTTATAGATATTTGATATAGTGATTATTTGATAGAGTGATAAGTCAAAGCTGGCAGTTTTTTATTGCTTTTGGGGTCCCTTGGGGATTTACTGTTTATTTGCTCTGGGGGCCATTGTCACTGGAACTGAAAACAATGTAAAATCTTACATTTTGTGTTATCACTAGAACAGGAATAGAGGGCAAATCGTCCAATGGGGAAATCGATGACAACAGAGGAAACGTTTCTATTTCTCTTTTTCCCCCAAGGTTGCTTTTGTTTATATGACAACCTGGTAAAGTTTGGTGATGTTTTTTTTTTATATAACTACAGCTGTAAGCAGGAGACTAAACAATTGAATTTGGTGTTATATGGTGTTTTAGTGGCATATTAACTTTATTGCATTTGAATTCTGTATGATTTTTTATATTCTTTATATAAAACTAAAAGTCGTCCGAGCTCCTAACTATAATACAGACAGAAACACAGACTGGGAAAATGTCTTACCAGTTGCTGTATTAATATCACAAAGGATATATATAAACAAAATAAATGTATAAATAAAGCGCTAAAACACTAAAACGAAAGGTATGTACTTTATAAAATTATAAATAACATATATAAAACATATTTCAATCTATTGTGCAACAATCAGAGTCCATCATCAAGATAGAAGTCCAGCTAATAAAACCCTGAACAGTCTCTACAGTGCAAAACAGTGTGCAATAAAATCAATTCAAGAGTTTCACTGTTCATCTTCATAAATGTTTATTCCATCATCATAACACTCTCACAGTGGATACAAAGACACCAATTTCTTTTGACCACTTAAAGTGTTACTAAACCCATAACAGTAAAATCAGTCTGTATATGCACTAAAGCATGCTTGTTATACTCACTGTCGAAACTATAGGGTTAATACTCTGCACTGTGTAAAAAGGGTGTTTGATCCTGTCTTCCCTGATCCTCCCCTTCTTCCTCTGTCCCAATTCCATCTCCTGATAGAACAGAGCCTTGTGAGCACTCTGCACATGCTCAGTTTGGTGTGTACAGGTCCTTCTCAAAAAATTAGCATATTGTGATAAAGTTCATTATTTTCTGTAATGTACTGATAAACATTAGACTTTCATATATTTTAGATTCGTTAAACACAACTTGAAGTAGTTCAAGCCTTTTCTTGTTTTAATATTGATGATTTTGGCATACAGCTCATGACAACCCAAAATTCCTATCTCAAAAAATTAGCATATCATGAAAAGGTTCTCTAAACGAGCTATTAACCTAATCATCTGAATCAACTAATTAACTCTAAACACCTGCAAAAGATTCCTGAGGCTTTTAAAAACTCCCAGCCTGGTTCATTACTCAAAACCGCAATCATGGGTAAGACTGCCGACCTGACTGCTGTCCAGAAGGCCATCATTGACACCCTCAAGCAAGAGGGTAAGACACAGAAAGAAATTTCTGAACGAATAGGCTGTTCCCAGAGTGCTGTATCAAGGCACCTCAGTGGGAAGTCTGTGGGAAGGAAAAAGTGTGGCAGAAAACGCTGCACAATGAGAAGAGGTGACCGGACCCTGAAGAAGATTGTGGAGAAGGACCGATTCCAGACCTTGGAGGACCTGCGGAAGCAGTGGACTGAGTCTGGAGTAGAAACATCCAGAGCCACCGTGAACAGGCGTGTGCAGGAAATGGGCTACAGGTGCCGCATTCCCCAGGTCAAGCCACTTTTGAACCAGAAACAGCGGCAGAAGCGCCTGACCTGGGCTACAGAGAAGCAGCACTGGACTGTTGCTCAGTGGTCCAAAGTACATTCGGAAATCAAGGTGCCAGAGTCTGGAGGAAGACTGGGGAGAGGGAAATGCCAAAATGCCTGAAGTCCAGTGTCAAGTACCCACAGTCAGTGATGGTCTGGGCTGCCATGTCAGCTGCTGGTGTTGGTCCACTGTGTTTTATCAAGGGCAGGGTCAATGCAGCTAGCTATCAGGAGATTTTGGAGCACTTCATGCTTCCATCTGCTGAAAAGCTTTATGGAGATGAAGATTTCATTTTTCAGCACGACCTGGCACCTGCTCACAGTGCCAAAACCACTGGTAAATGGTTTACTGACCATGGTATTACTGTGCTCAATTGGCCTGCCAACTCTCCTGACCTGAACCCCATAGAGAATCTGTGGGATATTGGGAAGAGAAAGTTGAGAGACGCAAGACCCAACACTCTGGATGAGCTTAAGGCCGCTATCGAAGCATCCTGGGCCTCCATAACACCTCAGCAGTGCCACAGGCTGGTTGCCTCCATGCCACGCCGCATTGAAGCAGTCATTTCTGCAAAAGGATTCCCGACCAAGTATTGAGTGCATAACTGAACATAATTATTTGAAGGTTGACTTTTTTTGTATTAAAAACACTTTTCTTTTATTGGTCGGATGAAATATGCTAATTTTTTGAGATAGGATTTTTGGGTTTTCATGAGCTGTATGCCAAAATCATCAATATTAAAACAAGAAAAGGCTTGAACTACTTCAGTTGTGTGTAATGAATCTAAAATATATGAAAGTCTAATGTTTATCAGTACATTACAGAAAATAATGAACTTTATCACAATATGCTAATTTTTTGAGAAGGACCTGTATTGCTAGAGTTTTTCATTTTTTTTGGAAGGGTGCATGTGATCAGCACAGGGCCAATCAGAAAGGTCCTGACAGAGGGTCGGGGGTCATTCAGCCTCATAGGACAGTCAGCACAGAATGAAAATTCATCCTACAAGCTTTAACTAGACACTGATAAAATTCATAAGACTGCTATATACTGCTGATGAGAAAAGGTATTTAGCAGTTTATATTTACTAAATAATTGCACTTCCATGTTCTGTGCACTGTGGCAGACCAGATATAGTGAATGCAGAGTCCTGGGTTTAATAATACTTAAATTACTAAATACTAAATAATTATTTAAAAAAAGAGCTGGTGTGTTGTATAGCAAATATATTTCCTTCACAGACTCTCTAAGCAAACTATATTCCTCCCTTTATGAGTTATATGAAGCAGAAAGAAGAGATTCCACAGTGAAAAGCTTATTAAAACACAGTAGACAGCTAATAAAATCACAATACAAAAACAGTACTCTCCCAACACTTATGCCGTGTACACACGACCATTTTTAATGACGAGAAAAATAAAATTTTTGAAAATGGTCATTAAAAATGATCGTGTCTGGGCTTCAGAGCATTTTTCACGACGTGAAAAACGGGCATGAAAAAATTGGAACATGCTCTAATTTTTCACGTCGTTTTTTACATCGTTGTTTTTCTCGTCAACGGCCGTGTGTAGGCTTTAACGACATGAAAAAAATGCGCATGCTCAGAATCAAGTATGAGACGGGAGCGCTCGTTCTGGTAAAACTAGCGTTTGTAATGGAGATAGCACATTGGTCACACTGTAACGGACTGAAAAGCACGAGGCTGAAAAGCGCGAATCGTCACTCAACAAACTTTACTAACATGAAGGGTGGCGCCATCCGAATGGAACTTCCCCTTTATAGTGCCGTCGTACGTGTTGTGGGTCACCGCGCTTTGCTCAAGCATTTTTTTTTCACGATAGTGTGTAGGCAAGGCAGGCTTGAGAAGAATCACGTTGAGAAAAACAACGTTTTTTTTCAATGACATTAAAAACGGTCGTGTGTACGCGGCATTAGAATGAATTGATTTGCCTCTTTGGGAGAATTCACCACCAGGAACTGCTTCCATGTCTGCATGCTTCCATCCTCTGTATCCTAATGGGGTTGATTTACTAAAACTGAAGCAATAAGAATCTGGTACAGCTGTACATGGTAGCCAATCGGCTTCTAGCTTCAGCTTGTTCAATTAAGCTTTGACAATAAAACCTGAAAGCTGATTGGTTTCTTTGCAGAGTTGCACAAGATTTTACACTCTCCGGTTTTAGTAAATCTGCCCCAATATGACATGTGGATGTGTGCAGGTGTGGGTCCCCGAATGCGAGTGCATTGGGGATCTGCACCTGCACACATCTGCATGTCATATTAGGACTAGGATTGCCACCTTTTCATCAAGTCAAACCCGAACACTTTAACCACTTCAGCCCCGGAAGAATTTACCCCCTTCCCTACTGCGCCATTTTTGCGATATGGCACTGCGTCGCTTTAACTGACAATTGTGCGGTCGTGTGATGTTGTACCCAAATAAAATTTATGTCCTTTTTCCACACAAATAGAGATTTATTTTGGGGGAATTTGATAACCTCTGCAGTTTTTATTTTTTGCGCTATAAATAAAAGCACCACATCCCCCTTACATCAAATGTGACACCAGATCCCCCCTTACATCAGATGTGACACAAGAGCCCCCCTTACATCAGATGTGACACCAGAGCCCCCCCTTACATCAGATGTGACACCAGAGCCTCCCCTTACATCAGATGTGACACAAGAGCCTGCCCTTACATCAGATATGACACAAGAGCCCCCCCCTTACATCAGATGTGACACAAGAGCCCCCCCCTTACATCAGATGTAACATCAGGTCCCCCCTTACATCAGATGTGACACCAGGTCCCCCTTACATCTTATGTGACACCAGGTCCCCCCTTACATCAGATGTGAGTCACAAGAGCCCCCCCTTACATAAGATTTGACACAAGAGCCCCCCCCTTACATCAGATGTGACACCAGGTCCCCCTTACATCAGATGTGAGTCACAAGAGCCCCCCTTACATCAAATGTGACACCAGGTCCCCCCTTACATAAGTTGTGACACCAGGGCCCCCCCTTACATGAGATGTGACACCAGAGCCCCCCCTTACATGAGATGTGACACCAGAGCCCCCCCTTACATGAAATGTGACACCAGAGCAGTGGCGGCTGGTGCTCAAAATTTTTGGGGGGGCGCAAACAAACTGAAAAAAAAAAAATCAATTGCCGCCACTGTGCCCATTAAACGCAGCCACTGTGCCCAAACGCCACCAGTTTGCCCCCTCAAATACAGCCAGTTTGTTTCCATATACAGCCAGTGTGCCCCCATATATATATATAACCAGTGTGCCCCCATATATACAGCCAGTGTGCCCCCATATATACAGCCAGTGTGCCCCCATATATATATAGCCAGTGTGCCCCCATATACAGCCAGTTTGTCCCCATATATATAGCCAGTGTGCCCCCATATACAGCCAGTGTGTCCCCATATATATAGCCAGTGTGCCCCCATATACAGCCAGTGTGTCCCCATATATATATATAGCCAGTGTGCCCCCATTTACAGCCAGTTTGTCCCCATATACAGCCAGTTCCCCCCAAATGCAGCCAGTTTGTCCCCCATATACAGCCAGTTCCCCCCAAATGCAGCCAATTTGTCCCCCATATACAGCCAGTTCCCCCCAAATGCAGCCAGCGTGTCCCCCATATACAGCCAGTTCCCCCCAAATGCAGCCAGTTTGTCCCCCATATACAGCCAGTTCCCCCCAAATGCAGCCAGCGTGTCCCCCATATTCAGCCAGCGTGTCCCCCATATACAGCCAGTTCCCCCCATATACAGCCAGTTCCCCCCATATACAGCCAGTTTGTCCCCCATATTCAGCCAGTTTGTCCCCCATATTAAGCCAGTTTGTCCCCCATATTAAGCCAGTTTGTCCCCCATATTAAGCCAGTTTGTCCCCCAAATGCAGCCTTTTCCCCCCCAGCCCTGCACTTACCTTCCTCGGTCCGCGCCGTCCTCGATGTGTTCTTCCGCCCTCTATGTCGCTTCAGCCAATCAGGTTACCGGTAACCAGATCCGGTGAACCTGATTGGCTGAAACCTCCACACAGTCTTCTCCCAGGAACGCACCCCCGTGCGTACCTGGGAGGAGTTTTTGTAAGCCGAATACAGCGTGAGAGCTGTATTCGGAAAGCCTATCAGAGCCGCTGGCTCTGATAGGCACTTCCAAGTTACACCCACCGCCGGCCGCCGCTCTAATTCATATGGCCGGCGCTCACCAGGAGGCCGGCCATCTGTATAGTGGGCAGCGCGGCAGCGGTGACAATACACAGATTCATGCAATGCATGAATCTGTGTATTGTCTTTCAGTGGCGGTGCGGGAGCGAGAGGGGGCGGCGCTCCGGCGCCCTCTATGGACGCACCGCCACTGCACCAGAGCCCTCCTTACATCAAATGTGACACCAGAGCCCCCCTTACATCAAATGTAACACCAGAGCCCCCCTTACATCAAATGTAACACCAGAGCCCCCCCTTACCAGGAAAATAATGACCTGCATAGGGCCTGCAGTAAAGTTGTGAATGGACCCTTATAATACCAGTTGAAAGGTTAGATTCACAAAGCTTTACACAAGGAAAGGGTTCCTACTTTTAGCCATTATAATTTTAGCTTGGTGTTTTAGTTTGTGTATTAAACCTTATATCTAAATGCATACTTTATGTTAAGTAGTTGCAAGAGACATATTAAAAGTGTTAGGGGTCCTTGGATCAGGAATTTCTACCTTCTGTTGCTGTTGAGGGTGCAAAAGCTGTAAAGCAGAAACAGGTAATCGTTGGGATATATCAGCTTTCTTATATAACATAAAATATCCAGAATAATAACCTGTCAGCTCAAAATCCTCTCCCCTATACTTACCAGCATAAACTTCTGATACCATCAGAATAAGCAGGATAAAGGGGGTCATCCTTATCCTCCTGGTTGTGATATTGAGAGCGACACCAAGGTACCCCACCATGAACCTCAGAGGAGCTCAGCCAGTCCACATTGTGGTGTGTATGACAGCTGTGTGTGGATTGTGTAATCAGAGAAGATGGGCGCACACCATAACACAATGCACTACATGAGGAACCACAGCATCGCTACCAACTCTTCCTCATTTGGATAAAAAACTCTCCATCGCTTTTTCTTCCTCAGTTGATCCTCTTTTTGATCTGCTATATTGACCTCTACAAAAATGTACTATTTAAAGTGGAACCAGAGTCAGACTGAGGTGCCTGGAGCTGACTGGAAGAGGAGAGTAGGAATGCCCACTGTGCAACTAAATATTGGTATAGGTTACCATGAGGGAACATGCGTAGACAGACATTGCTTAACAGCTGCAGATTATTTTATGTCCATATACAAAAGGTTTTTATTTTGTTTCTCAGTAGCGGGAAAGAAAAAAGAAAAAAAAGAAAAAAAAACTGTAATTAGTGATGGGTCGAACACCCCCCCTGTTCAGTTGCTAAACAAATAGAAAAACATTTTGGGAAAAAAAAATTGTAGTTTCTGCTTAAAAATGTAGCAATTTTGCACTGATAGGCAGCACTGATGGGCACTGATAGGCAGCACTGATGGGGACTGGGGAGGTGGCACTAATGAGGAGGCATTAATGAGGTGGCACTGATGGTCACTGATGAGGAGGCACTGATAGGCAGCGCTGATGGGCACTAATAAGCTGCACTGATGGGCACTGATTGGCAATGATGAGGCTGCACTGATTATCAGTGTAAACAATGTCCTGACAGGCTTGCCGGTTAAGGGCACTCCTTTCCTCCCACAGACACAGCAAACGAGAAAAGGACTGCCGATATCCATCAAATCAGTTTACACGTGACTAGCTGTGATTGGACACCGCTGATCACATGGTAAAGTGCTGCTGTGATTGGTCCTTTATCCAGATTTATGATTAGCTGTGTCTGAAGGACACAGAGATCACAGAGCATGCCTGATGTGTGCCACAGGAGGTATGCAGGGGAGGATGTTTGTGGATGCCCTCCCAGAACTAAACAACCACACTGTAGCCATGTTTTGGCTATAGCGCGGTTGGCAAGTGGTTGAAAAAGCATTTTTTTAAATTACTGTCAGTTAGTGTCGGTGTTACTGTGTTTTATGTAGGATAAAAAAAGCAAAATGATCACCATTGTTTCTGGACCCTGCTATAGGAACTAACATACACATATGTGATATTGCTGTGATCATCAGCAGCAGGAGAATTTATTTTGGGTTGTTCTTTGGTGGTAAATTATGCTAATAGCAAGAAACATGCAGCTAAATTAAATTTTTTTTTTTTTTACTTTCTTGAGTCAGTTTTCATTTGATCAATCAGGAGATATACATTACCATTTACCACCGAAAGAAAGCCCAATTTGTCCTGGAAAAAAACAAAACAAGTTATAACTTATAACCCACCAGGTTACACAAAGTAGTTGTGATGATATGTACAATTTTACTAACACATTTCAAAGTTTCAAAATTGTTTTACCCTCTGTCACTAAGGGGGTAATTAACCAGTTCCCACCCAGCATATAGACAAATGATGGCGGGCGGGAAACTCACCATACTGGGTGGACACCATATTAAGTCCCCGCAATATGCACCTCGCGTGCATTCCATAGACCACACTGCAGTGCGATCTGTCACCCACTGTGTCCACCAGTGCCACTGCTGGTATCATGTGATTGCTGTGACCAATCGCAGAAGATCACATGACAATTGTACACAATAAATGGCTTTCATTCATGCCATACATTGTGTACTATAGTGTTGATCTCTGTGATTGGTCATAATGGTCACATGGTACAGACAAGGCCAATCATCTGTACCAAGTGATTGGCTGTAACCAGTAACAGCTAACCACAATAGTAAACACTAAAATAATAAATTTAATTTAGTAAAAAATGCTTGCTTATAACAGTGAAATTCACTGGTATAAGCAATCATGTTTAACCTCCCTGGCGGTATGATTCTTTCTGATTTTAGGTGCTGAAAGCGGTACAATTATTTTGCATGGAAATTTGGCGTTTTATGTTGTAGGCCTGTAATTCTTAGGAATAACTCACTTAAATCTGTCCAAACCAGAGTCTAGTAGACATCCCGGGTATGATAAAGTTTGAAACACAAAATCATAAATTATAATATAATAAATAACTATAAATTATAACAAATAATAATATAATACTAATAAAAATTATTCAATAATGTAATCAAATCAAAAACACTGAAATTTGCTCAGTTGCAGAAGTGTTGCTGTCATTGGATTTAGTGTTTGATGACGAATTTCCCCACAAATCGCTATCGCTCAATTCTGCAAGTGATTCTAATTTATTATCGCTGTTTTCTAGCTGGTCTAAAACCACTTTGGAAATAAAGGGACACTTTTTGGTTGCTATGGACAATCTCCAGTTTCCAGGCAGAAAGACCAGTTTTTATAATATAAAACTGCATGCAGGACACTGGACAGACCACTAGGGACAAAGGGGATGTAATTATGTGATACAGTACTGTAATGAGTAAGATTACAGTATACTGTGTCTATACTGTCTTTTTCACTTTTTGAATTTGGAGCCAAACTCCGTCACCGTGCGCCGCAACGTCGCAGGGAACGGAGCTCGGCACTCGGCAGTGTGAATAGAGGGAGACACGGCTCGCACACACTGCGGGGAGACATCGCAGGATCCAGGGGACAAGGTAAGTAACTCTCCCTGGATACTGCGATGCAGCCCGAGTCTGGCTCGGGGTTACCACTTTTGGTATGAAAAACTCACCCCGAGCCAGACTCGGGATTACCGCTAAGGGGATTAAAAAAAATTCTGATCACATTCCCATAGACACACTCTTAAATCTTGTGGAGAGCCTTCCCAGAAGATTTGAAGCTGTTATGGCTGCAAAGGGTGGGCCAACTCAATATTAAACCCTACAGACTAAGACTGGGATGTCATTAAAGTTCAGGTGCGTGTAAAGGCAGGTGTGAGGTCCCAATACTTTTGAGAATATAGTGTGTACATTCAGTGGGTAGAGGGAGTTGTGGTTTGGAATGGAGTCCAGAAATTGAAAACGCAGTGCTAGGCAAAGCTGGAGGTAAGGGAAGAGCATAGAATTAGGTAGTTCAAATTCTAATTTGAGATCATGAAATGACTTAATACCCCTACTAGTGTATACCTGGGAGAGATATATGACTCGTTGAGCGACCCATAACTCAAAATCAGGCACAGTAAGTAATTCTGGCAAACAGGAGTTTGCGACGAGAGGGGCCCTGAGTATCGCTCAAAAGGGTCTGATAGGGATGAGTGACCACCCCAGTAATGAGAGAACACACTAAGGTAATGTAACACTCATTATCCTCTTTATTGACGTAGATAAAATGGGACAATTGGGCAGCTAAATAGTATAAATTGAGGTTGGAAAGAGCAGCACCTCCCCGGTTCCTAGGATTCTTTGGAACTCGCCAACACAATTTATGTCTGAAGTTGCCCCAAATAAAAGTATTGAAAATTGACTCCATGGATTTAAGTATATGGAGAGGTAGGTAAACTGGAGCATGCCAATAAATATATAAAAGTTTGGGTAGCAAAATGATCTTTACTAAATTTATACAGTTTTTGACAGTTTTTTGACAGTTTTGGCAAGTCAGCCTCCTCCAGCTGGGTTACCCCACAGTATTGTTTGGGGACCCCTACTACAGTGACTCCTATCTCTTCTGCTCTTGAACCGCCACTGGCCTGGAGTTCAGCCCCCTGACAGAGGGCCCGCACCCTGTCGGGTGCCACTTGGGTCCAGTCTTCTGGACTGCTGGTGGGAGCATGGGATCTTCTTGACAAGGCGTCCGCATCTCGATTTCCAGCCCCAGGTCTATATTTCAGGCTAAAGTTGAACGCAGACAGGGCCGCCAGCCATCAGACAGGGCCGCCAGCCATCTGTGTCCTGTGGCATCCAGCTTTGCTGTGGTGAAAAGATAAGTAAGGGGGTTGTTATCAGTTTTCACGGTGAATTCTGCCCCATACAAATAGTCTTTGAGCTTGTCGACTACAGCCCATTTGAGGGCCAGGAACTCCAACTTGTGAGTGGGGTAGTTCTTTTCCGAGGGGGTTAGACTCCTGCTCACATATGCAATGGGTCGCAGTTGCCCTTCATGCTCCTGATAGAGCACTCCTCCCAGGCCATCATGACTGGCATCCACATGGAGTTCATACGGTTTCTTTGGGTCTACGTAAGCCAGGACAGGGGCAGTGGTTAGGCTTTTCTTCAACATCTGGAAGGCCTCTTCACACTTCTCATTCAACTGGTCTTTGACTGACTCCCCCGGCTTCCTGGGCCCGAGTCATCCTCTTCCCCTTCCGTCTTGAGCAGCTCATTCAGAGGTTTTGCAATCTGGGCAAACCCTTCCACGAACCTCCTGTAATAGGAACAGAATCCCAAAAAGGATCTGAGTTCTGTCACAGTGGTGGGCCTTAGCCAGAAGGTGGACTGCCTCCAACTTTTCAGGGTCTGTAGCTACCCCTTCTTCGGACACTATGTGCCCCAGATAGTTGACGGATTACTAATAGAACTGGCATTTTTCGGGTGAAAGCTTGAGTCCCTCTTCACTGAGTCTTCTCAGAACCTTCTCCAGTCTCTCCTCATGCTCTTTCAGGGTTCTCCCAAAGACAATGATGTCATCTAAGTAAACAAGGACTTCGATGAGGTTCATGTCTCCTACAGTCTTTTCCATAAGGCGTTGGAAGGTGGCTGGAGCTCCAGACAGACCTTGGGGCATCCTGTCAAACTCAAAGAACCCCACAGGAGTTATGAAAGCTGTCTTCTCCTTGTCTTCTGGATGCATGGGGATCTGATAGTACCCACTCTTGAGATCCATTACACTGAACCACCTTGCTCCGGACAAGCTCTGTAAGGCATCCTCTATTCTCAGGGTTGTATGCTGGTCAGGTATGGTTCTCCAGTTGAGGGTCCTGTAGTCTATACATAGCCTCAATGACCCATTCTTCTTCCTGACCACCACTATAGGAGAGGCATAGGGGCTTCTGGACTCCCGGATAACACTGGTTCGCTTGAGCTCGGCGAGCTGCTCCCGCAAGTCTTCGAGGTCTGCCAATGGGACTCGCCGGGCCCTCTCCCTGAAGGGCTTGTCTTCTTGTAGGCGGATTCAGTGGGTGACACTCTTCGCACACCCCACATTGAACTCATCTTGGGAAAAGATCCTTCTCCACTTGGTCAACTGGGCCTTGGCTCTCTCTTTCCAAGCCCTTGGCAGGTTCGGGTTCTCCATGCAGAGCTTCTCCCAAATAGTCCTTTCTCCATCTGTTTTCTCCTTATCTGACAAGACAACTGGGGTAGCAGGGCTCACCTGGCCCAGTAACATCCTAGCTGGGATTTCCATCAAGCCATCCGTAGTATTCCTGACACTCACAGGTACTTTACAGTGTGCCTTCTTCAAAGCCCTCAACGGGACCACTTCTGGGACTACTTCTAAGCCCGAGTGTTCTTCCCTTGGGTCAGGTTCCAACATGACAAAGGGCCCAGGCTGCTCCCAAGTGAGCTTCACAGTGGCTCTGAGACAGGTCACTTCGCCGGGTTGCAGCACTATTCCTCTTCTTCCCAGCCTCCAGGCCTTTCCTACCCCCCCTTCCGGGGCCTTCTGCTCTAAGATCAGTCGCTGGTAAGCTGTCTTCAGCATTGGGTGGATCTGGGTGACTGTGGGGTCCTTCTTTCATACTAGAGGGGCCAAGAGTCTCCGAACCAGGTCCGTGTTGGTTCCTATTATTATGGAGCTCTTGTTAGCTCCAGGTGGTCGGGGGCATACCACAGCCAGGGTGTCGAACACTTCAGCCTTCCCGGCTACAGATGGATCAAAGGTCAATTTTTGGACAGATAGCCATCATAAGGGAAGCTCCTGGTCCCAATCCCCCATATCTTCAACTCTTCAATCTTCTGGATGGGTAGGTGGCTTAGATGCTTGTCATAAAAGTCTCTGTATAACAAGGTCACTTGTGCCCCAGTATCCAATATGGCTCTTGTGTAGACTCCCTCCACCTGGACAGGTACTGTGGGTGAAGGGCCTACCAGCTTCTCTGGATATTGCTTCAAAGGGGTCTCTTTCTTTTGATCTTTGCATTTCCCTTTTGAACTCTCTTTCTTCCATTTTCCCTTGGACTTTAGTCTCTCTTAGGCTTGGTATGCATTGATCTCCCTCCTCTTAATGGGTGTAGCTACTTGCTGAGGAACACTGTGTTTCTTCTGAGGGGTGTTGTCCTCTCTCTTTCTACACTTCTCATTCTTCTAAAGCCTGAGTGGCACCATCTAGCCACTCCTCAAATCCCTCTTCTCCCGAAGGTACAGGCTTCCTTCCAGAAAATATCCTGAGTTATCCTGAGTTATCCTGACATTGGGTAGTCTGTAGGATCCTTCTAACACTGGGCTACAATCTCCCCCAGGACCGCGCATAATTCTGCGCTGAGGGTGGCCGGTGGTGACCTGGAACTCTCTTTAGCCTTCTGCTTTCCTGCTTTTGTGGACTGCTCTGGAGATATCTGTGGAGGTGATGGATTTGGTGTCTGAAACCATCCTCCCCTGACTGGCAGCGCATGTATTAAGCTATATGTCTGATCATCCATTGCTTTTATGCTTGGACTTTTGAACTGCTCTGGGATTTCATTCCTCCATTCTATTAGTACGTGGGTCAGTGAAGAATTCGACCTGACATCCATGACCCACTCTCTCTGGTGTGGGGACAGCGACATTACTAGCTGCTTTACCGCTACTTCTTGCCAGATCCCCGGGAGTAGTGATGAGCCGAACACCCCCGGGTTCGGTTCGCACCAGAACCCGCGAACGGACCGAAAGTTCGAACGAACATTAGAACCCTATTAAATACAATGGATGCGAACGTTCGAATTCTAAAGTGCTAATTATAACAACTATTATGCATGTTATTGTCCTAAAAAGGGTTTGGGAACCCGGGTTCTGCACCAGTCAAATATTCCTTTAAATATCGTACCTGGGGGGTGTCTAAAGTATGCCTGTGAAGTGCCACGTGTTTCCCGTGTTTAGAACTGTCCCTGCACAAAATGACACTTCTAAAGGAAAAAAAAGCCATTTAAAACTGCTTGCGGCTTTAATGTAATGTCTGGTCCCGGTAATATGGATGAAATTCTTTAAGAAAAATGGCATAGCTACCCCATGACCCCCCCCCCTACCCCAGCCCATTACCAGCCCCTTTGGGTCTTGTATGGATATTAAGGGGAACCCCGCACATAAAATAAAAAAGGCCCTATATACTCTGAACAGCCCTATACAGGCGGTGCATACAAGACAGGGACTGTAGGTTTGTTCTTATGTAGAGTCTGTTTGTAATTTTGAACAGGTACATTGTTGAAGTGTAGCTCCAGACCAAAAATCTATTTTTAAACTTTTTGGAAAACATAGGTAAGGGTTATCACCCCTGTAACATTTGTTTTGCTGTCTGTGCCCCTGTTCAGAACATTTCACCTCACTTTCCGTCCCAATGACAACTCTTTTTGAAATGTGGTCTTTTTCTTGAAACAAGGATTGCTGATAAAGCATCAGTACAGAGGAGACACCTTTCTCCCATATTTATTCTTACAGGAGAGAATTTTCCTTCCTAGTGGTAGATTTCCTCTCACTTCCTGTTGTCTTCTTGCGTTTGCAAGTAGGAGTCGTTTGTAAGTTGGATGTTTGAAAGTAGGGACCTGCCGTATATACTCTGCAGAAATAGGCCCCTTAGTTGTTGGTGTTGGCACAACACTGTAAGCACTCACAGTTACTCTTGGTTGGTGCTGGAACGCCCTGCTGTCAACTATTATATCATGAATTTTAATTACATATAATTGTTGAACAGTGGTAGTAAAAATTGGGCCTTTGATGGTGGTGCTGGTGCCACAACACTGTAAGCCCTGACAGTTACTCTTGGTGGGTGCAGCAATGGGCCCTGCTGTGAATTATTAGATCAAGAATTGTAATTACATGCCCCTGTTGAACAGGGGCTGAAAAATTGGGCCTTAGGCACTGGTGGCACAACACTGCAACTCCTCACAGATACTGTACTTGGAGCACAGCAATGAGCCCTGTTGCAAAGTATTGCTTCAAAAATTGTAATGACACGCCCCTGTTAAACAGGGGCTGAAAAATTGGGCCTTAGGCACTGGTGGCACAACACTGCAACTCCTCACAGATACTGTACTTGGAGCACAGCAATGAGCCCTGTTGCAAAGTATTGCTTCAAAAATTGTAATTACACGCCCCTGTTAAACAGGGGCTGAAAAATTGGGCGTTAGGCACTGGTGGCGGCACCCATAAACAAAAATGATCTTACAAGCTATCATCATCAATCGTATCATTGAGGACTCGGAGGAGGAGGATAGCCAGTCAACATAACAGCACAGGCACTCAGCATCAGCATCAGTCTTGAAGGGATGTGACATGTTAAAATCAATTAGTCTGTTATATCAGCATCAGGTGTGTGGTAGCTGGTGGTGATCCAAGACTGGTTCATCTTGATGAAAGTCAGTCGATCAACCGAGTCGGTGGACAGGCGCACCCTGTGATCCGTGACAAATCCTCCAGCAGCACTGAATGTGCGTTCCGAAAGAACGCTGGATGCAGGACAGGCCAGTAGCTCAATTGCATACTGTGCAAGCTCTGGCCAGTGATCCATCCTCAAGACCCAGTAAGCCAGAGGATTTTCGGTGGGGAAGGTGTCCAAGTCTGACCTTGCCCCTAGATATTCCTGCACCATGTTTATCAGACGCTGGCGATGGTTGCTGGAACCGATCATACTTTGGGGCTGCGGACTAAAGAATTGTCTGAACGCATCGGTCAGACGGCCACCTTCCCCACCGCTCCTTCTTTGACTGGCCGAAGCCTCAGCAACTCGTTGTCCAGGACCAGGAGTTTGCAACCTCCCAGTCTCTGGGAACGCGTTGCACAGACCTTTCTGCAAGGCCTCCCGGAGTTGTCTCATCCTCTGCTCCCTCTGCGACGGTAACATAAGGTCCGCAACCTTACCCTTGTACCGTGGATCAAGGAGAGTGGCCAGCCAGTAATGGTCCCTCTCCTTGATCCGAAGAATACGAGGATCCTTCCGCAGACTTTGCAGGATCAGGGAGGCCATGCAGCGTAGGTTTGCTGAGGCATTCGCTCCGGAGTCCTCTGGGTCACTAAGGACGACATGATCCGCAGCCACCTCCTCCCAGCCACGTACAAGTCCACTGGTTTCTTGGGACTGTAAATCATCCCTAAAAGACTGCTGCTGATGATGCTGAGTGCCAGCCTCCACCTCCATGCTGACACAATCCTCCTCCTCCTCCTCCTCCTCCTCCTCTTCCTGTGCGATGGGTGGGACAGAAGGAACACTGTCTGGGTAAAGGGGGCCTTGAGAGGCAAGGAAGTCCTCCTCTTCCTGCCTCTGTTCTGCCTCAAGTGCCCTGTCCATTATTCCACGCAGCGTGTGCTCCAACAGGTGGACAAGAGGTACAGTGTCACTGATGCATGCACTGTCACTGCTCACCATCCTCGTGGCCTCCTCAAATGGTGCCAGGACAGTGCATGCATCCCTGATCATGCCCCACTGGCGTGGAGAAAAAAAACCAAGCTCCCCTGACCCTGTCCTGGTGCCGTAGTCGCACAGGTACTCATTGATGGCCCTCTGCTGCGTGTGCAGCCGCTGCAGCATGGCCAATGTTGAGTTCCACCTGGTGGGCATGTCACATATAAGGCGGTTCTTGGGCAGGTTCAACTCCTTTTGCAGCTCAGCCAGGCGAGCACTGGCATTATAAGATCTGCGGAAATGCACACAGACTTTCCTGGCCTGCCTCAGGACATCCTGTAAGCCCGGGTACCTGCCCAAGAAGCGCTGCACCACCAGGTTAAGGACGTGAGCCACACAGGGCACATGGGTCAGTTGTCCCTGTCGGAGGGCGGAGAGGAGGTTGGTGCCATTGTCGCAAACCACCATTCCTGGCTTAAGCTGGCGTGGCGTCAACCACCTCTCGGCCTGGCCCTGCAGAGCAGACAGGACCTCTGCCCCAGTGTGGCTTCTGTCCCCCAAACACACCAGCGCAAGCACGGCATGGCATCTTTTTGCCTGCGTACTTGCGTAGCCCCGTGAACGGCTACGGAGCACCGCTGGTTCATAGGACAAACCACAGGAAGAGGCCATGGAGGAAGAAGAAGAGGAGGGGGTGGAGGAGAGAGGTGTGTCACAACCAGTAGTAGCATTTTGGAGGCGTGGCGGTGGGACAACCTCCAACACTACTGCACCTTGTCCTGAATCCTTCCCAGCTGCCAAAAGAGTGACCCAATGGGCCGTGAAAGAAAGGTAACGTCCCTGTCCATGCCTGCTGGACCATGAGTCAGCGGTAATATGCACCTTACCGCTGACCGCCCTGTCCAGCGAGGCCAAGACATTGCCTTCCACATGCCGGTAGAGAGCCGGAATAGCCTTCCGTGAGAAAAAGTGGCGTTTGGGAACCTGCCACTGAGGAACCGCACATTGCACAAACTCACGGAAGGGGGCCGAGTCTACCAACTGAAAAGGCAGCAGTTGAAGCGCTAGCAATTTAGCCAAGCTAGCATTCAACCGCTGGGCATGTGGATGGCTGGGAGTGAACTTCTTTCGACGGTCCAGCAGCTGGGGCAGGGAAATTTGCCTGCTAGAATCGGACGTCGGTGTACTGCTAGCAGAGTGGGCGCAAGTACTTGGCTGTGACACACCTAATTCTACACCTTCATTCCTCTCAGTGCATGTTTCAGAGAGGACTGAAGTTATAGTGGGGTTGGAGATCCCAGCTGATGCGGTGCAAGGAGAGGTCCGCTTTGTTCTTTGGTGTGGGTCTTTGAGGTAGGCTTGCCAACGAGCTGCATGGCAGGTCAACATATGTCTGGTCAGGCATGTGGTACCCAAGCGGCTGATGTTTTGGCCACGCGATATACGCTTGAGACATATGTTGCAAACAGCAGCTGTGCGATCTGATGCACTAGCCTCAAAAAAGGCCCACACCAAAGAACTTTTTGAATGACGGGCAGAGGCAGCGCCCTGCACAGGCGGAGCTCTGCGGTGTGATTCCGTTGGTGTACTGCCCTTACGCTGGCCACCAAAGGGCATCCTGCCTCGTTGGAGATGTGCCTCCTCCTCATCCTCCTCCTCCTCCTCTCTCCTATTAGGCACCCACGTGGAGTCAGTGACCTCATCATCCCCTCCCTCCTCATCACTGGAGCCAATCTGGCAGTATGCTGCAGCTGCTGGAACATGACTGCCAGATTGGTGTCCTTCTTGAGCATCCCCTCTGTCTGCTCTCACGCTACTGCCTTCCTCTAGCTGGGTTTCATCATCAGACCCTTCGAAACGCTGGGCATCCTCCTGGAGCATGTACCCAACACTGTGCTGAAACAGTTCGGGGGACTCCTCAGGAGGAGGACATGGTGGGTCTAGGGAAGGAGTGACTGATGATTTGTCTGACATTGATACCAGGGAAGACGACGCTTTGGCAGCTGCTTTTCCAGTACCCTGAGCCTGGGTGAGAGAGGATGAGGAGGAGGAGGAGGGCTTGGTCATCCACTCTACCAAGTCTTCGGCATGATGTGGCTCAACATGTCCAGCTGCCGAAAAGAAGGACAAGCGTGTCCCATGGCCATGTGCTGATGACAATGCACCCCGTCCACGACCAGCACTGTTGCCCCCAGACACAGAGCCTGCTTGCCCTCTTTTATTGCCTCCTGACTGTCTGCCTCTCCTTGTTTGCCTTCCAGACATTCTAATAGATGGCCTGCAGGGAGATGGGAAAAAAGCAATAAGGGCTACCTTCAGGTGTCCTTCTCTGTCCCTTGAAACAAGGACTTTCACAGTGAAAGAAACTGACACTCTCCCTACCTACAGTTTTCTGTCCCTAGAAAAAATATTTTTTTTAAGCACAATATAGCACAAGGACAATTCACTCACTGTCCTTACAGGTCCCTGGAAACAAGGACTTGCAGAGTGAAAGAAAAAAAACACTCTCCCTACCTACAGTTTTCTGTCCCTAGAAAAAATGTTTTTTTTAATCACAATATAGCACAAGGACAATTCACTCACTGTCCTTCCAGGTCCCTGGAAACAAGGACTTGCAGAGTGAAAGAAAAAAAACACTCTCCCTACCTACAGTTTTCTGTCCCTAGAAAAAATGTTTTTTTTAATCACAATATAGCACAAGGACAATTCACTCACTGTCCTTACAGGTCCCTGGAAACAAGGACTTGCAGAGTGAAATAAACTGACACTCTCCCTACCTACAGTTTTCTGTCCCTAGAATAAATGTTTTTTTTAAGCACAATATAGCACAAGGAGAATTCACTCACTGTCCTTCCAGGTCCCTGGAAACAAGGACTTGCAGAGTGAAAGAAAAAAAACACTCTCCCTACCTACAGTTTTCTGTCCCTAGAAAAAATGTTTTTTTTAATCACAATATAGCACAAGGACAATTCACTCACTGTCCTTCCAGGTCCCTGGAAACAAGGACTTGCAGAGTGAAATAAACTGACACTCTCCCTACCTACAGTTTTCTGTCCCTAGAATAAATGTTTTTTTTAAGCACAATATAGCACAAGGACAATTCACTCACTGTCCTTACAGGTCCCTGGAAACAAGGACTTGCAGAGTGAAAGAAAAAAAACACTCTCCCTACCTACAGTTTTCTGTCCCTAGAAAAAATGTTTTTTTTAATCACAATATAGCACAAGGACAATTCACTCACTGTCCTTACAGGTCCCTGGAAACAAGGACTTGCAGAGTGAAATAAACTGACACTCTCCCTACCTACAGTTTTCTGTCCCTAGAATAAATGTTTTTTTTAAGCACAATATAGCACAAGGAGAATTCACTCACTGTCCTTCCAGGTCCCTGGAAACAAGGACTTGCAGAGTGAAATAAACTGACACTCTCCCTACCTACAGTTTTCTGTCCCTAGAATAAATGTTTTTTTTAAGCACAATATAGCACAAGGACAATTCACTCACTGTCCTTACAGGTCCCTGGAAACAAGGACTTGCAGAGTGAAAGAAAAAAAACACTCTCCCTACCTACAGTTTTCTGTCCCTAGAAAAAATGTTTTTTTTAATCACAATATAGCACAAGGACAATTCACTCACTGTCCTTACAGGTCCCTGGAAACAAGGACTTGCAGAGTGAAATAAACTGACACTCTCCCTACCTACAGTTTTCTGTCCCTAGAATAAATGTTTTTTTTAAGCACAATATAGCACAAGGACAATTCACTCACTGTCCTTACAGGTCCCTGGAAACAAGGACTTGCAGAGTGAAAGAAAAAAAACACTCTCCCTACCTACAGTTTTCTGTCCCTAGAAAAAATGTTTTTTTTAATCACAATATAGCACAAGGACAATTCACTCACTGTCCTTCCAGGTCCCTGGCAGTGGCGTCTCTAGCTTTCATATTTAGGGGGGGCACATGGGGGGACAAGGACAAAAGTAGGGGGGCCAACCATAAAACGTGTGTGTGTGTGTGTGTGTGTGTGTGTATGCACACGAAACGCATGAACATGAAATATTCCTGACAATGTACACGAAACGCACAAATATGAAATATTCCAGACAAATTCAATGCACACGAAACACATGAACATGAAATATTCCTGACAATGTACATGAAAAGCACAAAAATGAAATATTCCAGACAAATTCAATGCACACGAAACGCATTAACATGAAATATTCCTGACAATGTACACGAAACGCACAAATATGAAATATTCCTGACAATGTACACGAAACGCACAAATATGAAATATTCCTGACAATGCACACAAAACGCACAAATATGAAATTTGAATTCTTAATTCACGGTTCACCTACGTTGTCAGCAAATTTTAACTCATTCATGGTAAAATATCAATTTATTGTTTAATCCTTATCAATTATCATTGCATGCACTTTGTAAACTGAAAAAAATATTTCTTAGGCCCGGTTTACACTGGTGCGTTGCGAGAACACTGCGAATCCACTGCGGATTCCTGCATCGCACCCGACACGCACGCAAGTTCACATTTAAGGCTAGGTTCACACTGCTGCGATGTCAGAGTTCGCATGTGATCCGCACCGCACTGCAAGTGCACATCACAGGACCCTTTTTTTTGTCCGCAGCAGAATCGGATCGCATGGGTGTTCACACCCATGCGATCCGATTCCTGTCCGAGTTTGCAGATCGCACTGCGATATGTTAACTGATTTGGGGGTGTCATTAACTTTTACTTGACACTCCCAGCAGTTCACATAGGGCAGTGTGAACTGCTGCCGGGAAAACCTGCGATGCGGGAACCCGCAGTGGATTCGCAGCGTTCCCGCATCGCAGCAGTGTGAACTGAGCCTAAATCTGAAATAAATAGCTGGTGGTTCTGGTGCCGGACAACAGTAACTTCAAAGATACATAAGACAGAGCTCTCATGGAGGTAACAGAAAAAATACTTAACTAATATTATATATTGGGGTCAATGATATATATTTTAACCTCTAAAACACACATTGGTTTGGGTTTTGCAAAAAGAAAAAAACAAAGCCTCCTATATACTATTTAGTCAATATTACTTCATCTTTTCATCATGCTTTTCTAATATTAGTTAAGTATTTTTTCTGTTACCTCCATGAGAGCTCTGTCTTATGTATCTTTGAAGTTACTGTTGCACCAGAACCACCAGCTATTTATTTCAGATTATAAATGGTAATGCAAGCAAATTTTTACTGTTTTTTGGACCTACCTTTCCTGTGGCAGCACTGGTGGCAGAGGCACTGTGACTGGACTGGAGTTGGCGGGCAAAATATGATCAATTATTCATGCTAACCTACCGCGGCGATGGGAGTTAGCATGCGGTAGGCTGGCTGCGCTGCTCTTCTCAGTGACTCACTGACTCCACCCCCCTGGAGCAGGGAGCTTGAGCACGACGTAGCCAGCGCCGCGGACTACAATTCCCATAATCAATAGCGGCGGCCGTCAGACGCGACGTCACGTGACAGACTGACGTCTGTTACTGTAGTGAGTCTGATTCAGTCATTCAGCGCCACGGATGGAAACTCAGATAGCCGCGGCGCTGGCGGACATTTTTTGTGTTAAAACCAACAACTTAACTTGGGGGGGCACATGGGGGGGCACACAGTAAAATTGGGGGGGACGTGGCCCCCTCAGGTCCCACCCTGGTGACGCCCATGGTCCCTGGAAACAAGGACTTGCAGAGTGAAATAAACTGACACTCTCCCTACCTACAGTTTTCTGTCCCTAGAATAAATGTTTTTTTTAAGCACAATATAGCACAAGGACAATTCACTCACTGTCCTTACAGGTCCCTGGAAACAAGGACTTGCAGAGTGAAAGAAAAAAAACACTCTCCCTACCTACAGTTTTCTGTCCCTAGAAAAAATGTTTTTTTTAATCACAATATAGCACAAGGACAATTCACTCACTGTCCTTCCAGGTCCCTGGAAACAAGGACTTGCAGAGTGAAAGAAACTGACACTGTCCCTACCTACAGTTTTCTGTCCCTAGAATAAATGTTTTTTTAAGCACACTATAGCACAAGGACAATTCACTCACTGTCCTTACAGGTCCCTGGAAACAAGGACTTGCAGAGTGAAATAAACTGACACTCTCCCTACCTACAGTTTTCTGTCCCTAGAATAAATGTTTTTTTTAAGCACAATATAGCACAAGGACAATTCACTCACTGTCCTTACAGGTCCCTGGAAACAAGGACTTGCAGAGTGAAAGAAAAAAAACACTCTCCCTACCTACAGTTTTCTGTCCCTAGAAAAAATGTTTTTTTTAATCACAATATAGCACAAGGACAATTCACTCACTGTCCTTACAGGTCCCTGGAAACAAGGACTTGCAGAGTGAAATAAACTGACACTCTCCCTACCTACAGTTTTCTGTCCCTAGAATAAATGTTTTTTTTAAGCACAATATAGCACAAGGAGAATTCACTCACTGTCCTTCCAGGTCCCTGGAAACAAGGACTTGCAGAGTGAAATAAACTGACACTCTCCCTACCTACAGTTTTCTGTCCCTAGAATAAATTTTTTTTTAAGCACAATATAGCACAAGGACAATTCACTCACTGTCCTTACAGGTCCCTGGAAACAAGGACTTGCAGAGTGAAAGAAAAAAAACACTCTCCCTACCTACAGTTTTCTGTCCCTAGAAAAAATGTTTTTTTTAATCACAATATAGCACAAGGACAATTCACTCACTGTCCTTACAGGTCCCTGGAAACAAGGACTTGCAGAGTGAAATAAACTGACACTCTCCCTACCTACAGTTTTCTGTCCCTAGAATAAATGTTTTTTTTAAGCACAATATAGCACAAGGACAATTCACTCACTGTCCTTACAGGTCCCTGGAAACAAGGACTTGCAGAGTGAAAGAAAAAAAACACTCTCCCTACCTACAGTTTTCTGTCCCTAGAAAAAATGTTTTTTTTAATCACAATATAGCACAAGGACAATTCACTCACTGTCCTTCCAGGTCCCTGGAAACAAGGACTTGCAGAGTGAAATAAACTGACACTCTCCCTACCTACCGTTTTCTGTCCCTAGAATAAATGTTTTTTTTAAGCACAATATAGCACAAGGACAATTCACTCACTGTCCTTAGAGGTCCCTGGAAACAAGGACTTGCAGAGTGAAAGAAAATAAACACTCTCCCTACCTACAGTTTTCTGTCCCTAGAAAAAATGTTTTTTTTTAAGCACAATATAGCACAAGGACAATTCACTCACTGTCCTTCCAGGTCCCTGGAAACAAGGACTTGCAGAGTGAAAGAAAAAAAACACTCTCCCTACCTACAGTTTTCTGTCCCTAGAAAAAATGTTTTTTTTAATCACAATATAGCACAAGGACAATTCACTCACTGTCCTTCCAGGTCCCTGGAAACAAGGACTTGCAGAGTGAAATAAACTGACACTCTCCCTACCTACAGTTTTCTGTCCCTAGAATAAATGTTTTTTTTTAAGCACAATATAGCACAAGGACAATTCACTCACTGTCCTTAGAGGTCCCTGGAAACAAGGACTTGCAGAGTGAAAGAAAATAAACACTCTCCCTACCTACAGTTTTCTGTCCCTAGAAAAAATGTTTTTTTTTAAGCACAATATAGCACAAGGACAATTCACTCACTGTCCTTCCAGGTCCCTGGAAACAAGGACTTGCAGAGTGAAAGAAAAAAAACACTCTCCCTACCTACAGTTTTCTGTCCCTAGAAAAAATGTTTTTTTTAATCACAATATAGCACAAGGACAATTCACTCACTGTCCTTACAGGTCCCTGGAAACAAGGACTTGCAGAGTGAAAGAAACTGACACTCTCCCTACCTACAGTTTTCTGTCCCTAGAATAATTTTTTTTTTTTAAGCACAATATAGCACAAGGACAATTCACTCACTGTCCTTCCAGGTCCCTGGAAACAAGGACTTGCAGAGTGAAAGAAACTGACACTGTCCCTACCTACAGTTTTCTGTCCCTAGAATAAATGTTTTTTTTAAGCACACTATAGCACAAGCACAAAACACACTGACACTCTCCCTACCTATCCTTCTCTTTCCCTAAACTAAAGGAATCCAGGTTAAGCAAGAAAGAAATAACAGTCACTGTCCCTGCCTATGCTGCTCTATCCCTGCTCCGGAACACACTACACTAGGCCGCCGTGCTGGCGGCCTTTTATAGTGTGGGGCGTGTACTAAACACCCTCAGCAATAATTGGCCACAGGCATCCTGCCTGTGGCCAATCATTGCTCTCCTCGCTGCCGGCGCTGTGATTGGCCAAGCATGCGGGGTCACAGTGCATGCTTGGCCAATCACAGCGCCTGGATGACACTGCGATGGCGTAGTGCATTGTGGGCCGTTCGCGTCACTCGAATTTGGCGCGAACGGCCCAAATCGTTCGATCTTCGTCGAACGATCGAACAGCCGATGTTCGAGTCGAACGTATGTTCGACTCGAACACGAAGCTCATCCCTACCCGGGAGTTTAATAACTACTGCCGCGGCTGAATCGGTGCCAGCCACCGTGCACCACCGTTCCACTTCTAATGAGTCCATGCCGGTACTTTTGGCGCGTTGCTTGCTGTATCAGAATCCCAGACTCGAGAGCCCCCACGTGTAGCGCTACCCCCAGTTAAGAGAGCCGCTGGGTTTTGTTTCGGGCCCTGTATACAGCACCGCCAAACCCCGGCAATCTACTCAACCCACACTGGCACAGTTAGTCTAGGGATTGTTACCTCGTAACGGTCTATACCTGATTATACACAATCTGGCAGTATTGATAGATAACTACTATCTGCAAAGATGACTCTAATACCAATGTGATAAAATATAACTGGATTTACTTTGGTATAAGGGTTCAAGGTTAAACACATCACATAGCATACATGCAGAGCCCTGCAGCAACAAACATATTCACCAGTGATAGTGCAGCGTGATCACCCGCCACGTGCAACTATCTTCTTTTCCTATGCGCAATATGGCGCAACAACAAAGTTTAACCCCCACCCTGGCCAGGCCTGACTCAGATTCAAACTCAGTCCCTTATGAGAACAATTCTTCGCATGCAACTTGAACGGTGGTGCACTTGCAGGAAACAATATTTGTAACCCAAGGGTAGTAAATAACGGGGTGGGCCAAGGCAGTCACTAGGCCCAACAAAGTAACAAAAAAAAGGTAATGAAGTGAGCAAGTGCTCACTCACCAGGGCCGGGTCTCCGGTCCAGCTGATGTCAGCAAACTCGAGCAGGAACAGGTGCCACCCAGGCTCCGCAGTGGGGTGGAAGGCTCTTTGGAAGGTATGCAAGGCCCAGGCTCCAGGCCTTACACAGCAGCGGATCCGCACAGGCAGTCCTATTGCTTGCAGCGCGGTGTCCAAAGAGGCCGAGCTTAGCCTCGCCCTCTTCTTATATAGCCCCACCCAGTCTCTGCGGCGGCCCAATGCACCCTGGGTGCCGAACAGGGTTCTGGGTAACGTAGTCCAGGGGCCTTAAAGGAGACCCCGCTACATAAGTTTAATGATTCAGGCACATTATGGTTTAACCACTTTAATATCGGGCACTTTTACCCCCTTTCTGTCCAGGCCAATTTTCAGCTTTCAGCACTGTCGCACTTTGAATGACAATTGCTCGGTCATGCAATGCTGTACCCAAACTAAATTTTGTTCACACAACTAGAGATTTACTTTTGGTGGTATTTAATCACAACTGGGTTTTTGACTTTTTTGCTAAGCAAAAAAAGACTGAAAGTATTGAAAAAATATAGTTTTTCTTTGTTTCTGTTATAAAATTTTGCAAATAAATAATTGTTCTTCATAAATTTAGGTCAAAGTGTATTCTGCTACATTTCTTTGGTGAAAATTACCCAAATCAGTGTATATTATTTAGTCTGTGTGAAAGGTCCAAACTGTGGTATATATCTGAAAATTGATCAATCCTGAAGTACTGACAGCCTATATAATTTCTTGGGGCCCAAAGACGCCAGGACAGTACAAATACTGCCCAAATTACCTTTTTGGAAATTAGACAGTCCAAGGTATTTAGTAAAAGGCATGGCAAGTTTTTTGAAGTTGTAATTCAATTATTTTTACATACTGTCACCAGTGCAATACAGAATCATCATAGAACTGGTTGTTAGCGGTGATCAGAGACACTGACTGGTGACAGTATTGAAAAAAATAATAATTGTTGGTTAATATTCTTTTTTTTATTATTACTTTTTTAATTTTTTTTACATTTTATTTAACTCACTGTGACCAGAACAATATAATGTTACCATAGTAACATTGTACTACTCTGGGGAAGTTTTTAGGATTTTTTTTTTACACATTATATTTGCATATAGCAATGCATTACATTGCTATAAGCAAGCATTTTACTGAATGAAACAAATTTATTCAGTTTGTTTTGTTTTGATTAGCTGTGATTGGCCAAAGCTAATCACACGGTACAGTTGGGCTGTGATTAGCCCTGTCTGTACCATGTGATCACACTTACCACTCACAGCTAGCAATACAATTGTATACAATGGATGACATAAAAGGAAGCCATTCATTGTTTACAACTGTCATGTGACCTGCTGTGATTGGTCACAGCGTTCACATGGTACCGGCAGCGAGCCGGTATACTGATCAGTCATCGGCTGGGTCCGGTGGACACAGTCAGTGACAGATCATGCTGCTGCACTTCTCCGCGTGAGGTGCGATCCAGGAGGATGTCATTTTCTCAACCCTCTAGCTTACTAGCAGGATCACCAGGTGAAAATTAAGGAAAGACAGTCTAAAAAGAAATCTAATGCAGCTACCACAACACAGTTGCAATATAATAAATGTTTGCTTTTGAGTTTAATATCACGTTTAATATAGAACTTCAATGATGGAACTGTAGATGGTAGGAGTCTTGACTTTCCTCACTAGGTGCAAGATATACACACTGGCAGGTTGTATAAAGAAATGGGTTTGTTGGGGAATTTCTTTGACAGCTCTCACACAGTGATTGTCTTCAGAGACACAATAGGCCTTAGTCACACCAGGAACTGGGTGTAGTCTGTGCGGAGTTCTTCCTCAGTGACATCAAAAACATCTCCACCAAGACCTGTAGAAATTAGAAGTACGAATATTATTTCAATTTTTTTTAAAGAATCAATTAGTTAAGAATTAGCATTTGTGTAAAACGAAATCTCCACATGTAATAAGTTATAATAGTGCAGCTTTATCTTTCAGGAATAGCTGTGTGTATTGTTATTCACTTGTATTCTCTCCTTGTCAGAGCAGAAATGCAGCTTTGAGTTGGGATAAAGGCTGCTGCACTGTTAGATGGGCTGTGTAAAAATGTCAGTTAATAAAGCATATAGTTTCAGCTTATATATACAGTATATTATATGTATTATATATGCTTGTTTTATAAAGGACAAGTTCAGGTTTAGAGAAAATTATCGCAGCCCCTGGTCCCCAACGCCTCAAGTAAATCAAAAGTACACTTAACCCACCTCGGTACCAGTTTACCTATTTTTTGACAGTGGCTGCCTCTGTTTACATCCTCCATTCAGATATCTTCTTTGAGCTTGGAATAAGGTCTCATTCATGTCTATTAAGAGTTACTGCACAAGCATGGTAGACAAAGTAAATACGGTGGGAGGTCAATGCCATTGGAGAGAAGTGTTCATTTGGCTGGGTGTTTAGCTAAAGTGTATGCCCAAGAATTTTTTTTCTGTTTTGAATAAGGTAAGGAAGGATTAGAACCCCTGTCGATTTTCACAGCAGTTTTTGGCTTCTTTAGACAGATTTTCCTCACTTACTGTTCCTGTATCAATGGCTTCATTAGAGTAGAAAGAAGGTAAAATCTACAACAGCAACACAGACAGAAATAAAAATGCTTCTTGTTAGTAGAGGAGAGGAAGACTAGAACCCCTGTCAGTTTTTTTATTGCTGTCTGTGTCCCTTTTACAGATCTCTCTTACTTACTGCCTGGTGAAACCATTGTCACTGAGTTCCAGTTCTACTCCACTAGGCTGCACTTACACTTTAGAGCAGTGGTCTCCAAACTGTGGCCTGCGGGCCAGAAGTGGCCCTTTACTTGCCTTTATCCGGCCCTTGGGGTGCTGTTCTTTCCACTGATACAAAGCACTATTTCTCACACTGACACCAAGGATGAGACACGATTTCTTCCACTGATACCAACAGTAGGGCAAAATTCCTTCCACTGACACCAATAGTGGGGCATAATTCCTTCCACTGACACCAACAATACAACACTATTCCTCCCACTGACACCAAGGACGAGGCACTATTTCTTCCACTGACAACAAGGATGAAGCACTATTTCTTCCACTGACACCAAGGATGAGGCACTATTTCTTCCACTGACAACAAGGATGAAGCACTATTTCTTCCACTGAAACCAACAGTGGGGCAAAATTCCTTCCACTGACACCAACAATGGGACACTATTCCGCCCACTGATATAAATGATGGAACACTATTCCTCCCACTGATATCAACGATAGGGTGCTATTATTCTCACTAATACCACTGATATGGCACTATTCTTTTCCTAATGACTTAAGGCACCATGCCATTGTTTTTACTTCTCCTGGCCACCACGCTCTGCCCCATCTATGCCTTGATTCAGTACAGCACAAGTCGGTCAGCAGGTCCCGGGCCAATGATTTATGGCCAGGACCTGCTGATTTGGTTAGCGAATCACAGTACAGAGTCCTGTGTTTACTGTGTAGGAACCCTGTGTAGGAGTCCACAAAATATATATCTGAAAATGTATCGATCCTGATATACTGATGGACAGTGGCATCTCCAGTTTCCATATTTAGGGGGGCACATGGGGGGACAGGGACAAAAGTAGGGGGCCAACTATAAAATGCAAATATATATATATATCCTGGGGCCCTTTACTACGATCCCACAACGGGCCCTTTCACATGTTCTGCAGTGAACTCCTTTCCTACTATACTGGGGCCCCCCAGGGTGGCAGAAAACAAGAGATATATGTCACCAGCACACCAAGAAAATATAAGGGTCCAAAGCAGTGTGAGAACTATCAGGGTTGCAAAGGTTGTCTTGCCACCGGGCCCTGGTGTTCTGCCACTGTGGGGTTCCCCAGCTGTCCTGTCCCTGCTATTGACAGCACTGGTCTGGCATCTGTCTCCTTGGCAGCGGCGGCAGTCTATTAGGACCTAGTGCTGGTGACATTATGGGTGCATGCAGGGGAAGGCTGGCACTATTGGTTATAGAGAGCCGAGCCCCAAGCTGGTCACCTAGCAGCACTAATGCTGTATAACCTTCTCTGTTGACATGCTGATCGGGATGTGATCCAGGTGATGCTCCCAGTCATATCTAATAAACACAGCATTTATTAGCATCAAGAGTACAACCACATATATATAATCAACTGTATGTTCAGCAGCCATGTGGGCTCTATGCCTGTAAAGTGTGGGCTTTGATCAATAAAATCACTGATATTTAACACTAGGATTTGACTAGGAGCATCACCTGGATTGCATCACGATCAGCATGTCAGAGAAGGCTCCACTGCTGCTAAGCAACCTTCTCAACTGTCTACAACCAATAGAGATGGGCTTGGGTGTGTTTGAAATCCCACATGCCTGATCCCGCCAGGAAGCCGACACTCCACAATGCTAATCACAGCCAGTGAGACATTTCCTGATCTGTGCAGCTGCGGCCCGGGAAATGTCTCATTGCCTGTGATTAGCGCTGTGCAGTGTGGGCTTCCTGGCAGGCTCTGGCATGTGGAATTTTAAACATGCCCAGCCCATCTCTAACAACAAATTGTGCTGGCACTTCCTGTACATCAGCCCCATAAAGTAACCAGCACTGGGTGCCAATGTGCTGCCGCCGCTGCCTTGAAGACAGAGGCCAGCGCTGTGAATAGCCGGAAAAGGACAGCAACTCTGGTTGTTCCAGCACTGGTCCACACTGGGAACATTCCCCCATCCACCTATAATGTGTAGATGGGGGAATTGGATCATTTCCTTTTTTTTTTCATTCAACCTAATAGTTGAATGAAAAAAAGTGATCTAAGACCAGCCATAGACTGTTTAAATCTCAGCTGGTTCAGCAGGAACTGGCTGAGATTTGATCCATTAATGAGCAGATTCTCTAATGATTATCACTAGTGGTTGCTATAGCCACTAGTGATAATCACTGTTTGTCGGGAGAATACAAATGCTGGGCAGGAGGAATATTCCCCTGTCAGCAATCTGTGGATGCAGGAAAGAAATTTGCACCGTCTATTACCTGCCTAACTGAAAGTGAAAGTAAATTGTGAATGTCTTGAAAGAACAGGAGAGGGGGAGGGAGACAGATGGGGGAGAGAAGGGATGGAGATAATGCAATTCAGTGGTTACAGTGTACTGCAGTTTGCAGTGCACACACTTACCCACGGTCCAGGCTAGAATCTCAGGCATCATTCACACACAGCCAGGAATGCTGCTGATTTTCATATTTCCCGCCCACACATCCCCTCTCTTCAGATACAGCACGCCGGGATAGTGTGGGCGGGACTGGAAGGAGGAGCTGTATCCCTCCCAGCTTGTATGTGAGGAGAGTGGGGGGGGGGTGGCTGGACTCGCTGGGCTGTGAAAGAGTGTCAAAGACTGACACTCGGCTCAGCTTGCTGTCACCACTCTCGGAATTTACAGGTTGGTTCTCCTGTCCTAAGGAGGGGGGAAATCAGTCTGTTTTTTCAGTAGAGAGAGACTGTGTTACTCCAGCGGCGGCCCGAGAAAAATACAAAAAAAAAAAAGATTTTTTTTTGGGGGGACACATGGTGGGGCACAGCATAATGTTGGGGGGCCAGGGCCCCCTCTGGCCCCCCCTAGGGACGCCATTGCTGATAAACTATCTAATTTTTTGAGGCCCTGAAATGCCAGAACAGTACAAATATCCCAAAATTACCCCTTTTTTGAAAGTAGACAGCCGAAAGTATTAAGTAAGAGGCATGGAGAGTTTTTTGAAGTTGTACATTTTTGACACAATTTTTAGGTTTTGGAAAATCAAGAAATTAAACAAAATTTTTTTCTTCATATTTTCTTCATATTTTTTTTTACATACTGTCACCAGTGCAGTACAGCGACATCATATGACTGGTGTGGTGGTGGCGGACACAGACTATTACAGTATGTTAAAAAAAAAAAGGAAACATTTTAATACTTTTAAAAAAATATATATATTTTTTCTTTTTTATTACTTTTTTCTTTTTTTTTACAATTGTGTTTGCATACTAACACAAGAGGCTGAGTTCACACTGCCACACAGAGCAGCTCACAGCAGGAGTCCGTTGCTTTCCCGTTCAGTGCTTCAGGTCCAAATTTCGGGCTGAATTTGGATCTGAAACGGACCAGAAGAACCAATTAATCAATTAATTTATTGTTTATTATTGTGATTGGCCAAAGCTAAACACATGGTACAGATGGGCTGTGATTGGCCCTGTCTGTACCATGTGATCACTGTGACTAATCACAGAGATCAACACAATCATACACAATAAATGGCATTAAAGGAAGCCATCCATTGTGCACAATTGTCATGTGATCTGCTGTGATTGGTCACAGTGATCACATGGTACCAGCAGTGGGCCAGTACACGGATCTGTCATCTACTGTGTCTGTGGACACAATGGGTGACAGATCACACTGCGCGCAGCATGTCACGTGTGGCATGAGCGATGCACATTCTGGGGAGGATGTCATATGACGTCCACCTAGAATGAGAGAGCTCCCGTCCGGCCGTGATTTGACTATTGGAAGGGCAGTAACTGGTTAAGCTTTGACAAAAGAACCTGGAAGCTGATTGGTTTCTATGTAGAGCTGCACCAGATTTTGCACTCTCCAGTTTTAGTAAATCAACCCCATCATGCTTTAGCAATGCGTCATTCAGTTAGGGGTTACATCTGGCAACCTTGGTGAAATGGTGAAAAGGGAATGGTGTGATTTCTGGGATGGAAAGAGAGTGACAGGAAATCCTGAGAACTGGGACACAGACAGCAATAAAAGCCTGTAGAGGAAAATGTCACTCAGACAGACTGCTAATGGAAATACCCCCCTATGATATCATCTTTAGTTCTGGTTTTATGCTCATTGAAGTGTATTGAATGATTACCTCTGTACATACATACCTTCTGCAGATTCAATTGAAATAATTGAATCCAGGAATCGGAGAATAACCTGAAAAAATACACAAATGTTACATTATTATCATGATTACATGAGGCTTTTCTCTGTCTAGACCAACAACATCCACATATAAAGGTGATTTTTTTTCCCATCTCACTGCTTACATATCACAGAGATTATACTTTAAAGAGGACCTGACCAAGCTGGCAATGACAAGTTTCAGTAACAGATTCATAATTACATAGTTAGTCAGGTTAAAAAAAGACACAAGTCCATCTAGTTCAACCAAAAAATAAATAAAACATACAATCCCATAAACACAATCCTACACCCACAGTTGATCAAGAGGCTAGCCTCGTGCCGAGAAAACCGTTCGTGTGTATGGTTTCTCGTCGATAAAACTGCCATGAATCTCGACGAGAAAAATAGGGAACCTGCTCTCTATTTTCTCGTCAGGATTCTCATTTTTCTCGTCGGGATTCTCATCGGCCTGTTTCCCGACGAGAAAACCGGTTGTGTGTATGCTATTCCGAGTCTTAAAAAACTGCGCATGCTCAGAATCAAGTATGAGACGGGAGCGCTCCTTCTGGTAAAACAAGCGTTCGTAATGGAGATATCACATTCGTCACGCTGTAATGAACTGAAAGCACAAAGACTGAAAAGCGTGAATCCTCTCTCACCAAACTTTTACTAACACGCAGTAACACGAGATCAGCAAAAGCAGCCCAAGGGGTGGCGTCATTGGAATCAAACTTCCCTTTTATACTGCCGTCGTACGTCACCGCGCTTTAGACCGACGAGATTTTGGATTGACAGTGTGTATGCAAGGAAAGCTTGGCAAGAATCTCGTCGAGAAAACCAACGTTTTTTTTTAGGACGGGATTCTCGGTCGTGTGTAAGAGGCTGAAGGCGAAAAATCCCAGCAGAGCATGCTCCAATTTAATCCAGCATGGGAAAAAATTCCTTCCTGATCCCCCGAGAGGCAATCGGATTTTCCCCGGATTAACTTTACCTATAAATAATTTTGGGTGGACTTGCTAGCGGAAGTGGTCACTGCAGACAGTTTGATTGGAAAAAAACACATCACAGCATTCCTTTGTTTTTTTCTGCAGGGAAGCTTTACTAGATTTTTTTTTAAATAAACACTGGTTGTCAATGACAGAGACAAACATACATTCAAAAGAAGAATGAATACTCACAAGGACAAAGTGATACATTTTGATGGCAGTGATTCATTTTGTGGCAAATAAACAAGAAACTATTACAAAAGCAAACAAAAGACACACATTGATTCTGCCAACATTCCATTTACAATAAAAACATAAAACATGTACAATGTTACAGAAAATACGTACAGCATGTACATGGGCAACACGGGCAAAATAAAGAGAAACAAAAAGATACATAGTAGTGTAAACAGACATAGAATACGTACAGTACATACCGTCCTTTCTCTCTATGAAATAAGATAAAAACACTGAAAAACCTAAAAATACTGCAAAAATCTATAATCAAGGTCACTGAATTGTTCTACCATTAAAGTGATTGTAAAGTCCTGTTTTATTTTTTCTTGTTTTTTTTGTTTGTTAAAAATAGTAAACATATCACACTTACCTGCTCTGTGCAGTGATTTTACACAGAGCATTCCAGATCCTCCTCTTCTCGGGTCCCTCTTCAGCACTCCTGGCCCCGGCTTGCTATGGGGGCAAAAGCCAAGCCATAGCTCCGTTTGTCCATTCAAACACAAAACCGCAGCCCAGCCCGGCCCCACCCCTCTCTCTCCTCACTGGCTCACTGACTTTAATTGATAGCAGCGGGAGCCAATGATGCCCGCTGTATGTCTCAGCCAATCAAGAGCAGAGGGAGTCCCGGGCAGCCGAGTTACTCGATCAACATCGCTGGATACAGATGGGGCTCAGGTAAGCAATTAGGGGGGCTGCTGCACACAGAAGGCTTTTTATCTTAATGCATAGAATGCATTAAGATGAAAAACCTTCTGCCTTTACAACTCCTTTAAAGTGGAGGTCCACCCTAAAAAAAAAAAAATTACACCAAAATGCTCCAAAAAATGTGAAAAAAATATTGAAAAAAAAGATTTTTTTTTACTTATCAGAAACTGCGGTTGCTATGCGGATCTTCCTAATCTGCCTCTTCCTAGTGCTGGGGAATGGGGCGCTCTGCCTTTTGGGAACTGTGTGTATCCCAGAGAGCAGCCGCCCATTTATACAGCGCTGCGAGACTCGTGCATACGCAGTAGGAAACGGGCAGTGAAGCCACAAGGCTCCACTGCCTGTTTTCCTTAGTGATAATGGCGGCGCCAGAACCTGGCACGATCGAGGGATCACCCTCGGGGGGCTGACATCGCGGGTGCCTAGGACAGGTAAGTGTCTTTATTAAAAGTCAGCAGCTACAGTGTTTGTAGCTGCTGACTTTTAAAAAAAAAAAAATTGTGGGTGGAACCCCGCTTTAAGTACCTTTCACACAGGTGGCACAGTCAGGTCTGCCTGTCAGTTCTTCAGGTGGACCTGATCAGAAGCTCCATGTATGTCTATGGGCAGGCAGATCTAAAGGTTGCATTCAACTATCTCCAAGTCTATCCAGGTCCAGAAAAAAATAGAAAAGGTCTGCATCCCTTTTCGTTTTTGAAACCTAAATGTGACAGACCACATAAAGGTGAAGATGGAGACCCTGTAAGCAGTGAAAGCATGCTGCTGGAGGCATTCCGTTTACAGGTAAGTCTTTGATAATATGCTAGTATGTAATTCTCTTCTAGCACATTATGTCATTAACTTGCAGGGAGAAGGCTATTTTTTCAGATTTCACTACCACTTTAAGTTCTGTGCTGACCTTTAACTGGCTCACGCAGATAAACAGCGGCAGAATGGCTCTCCTGGGTGAAATCCCGTATGGGTACGTCCTTCCCTTTAGTGGCCGCCCGCTGTTCGCTGTTGTGTCAGGGCAGAGGAGACATATTGTTTGTTCCTACTAAGTAGGAACAACGATATGTCTCCTCCCCTAGTAAGTCACATCCCCATACAGTTAGAACACGCTGAGGGAACACACATTTAACCCCTTGATTGCCCCATAGTTTTAACCCCTTCCCTGCCAGTGACATTTACACAGTAATCAGTGCATTTTTATAGCACTGTTCGCTGTATAAATGTCAATTATCCCAAAAATTGTGTCCAATCTGTCCGTCGCAATGTCGCAGTACCGCTAAAAATTGCAGATCATCGCCATTACTATTAAAAAAAATAGATCTTTCCCATTGTTTGTAGACGCTATAACTTTTGCGCAAACCAATCAATATATATTTATTTATTCCTTCAAAATTGTCGCTCTTTTTTTGTTTATAGTGCAAAAAATAAAAAACACAGAGGTGATCAAATACCACCAAAAGAAAGCTCTATTTGTGGAAAAAAAAGGACGCAAACTTATTTTCGATACAACCGCGCACTTGTCAGTTAAAGCGATGCAGTGTCAAATTGTAAAAAGTGCTCTGGTCAGGAAGGGGGTAAAATCTTCTGGGGCTGAAGTGGTTAAAGAAGTCAAAGTCAGTCAGGCAATAGGGAGATAAAGGAGGTGGGGCCGGGCTGTGGCTCTGTGTCTGAATTGACACACAGAGCTGTGGTTTGGCTCAGGTGCCACCAGAGCAAGCTGCTTGCTGTGGGGGCACTCAACAGGAAGGAGGGGCCAGAAGCACTGAAGAGGGACCTGAGAAGAGGAGGATCGGGGCTGCTCTGTGCAAAACCATGTTTGTTATTTTTACGAGACTTTAGTATCACATTATGGCTAGGTTCACACCTTTGTGATGAATTAACACAAAGCATGTTTGTAGGCAGGTCCAGTTAGCTAGCTTGCTACTAGGTGGCTCTGTAGCAGAATAGTGTCTGGTTACAGCTGACAGTGTCATTGGGTGCTAGGCCCCTTTTAGGTAAAGGCCTCCTACAGTGATGTCATGGGTGAGGCAGCACCCACATACGAGCCTGGTTGGAAGGAGCCCTAGCGCACTTGGAGCATGGGACCCAAACACCCCACTAGCATGTATAGGACCTGGACAGGGCAGGAGACTGGGAAGATGTAGATTTTACCCAGAAGAGCTGGCTGTAGACTTTACGTCCCCTATGGAGGTGGGGCTAGGGAGGATTGCAAAAGGTCTTTTAGGCCAGGCCAAGAATTCCCTGAGTGAGGCTATTTCCCTTGAGGGGTCCCAGGAGAGGTGTATCTATGGAAGAGGTGACCACAGACAGCATAGTCCCATTAGCACTAATGACCCCGGGTGGAAGGAGAGACTGTATAGGGCTGCTAAAAGTGCTGCATATGCTTTTACATATGACTACTGCGGACCTTCCACTAAATGTGATTGACTATGTATTAACAAGTGACTCCACAATGTATGTCAATGTGATGTGACTGCTTTGCCATTCCCTGAATTCCATCAGTAAAGTGCAGCAATTCTACATATGTGTGGACATTCCTTCTTTGGGATATAAAGGTCAACGACTGGGAATTTCATGTGAAGACCTCTGGCATGGAGTGGGGCACAATATGGCAGAGGGTTCGGCCTCACCAGAAAGGGCAGTGTCTTGCAGGACAGGAGCGGTGGTAGGGACTTGTGCTCTTTTCTCCATTACTCGCCAACCATGCATGCTGACATGCATTACTTCGCACACCTATGTGTGATGTGCTAGGGCAGTCCATTCTTTGGAATGGGTTCCCTAGTGCACCAAAACACATCAGTTTTTTTGAAAGGCAGAGCACTACAATGCTTATTAGCTGAAAAGCATGTGCATTGGCAAAATGCATTAGGATACCATTAACAATGTTAATTTCCCTGCATTGTGGTAACTAGGGATGAGCCGAACACCCCCCTGTTCGGTTCGCACCAGAACCTGCGAACAGACAGAAAGTTTGCGCAAAATTTAGAACCCTATTAAATACAATGGACTCGAACGTTTGAAATCAAAAGTGCTAATTATAAAGGCTAATATGCAAGTTATTGTCCTAAAAAGGGTTTGGGGACCCGGGGTCCTGCCCCAGGGGACATGTATCAATGCAAAAAAAAAGTTTTAAAAACGGCCGTTTTTTCGGGAGCAGTGATTTTAATAAAGTTATAAAATTTATAGAAAACAAAATCAAATCCCTGGGTAAGATAATGAAAGTTTTCTATAGCAGCGCTCAGGTGGTCAATACACTCTCATGTCCACTCCTCCTATTTGCAGTTCATGAGGGTACATATAGAACTTGTGAAAAAAATGCTGGAAATAACATAAATCTCCAGGTGTCTTCTTAATATTGTATTCCACTCTTAATCATCTGTTATGGTCCCTTTCGGGTGGGTACTCACCACACAGTGGATTTAAATAGGCATCTCACAGATCACATCTGATATTCCTCCAATCCTTCCAATCCTGATCCTGTTTCCACACTCTGATAACTTCAGGCACACTCGTTTGGCAGCCTCTGCTCACAGCTACTGCCACACCACCCTTCTCCAGGCAGGCACCATCCACGTGATTTTAATAATGCTTAAAGTGAAACAATAAAAGTGAAATGTTCCTTTAAATTTCGTACCTGTGGGGTGTGTATAGTATGCCTGTAAAGTCGCGCTTGTTTCCCGTGCTTAGAACTGTCCCTGCACAAAGTGTCATTTCTGAAGGAAAAAAAGTCACTTAAAACTCACTCGCGGCTCTAATGAATTGTCGGCTCCCGGCAATACATAGAAAAGTCATTGATAAAAAATAAAAAAAAATGCGTGGGGGTCCCCCCAAATTAAATTACCAGGCCCTTCAGGTCTGGTATGGATATTAAGGGGAACCCTGCCGCAAATTTTTAAAAAAATGCGTGGGGTTCCCCCCAAATATCCATACCAGGCCCTTCAGGTCTGGTATGGATTTTAAGGGGAACTCCACCCCAAATTTTTAAAAAAAAATGGCGTGGGGTTCCCCCAAAAATCCATACCAGACCCTTTATCCGAGCACGCAACCTGGCAGGCTGCAGGAAAAGAGGGGGGACGAGAGAGCGCCCCCCCTTTCCTTAACCGTACCAGGCCACATGCCCTCAACATTGGGAGGATGCTTTGGGGGTCTGTGACCCCTCAAAGCACCATGTCCCCATGTTGATGGGGACAAGGGCCTCTTCCCCACAACCCTTGCCCAGTGGTTGTGGGGGTCTGCGGGTGGGGGGCTTAGCGGAATCTGTAAGACCCCTTTAACAAAGGGGACCCCCAGACTTTTCTATGTATTTCCGGGAGCCGACAATTCATTATAGCCGTGAGTGAGTTTTAAATGACTTTTTTTCCTTCAGAAATGACACTTTGTGCAGGGACAGTTCTAAGCACGGGAAACAAGCGCGACTTTACATGCATACTATACACTCACTAGGTACGAAATTTAAAGGAATATTTCACTTTTATTGTTACACTTTAAGCATTATTAAAATCACTGCTCCCGAAAAAACGGCCGTTTTTAAAACTTTTTTTTGCATTGATACATGTCCCCTGGGGCAGGACCCGGGTCCCCAAACACTTTTTATGACAATATCTTGCATATAAGCCTTTAAAATTAGCACTTTCGATTTTAGACTTTTACAGGGTGTTCCGCGGCTTTTCGAATTTGCCGTGAACACCCCAAATTGTTCGCTGTTCGGCGAATGGGCGAACAGGCAATGTTCGAGTCGAACATGAGTTCGACTCAAACTCGAAGCTCATCCCTAGTGGTAACTAATGAGTGCATTCCCACAGCACAGAGCTGTGAACCCAGCTAATCATTGAGGAAAAAATGGCTTATACTACAGACACAGTATAATGTTATATGTAATTTATTCTAAATACTGCTGTTTCAGGCTAGTTAGCCACCATCAATGCAGTGTAATGCCCCGTAGACACGATCAGGCTTTTGCCTGGCCAAAAGCACATCGGAATTCCGATGGAATTACATCGGAGTAAAAGAGAACATGTTTTCTATCTAAACTCCGACGGAATTCCTCGGAAAAACTCCGATGTGGCATACACATGGTCGGAATATCCGATGGAAAAAGTCTGTCTGACTTTTTCCATTGAAAATTCCGATCGTGTGTACAAGGCATATGGCATATGACTTCTCTGGAGTGCGGCTCCCCCTCAATGGTACCTGTTCCGTAACTTCCTACACACAGACATTGAACTTTATTTTAATAATTTGACAAAACTTTTTTTTTCCCTATATGTAGGTTACCATGACAACGCCGGTACTCTACATCTCAATGTCAGTTATGCCTAAAGAAAACATCAAAAGTGTTTTAGAATTCTGCATTCTAAAATACTTGTTATACAGTAGAGCTGCGCGATTTATCGTTAAAGAATCAGATCGCGATTCTACCCGCCCTTGCGATCTTAACAAAGCATTTTCCCGATACAGTGCAAAGTTCTCTGCTCACAGCTGACAGCTGTCAAAAAAATAAAAAAATCCAGGCAGCCTGCCAAGTTTATGACAACATCGCTTAGAGACTTTTCACATTGCAGCCGCGGCCTCGTTAGCGGTAAAGCGTTGCTAGTTTTAGCGGTATTTTAGCAGTGCTTTTCAGCCGCTAGCAGGGTGCTTTTAACTCCCTAGCGGCCGAGGAAAGGGTTAATAGCGCCTATGTGGCGCCGCTGCCGAATCGCTTTGCAGACTCTTCTGCAGCGGTGCCCATTCATTTCAATAGGCATGAGCGTTCACCACTCCTTCACCGCCCCAAAGGCGCCGCTTGCATGGTTTTTTTTAACGTCCTTGCCAGCGCAGCACCCCAGTGTGAAAGTACTCTGGCTTTCACACTGGGGAGGCGCTTTACAGGTGCTATTATTAGCGCTAAAAACGCCTGAAAAACACCTCCAGTGTGAAAGGAGTCTGAGACGAAGAGAAACATTGTAACACTTAAGCCTCGTACACACGATCAGATATCCTATGGATTCTAATCCGATGGTTTTGTCTATCGGAAATCTGATGAAGCTGACTTCCATCAGTCTTGCCTACACACCATCAGTCAAAAAACTGACCGTTCCAAATGCGGTGATGTAAAACACTCCGATGAGCCGAGAAAAATTAAGTTCAATGCTTCTGAGCATGGGTCGACTTGATTCTGAGAATGCGTGGGTTTTTTAACTGATGGACGCGCCCATAGACGATCGGAATTTGCTATCGGTTTTTTATCCATCGGAAAAATTTAAAACATGTTCTATTTTTTAAAACCGATGGAAAAAAGACCGATGGGTCCCATACACGATCGGTTTGTCTGATGAAAACAATCCATCGGACGGTTTTCATCGGTTAAACCGATCGTGTGTACAGGGCTTTAGTCCTTTTAGATCAAAGGAATGAACTACGGTCTGTAAATGAGGGAAGTTTAACCACTTAAAACCCTTTTCTGACATTTGCTGCTTACAAGTTAAAATCAGTATTTTTTTTGCTAGAAAATTAATTAGAACCCCCCCCCCAACGTTATATATATTTTTTTAGCAGAGAACCTAGAAAAGAAAATGGCGGTCGTTGCAATATTTTATGTCACACTGTAATTGCGCAGCGGTCTTTCAAGCGCAATTATTTGGGAAAAAACACACTTTAATGAATTAATAAAAAGCTAAACAGTAAAGTAAGCCCAATTATTTTTGTATAATTTGAAAGATGATTTTACGCCACGAGAATCGTGATCTTTATTCTAAGCAAAAATATTGTGATTCTCATTTTGGCCAGAATTGTGCAGCTCTATTATACAGGTATGAATTTAGAAAAAAGAAGGGGGAAGTATAGGGAAAATGGGACTTTATATGAAGCAAAAGAACTGTAGGTCAATTGCCTCCATCCCCCCCAATATCAGGTTCACTGAGAAGAAAAATTTGGGACTTTTATGAAACATGCAACTGGGGAGGTAATAATGAACAAATTGTGTCTGACCAGTTACTTGTATATTGTGTCTGTACACACCAGGGGCGGATCAAGGGGGGGGCAAGGGGCAATTGCCACCCCCTGAGAAATTAGTCTCAAGCCTCTTACACACGGCCGAGTTTCTCGTAGTTAAAAACACGTGTTTTTTTTCAACGAGATTCTTGTTAACCTTGACGAGTTTCTCGTCAAGCTTTCCATGCGTGCACACTGACAATTCCAAATTTCGTCGTTGTTCTCTGCGCTCACGTCCAGCACGTACAACAGCAGTATAAAGGGGAAGATCGATTTCCCTGGCGCCACCCCTTGGGCTGCTTTTGCTGATCTTGTGTTACCGCGTGTGAAGTAAAAGTTTGGGAAGAGACGATTCGCGCTTTTCAGTCTTCGTGCTTTCAGTTCGTTTTCTGCGGTTCAGTTTGTGCTTGTGGGTTCGTAACTTGTCTTTCAGGGTGTGTAGGCAGGTCGTATCTGTTTTACAGTGCGTTCTTGCCCGTTCGTTTCTGAATTTCAGTTCGTTCTTCATAGGCCTTGCTGTTCTAAAGTGCGTTCTGTTCTGTACATTCTGATAAGACGACCGTTTCCTAGCCATGTCGCGGGTACGTTCTCGTCGTCGAGTTCGTGCTGTGCGTGCGCTTGGTGTTGGTCTGCTTGTTTTGGACCAAGACGAGTCCATGAACGGGGTGAGGAGGAGTTCATGGACCAAGAATTGGTTGCTCCAGCGGGACCAATTCTGCCATATGCCTCTGCTGCGGGAGATCGTCGAGAATAATCCTGAGGACTACAGGAATTTTCTGCGGATGTCTGACCCCGTTTTTCAGCAACTGTTGGCTTTGGTGTCCCCCTATATTACCAGGAAGGACACCGTTATGCGGGAAGCCATCAGTGCTGAGCAGAGGCTCATCGCCACCTTACGTTACCTGGCGACAGGGAGAAGTCTTCAGGACTTGAAGTTCACGACAGGCATCTCCCCCCAGGCTCTGGGCCTCATAATCCCAGACACCTGTTCTGCCATTATACAAGTCCTGCAGGAGGACTATATTAGGGTAAGTTTGCTCCATGATCATCACATTTTATGTATTTCATGTATGCTAATGTATTGTATTTCTTTCAACCTTCCCTAATTACCATGATTGTAATATGCTGAGAATGTCCCCTTTGTCCTCATGCATGCTGGAAGCTTTTAAATGCCCCTTTTTTCTCCTCCATGCATATTTCCCTTCACTAACCTCTCCAGCAGTGGCGACTGCTGCTCCAAATGCTTGGGGGTCCACCCCCAAATTTTTGAAATAAACTTCCTCCTTTTTTGCGACTGTGCCTATTAAACGCCACCAGTTGCCCCCTCCAATGCATCCATTTTGCCCCCTCCATTGCATCCATTTTGCCCCCTCCAATGCAGCCATTTTGCCCCCTCCAATGCATCCATTTTGCCCCCTCCAATGCATCCATTTTGATCCCTCCAATGCAGCCATTTTGCCCCCTCCAATGCATCCATTTTGCCCCCTCCATTGCATCCATTTTGCCCCCTCCAATGCAGCCATTTTGCCCCCTCCAATGCATCCATTTTGCCCCCTCCAATGCAGCCAGTTCCCCCCCAGCCCTGCACTTACCTTCTTCTGGTCAGCGCCATCCTTCTTCTGTCCTTGATGTCTTCTCCTGCCCTCGATGTTGCATCAGCCAATCATGTTACCGGTAAACAGACTTGGTGAACATGATTGGCAGAGGAGCCTGTCAGTGTTTACCCAAGGAATGCCCCCCCCTGTGTCCCCTTTTTAACTTTTAGGAAGCCAATTACATCCCTCAGGCTGTAATCGCCAAGCCTATTTGCCCCCCTGTCTCTGATAGGCAATTTTCACCCCAAAAATGCCGCAGTTATTCATATGGCCGTCGCTCAACAGGGGGCCATCCACCTGAATAGTGGGCGGCATTGACAATACATAGGTTAATGCAAGGCATGAACCTATGTATTGTTCTGAGTGACGGGCGCAGGAGAGAGGGGGCAGTGCTCCAGCGCCCACTCTGGACGCACCGCCACTGCAATGCTATCCTGTGGCCAAACACATCTACCCCCCCCCCCCAAAATTGGTTATAATGGACCATCAGAGGGGGTGATGAATATGAAAATTGAGCCTTCCATTATACTTAGTAAAACCACATTAAACTGAGATTTTTATTGATGTTGGCCTCAAATGTATTTTATTATAATCTGCTTGCAATGTTATGTGCAAAAGTACTAATATTTTTTTATCTTGTTTGACTCCACAGCTTCCTTCCACGCCACAGGAATGGCAGACTGTGGCATCAGAGTTTGCCACGCGGTGGGACTTCCCAAACTGCGGTGGTGCCATTGACGGGAAGCACGTCCGCATCGTGCCGCCACCCCGTTCTGGGTCCTACTTCTTCAACTACAAGGGGTTTCATAGTATTGTGCTGATGGCGGTGGTGTCAGCACGGTATGAATTCCTCTATGTGGATGTGGGGAAGAATGGCCGGATGTCCGATGGGGGATCCTTCATCCAGACGGAGTTTGCCCTCCATCTCCAGAGTGACGACCTTGCATTGCCACCGGATGCAGGGAATGTTGAAGGACTCCCCTTTGTTTTTTTGGCTGATGAAGCCTTCGGACTCGGACTGCACCTCATAAGGCCATTTCCCCAGAGGACCCTGACCCCAGAGAAGAGGGTGTTCAATTACCGTCTGGCCAGGGCCCGAAGAGTCGTTGAAAAAGCCTTCTGGATAATGGCCAGCCGGTTCCGCCTTTTTATGACTCCAATTCACTTGGCGGAGTACAAGATAAACTATGTCGTTTTATGCTGCTGTGTGCTCCATAATTTTCTGAGCCGAAAATCTTCAAATTATATGGCCTCAATATTGCCTGAGGCAGGACTTTCCTATGGCAATACCCTGCCGGGCCTCGAATCTGCCCGTCCTGGCTTGCCCCCCCCAAAATACCCGTGAGGTTCGGGAGAAATATATGCAATATTTCACGGGTAGGGGGGCAATTCCTATGCCAGGCCATGTGTAAAGATTCGTGCAGAAAGAACTCAATAAAAATCAGATTTATTCTTGTAACTTTGTTTGTTTCCTGTCTCCTAGTTTGTCTTAGTGCATTTGTAGTGCCAAGTGTATTTTCCTTTAGTAAATAACAACCATTTCACTATGAACCACAAAAATATACACAAATAAGGTTAGAGCGTATTTGAAAAAGAAGCTACACTTTGTTTGTGTTCAAACATTTTACTCTGTGCACATTCACACACATGGTAAATAGAACTTTTTTTTTTTTTGGCTGGCCACAAACCGGCTTTTTTTTTTTTAATAAAATACAAAACCATCTGTAGCATTCAACAAACTACAACATTGGATACCTCTTGGCAATATGAGACATTCACTTACACAAAATATGTATCTATCTGGCCGTCCGAATATGGGGTATTGGCACCCCTGGCCAAGCCAAAATTTGAATATGCACACAATTTGAAGTCATTTTCAATAGGGATTTTAGACTCCTGATCCCTATTGTCAACATGTGCTATCTGCCATCAGGGGTGATCAATGGATGTGTTTTGGAGGTGCAACCCCTTCTTCAGTTCACCTACTTGAGATACGAGGAAGGGGTTGCACCCCCAAAACCCGTACATGGATATCCCCTGATGGCAGATGGCACATGTTGACACACTGTGTGCATATTCAAATTTTGGCTGGATTGATTGTCTAAAAGAGAAACAAAGGGGGAAGAACAATCTCTAACCAAAAATGGGGGTTTGGTTGCCGTATTCAATTTTCCCCAAAACATCTAGGATGTCTTTAAAGGTTTGATCCATCACATGAATTCTTTGCTTAATTCTGTCCAGTTCTGTGCTACATTCCATCACTTGCTGTATGATTCGTAGGGCACTGTCAGCAGAGAAACGTGTACTTTCTTTCACCACAACATTTTCATCCCCTATAAAAAAATACAAAAGGTATTATAACTCTGCAGGCCTACATCTCTTACCTGAAGCTGTGGTGACAGATACTGACCTGTTGTGGTGACCAGTTCCACCACGTCATCCACCTCTCCTTCCTCCACTTCTCCTTCCTCCACCTCTTCAACTTCCTCAACATCCTCAGGTTGTGGGTCTTGGTGAGGTTGGGGTTGTTTAGAAGCTGTGGGGTTCCTGTGCTCCCTGGAGTGTTCTCCTCCCAGTCTTCTCTCCCCTATGAGAATCAAACAAAAGGTCTAGTTATCACACAGAAATTCTCACTGAAAAATAAAAACAGGCTAAATTGCTTGGAAGTGGGGGACAAGTGTCTGTTTGGGCGGGATTTCCAGATGAAGACATTATTTGTTCACAAAAATTTGTTTACTATTCACCTTTGGCTGTCAATTTTTATACATGGAGGCACCACAAAAATTCACTGATGCACCTGTGTGGGACACCCAAAAAAGGCGGTTCTGGTGGCCCACACTATAGTGCTCCAAAGTACAGATGTGGAACCAGCTGCTGAGTGTCCTCTCCTTTACACTGATTAAAGTTTGCATTTCATTCTCTTTACAAACACATCATCTAGCCAACAATGTAAGAACAACAATTGAATAAAAACAGGCAGATGTGTAAATTATTTTAACCCTGTAAAATCTCTAAAAATCGAGGATAGTGGGCGAACGATGTGTCTGTAACGAACTATTACTTTGCCAAACCAAGTTCAAACTATGACATTTTGTAAGGTAGTACAATAGAAAAATGCTGCTCATTTGATCGTTTCAACCCGAAATTCTTCTTCAGACTCTTCACGACTTTCTTCATGATTTTGGCCTTCCTTCGATTAGGTTTGCTATACGGCCCATGCTTTGCGTCATAATCCGACTTTAGCAAGATGTCCACCATCTCCGCCATCTCCGCATAAGACATATTAGATGCCTTGAATCTCCTCCTTGATCGTGACTTTTCCTCAGTCTCCGGGCTTGTCTCCTCCTCGTTATTTGAGGAATTATAAGACACCTGCTGTGAATCCGCCATATCTGTCTGCGCGCCGAAAGAGAAGGGGCGGGGAAAAGATGTTACTTAGAACGTCATGGGCGGGCGACGTGTGCGTAGTTTTACGCATGCGTGGTGTATATATAGCAAACACACATGTGACTATACTATGTTCGGTGTGCGGAGAGAGGAGTACAAGTGACGGACGTGCGAACGAAGGTATGTGATTTGGAGACTTTGAGAAATTGGTGGCCTATACTGTCTTGAGAATGTTGGAGGATATATATGGTGACTAAGATTTACAGGAGGTTAGACTGTGTGCCTCACATTATTTTTTATAATTTTTTTTGGGCTTGCAGACCCAAAATGAATGTCTTCATAAGTGACAAGGAATTCCTTGCGGAATTTATAGACCGGGTAAGGGAGCTGCCCGCTCTGTGGGAAACAAAAAACCCCATCCATAGGAAAAAAGGGGTAAGAAAAGCAGCGCTGGAGACCCTGCTCCCATTTGTGCAGACCAAGGTGCCCACAGCAACAGAAAAACAGGTGGACACTAAAATTGGGAGCTTGAGAGGCTGAACGCTCTAAGGTCCTGGCTTCTCAGAGGTCAGGAGCAGCAGCAGATGATGTGTATGTCCCCAATTTGTGGTACTATAGCAGGATGTCCTTTCTGGATGACCACATTGAGGCAAGGCCATCACTCTCCACTCTTCCCCCCAGACTTCCCTGCAGCCAACCTGAGCCTTCTCTGGAGCAAGAGGAGGCAGCCATCCTGGATGAACCTGATTTGGCCATCTGGAGCCAGGTATAGTATTTAATGAAAATGTATTGTGATAAACTTAATGCAGGAAAAAGAAGTCAAGATGAAAATCCTAAACTATTTTGGGTTCCAAAAGTGAAATCAAGATCTAGAGACATTAGTCTGCCTTAAATTGGGTGCTAAATAGTCAATCTGATGTAGTCCTAAAAAAATTTGTCTTTTCTCTTGATTTACATTCAAATTGCTACATTCATGATCTCAAATTTGTGTGAAAATAATAAACCAAAATATTAAACTATGTCCCTTTTTCATACACAGGATGAAATCAGCCAGGAGGAGGGTCTGGAAACTGTCAGGCAGGAGGAGGCAGGGCCCAGTGGCAGCCAGGAGGTGGCAGGGCCCAGTGGCAGCCAGGAGGTGGCAGGGCCCAGTGGCAGACAGGAGGTGGCAGGGCCCAGTGGCAGACAGGAGGTGGCCGGCACGAGGAGAAGCACTAGATCTCAGGTGCCTCCCATCCGCCTTCCGAAAAGAAGCAGGAGGGGCAGGACCACTAGTGAGGCAGCAATGGCCCTTATTAGAGAGGCACATGCCACCCTCCAGGAGCCCACATCCCCTGAAGAGGCCATTGCCGGCCTAGTTGAGGCCAAGTTCAAGGTGATGAGCATGGAGCAACGCCTTCTATGTGAGCTCCTGCTCATCACCTTGCTGAACAAGGGGGTGATGGAGAGAATTACCCCCAATACGGCCATATGTGAGGTCGCACAACTATCCCAACCTCAACCTCCTCCTCCACCTCCACCTTCTTCTTCTGCGCCACCCCCTTCTCCTCCACCTCCTCCTCCACCTTCACCTTCTTCTTCTGCGCCACCCCCTTCTCCTCCACCTCCTTCTCCACCTCCACCTTCTTCTTCTGCGCCACCCCCTTCTCCTCCACCTCCTCCTCCACCTCCACCTTCTTCTTCTGCGCCACCCCCTTCTCCTCCACCTCCTCCTCCTCCTCCTGAGAGTACCCCTCCAGTGGCCCAGCCTCCAGCCACACGCAGAAGGAAGGCTGCAGAGAAGGCTTCAGGGAAGGCTGCAGGGAAGGCTGCTAAGAAGACGAGGAAGTAATGGCGTTGCTTCATTGTGGTCGGACAGAAGGCAGCCTGTTGTAGTACCACAGACTTGGGACATATATATCACCTGCTGCTGTTCCTGACCTCTGGGAGGCCAGCATCAGATTGTGCTCACAACTGTTGGGCTTCTCAAGCTCCCAATTTTAGTGTCCACACAGGGTTGATGTGTGGTCTGGGGTCCCATGGATGCACAAATGGCAGCAGGTTCTCCAGCGCTGCCTTCTATTTATTTTCTTCAAGACATGAATAAATGTTTTTTTTGTTTAAGTTCATACTTAACTATGTGTTTTTCTAAAAAAATATTTATTTACCTTTGCAGTAAGCAGATACATTTGACACCAAAAAAAAAGGGACAGATAACAGCAAAAAAATACATTAAAGGTGTTCTTTAAAAAATATAGGGTGTAAACTTGACCCAACTAAATTTCAAATATACAATGGGAGATCACTATCAAAACATCGACAAATTACAATTAACATCTGTTTAAAAAATATAAAACATTAAAATATTCAGAAGATCTTGCACGATATAATACAGCTAAATCTTCTTAAGAGCAGCATGAAAAAGGTTTAAAATAGATAGTCAGAACTCTATGTGAATATCAGCAGCAAAACAAGTTCATTACTTTTCATTATTGTAACATTCTAAAGAAGATTTAAATGCACAACATTTAAACGATGCAATAATTTACAGCGTGACGAATGTGCTATCTCCATTACGAAGGCTTCTTTTACCAGAAGATGCGCTCCCGTCTCATACTTGATTCTGAGCATGCGCGCTTTTTGAAGAGTCGTAAAAGCATACACACAAACCATTTTCTCGTCGCAAAACAGGCCGACGAGAAACACGACGAGGAAATCTAGAATCCGGACGAGAAAATAGAGAGCAGGTTCTCTATTTTTCTTGTCGAGATTCATGGCAGTTTTCTCGTCGTAAAACCATACACACGAACGGTTTCTCGACAATAAAGCTCTCGCGGCACTTTTCTTGTCGGTTTTGGATGAGAAACTCGGCCGTGTGTACGAGGCTTTAGTTGTGGAACTTGCGACGCCTGAGAGTCTGCGTGGGTGGTAGTTGCAGAACTTGTGGCGCCTGAGAGTCTGAGCGGGCGGCTCCACGGGCGGGTGACCGCGTGGGCTGCCGGGTGCCTCTGTGTGTGGGCGGGCGGCTCGGCAGAGAGTGGCCGGTCAGCTGGTCGGCTCTGTGAGCGGGCGGCTAGCCAATCAACAAGCCGGTGGCCGGGGGAGCAGAGAGGTGACATCATCTCTCACCGCCCCACACTCGCCCTGCATCCCTGCAGTAACTTCCACCCTCACTGTGCAGGCAGCAGAGAGATTACATCATCTCTCTGCTGCCTGACTCTGACAAGCAAAACACCACCTTAGCAAGTGACAATCCGCAAGTGGTGGCAGGTGAGGTGGCAAGTGACAATCTGCATCTGGTGGCAGGCAAGTGACATTCCGCAACATGTGGCAGGTGATGTGGCAAGTGACAATCTGCAACATGTGGCAAGTGACAATCCGCAACGTGTGGCAGGCGACACACTCAGGGCACCCACTGATTCTGCATTATGATGAGTTGAACCATTTAATTTTATATTACAATGTAATAATATAAATAATGCGCTTCAATCATCCTGACACCATAACAACCATGGTGCCGTGATCATTGAAGCGCTAACACCAGTCATTTCCCTGATAAATTGCCCCCAAGAAAAAAAAATTCTGGTAGTGCCCCTCCCAAGACTAGACTCTGCCCCTGGTACACATTGAATCTCAGTATATTGCACACAAAAATATATTATAAATATAATTTATTACATATATAGTAGACAAAGCAACATAGCATAGTAGCATAAAGCTCATAGTAATAACATTTGTAAAACATCAGACACATTCATCCATATATCACACAATAGATATGTAAAAACTTCATGATTGTTAACATTCCCCTTGACCATCCATGGGGCGCCTTACTCCCAGGGACACTTGTCTCCTGAGAGTTTTTTCATCATCTTATCTTGGGTTATACCACCTCAGCTCCCGGGACTGATGACTTGTCCGGCCGGCCTGACGCCCTCATCGCCTGAACTCAGACCCATCCTCTTGGAGTTCATATAATGGGAATAATCCATCCCCAAAGCAAGTCCAACGTGCTGCCCCCTACTAAAAAAGAGCACTGCTGCTCTTTGTATGGAAGCAATGTTCTCTCTGCAGAGGTCTGGCCTGTCACTCACTAACTCAGACCTATTATTTTCTAATCTGCAAGGATCACATTCCATCTAGGATGGAAAAGGATCAGGGGGTCCTAGTAGATGATAGGCTCAGCAATGGCATTACTGCTTGGACCTTGAAGAAGGGGACATACCCCGAAAGCTTGTCCTGAAAAATTGTTAGTTAGTGCATATAAAAAAAGTATCACGGACAGTACTCAATTTTCTCTATGCTAACCAGGAAACTTGTATTTTCATAAACAGAAGCCAGCAACAGCAGTCCACCCATTTCTCATAACACATGGGGTCCTTTAAATAAATAATAAACCCATGGCCATATTCTTTTCTCCTTTCTACATTCTAGTTGATATAATAATGCCATGTAGACAAAAACTAAATAATTTAAATAGAAAGACAAAGACATCAATCACATATAAATCCTGTGTAAAGGACTCTCGCTGTACAAGCCTGCAATGGTTCAGACTTGCCACAAGATGGCAGCACAGCATTTAGAATACAGCGGACTGAAGCGCAGTTCTCTGAAAACGGAAAATTGAATACTCACCTTTCCGTAATTTTCCTTTCCTGGTGCCGACCCATGGCAGCATATTAATGGTTGATGGCTCCGCCCCCGGTCAACCCCCAGGACCACGTAACTCTATAAAAGAAAGAGTTACTTCCCCCTTCAGACATTCTTTGTAACTAGACTTCAGAACTTTAAGGATTATAGCAGGGAGGGTGCATGCTGCCATGGGTCGGCACCAGGAAAGGAAAATTACGGAAAGGTGAGTATTCAATTTTCCGTTTTCCTGCTGCCTTCCATGGCAGCATACTAATGGTAAATAACTCGCTCATAGGGAGGGAACTGCGATAATAAATTTTTTAATGACTTTTTGAAAGTGATAGTTCCAGAGTCCTTTTCCCAAAATCTCGGGAGGTAAGGACCGCAGGATCCAAGCTATAATGCGACATAAAGGTATTGAACGATGACCAGCTAGCCGCTCTACAAATTGTCTCCGGGGAGACCCTAGCCATAGCCGCCCAGGATGATGCGATTCCTCTTGTTGAATGTGCATTCACCGCGTTTGGAACTGGAAGACCACTAGCCCGGTATGCCTTTTGAATTATCTTCACGATCCAACTGGCTAATGTTGTTTTAGAAGCTGCCAAGCCTCTTCTGGTGCCTTTGGGGATAACAAAGAGTCGTTGATCCCTTCTGAACTGCTGTGTCAGCTCCAAATAACGCTTTAGAGATCTGGCCACGTCCAGTTCATGTAGTTTTGAGGAGGATGGATCCTCTCCGAAAGCTGGGAGTACCCACTCTTGGCTGGAATGGTAGACTGAAGGCACTTTGGGGACAAATTGATGGATAGGCTGTAGGACTACCCTGTCCGGAAAAAAAGTGACGTATGGCTCCTCTGCCCCTAGGGCTTGTATCTCTGATACTCTTCGACCCGAGGTGACAGCGATCAGGAAAACCGTTTTGCCGGTGATATCTTCCAAGGAGCACTCCTCTGTGGGTGTAAAGTGAGAGCTTGCTAAGACGTTAAGAACAACCGTTAGGTCCCATTTGGGATACAGCGTTTTCCTGGGAGGACGTAATCTTAACACCGCCTTCAAGAAACGTTCCACCAAGGGGTTTAGTGCCCAGCGTGTGTCTGTAAAGGCTGACAGGGCTGAAATATGCACTTTTAGCGTGCTGAGACCTAAGCCTAGGTCCAGGCCATTTTGCAGGAAAAGTAGGATATCTTGGACCCCAGGATTCAGAGGGTTGAAACGATTCGTTTCGGCCAGTGTAGAGAATTTTTTCCATATTCTGCAGTAGGTGGCATTAGTGGATGCCTTTCTTGCCTGTAATAACGTTTGTACAACGTCCCGAGAGCAACCTAGGTCGCCCAACCTCCTCCTTTCAACTTCCAGACCCTCAAGTCTAGGATCTCTGGATGCGGGTGTAGAAAAGCGCCTTGAGATAGCAGCTTGCTCGTGGGTGGGAGGGGTAATGGGTTGCCCAGGGCCATCTCTACTAAGAGCGGAAACCACGGTCTTCTCGGCCAGTAAGGAACAACCGCCAGGATGGTGACCCTCTCTAGAGTCAGTCGCTGGAGAAACCTGAGGATTAAGGGTGTCGGAGGGAAGGCGTAGCCTATCTGGAATTCCCATGGTTGGACTAGAGCATCCGCCCCTGCCGACATCGGAGATGGTGACCTCGTGAAGAAGAGAGGTGCTTTCGCGTTGTGCGGAGACGCAAAGAGATCTATCTGGGGATGCCCCAACTGTTGGCATATCCAGCTGAAAACCTGTGGATCCAAAGACCATTCGTTGTTGGATGTGAAGGATCTCGAGAGATGATCTGCCAGCTGATTCTCGGGGGCTGGAATGTAGGTAGCCTGGAGATCTAATAAATTCTTCTCGGCCCATGCAATAATTGGGGCTGCTTCGCTGGCTAGTGTATTGCTGTGTGTTCGCCCTTGATTTTGGACATAGGCTACTGCCGCTCTGTTGTCCATTTGTAGTAGCACGGATTTTCCCTTGAGGAGAGGAGCCAAATGCAGGATTGCCATCCATGCTGCCCTTAGTTCCAGGATGTTGGATACCATCCCTTCCGCATTGAAACTCCATCTGCCCTGAACCAGCTGATCTTGGAGGTGTGCCCCCCAACCCAGCTGGCTTGCGTCTGATGTGATAATGGTCCATGAGATTGGGCCGAGAGGACAAGCAGCTAGTAGATTCGGAGACCTTGTCCACCACCAGAGGCTGGACTTCATCGAGGGAGTGATAGCTATCCTCTGACCGAGACATTTTCTCCTCCACTGCTTCAGAAAACCTTGTTGAAAACCCCGTAAGTGGCTTCTGGCCCATTTTACTATCGGTATGCAGGCCGAGAGGGACCCTAGAAGGCTCAGGCAATCTGACGCTGGCATAGCGTGACTCCCCAATGTATGCTTCACCTTTTGCACCAACACCGGAATTTTGGCTGGTGGAAAGGACACTGACTTCCTCGGTGTGTTGAATAAGGCACCTAGGTATATCATTTTTTGTGTAGGTACAAACTGACTCTTCGAGTGGTTGATTAGCCATCCGAATTGTGTCAAGGTGTTCAAGACCATCTGCAGGTGAGACTGTAGAACTTCTCTGTGCTGAGACAGAATTAATATGTCGTCCAGATAGTGTAGGACTCGTATGCCCTTCTCCCGAAGGGGGGCTAAGATTGCTACCAGAACTTTGGTGAAGGTTCTGGGTGCTGATGAAATCCCAAAGGGGAGACACTGGAACTGAAAATGTAGGTTGCCTATTTGAAACCGTAGAAAATGTTGAAAGTTGTAGTGGATGGGGATGTGAAGATATGCGTCCTGGAGGTCTACAGACACCATCCAGTCCCCTGGCTGTACTGAAAGGATTACCGTGTTCAGAGACTCCATCTTGAAGTGTTCTACATAAAGGTACCTGTTTAGCCTTTTCAGGTCTAAAACCGGTCTCCAGCCCCCCATTTTTTTGGGGACCAAGAAGACTGGGGAATAGAACCCTAAGTGCTTTTCCGATTCCGGAACCGGTAGGATTGCCCGTTGAGATAGAAGTATTTGCACGTATTGGACAAGTGTTTCCCTCTTTTGTTTTCCGGCTGGTATCTTGGTTGATTGGTAGGAGAAGGATGGAGGGCGGCATCTGAATTTCCAGAAATGTCCCTGAAGGACTGTGGATACCGCCCACTGGTCTGTACAATTTTCCACCCAAACCCGGGCAAAGGATCTGAGTCTTGCTCCCACTGGCCCGGCTTGGGTGGAGGGCGTGTCAAAAGGACTTCTGGTTTTCTATCGCCAGTGTAGGGGCCTTTGATTTTAGTTTGAGGAAAGAGGCCTGTGAGCCTTTCCAGTCCCTTCTGTATTGTTTACCCGGGCGATAAGCCCTGGAGTCTCTTGATCTCTGTTGGAAATTTGCCTGCGGAGTAAACTTCCTCCTTCTGCTCCTATCCTGGGGAATAAGACCGCTTTTCCCGCCTGTGACTCTGGATATTGCCGTATCCATTTTATCTCCAAATAAGGGCTTCCCGTCATACGGGATGCGACACCATGACTGTTTTGACGACGGGTCTGCTGACCATGGCTTAAGCCATAACGCTCTCCTGGCTGTGATAGAGTAAAGCATTGCTCTGGAGGAGCATCTTAGAACGTCTATGGCTGCTTCCGCCATGAAATCAGAGGTCAGCTTCAATTCATCTAGAGCTTTAATGATTTCTTCAGTATCTAGGCCACGTCTGAGGGCCATTTCAATATTATCTGTCCACACCCTGGTGGCTTTGGAGATTGAGGATAGGGCCACCGCCGGTTTGCAGGCTCCCCCCGATGCTTGGTATACTTTTCTCAGATCGGCGTCTATTCTGCGGTCTAGGACGTCTCTAAAGGAGACTGTGTCTTCTAAAGGTAGTGTTGTATTCCTAGCCAGTCGCATGACAGATGCATCTACTGACGGGACGGCATCAAAAATCTGAGCATCTCCTTCCGTGAGTGGGTAGAGTTTGGAAAAGCGGTTGAAGGCAAAAGGTCGTTTATCTACCTTCTTCCACTCCTCCAATACCACCCCCTTAATCTCCTCTATTAGGGGAAAGGCTGATTTCTTCCTGGTCAAATGTGGGAAGTATTTTCCTGCTTTATGTGGAGGTTCAGGATCTTCCTCCCACTGAATTGCATCCTTAACTGCGCCAATAAAGGGTTCAATTAACCCAAAGTCGAAGGTCGATGTGCCCTCTTCTGGTATATTTCCGTCATCTTCCGAATTGAGCTCAGAATCAGGCTGGAGACTAGCTGTCTCCGCTACCCTTTGTTCAACAAGTGGGGTGGATTGATCCTGGGATGAGGCCAATTCCCTGATGGTGTCCTTGACTAATTCTTTGATTGAGCCTATGGACCCTTGTCTGTCGACCGTAGCCTCCAAAAAACACTGGCCACAGGCTAGCTTGTCTGGTAAGGCTTGCTTGCCGCATACCCAGCAATCCTTCCTCCCTGGTTGCAAAGACTTGCGCTGGGAGTCGTGTCTACTTGAGGAGTGGTGGGGTGACCTTCGGTCACTACGGGAAGCATGGGTTGAGGGTGAGCGACCCGAGCTTCTATGTCCCCCCGAACGTCCGTCACGAGAACTTCGATGAGAAGAAGTGCGGGCTGCTTCACGGCGTGGGCTATAAAGAAACAAAACAACTGGTGTTTCTATATATCCTCTAAAGTAGTAGTGCTCTTTGAATGGAAACAACTTACCTAACGTTGCAGCCCTTACCTAGTGGTATGTTGAGGATCTTTTTGGTGCGGCAATACTGGGGCAGCTGTGTAAATTTAGTAAAAAAATTTTTTTAGCTAGTCAATACAGCACCGTGCAATGTCAGCGAATGTACATTTATATGTTTAACATCATTACGCTGCAAAATAACATTTTAGCATTTAACACACAGGTAATTACCTTGGCTGGATTCCATCTGGCATGTAGAATAGTTAATACTCACAGCAAGGTGTATTTTCTGACAATCTGCCATTTGATTGTGGTCCCAGGCTGTTTAAATAGGATTTTTTGCTTGGGTGTACCAAGATGGCCGCCGCGCGACTTCCTCCGGCTATTGCGCATGCGCGATTGCGTCATGCCGTGACTCCGCCCCCGGACGAGTAAAGCTAGGCTGTGTGGGGCGCGCGAAGCGTCCACACTAGCCATAGACATTGCAGAAAGCAGACATTTAAATGCAGCAGTGCTAAGCTGCTTATAGAGATCATTACCCGGTGTGACAGCAGGAAGGTAAAGTCACCTGGTTGCATCCAGGGGGGTAGATATATTTCGCCCAGATTCAGGCTTTACGCCGACTTATACAACTAGGTGGAGAGTTGTATAAGCCCAGCTGAGGCTAGTGGGCTCATGGATGACTCATACCTCTAGGGAGAGTGTGGGGCGTCGTGCAGACAGGGAGTTGATGAGACCAGCTGAAGCTTGTCAGCTCATTTAGGCCTCTATAAGAACTCCCAGCTTCATTAGGTGTTTGCTCATGCCTGGACCCAGACCTGTGTGGACTGTCTAGGGAGAGTGAACCCCTGTGCGGTGAGACAAAGCCTGTGTGGCTATTTGCTTGGACATTTAAAACCAGGGACTTAGGGACTAGGACAGCACTAGGCTGATCCCAGTTGTTAGTTAGGAAACCTGAATGTTTAGTCAGAGGTCAAGTTGACCAGGATTTATTTTGTTTATGTTTCTTTTGCTTTGCTGTGTTTTTGTCACTGTAAATAGAAAATAAACCGCACCTTTTTGATTTTGAAAACCACAACCTCCGTCTGCTGGGCCTGTTTTTGTGTGGGGAGCCCATCCCGGGGGTCACACACACCCGCTGCCGAGCTAACCCCCTCACAGTTGGTGGAGAATGCGGGCAGTTTTTTTAGGCCAGCATGGAGGAGATACTGAAACAGCTGGCTCTAGCAAATGCCAATCAGCAGCAGACAAATGCAGGTTTGCAAAGGAGCCTTGCAGCCCAGCAGCAGACAAATGCAACTTTGCAACAGAGCCTCGCAGCCCAGCAGCAAGCTCATCAACAGAGCCTTGCAGCCCAGCAGCAATCTGAGGCCCGCTTCATAGACCTGTTACAGAAGCAAGAGCAGAGACTACAACAAATGGAAGCAGTAATGCAGCAACGTCCGCAGACCAGTGAGGAAAGCCGTCCCACTAATACCGCGTCCTTTGGGGTGAGTCGTTTATTGACAAAAATGACTGGAGAGGATGATCCAGAGGTATTTTTGACCACATTTGAAAGGACTGCTGAAAGAGAAAAGTGGCCTGAGGAGCAGTGGGCTGGACTGGTGGCTCCTCTGTTAACTGGTGAATCGCAGAAGGCTTACTATGACCTAGAGCCTGACCAAGCAAAAGACTATGTGATGCTAAAAGCTGAAATATTGGCAAGGCTGGGTGTCACCCTGGCTGTCCGGGCTCAGCGTGTGCATAACTGGACTTTCCAGCTTGGAAAACCCCCCAGGTCTCAAATGTATGATCTCATTCACCTGAGCAGAAAGTGGCTACAGCCAGAGACTTTGTCCGCACCAAAGATTGTGGAACGTGTTGTAATGGATCGGTTTTTGAGAGCTCTTCCTACTGCCATCCAAAAGTGGGTAAGCCATGGAGACCCAGAGACGGCCGATGGTCTTGTGGATCGTGTGGAGAAATACTTGGCTACAGAGAACCTGACGGCCTCTTCCAGAGACACTCGGACTTTCCACCCTAAGACCAGACCATCCCCAGGGGAGGATAAGATGATTCCAAGGGGTAAGGGTGGAGAGAGTGAGAGGGTGGGAGCTCTACCCCAAGTTTGGCGAGAACAGCCTGGGAAATCAGCGGCTCAAGAGGCGGCAAGAAGGATCGTTTGCTACCGCTGCCGGCAAGCGGGACATATTGCAGCAAATTGCCCGGTTGTGGAGGAACCCATGCAGTGTGACTTTCTGACGAGCAGACGTCAGTCGCTGTGTGCGACAGTCGCATGCACTGCCATTCGAGGAACTGAGAAACATTTATGCAAAATGTGTGTTAATGGTAGAAATGTTGTGGTATTGCTGGATTCAGGCAGCCTTGTGACCCTGATAAAGGCTGAGTTAGTTAAAACAGAGGTCTCTGGGAATAGCAAGGTAGCTGTTATTTGTGTGCATGGGGACACCCGAGAGTATCCAGTGACTACAGTGTGTTTCGAGACCCCCAAAGGTACCCTCTCTCATCCAGTGGGCTTAGTATCTCAGTTACCGCATGACGCCATTGTGGGAAGGGATTTTCCGAAGTTCTGGGAACTGTGGGATGATCCTGAGCCCCCCACTGGTGCCCCTATGTACCAGGAATGTGATAGCCAGAACTCCCCTGAGAGTGGTGAGGACTCTCCGGAATTTCCCTTGTCAGTATTGGCAGGGGAGACTCAAGAAACTGGAGAGGAGCCCACCTCCTCAGACGAAAACCTACCGTCTGTGGAGTTTTCTGATCTTGAGGTTCACAGGGAAAACTTTGCCACAGAACAGTTGAAAGACCCCGCCCTAATAAAGGCACGGGAAAACGTAGTGAAAATAGATGGCGAGTTAGTGAACCCAGATAATACCTGCACTTACCCATACTTCAGCGTAGAGAAGGACCTACTGTATCGGGTGGCAAAAAGGGCAGAAGAAACCGTTGAGCAGCTTGTGGTGCCCAAACCTTACAGGAAGTTGGTGTTGGAGTTGGCCCATGGGCACATTCTTGGAGGTCATCTGGGGACAGAGAAAACCCGAGAGAGGGTATTACAGAGATTCTATTGGCCGGGGGTGATGAAGGACATAGAAAATTATTGTTCCTCCTGCCCTGTGTGTCAGAGGTCGGCCCCGATGCCACATTTCCGTAGCCCGCTGGTCCCTCTACCCATCATTGAGGTCCCGTTTGAGAGGATCGCCATGGATTTGGTAGGTCCTATAATCAAGTCCGCTAGGGGGCACCAGTACATATTAGTTATAATGGACTATGCCACCCGTTATCCAGAAGCGATCCCTCTCCGAAATACCTCGGCCAAAACCATAGCCAAAGAGCTATCTCTTGTGTTTAGCCGGGTGGGTATTTGTAAAGAACTGCTTACGGACCAAGGTACACCCTTTATGTCCCGGGTTATGAAGGAGCTGTGTAAATTGTTCAAAGTGACGCAATTACGTACATCTGTGTATCACCCCCAAACCGATGGGCTGGTTGAAAGATTCAACAAAACCCTAAAACAAATGTTGAAGAAAGTGGTGGATAGAGATGGAAAGGATTGGGACTGTCTACTTCCTTATCTGATGTTTGCTATTAGGGAGGTGCCCCAATCCTCTACGGGATTCTCCCCCTTTGAGTTACTGTATGGGAGACACCCAAGAGGGCTGTTGGATATTGCCAAGGAAACTTGGGAAAGTGAGAGTTCTCCCCACAGGAGTGTGATTGAGCATGTCGCCCTGATGCAAGACCGAATTGCACAGGTAATGCCCATCGTGAAGGAACATTTGGCCCAAGCGCAGTTAGCACAGCAGAGAGTGTACAACCGTGGAGCCAAGACCCGTACCTTTTCCCCGGGGGATAGGATACTGGTACTTGTCCCTACGGTTGAAAGTAAATTCCTTGCCAAATGGCAAGGCCCCTACGAGATAATGGAAAAAGTGAGCGAAGTGAATTACAAGGTCAGACAACCAGGAAGGCGAAAGCCCGAACAGATCTATCACGTTAATCTGTTGAAAGCCTGGAGGGATAGAGAGTCCCTAATCGCAGACACTTGGTCACCAGCTCAAACTGGTTGCGTGATTCCTGAGGTTGGAATAGCAGCCACCTTGTCACAACCCCAACAACAGGAGGTTAAGGAGTTTGTGCTTCGCAACAAGGAGGTATTCTCTGAGCTGCCGGGACAAACATCTGGGGTAGAGCATGACATTATTACCCCGCCCGGTGAAAGGGTGAAGTTAAAACCCTATCGGATCCCAGAGGCCCGACGGGAGGCAATACGGGAGGAAGTACAGAAAATGCTGAACTTAGGGGTGATAGAGGAGTCCCAAAGTGATTGGTCTAGTCCCATTGTGTTGGTGCCTAAACCGGATGGGAGCTGGCGATTTTGTAACGATTTTCGTCAGTTAAACAAAGTTACAAAATTTGACACCTACCCCATGCCACGTATAGATGAGTTGATCGACCGGCTGGGAACAGCCCGATACATGACGACTCTTGACCTCACAAAAGGGTATTGGCAAATCCCCCTGGCCAAGTCGGCCAAAGAGAAAACCGCATTTGTAACCCCAGACGGGGCGTTCCAATATAAAAGAATGCCGTTCGGGTTACAGAATGCGCCGGCCACATTCCAGCGGAAAATGGACCAGATGCTGAGGCCCCATCGGAAGTATGCTGCGGCTTACCTGGATGACGTAATTGTCCATAGCACAGATTGGGCCTCACATCTGCCAAAAGTGCAAGCAGTCCTGGACTCTGTTCGGGAAGCGGGGTTTACGGCTAACCCCAAGAAGTGTACCATTGGGCAGGAGGAGGCCAAATATCTTGGGTACACCATTGGGAGGGGAGTAATAAAACCCCAACTCAACAAAGTCGAGGCCATCCAGAGTTGGCCACGTCCCAACAGCAAGAAGCAGGTACGAGCCTTTCTGGGAATCGCTGGGTATTATCGGCGATTCATTCCCCACTTTGCTTCTAAGGCTGTGCCCCTAACCAACCTGACGAAGGGGAAAGGGTCGGTCATGATTAAATGGACCCCCGAGGCTGAGGCAGCATTCCAATTCTTGAAACAAGCCTTATGTAGCCAGCCAGTGTTGTACTCACCCGACTTCTCTAAAGACTTTGTCGTACAAAGTGATGCGTCAGATGTGGGGTTAGGAGCAGTATTGTCCCAGGTCTGGAACGGGGAAGAGCACCCAGTCATTTACCTCAGCAGGAAGTTGAAGTCCCATGAGGTAAATTACGCCACCGTTGAAAAGGAGTGTTTAGCGGTGAAGTGGGCTCTAGATTCCCTTCGGTACTACCTGCTAGGTAGGCACTTTGACATGGTTACGGATCACGCTCCGTTAAAGTGGATGGCTCAAAACAAGGAAACAAATAGAAGAGTGAATAGGTGGTTCCTGGCCCTCCAGGAATTCAACTTCACAGTAAAGCATCGCCCTGGCGTTCAAATGGGGAATGTGGATGCTTTGTCTCGAGTACATGAATGCCTGATTGCTGGTGTTCCAACCCCGAGGTTAAAACAAGAGGGGGGGGGTATGTGACAGCAGGAAGGTAAAGTCACCTGGTTGCATCCAGGGGGGTAGATATATTTCGCCCAGATTCAGGCTTTACGCCGACTTATACAACTAGGTGGAGAGTTGTATAAGCCCAGCTGAGGCTAGTGGGCTCATGGATGACTCATACCTCTAGGGAGAGTGTGGGGCGTCGTGCAGACAGGGAGTTGATGAGACCAGCTGAAGCTTGTCAGCTCATTTAGGCCTCTATAAGAACTCCCAGCTTCATTAGGTGTTTGCTCATGCCTGGACCCAGACCTGTGTGGACTGTCTAGGGAGAGTGAACCCCTGTGCGGTGAGACAAAGCCTGTGTGGCTATTTGCTTGGACATTTAAAACCAGGGACTTAGGGACTAGGACAGCACTAGGCTGATCCCAGTTGTTAGTTAGGAAACCTGAATGTTTAGTCAGAGGTCAAGTTGACCAGGATTTATTTTGTTTATGTTTCTTTTGCTTTGCTGTGTTTTTGTCACTGTAAATAGAAAATAAACCGCACCTTTTTGATTTTGAAAACCACAACCTCCGTCTGCTGGGCCTGTTTTTGTGTGGGGAGCCCATCCCGGGGGTCACACACACCCGCTGCCGAGCTAACCCCCTCACACCGGGTAAAGCAATGTGTGACCCGAGGATTGTAACTGCCGCTGAGGAGAAAATATGCTCCTGTGTGCCCTTCATGCCCAAAAAAGATCCACAGAAAAAGGGGCTCCCACACTTATATGGCGCATTTAGCAGCCCAAGATGCGGGACTCCGTACTGCAGGAGAGCATGAACCTGCAACGGTAGCACCATGAGACGGTGAGGTAAGGCTGATTAGTGATCCTGTAGGGATTGAGGACAGGAAAAAGAATGTCTGAAGGGGGGAGTAACTCTTTCTTTTATAGAGTTACGTGGTCCTGGGGGTTGACCGGGGGCGGAGCCATCAACCATTAGTATGCTGCCATGGAAGGCACCAGGAAAGGTTAATACAAGTTTGAGTTTTTGCATTTATTGATAAAACTAGTAAAATAAAAATTTGCCTGCAAAAGAAATTCCAAGGTTTTTAATGCAAGGCCCTAGAAAGAATCCGCTTAAAACCTAAGTGTAGCTACAATAAAAAAAAAAAAAAACAGCACAAGGGACATAACTTTAACCACTTCAATACCGCCCATTGTCATATGACGTCCGCAGACGTCCTTGGCTTCCGGGCGGTATAGGGGGCGCGCATGCCCACCGCATCACCATGGAGCCGATGCCTGCCGGGCTCTCGCAATCGCTCATTACAGAGCAGGAATGTAATATGTGTGTACACACAGATCCACGTCCTGTAAGGGGAGAGGAGACCGATTGTGTGTTCCTAGTGTAGCGATACCCCCAGTTAAGAGGTCTGCCTGTATGATTTTGGGCCCTGTAGTGCACCGCTGTCAACCCCTGGCAATCGGCTCTAACCTCCCTTGGCACAGTTAGTAGGGAATGATAGGATTGTGAGCAGGGCCGGATTTCCCACAAGGCCAACAAGGCCAGGCCTCGGGGCGGCACTGTGTGTAGGGGCGGCACTGTGTGTAGGGGCGGCGCCGTGCGGCGGAGGAAACAAGTCCTCCTAAATTCAATTCGGTGGTCCCCGGCCGCCCGAAGCTCCATCCGCCATTTTTGAATGTCCGGCACCCTGTGATTGGGCCATGGGGGTCATGTGCGGCGTGGGGCTGGCCTGTCTGTGATCCTGAACTCCCGCCTTTCGCCTCTGCACATGATCTCCACAGCCCAATCACAGTGCGCCGGACACTAAACAAACATGGTGGCCGCCTCCTCCTATCCTCCAGGCCGACAAGCAGGTGAGGAGGAACACAGACTGGGGAGAGAGGCAGAGAGAGAAACGGAGGCAAAGTCAGAGGCAAAGAGAGAGTGAGGCAAAGAGACAGAGGCACTGAGAGAGAGAGAGAGACACTGAGAGAGAGAGAGAGAGAGGCAGAGGCACTGAGAGAGAGAGTGACAGAGGCACTGAGAGGGAGAGACAGGGGCACTGAGAGAGAGACAGAGGCACTGAGAGAGAGACAGAGGCACTGAGAGAGAGACAGAGGCACTGAGAGAGAGAGAGAGAGGGACAGAGGCAAAGAGAGAGAGGCAAAGAGAGAGAGGCAAAGAGAGAGAGGCAAAGAGAGAGAAAGTGAGAGAGGCAAAGAGAGAGAGAGGCAAAGAGAGAAAGAGAGAGACAGAGAGAGAGAGAGACAGAGGCAAAGAGAGAGGCAGAGAGACAGAGGCAAAGAGAGAGAGAGAGAGACAGAGGCAAAGAGAGAGGCAGATAGAGAGAGAGAGAGTGAGAGACGGGGGCAGAGAGTGAGAGACGGGGGCAGAGAGTGAGAGACGGGGGCAGAGAGTGGCAGAGAGAGGGAGAGTGGCAGAGAGAGAGGGATGCAGAGAGAGAGTTACAGTAGGCAGGACATTATAGTGGTCAGTGTAGTGTAGTGGACAGTGTAGTATTATGGTCAGTGGAGTATTGTGGTCAGTGTCATGGAAAAATAGTATAGTGGACAGTATAGTATAGTGGTCAGTATAGTGGTCAGTGTAGTGTAGTGGACAATATAGTATAGTGGTCAGTATAGGTATCAGATAGGTCAGTGTTGGAATCAGGTAGGTCAGTACTATTTGTAACCCACGCTATGCCACTGGGCGGCGGAGAGAGATTACATCATCTCTCATTGCCCGCACTGCTGTTCCAACTTCCGCACTTACTTACAGGGCTGCGAAGGCTGCGCGACATCACACGGAAGAGAGAGAATGACGTCATCTCTCACCGCCCGCCCTCACTCTCATCTCATGTGCCTCTGTTTCACGGTTCACCTGCAGTTTTCCCGCGCGGGAGAGGCTGACAGCGTTGTACCTGGGTGCAAGTACTCTGCAATGCTGGGGGGGAGGGGGTAGTGTGACAAGTGACATTCCCATCTGGTGGCAGGCAGCATGGAAAGTGACATTCCCATCTGGTGGCAGGCAGCGTGGCAAGTGACATTCCCATCTGGTGACAAGCGACGGTGGCAAGTGACACGCTCAGGGCTCACACTCATTCTACTTTATGGTGAGTTGAGGTATTTCATTTTATATTGCAATGTAATGATAGAAACAATGCATTTCAATCATCCTGACACCATAACAACCATGGTGCCGGAAGGATTGAAGCACTAACACCAGTCATTGTCTGCGAAAAATCGCTTACCCCCCGGCGCGTCGCCCCCCGCCCCCCTCATGTGATGGTGGGGGAGGGGGGGGCGGCATTGAAGGACCCGGCCTTGGGGCGGCAAAGGAAGTAAATCCGGGCCTGATTGTGAGGCCTGTAACTTACAGCGGCACAATCCTATGACAAGAACACACAGTGAAATTTTAAAACTTCCTTTACCTATCCCTTCCGTAAAGTAAAGAACACAGACACCAATATACTTAACCCTTGTATGTTTACTTAGATTAGTGGGTAAGCAATAAAACAGATGGGTACAAGTCATATGCAGAGCCCTGCAATAAACAGTGTTAAACAAGCAGACAAATATTCAATGCTATGCAACTCTAACAGTCCCCCTTGCAGCTACTTCCCCTTGTGGACAATATGGCGCCCAGGAATGTCTACGCTACACAGTCAGGCCTGACTGAACTAAGTGGAAGTTCTGTAGGGAAATCTTTGCTAGCAACGGTGGTGCACTTGAAGAACAGAATTTGTAATCCACCAAGGTAACAAAGGTACTGTGTCTGTCTCTGAGCAGGTGCTCTCTCACCCAACCGGACCAGTCCGCGTCCATTTCTTCCGCTGCGGTGTCTAAGTACACCGATCCATCGACATCCGGGTCTTCGGTCCTCCTGGCAAAGGTGTTGTATAAAGGAGAGACGTCCCTCAGGTTCCTCGGTGCGTGCGGGAAGGCTCTTTGGAGAAAAGGCCAGGCTTCTGGCCTAAAGTCACAGGAGCTCAAGCAGCAGTTCATCTTGCTGGGCGGGCAGTGTCCAAAGAGAAAGAACTGGGCTCCGCCTCCCCCTTATAAAGTCCACCCCAGCAGTCCTTGTGCGGGGCAAGGCACCCTGGGTACCTAAAAGTGTACCGGGTAATGTAGTCTCTGAGGGATTTAAAAGGCAATATATAGTTATATATAGGAACTTCCCGCCGGGAACCCTACTGCGCATGTGCGAGGGCCGCTCCTCTCTCCTACTGGCCCGGTGGCCAGGGGAGAGAGGAGGAGGGAGGAGGAGGGAACCCCTGCGCTGACGTCACGGGCCGCGGCCCGGAATCCCAGAAGTGGGAAAGGATACCTGTCTTTGACAGGTATCCTGTCCCCCCTCCCCCCCAAAAGGTGCCAATTGTGGCACCGGAGGGGGGAGGAATACAAACACTAATGTTCAAACTTTTGGGTGGAACTCCGCTTTAAGTGGTTAAAGCTGTTAAACTACAAGACATACACCTTTGGATGCCTCATCTAGCACCCCATAACCCCAGAGTCCTGTTGCACTCTCATACCATTTCGTGTTAGTTTTAGGAGCCTGCTTCCTTTCATGTCTAACTTTGGCCCTTCATTATGGTTGGCAACCAAACTAGATAATATAAAAGCATACCTTCAAAATTTCCAAGATGGGAAGAGGGGCACCTACTTGCAAAAAGTATATAGACAAAGTACATTCCCTGCTACACCCTGTTATATGGAGATTTAATACGGTGTAACACACAAAAATAATTGGTTAAGCCCACAATTTTTTTTACCATTACTTTTCCTTTATTCCGGCTTTTGAAATTAATAAATGTAGCGATTTGGAAATTTGGTGAAAGGTTTAGTCCAGTAAAACACTTTTGATAGTTAATTAGTGCATTTTTATTGATGTCTATAAATCAGACCAAAAAAGAGTGACAGCTGAGGAGGAATAAAGGACAGAGAGAAATTGTTCCAAAAGATGGACAGTAACTCCAAATCAGGTACATTTGGGAGCTTTTATAAAAGTATGGGGATGTTGGGGAAGGGTAAGTCAGCTTTCAACATAACCAGGAAGTGTTGAAATGTGTGCAATATTCGGGGGTCCCATGGTGCGATAAGAGGCACCTGAAGGTTCCTATGGTGCTTCCACTTAGTGCGCAATCAATTTATGAGGTTTCTGCAGGTGACAAGTATACTCTAAAGTGGTTATAAAGGCAGAAGGTTTTTTACCTTAATGCATTATTTTATGGTAAAACACCTTCTGCATACCTTTCCTCACCCCAGCCTCCTTATTAGGGTTGACACCTGTCCGGGATTCACCTGGACAGTCTGGGTTTTGAATCATGTGTCCGGGTTTCAGGTGGACTGAAACCCGGACACATTATTTAGACTGGGCTGTGGCTCCCCAAGTAACCAAGATAGTCAGGCCTCGTACACACGGCCGAGAATCTCGTCATGAAAAAACTCGCCGTTTTTCTTGACGAGATTCTTGGACAAGAAACTTGTCCCGGCCGAGTGTACACACGCTCCTTTCAAAGAACCCGCGGTTCGCCGCCATCTTGCTACACCCTACCTATGCCTAGGAAGCTACCGCGCATGCGACAAAGTCATTTCGAGCATGCGCGGGCTTCCCGGAGGACAGGTAAGTGTACACACACACACTTTTCTCGTCGGAAAACATGCTGACAAGAATCTCGACGAGAAAATAGAGAGCAGGTTCTCTATTTTTCTCGTCGAGATTCTTGTCGGTTTTCTTGACGAGAAACATGATAGCCGCGTACACACGACCGATTTACTCGGCAAGAAAGCTCTGCCAGCAAGTTTCTTGCTGGTTCTTGCCGAGAAACTCGGTCGTGTGTACGAGGCTTCACACACAAATCTGTTGCCATCTGGGAGCTGCGGGCTGGTGTCTGGGAGCAGGTTCGGCATCACTGGAGGGCAGGGTGATGATGTCAGCAAAAGCAATTTGGCCACACCCACATTTTTCTGCAGCACGCTATGCGCACCGCATTACTACTCTCTTTGGAGCACCCAAAGTGTTCGGCTTGAAGAAAAGGTGGCAACCCTACTCCTTATACTTACCTGAGCCTGATCTCGAGCCAGTGATGTGCATGAGAGCAGAGATTCTCTTTGCTCTCTCCCAACTCATTGGCCTTGAGACAGCAGCAGAACCCATTGGGTCCTGTTGCTGTCAATCACAGCCAGTGATGAGGGAGTGTGGGGGGCTGAGTCCCACTGTTTGTGTCAATAGAAGCAGACAGAGTTGCTCGGAGTGAGCCCAAACAAGTGCCCTCATAGCAGCACAAGTGTCCTCATAGCAAGTAGCTTGCTATGAGGGCAATCAGGGGGTCAGGCAAGAAGGGCCCGAGAGGGGACCGGAGAAGAGGAGGATCAGGGCATCTCTGTGCAAAACAATTACACAGCGCGGGTAAGTATAACACGTTTGTTATTTTAAAGAAAAAATACATTGAGAAACACTTTAAAGTTACAATACATTGTGCACATGACAGCTTAATATTTCCCGTTGTGTTTATAACTGTCTTACCGCTTCTCATGGCATTCCTCCAACAAGCTATTGCTGTAATAAGGAAGACGAGTCCCAACGCAAAGACAACCGAAGCGACACTGATCTTAATGATCTGTATGTTGGTCAAGCCGTGTTCTGTCCAAACATGAGGATGATGAAAAGAAATGCAAAGAAATTAAGAAATTGTTGCTGGAATATGTTCGTGAGAATCTCAAAGTAAGAAAGAGTAAAGTGACATACAATGACCTTATATCTCAAGAAAGAAAGTTCTCTTTGGGCTCAGGAACCAATCAGGATCTCCCTTTCCTGTTTTAGCACAGTGTACTGTACTTGATTAAAAGGAGAATCAGGTTCATAGGAGGGAACAAGACTTGTCCTCCCTTAGAAGGACCCTTGTTTATAGCACAGAAATGTGTTGCAACATACAGAAAAAAAACATGCTTAAAAGAGCTGTGAGCCCCATCTGGTGGCTTCACATGAAATTTTAGATGCTTCATATGAAATATTCTAAATTTTAAGGCTTATCCAATCACTGTTGATACATCCCTCACATTTTTTTTTGTTTTTTAGGTTGAGATTTGGATTCTTTATAAAGTCTACTTTTCACTTAAATACTTTAGCACTAGATATCAGATATATACATATTTTCTTCTTTGTTTTTATTTTATTTATTTATTTATTTTTATTTTTTTTGTGTTCCCCTTTTTTCATATTTTTTTTAGGCTCAAATTCTGAGCCCTTAAAATCTATTATCACTAAAATAGCACTATTATTGGGGTCCCCCCCTTTTTTTTCCTCACTGTTCCTCACTTTAGGCCGAGACTTGGAGCCTTCAAAATATTTAGAACCTTTGTCACTAGAGACTAGAATATATATACACAAAAGAAAAAGGAGAAAAAGAGGGGTCTCCCCTTTTTATTTTTTTATTCTTTTTTAAATTTTTTTTAGCCCTTATAATTTTTTATCACATAATTAGCACTAGTATTGAGGTTTCTTCCCCCTTTCCCCCTCCACCTCTTATTTTATTTTATTTGTTTATTTTGTGTGTTTCCCTTTAATTTATTTTTTTTTAGGCTCAAATTCTGAGCCCTTATAATCTATTATCACTAAAATAGCACTATTATTGGGGTCCCCCCCTTTTTTCCCCCCTGCTCTTTAGGTCGAGATTTGAATTCTTTATAAACTCTACTATTAACTACATAAGTACCTGTGCACTAGACACTAGATATATATATATTTTCCTCTTCTTTTTTTTTTCTCTCCATGTTTTTTTTTTTTCTCTTTCAATTTTTTTAGCTCAAATTTTGAGCCTTCATAATCTAATATCACAAAATTAGCACCATTATTGGGGTTCCCCCCCCCTTTTTTTTTCTTTTCCCTCTCTCTTCCCTCTCTCCCTCTCTCTATGATACTTGTCAGACTCCGCTAAAAATTAGGGGTAGAAGATAGAAGCAAGAAGCTTGGGCATATCTCCTATGGGAAGATCAGACTTTTCCAATAAAATAATTAGTATTAATGATATAAGCTGATAGGTAGGGGATGAATTGAGACCGTGTAAATGTTATTAAATGTTATTAAGTAAAATGTATTTTTGTTTCTATATATCAAAATGTATGTAATGTATGTTGGAAAATTAATAAAGAAATTTTAAATACAAAAAAAAACATATAACTTTATGATTACATTGGATCTTAGTGCAGCCCACTCATGTTTGAATTTCTGTACAATTTTACTTAAACTTTGCACATTGTACAATCAGATGTACAAATGGTGGCCACTGGACAACTTAAAGCGGAGCTCCGCCGGAAAAAAAAATATTAAAAGCCAGCAGCTACAGCTACAGCAGCTGCTGGCTTTTAATATTTGGACACTTACCTGTCCTGGAGTCCAGCGACGTCCGCAGCAGAGGACGAGCGACCGCTCGTCGCTCTGCTGCTCCCTCCGCCATCCTCTCTGAGGGAACCAGGAAGTGAAGCCCTGCGGCTTCATGCCCGGTTCCCTACGGCGCATTCGCGAGTCGCGCTGCGCCGTTCTGATTCGTCCTCCTGTGTTCTGGGAGCCGAGTGTCTCCCAGAACACTACGGGAAGTCTGGGGGAAGTGACGTCACTCCCGCAGATTCCCAGAGAGAGGACTCCCGGATGTGGGTGAAAATACCTGTCTTAGACAGGTATCTTCACCCCCCTCCCCCCTGAAAGGTGTCAATTGTGACACCGGAGGGGGGGAGGAATCCGAGTAGCAAAAGTAAAAAATTAGGGTGGAGCTCCACTTTAAAGGCCTGGATTGATAGCATCATTTTGAAATGCTTCTATGATCATTCAGAATTTATTATTAGGTGTATTTGACCTGCATTTGACCTCCTTCTGACCTGCATTTAGACTTCCTCAAGTTTTTGGCATTCCTATAGACTTAAAGAATGTAAAACCCACCTGACCTGAACAAAAGCCCATTAACACAAGCCTTAAATCTTACATTTTGACATTTTGACATTTGACATTTTGACATTTTGACAAAAAAAATTGGGCTCCAGGGCGGTCTAAGTCATGAAGTGCATACTAGCACATTATGAAGGACTTACCTGAAAACGAAACTCTCCAGTGGCACACTGTCACCGACTGCTGCTAAAGTAAATACGGTATCTCCTAAAAGGTGCAAATTTAGGAGATATTTACTGTACCTAGAGGTAAGCCTTATTATAGGCCAGTGATGGAGAACCTTGGCACCCCAGATGTTTTGGAACTACATTTCCCACGATGTTCAACTACACTGCAGAGTGCATGAGCATCATGGGAAATGTAGTTCCAAAATATCTTGAGTGCATCACTGTTATAGGGTTACCTGTAGGTAAAAATCAACTACCTGACTTTACTACCACTTCAAGAAAAGATCATCTAAAAACAGACCTTAGACAGTTAGGTTAGCTGTATTCCAAAATATAGTAACTGATTTTTTCGATTTTTTTTAAATATCATAACTGCACCACAATGATGCATTTTAATATTTGCTGGAGTTCTGCTTTAAAGGATAACATTACTTTAATTATCCTTTAATTTGACCTGCCAAAGTTGTATGCTCACCAATCCATGCTCTTGCCAGCATAGGCGTGCGCAAGGGGTGTTCCAGGTGTGCCTGGGCACACCCTAATCCTGGGGTTGGCAACCTGTCAATGGTGGACAGGTGACAGGTAAACGGCAATCCTTCCTTGCCTGACCCTCAGAACCTGGACAGGAGAAGTGGCGGGGTGGAATTTAGTAGACCTGATCTGTATTTTCCTCCAGCAGAAGCTGAACGTAGGCTTCTCCTCCTCTCCCTATTGTCAACATTCAGCTGCCACAGAAGGAAAATATAGGGGATTGGTACTAATATATGCCACCCCTGCCACCCCTCCTTTCCCTGTTCCTCTTCCTTCTGTTGCCCGGGTCCCCCATGTGCCCCCCGCTCCTCCCATTGTTTTAGGATGGAGAGCGGGGAAGAGGCCGGTAAATATGTCAAACGCATATATTTTGGAGCTTAGGGGTGCAAACCCTAATGCAATAGGCTGCGCACACCTATGCTTGCCAGATCCTTATTGTACAGGGAGCCTCCACTGAAAACTTTCTCAGCTGGTCCCTTACTTACTGTCCATGTGTGGAGGAATCATTAATTATTATGGAAAGACTGTCACATGTTTCAACAATAGCTGGCCTCTCCATTGGATTGAATGGGAATATTGAAAAAGGCTGTCTGGAAGAGTATGCAGAAATGACTGTGAAGCAGTGGCGGAACTACCGCCATAGCGACACACGCGGCCGCTATGGGGCCCGTAACCGAGAGGGGCCCGTGGGCTGGGGCCGGTTTCAGTTGCTGCAGTGCTCCTCCCTGTCCCCTCTCTCCTGCTCCTGTGCATTACGGAGCTGGCTGGGTCTGTGTGAGTTTGGCGGCGGGCGGCACTGTAATGCGGTCCCGCCCCCCCTAGACTGGCTCGTGTGATAGTAGATGGAATGAGTGTTCAGCCTATCACACAAGCCGGTCTAGGGGGGGCGGGACCGTGTTACAGTGCCGCCCGCCGCCGAACACACACAGACTCAGCCAGCTCTGAGGAGATGCCCGTTGTACAGCCCGCCCTATGTGCCTGCACTGCCTGGATAGGAGGATCGGATTCAGCAGGGGGGCCGCATATAGAGGAATTGAGCTTTCTACTGTCCTCCATGCAGCCCCTGAATGCTTGCAGGAGGGAGAGGAGGAGAATCAAGCATTCCGCGGCTGTATGGAGGACAATAGAAAGCTCAATTCCTCTATATGTAGCCGCCCTGCTTCTCCTCCTTTCCAACTTCTTTTGCTGCCCCCCCCCAGTGCTTTCCCCCCCCACCACACTCTCCAGCCCCCCCAGTTCTCTCCACCCCTGTTCTTGCTGCCCCCTCCTGCTCTCAAGCTCTCCCCATCCTTCTCCAGCCACCATCCCAGTGCTCTCCACTCTCCCCCAGACTGTGCTCTCCACCCCCCGTGCTCTCCACCCCTGTCCCCCCCCAGTGCTCTCCACCCCTGTCCCCACCCCAGTGCTCTCCACCCCTGTTATTTCCCCCCCAGTGCTCTCCACCCCTGTCCCCCCCAGTGCTCTCCACCCCTGTTATTTCCCCCCCAGTGCTCTCCACCCCTGTTCCCCCCCCAGTGCTCTCAAGCTCCACCCTTCGCTCTCCAGCCCCCCTGTGCTCTCCACCCCCATTCTTTTTGGCTCCCCCTCCATTGCTCTCAAGCTCCCCCCCCAGCACTCTCCGCTCCCCACTCCTGTACTACTCTCCACTCCCCCCTGCATTTTGCCCCCACCCACATGCTCTCCAACCCCCGCCAGTGCTCTCTCCGCTCCCCCCTGCATTTTGCCCCACCCATGTGCTCTCCCACCCCGCCAGTGCTCTCTGCCCACCATAGTGCTCTCCAGCCCCCCGGACTTTCCACCCCTTTTTTTTCTGGCCCCCACTGGTGCTCTCAAGCTCCCCCCATTGCTCTCCACCCCCCAGTGCTCTCCATTCCCCCCCTGTTCTTTCTGCCCCCCCCAGTGCTCTCAAGATCCCCCCCTAGTGATCTTTACCCCCCCCCCCACACTCTTAGCCCCTTCAGTGCTCTCCAGCCCCTTCTCTCAGCCTCCCATGCTCTCCACCCCTGTTCTTTTTGGCTCCCCCCCAGTGCTCTTAAGCCCCCCCCCAGCGATCTCCGCTCCCCACCCCTGTGATCTCCACTCCCCCTGCTCTTTGCCCCCACCCATGTGCTCTCCAACCCCGCCAGTGCTCTCTGCTCCCCCTTCTCCTCAGCTCCCACCCAGTGCTCTCACTTCCCCAGGACCAGAGGACAGGCTGTCTGGGGGCAGAAAATGAGGACGGCTGAAGGTGCAGGTGGCCAGGGACCACTCCATCTCACAGCAAACAGATTCTCTGGAAGGAGCACTGTCCCCATCCAAAACTAGAACAGACCCTGCCTGCTGATGGCAATCATGGATATCCTGCTGGCATAGAAGGTACTGTACCGAGCATCAACAACACACCTACCCACAGACAGGGACTTCAGACTGGGACATGGGGCATAGGAGGGGCTGCAATGATGGGCACAGTGAGGCTGAATTTGTGGGTAAAGTGAGACTGCATTCATGGGCACAGTAAAGCTGCATTTGATGGGCACAGTGAGGCTGCAATGATGGGCACAGTGAGGCTGCAATGGTGGGCACAGTGAGGCTGCATTTGATGAGCACAGTGAGGCTGCATTTATGGGCACAGTGAGGCTGCATTTATGGGCAAAGTGAGGCTGCATTTATGGGCACAGTGAGGCTGCATTTATGGGCACAGTGAGGCTGCAATGGTGGGCACAGTAAGGCTGCATTGATGGGCACAGTGAGGCTGCATTGCCCTTTAAACCACGCCCACTATTTAATTTAAGTCCGCCATTTTTTTGTGTGGGGGGGGCCATACAACATTTTGCTATGGGGCCCTGTGATTTCTAGTTACGCCCCTGCTGTGAAGTGCCTAATTTACTGCACAGTATATATCTGCACAGGTAAGTTTAGGAATTTGGAGGGATGTTGGAAGGAAAGGGAAGTAAATTAAAGAACACGTTGTGGGTGCAGTGGAGGAACCCCATTCCCGTTGTCACACTCACTCCAGTTCTTCACTATTGGGATGTCCAGGCTTTGGTGATTGACCAGGCAGGTGTAGTTGCCTTCAGGGGATGAATCCTCTAAATCCAGGGCCACCACAATACGGTAGGTCCAGTCTCCAGTCCGTACAGCTTCTGTGCATTTCTTGACCAATTTGCCATTTTTAAACCAGGCTACAGTGATATCTGGGGGGTAAAAGCCCCACACATGGCAGATCAGAACCAGGAGGCTGTCAGGATGGACTTGAACTGGTAAAAAGACCTCCACAGATGGTTTCACTAGATGGGGAGACAATCAGATACAAGAGTTAGACATATAAAAAAAGAGAATGCTTTAAAGACAATAAAGACACAGAGGTGTGATTCAATGCATCATTTAAGGCCGCCATCAGGAATTTTGGGGCCCCTTACACAGCTTCAGGCATGGGCCCCCTGGTGCAGAGGAGAACCGGGGGGGGGGGTGCTGCCGCCGCATATTGAGGAGCGGGGCGGGGGGGCAGCCACGAATTGGGAAGCGGGAGTGCCACGAATTGAGGGGGGGCTTTGGGTGCTGACGAACAAAAAAAAAACGTACAAAAAATAAATAAAAAGAATGTATAAAAAAATAAATAAAAAATAAATAATTTTTATTTAAAAAAAAGGGGGGGATGCCATCCAGGGCCCTGGGGACCTCTGGGCCCCTTACAAAAAATAAATAAAAATAAATAAAAAAAGATACATAAAAAAGGGGGGTTACCATCTGGGGGCCCCGGGCCCCTTACAAAAAAAAAATTATAAAAAAATTAATAAAAAATATATATTTTGAGGGGGGGGGGCTTTTGGTGCTGACGAACAAAAAAAAAACGTACAAAAAAAATTAATAAAAAAATAAATAAATAAATAAATTATTTTTATTTTTTAAAAAAAGGGGTGCCATCCGGGGTCCTGGGGACCTCTGGGCCCCTTACAAAAAATAAATTAAAAAAATGAAAAATTTTTATTTATTTTTTTAATAAAAAATACTTAAAAAAGGGGGGTTACCATCCGGGGCCCTGGGGACATCCGGGCCTCTGGGGACCTCTGGGCCCCTTACAAAAAAAAAAAAAGATTATTATTATTTATTTTTTTTTTATATAAAAAATACATAAAAAAGGGGGGTTACCATCCGGGGGCCCTGGGGACCTCTGGGCCCCTTACAAAAAAATAAAAAAATAAATAAAATAAAAAAAATAATAATAAAAAAAGGGGGGTTGCCATCCGGGCCCCTTACAGGTGTACTGCCTGTACCCCCCTGATGGCGGCCCTGCCTGTATATGGAAGTAGCATTATTTAAATTACAGATCAAGATTTTTTTATAGTCTTGGACAGAGTGGAGTAAGTCTGGCCATACGTTATGCAATATTATTGTACCAAAACCATATAATATGAGGTCAAACCTAAACACTACCAATTTGTATGCAGTCAGGCAGGCCCTTACATTACATAGTTGAAGGTAAATCTGAAGGAAATGAAATAAAAAAATGTATAATGTATGGCCAACTTAAAGATAGGGCCTTTGTCACCATTCAATTGTTGTCTTTTTCCACATTAATGAGATTCACCCTCATTATCTATGCTGATTACCTTTGTCACCAGTCAGAAAATTACAAAAAGGATTACCGGTACATACACTAGTGTAGCGGGGGTTTAAATTTAGGTGGGATACACCTGGGTAATAGTATGACCCAGGTGTGTAAATCATGAGAGGATTTAGACCAATTTTATTCGTGGAGGACTGGGTGGTGTATTATTCTCCTTGGCCTGTGGGTGGCAGGGTACCCGCAGGCTCAATGTAGATTTACTGCCGCAGTGCTGACCTTTTTGTCCCTTTCCGGAGATGGTATGGCAAGGGCGGGGAACCTGCCGTGACGTCAAGGGAGGAGATAAAAGGGGGAGACGCCCTCGCCACGAGGGCTTCGTCTTCTTCTTCATCACGCGCTCAGGCACCTTAGGCCTGGGTGCGGGCGGTCCGGAGTTCCAGACCAGGCGCCCTAGGCCTGGTCGGAGCGGAGTTGGCGTCCATCCCAGGCACCTTCAGCCTGGGATGAGGTACTACACCGGAGGCCTGGGGCCCAGTGACTTCGACTGGGTCCCGCAAGGGTGGATGAGTCCGAGGGTCCCCAAGAGGGGTGGGACCTATGTCTGAGGCGAGGAGGTCGGAGAGGTTACCCGTCTGAAGAGTCCAGAGCAGCATCAACCCGGTGACGGATGGGCCTCTGGTAACTCCCTTGGAGGGACTTCTTCCCCCTGACAGGGGCCACAACGCAGCGAAGGTACTCCTATTCATGTTCTTCAGAGTCGCTGGTAGAGACTCACAAGTTCCAAGTTCTGTTGATAGCAAATGGCTATAGCAACCGCTGGTGAAACCTCAGTGGTTTAGTTTGTGTTTAGGACAGTGCCTCGACCTGCTCACCCCACCGTATTGAGTTGTTTATGGATCTCAACTAGTGAACTAAAGAAGAACTGTTATTGTATGTGACAATAAAGCAAGTGTTAGATCCTTATCGGTGTGTGAGACTCTGGCTGATGGGAGCAAAGGGAAGTGTCAGCACAGCAGAACTTTGTTACTGATTGAAACACACAGGCCCGAGAAGAATAACTGGTACTGGCCTTCACCTCACCCGCCGCAATGGGGAGGACATGGGTCGTAGCGCATCTCACCTTTACATACAACATACCCCTAGACAAGTAGGATGTAGTTAGGGCGCTACACATGGGGGCTCGTAAGTCCGGGATGATGTGTGTTTTGACTATGGAACTGAGAACGGTTGTGTCTGAACTTTGCTACCCGGAGGAGTTCCGAGTGGGTCGGCCATGTGATCGGCCAAAGTGCATCCCTGCTCAAAGTCGTGGACATGACCCTAAGTCGGGAAAGGCCCATGCGGAAGAGCAAGAAGAGGGAGAAGTCCAGCCGTGTGACGTACTACATGTGGGGGCTTTTACTGCACTGCGCCACGAGGCACCCCATGGCTGCGCCATTCGTGGGCGGGGTTTGATCGAAGCCCCCGAAAACGTGCAAGTTGTGGGAGGAGTCTGGCCATGTCGACGGACACACGTGGAGACTCCGGGCAGAGGTCAGTGCGAAATGGAGCAGCAGACAGTCGGGATGGCCTCAAGCTCCCCGTGGATTCCGGTTCCCTACCCCACGAAGATGACTACTTTTGCTGCTCCCATCACAGACACGGGGATAAGACTCAGGCCCCGAGGACAGTTGGCTCTGTACACCTGCAGAGACACGGAGGCCCTCGGAGTGATCTGTCCCGGATGTTCGGGACTGGTGGTCCAACTGAAGCCATTCGGGCGTTGTGAGGCGTGCAGAGAATTCTTATTCGAGGTGGAGCCATCCACAGTAAGGCCCCGGGCCCTTCGCCTCAACTGCCTCACAGGTACCGCTACTCCGGAACGGGAGATCCAGGCCTTTGCGGAGGTTCCCGTGCGCACTGACCAGGGCGACGTGACTGCCCAACCAGAGACTGAGAAGGAAAAATCCGAGGATGCTGCTTCGGTCGCCACAGATTCCCTGCTTCCGCCTCCGAAGAGGAAAGTCGGCCTGGTACAGGCGTCCTATGGTCATGGAAGAGCTTCACCCCGTCGCTTGCTGGGCCTGGATGGATCCGGTTGGAAGAATCCTGGACATCCCTGTTCTTCGAAAGGTCAAGGTGAGCCAGGGGCTGGGACTGTGGTGGTGGCTGGAGGTGTCGGGAGTCCACAGCCGGTGGAGCCCGCTAGGGAGGGTAGTTCCACGTCTACTAGGGACTACCTCCCCGCAGAAATGTATGACACCTCCGACCTAGAATTGCTGTCGGACTGTGGAGATGACGGTGAAATAGACAAACTTTTTCACTGCAAGGGCTGGGACAAACAGCCATTGCCTGTGTTACGTGCACCACGGGATCTACCTATGTCCACAGGAGACAGTACGCCCCGGGCGGAAGCCCCGGAGCCTACGAGGAAGCCTAGTCCTTCGCTTGTCCTTTCACCACCCGCAGCATCTTCCGTTCAGGTGGCGGGGACACAGCGCGCATCACTGCGGGCACCCAGATTTAAACCGCCGGAGGTAGTGAAAGTACCTCGGCATCCGGAGGCCATCGTTCAACCAGGAGAAGGTGAGCGGGCCACAATGCCTCCTTTGGCCCGACTGCAACGACTTTTCTGCCAGACGGTCGCCCGTGAGTACGGATGGGAATATCCTTACTTGCCCCGGGACTTACTGTTTGAGGTTGAAGTTCTGCGGCAGCGATGGTATGATGAGTGTTGTTTGGGAGAAACATAAAGTGCCTCATGCCCGGCGATACTTGTCCTGTTCGCCACCCGTGTCGAAAAAATTCAGAGACTGCAGAGCAGACTGGATGTTGGGGCGTCATATTCATGCGGACAAGGTGCTTATCTGTCGGAAAGATGGAGAGGACATTGACTATTCGATTGAGGTTTTCGATAAGCATCTGAATCCCCTGTTCTTGCCTGACCCAAAATTTTACTTGTGAGGAGAAAAGGGGAACCTCTCCTGTATGTTTTTTCTCCTGCTGCTAAACTTTCTGGAAGTGCCTTTACCAGAACATCAGAACTGTGCCCTAGTTTTTTTATTTGGGCTTTTCTACTCTTTAGAGGAATACGAACTGTTTTGTTTTGTTCTCTCTTTCTTCACACTTCAAAGACAAAGACTTTGGGGGTAGAAACAGAGTAGGGGCGCAAGAAGAAGGAAGATTTCACCGAGTGTCATTACCGCGGCACTGTCACTAGGTGGCAGTGTTGCGCAACGGCTGTTTTTTTTTTTTTACACTTGCATCACTTTACTCGTTGGAGCGAATGGGTCTCTCGGCTGATAGACCCATTCATTCCAAATTAACACAAATGTGTTAGGATGTTGTGTTTTTTTGTTTCCCTTCTGCAGGAGATCCATCTGTCAAGACTGCTGAGTATGGGGTGGTTCTTAGACAATGATGGGAGGGATTGTATATGTGTACATGCTTAGATGGTTTTATGGAAAAGTTTTATTATTTTATGTTCCCCTTTCCTTGAGCAGGTCTTGGCACAATTAGGATTCTAATTTTGAGGAGTAGCCTCTGGGGTCAGGCTTATGTCACCACTCCATGGGAGACATGGGCTTGCACCAGACACTGGGGACCAGCGTCAAATCACAGGGGGGAGTGTGTAGCGGGGGTCTAAATTTAGGTGGGATACACCTGGGTCATAGTATGACCCAGGTGTGTAAATCATGAGAGGATTTAGACCATTTTTATTCGTGGAGGACTGGGTGGTGTATTATTCTCCTTGGCCTGTGGGTGGCGGGGTACCCGCAGGCTCAAGGTAGATTTACTGCCGCAGTGCTGACCTTTTTGTCCCTTTCCGGAGATGGTACGGCAAGGGCGGGGAACCTGCCGTGACGTCAAGGGAGGAGATAAAAGGGGGAGACGCCCTCGCCACGAGGGCTTCGTCTTCTTCTTCATCACGCGCCCAGACACCTTAGGCCTGGGTGCGAGCGGTCCGGAGTTCCAGACCAGGCGCCCTAGGCCTGGTCGGAGCGGAGTTGGCGTCCATCCCAGGCACCTTCAGCCTGGGGTGAGGTACTACACCGGAGGCCTGGGGCCCAGTGACTTCGACTGGGTCCCGCAAGGGTGGATGAGTCCGAGGGTCCCCGAGAGGGGTGGGACCCATGTCTGAGGCGAGGAGGCCGGAGAGGTTACCCGTCTGAAGAGTCCGGAGCAGCATCAACCCGGTGACGGATGGGCCTCCGGTAACTCCCTTGGAGGGACATCTTCCCCCTGACAGGGGCCGCAACGCAGCAAAGGTACTCCTATTCATGTTCTTCAGAGTCGCTGGTAGAGACTCACAAGTTCCAAGTTCTCTTGATAGCAAATGGCTATAGCAACCGCTGGTGAAACCTCAGTGGTTTAGTTTGTGTTTAGGACAGTGCCTCGACCTGCTCACCCCACCATATTGAGTTGTTTATGGATCTCAACTAGTGAACTAAAGAAGAACTGTTATTGTATGTGACAATAAAGCAAGTGTTGGATCCTTATCGGTGTGTGAGACTCTGGCTGATGGGAGCAAAGGGAAGTGTCAGCACAGCAGAACTTTGTTACTGATTGAAATACACAGGCCCGAGAAGTATAACTGGTACTGGCCTTCACCTCACCCGCCGCAATGGGGAGGACATGGGTCGTAGCGCATCTCACCCTCACATACAACATACCCCTAGACAAGAAGGATGGAGTGAGGGCGCTACACTATATTATGAAAAGTATTGGGACGCCTGCCTTTACACACACATGAACTTTTTTTTTTTTTTTCTCCAAAAGGATGTTTATTGAAAAATATATTAAGCAAAAGTTTACATACCATTGCACAATGTGTAGTATTATATCCATAGAACACTTGAATATTTAGATAACTTTTGAAATAATAAACAAAAACACAAATACAAAGCTGTAAATGTACCATACTTCTCTCTCGCACTCCCCAGACCCCCATACCTCCAAATTATACTCAAACAAGACTCGACCCCCTCACCCCCACCAGGCCCCAACTGCAAACTGCATATGGGACCCGCAAGCCCCCCACCCCCGGTCTCCCACCACACAGCCTACAAAAGCATTCTGTCCAGTACAAGCTCGAGCGGAGAGAGCCCCGGGGTATTCAACCACGGAGCCCATAGCTTTTCAAATTTCCCCTGGCGACCTCTGTGCTGATAGATGTATTTTTCTAGGCGTAAGGTACGTCCCATCTGAGTTATCCATTCACTCAGTCCAGGAGGCTCCTCCGCTTTCCAATGATGAAGAATGAGTTTGCGGGCCTGAAAGAGGGCTCTACCGATGGCTGATTTTGGATCGTCCTCTATTGGCAGGCCATCCACAACCCCCAGGACACAGATCCTGGGGTCCTGCGGAATCTCCACCGAGAACACCTCCCCTATGGTTTTAAGAACCCCCCTCCAGTAGAGATGCAACTTAGGGCATCGCCACAGCAAATGGATGAGGTCCCCGTGATCCCTAGCACATCTCGGGCAGCTGTCCTCCTCTCCCAGACCCATCCTATGCAATCTCGCAGGCGTAAAGTGTACTCGCAGCAATATGTACAATTGGGACAAGCGTTGTGCAACGTTAAGCGAACTTCCCTGAACTGCTAACAACGCCTCCTCCCACTGACCCTCCTCAAATAGACCAACATCCCTTTCCCACAAGGCCCTTACCCCCGCAGGAAAGCCCGGCAAAAAAGAGGATAATAGCATGGCGTATGTTCTAGATATGAAACCCTTAAAACTGGGCACCCCCATCATAGAGTGAAAGATTGGGGCTGGAGACAATATCCACGGGTTGTTTCCCGCCTGGGCCCTAACTGCATGGCTCAATTGTAAGTAATAAAAGTGCATGGACCCATGCAGCCCAAACTGCTCCTGCAGCTCCACAAAGGGCCGCAAACAGCCATTGGAAAAGATGTGAACCAAATGGGTAACTCCACCCCTCCTCCAACGCTCCGCACAGGTCAAAAGAAGCAGCTCCCCATAATACCGGTTGCTCCAAACCGGGCTGTAAACTGTAAACCCCTCAATCTTTTGTATTTGACGTGTTTTATTCCAAATTTCTTTCTCGTACATCACGGGACACAGAGCGACATAGTCATTACTAATGGGTTATATAGATACCGTCAGGTGCTGGCACTGGCAACTTCCAAAACCGGAAGTACCCTCCCCTATATAAGCCCCTCCCATCCGGGAGCACCTCAGTTTTTTGCCAGTGTCTAAGGTGTTGGCCAAGAAGAAACATGTGTTTTTCACTGAGCTTGCGTACAGGTTCTTTTGGGCCTCAGTAAGCTATTCCGGATCCGACCAAAAAAGCTTCATAGCTAAACGGTCGGTACCCGGGCCTTGCAGAGAAGAGCAAGGTTTTGCCTGTAATGCTTCTCTTAGGAGAGCTGGACCCTGGGATCCAGAGCTCTGGTCATACCCACGACCAAGATGTTTTCTGTGCAGGGTGCTATACAGGTCCAGGGGAGTGGAATCCTTGGGAACCCGGTCCCTGAAGGTTTGATTACAATGCCTGCCGTGATAGGTGAAGTTTGGGCTTTTGTGGACCAAACAAAGTCCTGCGGCGGGGAACAGGTAAGTGGGGGCCCCCAGGAACTTGGTTCTATTGGGGGACCCCCAAGCCTAATTTGTCTTTCTGTCTGTTACCTAACGGTATTCCCGCTAAATCTGTGCATGCCTGTAACTACTAAAAAAATGTAATAATTTTAATAGTGGTCAAGAAAAAAAAAAAAAATTTTTTTTTATATATATATTTAATATATTAGACTGCGGTACCTGTGTTTGTCCACTAGAGGCCGCTGTGGAACGTTTCTTGTCATGTGGACTAGTTTCTTTTCATCAGAGCAAGTCCAGGCAGATGGTGAGTTCTCTTATGGGAAACTGCTTCCTCTGCCATGTTGCAATGCTCGTCCATCCCCCGGCCTGCGGCAAAGAGGGGCCCTGGCTCTTGTCCCTAGTTTCCATTTTCGAAATTAGCGCCGAAGGCGCACGTGGCCGCGCGCGTGCGCGTGCACGCGCCTCTATATATAGAGGTGAGCCGGGAAAGGGGGCGGAGCCTGGGGGATGACGCTCTGTGCGCGCCGCAGCGCTTCTGCGCATGTGCGGGCGTCCCAGCATGTTAAAAACCACAATTTTGTGTGGTGAGCTGGCTATGGAGTGCAGAGACAGAGCTGGCAACATTTAAAAAAGGCATACAGCAAGCGGTTGATGCAGGCATCCCCTAGAAAGGCACATTAGTAGACACCAACTGTTTCTTATAGCAGCATTTATGCTAGACTATTGTCAGTAAGTGGTGTATTTCGGCTGGAATACCTCAGCTTTGTGGCTTAGGAATATGCCATCTAAAAACTCCGGAACTAGAAATTCCAGGAGGCATAGGGGGTCTCCATCGGGCTCTGAGGATCTTGGGCATGCTTCGGCTGCACCAGTCTCCCCTGAAGAATCAGAGGTTAGTGACCGTAGAGCACCCTCAGGAGTACCTGGTACTGTGGCTGTCCTCAGTTCACCTGCTCCTGTGTATGTAACAGAGGAGGTTTTTTCCTCAGCTCTGGGAGGGCTGGAAGAGAGATTGTCAGCATTGATCGCTGCTTCCCTGTCACAGGAAAAAAGCGCCCGATCTCCGTCTCCTCCCTCAGAGTGCCTGTTAACAGAGCAACAGTCCCATACAGGGATCGACCTACCTGAAGGGGATCAGGATGAGGTCGATTCGGTTGTAGAGGAATCAACAGTGGAAGAGCCATTCTCAGCATCACATGCTGAAAGGTTATGGGTTCAGTCCCTGACTAATATGGTCCGATCAGCATTTAAAATGCCCCTTGCGGAGCCATCATCCACTTCTGTCTCCTCGTTGGGGTCGCTAAAAGCTCCCCAGACTGTTTGTTCCTTTCCGATCCATCCTTTACTGGAAGGGCTCATTTACCAGGATTGGGAGCATCCTGATAAAATATTTACTCCCCCCAAGAGATTTCCGGTGGTCTATCCCATGGAGGATAAGTTCATCAGAAAATGGAGGGTCCCTACAGTGGACGCAGCCATCTCTTGTGTGAATAAATCACTGACATGTCCAGTGGATAATGTCCAAATGTTCAAGGACCCAATAGATAAAAAATTGGAGTCCTTATTAAAATCTGCTTTTTCTACAGCAGGATTGGTGACACAACCAGCAGTGGCAGCTATTGGGGTCTGCCAAGCAGTGAAGGATCAGTTGAAACAGGTCTTAAGGGACTTGCCAGATCAGCAGGCTCTTGCCCTAGCCGATCTACCTAGAGCCTTATGCTTTGCGGTGGACGCTATAAAGGATTCAATCCATCAGGCCTCCCGCCTTACGCTGTCTGTAGTACATATGCGCAGGCTTCTATGGCTCAAAAACTGGTCTGCTGAAGCTCCCTGTAAAAAATTGCTGGTCAGCTTCCCATTTCACGGTGAACGCTTATTCGGGGAAGATCTGGACAAATATATCCAGAGAATTTCCAGCGGTAAAAGTACACTTTTGCCGGTTAAAAATAGAGTTAGAGGTCCCTCTTTTAAGAGGCCTGCTTCTCCAGTCCCTAGGACATCGGCTGTGAAACAGTTCCGACGGCCTCCTCGGTCAAATCCCGGAGGTAAAAATCAGGGACAATTGCAGGGTAACAAGAAGCCCTGGAGCAGGAGAGGTACAAAACCTCCCCCAAAGTCAAATGCATGAAGGGTTGCCCCCACTCAATCGGGTGGGGGGAAGACTTCAGTTGTTCACAGAGACCTGGCGGGACACGATCAGAGACAGATGGGTGCTCTCCGCAGTAAATCTGGGATACAAATTGGAGTTAAAAAACTCCCCTCCTTCCCGCTTTATAAGGTCAAACGTGCCAAGGGATCCCCAGAAGAGAGGATCCCTCCTGTTGGCACTAGAACAATTATTGCTCCAAGCAGTAATTATAGAGGTTCCCCTGGAAGAATGGGGGTTCGGGTTTTACTCAAACCTCTTTACAGTCCCGAAGCCAAACGGGGACGTGAGGCCCATATTAAATCTAAAAGGGCTAAACAAATTCCTACATATCAGGACTTTCCGGATGGAGTCGATCCGGTCGGTGGCCACTGCCCTACAAGGGGAGGAATGGTTAGCCTCGATCGACATCAAAGATGCTTATTTGCACATTCCCATCTTTCCAGCCCACCAAAAATTTCTACGCTTTGCGGTAGAAGGGCGCCATTTTCAGTTCAGAGCCTTACCCTTCGGTCTGGCCACAGCACCAAGAGTGTTCACAAAAATTCTGGCCCCATTATTGGCCAATCTAAGAACACGAGGTGTAACGATAATGGCATATCTAGACGACTTGTTGCTGATAGACCACTCAGTGGAAAAACTAGAAGTGGTTGTTCACGAGACAATCAAGTATCTGGAATATCACGGTTGGATTATCAACCGAGACAAGTCAGCCCTAAAACCAGTCAAAAGTCTGGAATACTTGGGGCTAAGGCTGGATTCAGACCAGAGAAAAATTTTCTTGCCTCAAGAAAAGGGGTCGTCTTTGAGAGATTTGATCCACTTAGTGGGTTCAAAAAGACAGCCATCCATACGCCTGTGCATGAGGCTGCTGGGAAAAATGGTGGCATCATTCGAAGCAGTACCCTACGGTCAATTCCATTCAAGGAATTTGCAAAGGGCCATACTGTCAGCCTGGAACAAAAAAGTTCAGGCTCTGGACTTACCAATGTCCTTGTCCCCTTCCGTTCGCAAAAGCCTCCGCTGGTGTTTGGTTCCCCAGAATCTGGAAAGAGGGAAATCCTTCAGTCCGATTTCCTGGAAGGTGGTCACTACAGATGCCAGCCTTATAGGCTGGGGAGCAGTAATGGTCTCTCCAGGGCAGATGGTCGGATGCGGAAAAGGCCCTGCCCATCAATCTCTTAGAGATACGAGCAGCCCGGTATGCCCTAGTAGCATGGACATCCAAACTCCAAGGGTCCCCTGTCAGAATTCAATCAGACAATGCCACAGCAGTGGCATATATCAATCATCAGGGGGGCACCAGGAGTAGTGCAGCCCAGAGGGAAGTAAATTACATCCTGAGATGGGCAGAAAGATATGTCCCAGCCATATCTGCGGTATTCATTCCAGGAGTGGAGAATTGGAAGGCGGACTTTCTAAGTCGCCAACAATTATGCCCAGGGGAATGGTCCCTTCATCCCGAGGTTTTCCGGACAATATGTCAGCGGTGGGGAACACCGGATGTAGATCTGCTAGCATCCAGATTCAACACAAAAGTGGACAGGTTTGTCTCTTGGACAAGGGATCCCCTAGCTTGCGGCTCGGATGCCCTAGTCTTCCCTTGGGATCAGTTCAAGCTGATATATGCATTCCCACCGCCACAATTGTTACCTCGATTACTCCGCAGAATCAGGGTAGAAAAGAAACCAGTGATTCTGGTGGCTCCAGCGTGGCCCCGAAGAGCATGGTACGCGGAGATTGTAAAGATGTCTGTGGGGAGTCCTTGGACCCTCCCACATCGTCCGGACCTGCTTTCGCAAGGACCGATATACCACCCTTCCTTACCAGCCCTAGGTTTGACGGCCTGGCTATTGAAGCCCACATTCTAAAAAAGAGAGGGCTCTCTAATGCTGTGGTATCTACCATGATCAATGCCAGGAAGCCGGTATCCAGGCAGATCTACTATAGAATCTGGAAGGCGTACATCGCCTGGTGTGAGGCCAAGAAATGGCATCCACGTAAATATGTAATAGGTAGGATTCTGGACTTCCTACAATGGGCTGTAGATAGGAAGCTTGCCTTGAGTACTATCAAGGGTCAGATTTCGGCCTTGTCAATATTTTTTCAAAGGCCCTTGGCTTCGCATTCACTAGTCAAAGCCTTTATACAAGGAGTGATGCGTATTAGTCCTCCGGTTAATATTCCCATATGTCCATGGGATCTAAACCTGGTTCTGTCGGTTCTACAGAAACAACCATTTGAACCATTACAGCACATTTCCCTGGTTCTTCTCACCAGGAAATTGATTTTTCTAGTAGCCATTTGTTCGGCTAAAAGAGTGTCGGAATTAGCAGCTATGTCCTGTAAGGAGCCATATCTGGTTATCCATAAGGATAGAGTAGTGTTACGCCCTCATCCAGCCTTTCTTCCTAAGGTGGTATCGAGGTTTCATTTGAACCAAGATGTGGTTCTTCCTTCTTTTTTCCCCAAACCTACTTCGGTAGAGGAAAAGTTATTGCATTCTTTGGATGTAGTAAGAGCAGTTAAAGCTTATCTAAAAGCCACTGCTCAGATTCGCAGAACGGATACTTTGTTTATTCTGCCGGAAGGCCCCAGAAAGGGTCAGGCAGCGTCAAAATCTACTTTAGCCAAGTGGATTCGACAGGTCATAATACAAGCCTATGGCTTGAGAAGGAGACCGCCTCCGTTCAAAGTTAGAGCGCACTCCACGAGAGCAGTTGGAACTTCATGGGCAGTGCATCACCAGGCCTCCCTGGCTCAGATCTGTAAGGCCGCAACATGGTCTTCAGTTCACACGTTTACTAGGTTCTACCAGGTGGACGTTAGAAGTCAGGAGGATGTCGCCTTTGGGCGCAGTGTGTTGCAGGCCGCAAAAGATCCTCATGTCTGATAGCGCTCAGCTTATATATGGTGTATCCCCCCCCTCATTGGGCATTGCTTTAGGACATCCCATTAGTAATGACTATGTCGCTCTGTGTCCCGTGATGTACGAGAGAGAAAAAAGGATTTTTATAACAGCTTACCTGTAAAATCCTTTTCTTGGAGTACATCACGGGACACAGAGCTCCCGCCCGTCTTTGGGGACACTTATTGCTTTGCTACAAAACTGAGGTGCTCCCGGATGGGAGGGGCTTATATAGGGGAGGGTACTTCCGGTTTTGGAAGTTGCCAGTGCCAGCACCTGACGGTATCTATATAACCCATTAGTAATGACTATGTCGCTCTGTGTCCCGTGATGTACTCCAAGAAAAGGATTTTACAGGTAAGCTGTTATAAAAATCCTATTTTTTTGGATCAGGGCATAGGTGGGGAAGAGCTTGTATGACTTGGCAAATTGCAATGCCTCAAGGCCTGTTACTACACTTTCTGCTCCCGTGGTGCGCAGCATCAGGGCAACTGTCGGGTCCCCCACCCCCCCCTCCATGACCGGCTTCTCTGTTAGGGCTCTAGCAACGTGCTGCAACTGTGCAGCTACATAATATAACCATGGATTTGGGAGGGCCAGACCCCCCTCTTCCTTGGATCTCTGCAACTGCTCCAATTTGATTCTAGGGGTTTTGTTAAGCCAGAGAAGAGATCGAAATAGAGAATTAATAATTCTGAAAAATTTCAACGGGATCACAATGGGAGTGTTATGTAGAACGTACAAAAGTTGTGGCATAAAAATCATTTTAATGAGGTTGGCCCTGCCCGCCATGGACATCCTCAGTTTAGACCATATTTTGGATTTATCCCTAATCCTAGTTAGCAGGGGCGATAGATTGAGAGAAATGTACTCGCTAAGTTGTGGAGTGACCCATATACCCAAATATTTAAATTGCCGTGAGACTGGGATATCCTGCTGCATGGGTCCCTGGTCCCCCGGGGAATCCAATAGCATCATTGAGGATTTAGTCCAGTTAATTACCAGGCCAGAAAATGAGCCAAAGTTCCGGACCACCGCCATAGCCTCTCTCAGGGACCCCCCCGTATCCCCCAGCAGCAACATCGTATCGTCCGCATAGAGCATGATTTTTTCATGCGTCTGGCCATACTTAAACCCAGATATTAAGGGGTTGGACCTAATGATAGCAGCCATTGGTTCTATGGCGATGGCAAAAAGCAACGGGGACAGGGGACACCCCTGCCGCGTCCCCCTATGAAGAGGGAACGGAGGAGAGACCCTGCCCGCCTCCCTAATGACCGCCGAAGGGGAATAATATAGAAGCTGCACCCAGGAGCGGTACACCGGTCCAAAACCAAATTTTTTCATCGTTTCCCACAGATATTGCCACTCTATGCTATCAAATGCTTTATGAGCATCAAGGGACAGCAGAGCCCTATCCCCAATATTATCCGCAGGAGACTGCATGTTAAGAAACAATCTCCGAAGGTTAATAGCTGTGGATCTTTCCGGTATAAAGCCGGATTGGTCCGAGTGTATTATGGATGCAATTACCCCATTCAATCTTGTGGCTAATACCTTAGCAAGGATTTTAATATCAGTCTGCAGTAGCGATATCGGCCTATACGAGCCCGGGTCTAATGGGTCCTTCCCAGGCTTGAGCAGGAGGACTATACTGGCTTGTCTCATAGATTCGGGTAGACGGTGTGTTTCCCTGGCCATATTTAGGGTACGGAGCAGTTGTGGTAAAATCTCTTCCCCATATTGTTTATACACCTCTATCGGGATGCCGTCGTCTCCAGGTGCCTTGGAGTTGGGAAAGGAGCTGGTGGCTGCAAGCATTTCCTCCACTGTAATGGGAGCTTCAAGAGATTCCGCCTGGGACTCCGTCAAACACGGTAGTTCTATGCCCCGCAGAAAATCCTGAAGCTCCTCCATCGTATGGGTCTGTTTAGATCTATATAGATCCGCGTAGAAGTCCCTCAATTCCCGCATGACAAGATCTGGGGTATTAACCATCCTCCCCGCTGTGTTGCGTAATGCCCCGATGGATGGGGATGACTGCTGGGATCTAACCAATTTAGCTAGTAGTTTGCCTGTCTGTTCCCCCTCCTCATAGAAAGCTAGTTTAGTAAAAAATCTTTTTTTATCCGCTTTGGATGCATCTATTCTATTTAGTGCGTCCTGTGCCGCTATCCAAGCCTCCCGGGAGCCCTCCCCGGAGTTGGCAATGTACTCTGCCTCCAAGTGTCTAACCATGCGGGCGACCTGCTCTCTCTGTTCCGAGGTATTGGGCTTAATGACATTGACTTCAGATATAAAGAGCCATCATCCACTTCTGTCTCCTCGTTGGGGTCGCTAAAAGCTCCCCAGACTGTTTGTTCCTTTCCGATCCATCCTTTACTGGAAGGGCTCATTTACCAGGATTGGGAGCATCCTGATAAAATATTTACTCCCCCCAAGAGATTTCCGGTGGTCTATCCCATGGAGGATAAGTTCATCAGAAAATGGAGGGTCCCTACAGTGGACGCAGCCATCTCTTGTGTGAATAAATCACTGACATGTCCAGTGGATAATGTCCAAATGTTCAAGGACCCAATAGATAAAAAATTGGAGTCCTTATTAAAATCTGCTTTTTCTACAGCAGGATTGGTGACACAACCAGCAGTGGCAGCTATTGGGGTCTGCCAAGCAGTGAAGGATCAGTTGAAACAGGTCTTAAGGGACTTGCCAGATCAGCAGGCTCTTGCCCTAGCCGATCTACCTAGAGCCTTATGCTTTGCGGTGGACGCTATAAAGGATTCAATCCATCAGGCCTCCCGCCTTACGCTGTCTGTAGTACATATGCGCAGGCTTCTATGGCTCAAAAACTGGTCTGCTGAAGCTCCCTGTAAAAAATTGCTGGTCAGCTTCCCATTTCATGGTGAACGCTTATTCGGGGAAGATCTGGACAAATATATCCAGAGAATTTCCAGCGGTAAAAGTACACTTTTGCCGGTTAAAAATAGAGTTAGAGGTCCCTCTTTTAAGAGGCCTGCTTCTCCAGTCCCTAGGACATCGGCTGTGAAACAGTTCCGACGGCCTCCTCGGTCAAATCCCGGAGGTAAAAATCAGGGACAATTGCAGGGTAACAAGAAGCCCTGGAGCAGGAGAGGTACAAAACCTCCCCCAAAGTCAAATGCATGAAGGGTTGCCCCCACTCAATCGGGTGGGGGGAAGACTTCAGTTGTTCACAGAGACCTGGCGGGACACGATCAGAGACAGATGGGTGCTCTCCGCAGTAAATCTGGGATACAAATTGGAGTTAAAAAACTCCCCTCCTTCCCGCTTTATAAGGTCAAACGTGCCAAGGGATCCCCAGAAGAGAGGATCCCTCCTGTTGGCACTAGAACAATTATTGCTCCAAGCAGTAATTATAGAGGTTCCCCTGGAAGAATGGGGGTTCGGGTTTTACTCAAACCTCTTTACAGTCCCGAAGCCAAACGGGGACGTGAGGCCCATATTAAATCTAAAAGGGCTAAACAAATTCCTACATATCAGGACTTTCCGGATGGAGTCGATCCGGTCGGTGGCCACTGCCCTACAAGGGGAGGAATGGTTAGCCTCGATCGACATCAAAGATGCTTATTTGCACATTCCCATCTTTCCAGCCCACCAAAAATTTCTACGCTTTGCGGTAGAAGGGCGCCATTTTCAGTTCAGAGCCTTACCCTTCGGTCTGGCCACAGCACCAAGAGTGTTCACAAAAATTCTGGCCCCATTATTGGCCAATCTAAGAACACAAGGTGTAACGATAATGGCATATCTAGACGACTTGTTGCTGATAGACCACTCAGTGGAAAAACTAGAAGTGGTTGTTCACGAGACAATCAAGTATCTGGAATATCACGGTTGGATTATCAACCGAGACAAGTCAGCCCTAAAACCAGTCAAAAGTCTGGAATACTTGGGGCTAAGGCTGGATTCAGACCAGAGAAAAATTTTCTTGCCTCAAGAAAAGGGGTCGTCTTTGAGAGATTTGATCCACTTAGTGGGTTCAAAAAGACAGCCATCCATACGCCTGTGCATGAGGCTGCTGGGAAAAATGGTGGCATCATTCGAAGCAGTACCCTACGGTCAATTCCATTCAAGGAATTTGCAAAGGGCCATACTGTCAGCCTGGAACAAAAAAGTTCAGGCTCTGGACTTACCAATGTCCTTGTCCCCTTCCGTTCGCAAAAGCCTCCGCTGGTGTTTGGTTCCCCAGAATCTGGAAAGAGGGAAATCCTTCAGTCCGATTTCCTGGAAGGTGGTCACTACAGATGCCAGCCTTATAGGCTGGGGAGCAGTAATGGTCTCTCCAGGGCAGATGGTCGGATGCGGAAAAGGCCCTGCCCATCAATCTCTTAGAGATACGAGCAGCCCGGTATGCCCTAGTAGCATGGACATCCAAACTCCAAGGGTCCCCTGTCAGAATTCAATCAGACAATGCCACAGCAGTGGCATATATCAATCATCAGGGGGGCACCAGGAGTCGTGCAGCCCAGAGGGAAGTAAATTACATCCTGAGATGGGCAGAAAGATATGTCCCAGCCATATCTGCGGTATTCATTCCAGGAGTGGAGAATTGGAAGGCGGACTTTCTAAGTCGCCAACAATTATGCCCAGGGGAATGGTCCCTTCATCCCGAGGTTTTCCGGACAATATGTCAGCGGTGGGGAACACCGGATGTAGATCTGCTAGCATCCAGATTCAACACAAAAGTGGACAGGTTTGTCTCTTGGACAAGGGATCCCCTAGCTTGCGGTTCGGATGCCCTAGTGTTCCCTTGGGATCAGTTCAAGCTGATATATGCATTCCCACCGCCACAATTGTTACCTCGATTACTCCGCAGAATCAGGGTAGAAAAGAAACCAGTGATTCTGGTGGCTCCAGCGTGGCCCCGAAGAGCATGGTACGCGGAGATTGTAAAGATGTCTGTGGGGAGTCCTTGGACCCTCCCACATCGTCCGGACCTGCTTTCGCAAGGACCGATATACCACCCTTCCTTACCAGCCCTAGGTTTGACGGCCTGGCTATTGAAGCCCACATTCTAAAAAAGAGAGGGCTCTCTAATGCTGTGGTATCTACCATGATCAATGCCAGGAAGCCGGTATCCAGGCAGATCTACTATAGAATCTGGAAGGCGTACATCGCCTGGTGTGAGGCCAAGAAATGGCATCCACGTAAATATGTAATAGGTAGGATTCTGGACTTCCTACAATGGGCTGTAGATAGGAAGCTTGCCTTGAGTACTATCAAGGGTCAGATTTCGGCCTTGTCAATATTTTTTCAAAGGCCCTTGGCTTCGCATTCACTAGTCAAAGCCTTTATACAAGGAGTGATGCGTATTAGTCCTCCGGTTAATATTCCCATATGTCCATGGGATCTAAACCTGGTTCTGTCGGTTCTACAGAAACAACCATTTGAACCATTACAGCACATTTCCCTGGTTCTTCTCACCAGGAAATTGATTTTTCTAGTAGCCATTTGTTCGGCTAAAAGAGTGTCGGAATTAGCAGCTATGTCCTGTAAGGAGCCATATCTGGTTATCCATAAGGATAGAGTAGTGTTACGCCCTCATCCAGCCTTTCTTCCTAAGGTGGTATCGAGGTTTCATTTGAACCAAGATGTGGTTCTTCCTTCTTTTTTCCCCAAACCTACTTCGGTAGAGGAAAAGTTATTGCATTCTTTGGATGTAGTAAGAGCAGTTAAAGCTTATCTAAAAGCCACTGCTCAGATTCGCAGAACGGATACTTTGTTTATTCTGCCGGAAGGCCCCAGAAAGGGTCAGGCAGCGTCAAAATCTACTTTAGCCAAGTGGATTCGACAGGTCATAATACAAGCCTATGGCTTGAGAAGGAGACCGCCTCCGTTCAAAGTTAGAGCGCACTCCACGAGAGCAGTTGGAACTTCATGGGCAGTGCATCACCAGGCCTCCCTGGCTCAGATCTGTAAGGCCGCAACATGGTCTTCAGTTCACACGTTTACTAGGTTCTACCAGGTGGACGTTAGAAGTCAGGAGGATGTCGCCTTTGGGCGCAGTGTGTTGCAGGCCGCAAAAGATCCTCATGTCTGATAGCGCTCAGCTTATATATGGTGTATCCCCCCCCTCATTGGGCATTGCTTTAGGACATCCCATTAGTAATGACTATGTCGCTCTGTGTCCCGTGATGTACGAGAGAGAAAAAAGGATTTTTATAACAGCTTACCTGTAAAATCCTTTTCTTGGAGTACATCACGGGACACAGAGCTCCCGCCCGTCTTTGGGGACACTTATTGCTTTGCTACAAAACTGAGGTGCTCCCGGATGGGAGGGGCTTATATAGGGGAGGGTACTTCCGGTTTTGGAAGTTGCCAGTGCCAGCACCTGACGGTATCTATATAACCCATTAGTAATGACTATGTCGCTCTGTGTCCCGTGATGTACTCCAAGAAAAGGATTTTACAGGTAAGCTGTTATAAAAATCCTATTTTTTTGGATCAGGGCATAGGTGGGGAAGAGCTTGTATGACTTGGCAAATTGCAATGCCTCAAGGCCTGTTACTACACTTTCTGCTCCCGTGGTGCGCAGCATCAGGGCAACTGTCGGGTCCCCCACCCCCCCCTCCATGACCGGCTTCTCTGTTAGGGCTCTAGCAACGTGCTGCAACTGTGCAGCTACATAATATAACCATGGATTTGGGAGGGCCAGACCCCCCTCTTCCTTGGATCTCTGCAACTGCTCCAATTTGATTCTAGGGGTTTTGTTAAGCCAGAGAAGAGATCGAAATAGAGAATTAATAATTCTGAAAAATTTCAACGGGATCACAATGGGAGTGTTATGTAGAACGTACAAAAGTTGTGGCATAAAAATCATTTTAATGAGGTTGGCCCTGCCCGCCATGGACATCCTCAGTTTAGACCATATTTTGGATTTATCCCTAATCCTAGTTAGCAGGGGCGATAGATTGAGAGAAATGTACTCGCTAAGTTGTGGAGTGACCCATATACCCAAATATTTAAATTGCCGTGAGACTGGGATATCCTGCTGCATGGGTCCCTGGTCCCCCGGGGAATCCAATAGCATCATTGAGGATTTAGTCCAGTTAATTACCAGGCCAGAAAATGAGCCAAAGTTCCGGACCACCGCCATAGCCTCTCTCAGGGACCCCCCCCGTATCCCCCAGCAGCAACATCGTATCGTCCGCATAGAGCATGATTTTTTCATGCGTCTGGCCATACTTAAACCCAGATATTAAGGGGTTGGACCTAATGATAGCAGCCATTGGTTCTATGGCGATGGCAAAAAGCAACGGGGACAGGGGACACCCCTGCCGCGTCCCCCTATGAAGAGGGAACGGAGGAGAGACCCTGCCCGCCTCCCTAATGACCGCCGAAGGGGAATAATATAGAAGCTGCACCCAGGAGCGGTACACCGGTCCAAAACCAAATTTTTTCATCGTTTCCCACAGATATTGCCACTCTATGCTATCAAATGCTTTATGAGCATCAAGGGACAGCAGAGCCCTATCCCCAATATTATCCGCAGGAGACTGCATGTTAAGAAACAATCTCCGAAGGTTAATAGCTGTGGATCTTTCCGGTATAAAGCCGGATTGGTCCGAGTGTATTATGGATGCAATTACCCCATTCAATCTTGTGGCTAATACCTTAGCAAGGATTTTAATATCAGTCTGCAGTAGCGATATCGGCCTATACGAGCCCGGGTCTAATGGGTCCTTCCCAGGCTTGAGCAGGAGGACTATACTGGCTTGTCTCATAGATTCGGGTAGACGGTGTGTTTCCCTGGCCATATTTAGGGTACGGAGCAGTTGTGGTAAAATCTCTTCCCCATATTGTTTATACACCTCTATCGGGATGCCGTCGTCTCCAGGTGCCTTGGAGTTGGGAAAGGAGCTGGTGGCTGCAAGCATTTCCTCCACTGTAATGGGAGCTTCAAGAGATTCCGCCTGGGACTCCGTCAAACACGGTAGTTCTATGCCCCGCAGAAAATCCTGAAGCTCCTCCATCGTATGGGTCTGTTTAGATCTATATAGATCCGCGTAGAAGTCCCTCAATTCCCGCATGACAAGATCTGGGGTATTAACCATCCTCCCCGCTGTGTTGCGTAATGCCCCGATGGATGGGGATGACTGCTGGGATCTAACCAATTTAGCTAGTAGTTTGCCTGTCTGTTCCCCCTCCTCATAGAAAGCTAGTTTAGTAAAAAATCTTTTTTTATCCGCTTTGGATGCATCTATTCTATTTAGTGCGTCCTGTGCCGCTATCCAAGCCTCCCGGGAGCCCTCCCCGGAGTTGGCAATGTACTCTGCCTCCAAGTGTCTAACCATGCGGGCGACCTGCTCTCTCTGTTCCGAGGTATTGTGCTTAATGACATTGACTTCAGATATAAAGACCCCCCTCAGGAAAGCTTTAAAAGCATCCCAAGAGGCGTTCAGATCAGGGTGGCCAGCATGTCTCTGCCAGTACTGCGCAATGTCAGCCATTTTAGCATGAGAGGGGAAAAGATTCAGCCAGAAAGCGTTCAGCTTCCATGGCGCTCTTTGCAAGGTAGATTCCGGCCTTACCCTCAGGTGAACCAACAGGGGAGAATGATCCGAGATGCTCCTGGGAAGATACTGCACCTTCTCAATATACTGGTACGCCTCTGCTGAACACAGGCACAGGTCAATTCTGGATAAAGACATATGCGTCTTTGAAAAGCAGGAAAACTGCTTCTCCAAAGGATTTCTATTTCTCCAGGGATCCATCCACCCCACCTCCTCCACGAACCTAGCCAGAGCTGTCTTGTTAGTCCCTGTTCCACCCGATGGGGGAGGGTGCCTATCTAATTTTAGGTCTGCAACACCATTCAGATCCCCTATTAAAATCAGGGGAACCCCTGGACTACAGAGCTGGAATGCCAGCAAGGCACGCAAAATCTGCGCGTTAAATGGTGGCGGGACATATACTGCTGCCAGAATGAACGTAAAGTGGTAGAGGCTACAGTGCAAAAAAACATATCTCCCCTCCTGGTCAATCCTTGCATCAAACAATTGGAAGTCCAGTGACTTATGTATCAGGACACTCACACCCCGCGAATACGAGGTGTGAGTGGAGTGATATGCCCATCCCGCCCAAGCATACCCCACCCCCGAAAGTGTGTCAGGAGTCAAATGAGTTTCCTGGAGAATACACACTGCCGGGAGATGTTTTCTGATGAAAGTGAACACCATGGTGCGCTTAAGTGGATCACTCAAGCCCCTAATGTTCCAAGACACTAAAGGTACACTAGCCATCATGTAACCATATAATAGTAAATGCAACAGTGCAGTTGAGCGAGTAGGGTTGTCCACCGGCCAAACCTGGCGCACAATGGACCCCCGCAGTCGCCATGCAAAAACATACAGATAACACATAGTTTTATATCCCCCCTCCACCCAACATCCAATGTCTTTCTCCTGCCCCCTTTACCGAGGTGCGACATGTGCGGTGTTAGTACTTGGGTAACCAAGTTGGGAAGAGGGGGGGGACCAGCCGGGGCGGAAAGACTGTCAATCAGAGAGGGACTCCGTGCGGGGGAAGGGGTCATCCAGTGCCCACCAGGCAAAGCCTGCACGGCCGGCGCCGGTCCTGGTATGTACCCGCATAGAAAAACGAGGGAAAGGGGGGCGGGGAAGGGCGCAGCAAAGTCATCTGTCCGCCTGCGACAACAGGGCCTCCAGAGCGCGAGAGAGAGAAAAAAATTGTGGAAAAAAATTAAAAAACAACCGATCAGCCGAACTAAAAGGTCCTGGGAGTGAACAGAAACCCAGTGCGGGCTCAGGTGCAACAGGCATACACTGGCCCAAGTCCGATACCCCTCGGGGTATACCAACGATAGTTCAAATTGCATGCTGATTTCTAATGCTCATTTCCTGTCAAAAACATAGGTATGTGTCTCCCGACCGTGTGACCTTGTGGTGCAATTTATCTTGCTTCAAACGAAGGATACTTCAAGGGTATACCCCACCGCAGTGGTCAGTCTGCATCCGCTGCCGACCCACCTGCCTGGTGGAAGAGATGATCATTTGTGTCTAGCCAAGCTGAGGCTTCCGCCGCCGTTTCAAAGAACTGTACCCTGTCCCCTGCCACTATTCGGAGCTTGGCAGGATACAACATTGCATAGTTGGCCCTCAGGCGCTGCAGTCGCTTCTTCACCTCCCCAAATTTAGCCCTGCGTCTCTGCACCTCCGCCGAGAAGTCTGGGTAGAAGGATACTCTTACTCCATTAAACTGGATATTGCGTTTTTCTCTAGCCAGTCGCAGGATAACCTCCTTGTCCTTAAAGTTAAGGAGTTTGGCCAACATGGTGCGGGGCGGATTGCCCGGAGGCAATGGCCTAGGAGGCACTCTGTGTGCGCGTTCCACTGAGTAAAAGGGGGTAAAGACATCTTTACCAAATATCTCTAGCAACCAGCCCTCCACAAACGCCGTAGGGTCTCTGCCTTCCGTTTTTTCTGGAAGACCCACTATGCGGACATTGCTCCTTCTCAAACGATTCTCAATGTCCTCATTTCTAATTTCATTGGCAGCGGCAATCCTGGCAGTGACCTGCATATCTCTGATAAGGGGGGCCATCTTGTCTTCCACTTCACTGACCCGACCCTCCACCGCAGTGGTGCGTTCCCGGATCTTCTGGATGTCATGGCGGATCAGCCCTACCTCCTCCTTCAGCCCTCCAAAGTGCACCTGCAGAGTTTCCACAGAGGTCGTGCATTTATTTACAGCTCTAAGAATTTCTGCCAGGGTGGGTTGTTCAATGTCTCCCTCCTCCTCCTCCTCCACCATGTCTGGTGAGGACTGACCTGAGGCCTGCTGTAGTGACTGCATGGAGGATTCCTCTGTGTGCTGTGGGCAGAGGATAGCTGGAATAGCTTCCAGGTCCTGCTCAGCAGATCGCCCCCCACACTGTTCAGTTTTTGTGTATAGTATGTCATATCCTTAGGGCCATCTTTCCCCTGTGCTTTGGGGGTTTTGGGTGCTTGCTTACCCGGGTCCTTCTTGTCCCCTCGTGTGCGCTGCTGCGCCGCGGCGCCATTTTGGCTGACCTGCATGTCGTCTCCCTTCTGCTGGTTGCGCGTCAGCATGCCGGTTTTAGAAGCTGGCGGTGGGCTCAGGATGTGCCTGGGTCTTTCGGGATACTGCTGGTGGGCTCCGGTGCCGGTTTCAGCAAGTGGTTCGGCCGGGAGAAGGATCACTAAAGGATACACTCAGGGAGCTCTGTGAGACACGTCCGCTCACATGCCGCTCTTGGCCACGCCCCCGTCACACACACATGAACTTTAATGGCATCCCAGTCTTAGTCCGTAGGGTTCGGTATTGAGTTGGCCCACCCTTTGCAGCTATAACAGCTTCAACTCTTCTGGGAAGGTTGTCCACAAGGTTTAGGAGTGTGTCTATGGGGATGTTTGACCATTCTTCCAGAAGCGCATTTGTGAGGTCAGGCACTGAAGTTGGATGAGAAGGCCTGGCTCGCAGTCGCCGCTCTAATTCATCCCAAAGGTGTTCTATCGGGTTGAGGTCAGGACTCTGTGCAGGCCAGTCAAGTTCCTCCACCCCAAACTCGCTCATCCATGTCTTTTATAGACTAAGGTTTGTGCACTGGTGCGCAGTCATGTTGGAACAGGAAGGGGTCATCCCCAAACTGTTCCCACAAAGTTGGGAGAATGAAATTGTCCAAAATGTCTTGGTATGCTGACGTCTGAAGAGTTTCCTTCACTGGAGCTAAGGGGCCAAGCCCAACCCCTGAAAAACAACCCCACACCATAATCCCCCCTCCACCAAATCATTTGGACCAGTGCACAAAGCAAGGAGTGGGTTCCCCCCAGGCAAACCCACCCTTAATTTATCCACTGCTATATATGCTCCATTTGGGAAATCTCAAAAATATAGAGTTAGGACAGCAGTATACAGAGGTACCTTGACGTGGGCACTACGGCTTATTTATTTTATTACATGTACTTATATAGCGTCATCAATTTACACAGCGCTTTACTGTACATACACATAATAGGGCCAATTTAGACAGGAGTCAATTAACCTACCAGCATGTCTTTGGAATGTGGGAGGAAACTGGAGTACCCGGAGGAAACCTACGCAGGCACAGAGAGAACATGAAAACCCCAGGCAGGTAGGGCCATGGTTGGGATTCAAACTGATGTCCCTAGGCGGAAGTGCTAACCACTTAGCCACTGTGCTGTCCCACTTCCAGATATATGTGCAAATGTGTGCAACTAAACCGTCTGTTTTTAACATGAATTGTTAGACAGGGCCAATTTGGTTTGTTTGCAGGCTAGCTGGTAAGTGTGCTGGGGAATGTTTGTTTGTGATATGTGTTGCCTTCCATGTTCACCTTACTGCAAAGACCAGTAATAAATTGTGGTGGTTGTCATCTTTTGGTATCAAGCTAAGTACACACAGGCTGAAGATCATCCGATACCCAACAGTTCAACAGGAACCGGCCGACATTCAGTCAGTGTGTACAGCGGTCCTTCTGACAGAAGCCAGTCAAACAACCGGCTTTTGACAAAAGGGATATGCTGCAAAACCAGCATCCGATCAGTGCTGGCAGCCAATGGCTGTGAGCGTTGCTGAGTGTTCTGCCAGGGGGGGGCAGTCCCCCCGGTCAAAACGCAAAGTCACAGCGGGGAAGATGGCAGCACTAACATCGCTTTACATGTGTACCCAACCTAACATGCTCCTCTATACCTGGAGGAATTGTTTCCACTCTTGTTGATTGAACAGAGAAGCGGGTGAGCAAATAAATGGCAAACACGTGTTGCTGGGGAAAGGGGGCTTTGCTCTGTATACCTGCTGTGGACATTAGAAAAAGTTCCTACTATGCCAGAAAGACAATAGACAACAATGGGACGCCGGCACCGGGATGCATGTAACACCTGCGCATCTCTGTAGCGGTAGAAAATAGCCCTGCATGGGGCATGCAGCTAATCAACCAGTGTGAACAGGCCATAAAATGATGCCAGGGTTCAGAAGCGGCTCTAGGCTTTGTGAGGCCTTAGGCAAAACTTAGACATGAGGCCCCACTCACGCCCATAATGGGAAAAGTAATTCAAGCAAGAAAAATGGCTGCAGAAAATGTACGGCTCTAGCACACAGGTGATGAGCACCACTTCCAGGGCACCCTCCTCACCCATCAGACATATTCAGCCAATGCAAGAGGGGGGAGAGAGGGGGAGGTGAGAAAGAGAGAGGGGTAATAGAGAGATCCGATGACGCTGACATTAGTATTGATCACAGGCAAATTAGGTGGCCGCGAGGCCCCTGTGAGTGCGAGGCCTTAGGCGACCGCCTAATTTGCCTAATTAGAGAGCCGCCTCTGCCAGGGTTGACATCAACATGAGGACATGGTGCTTTGGGGGGAGCAGAGCTCTCCTGTCCCAAAGCACCTCCCCATGTTGAGGGCATGTGGCCTGGCATGGTTCAGGAGGGAGGACGCTCGTTTGTCCCCTTTCTTTTCTGACCTGCTGGGCTGCATGCTCGGATAAGGGTCTGGTTCCCCTCAAAATTCATAACAAACCTGAAGGGCCTGGTATAGGTTGGAGGGGAAACCCATGCGTTTGTTTACCGATTTTTTTAATGCCAGAAATTCTTGTTTTTACATTCAGCTGTCAGCGGGGAACCCGGCTGACAGCTGCTGACTTGATCAATTGTTAAGGATTTGGCGGACGGCTTCCCGGCCTGCTCCTTAACAACCAGCTATACACAGTTTGTAATGGGGGAAAAAAAAAAACCGCAAAACCCATGTAAAAACGGAACACTTGCATTTTTGGTGCGGGTTTATTGAAGTCTATTACACACAAAATGCAATCTGCTGCGGGAAAGAAATCCCTGACCCTTTCCAAAAACGCGCTGGATGAAAAATGCATAGATGTGAACGTGTACCATAGGAAACCATGTTTAATGGACTGTAGCGCGTTTCTGCAAACTGCAAAATGCACTAAAAAACACATGGGTGTGAACCTAGGGGTGACCAGTGAGATGTTACTGTGGAAGTTCAGTACTAAGCTAGCTATGATGTGCAGGTTCTGTGATCAGACATTTGGCTACAGTACATATCTGTTCAATGCTCTGGCCAGTGAGTGACCCAACCTAATTGACCATAGACAGGACTTACCTACAGTACCCTTCATCACTTACCTTTCCTCTCCACCGTCTTGTCCCAGAATGTCTTAACTTCCTCCTTGCATCGTTCTTCCTCCTTTTTAACCAGAGTCACTGTGTCTGGATTGGTGTTTAGGAGGGTCGCAAATTTTTCTGCAACAGTCTCCATCTCTTCGATACAACCGAATGGACATGGTACAAACGTTTCATTCTCTTCATCATAATTCAGGATAACTTGGCGGTTCAAACTAAACTCAGTACCAAATGTAATATTTCCTTGCCTGTGATCACTGAATGTGCACTGGGAAACTTTTTGCATCAAGTAACCTGCAGAAACAATGCAAAATATGATGGACTTATAATGATAAGGCCTCATGGACAGGCATAAAATATACCAAGTGTTCTCAAAATCCCGAGGTGCGGCAGGTGAGCATACAGCCAGCCATAGAAATGAATGGCTCTGCAGTAGAGCTGCATGATTAATCGTTAAAAAAATCACGATCTCGATTCAACCCTCCCTCACAATCTTAATACAGCATTTCCTCGATTCAGTGCAGAGTTCTCTGCTCACAGCTGACAGCTGTCAAAAAAAACAGGCAGCCTGCCAAGTTTAACACATTATCAGCGCTGGGAGAGAACTATAAATATTGTGGGGTTTATTTACTAAAGCTGAAAAGTGCATTATCAGGCTCACTTCTGCATAGAAACCAATCAGCTTCCAGGTTTTATTGCCAAAAGCGTAATTGAACAAGGTGGGGCTATAAGCTGATTGGTTTTTATGCAGAAGTGAGCCTGATTTTGCACGTTCCAGCTTTAGTAAATAAACCCCTGTATCATTTAGTTCTTTTAGATCAAAGGGATGAACTTCGGTCTGTAAATGAGGTCAGTTTAACCACAAGACTAAACCTTTTTCTGACACTTGTTGCTTACAAATTAAAATCTGTATTTTTTTGCTAGAAAATTACTTAGAACCCCCAAAAATTATATATATATATATATATATTTTTAGCAGAGACCCTAGAGAATAAAAAGGCTGGTTGTTATATTTTATGCCACACTGTATTTGCGCAGCTGTCTTTTAAACGCATTTTTTTTGGAAAAAATACACTTTAATGATTTAAAGAAAAATCTAAACAGTAAAGTTAGGTTAATTTTTTTGTATAATGTGAAAGGTGATGTTACGTGATACTAGACATGTGCACTGCCGAAAAATTCTTTTTTTTTTCGTTTTAGTTTTTTTGCATTTTTCGGAAATTCGGAAGTTTGGGAAATTCAAAAAAATCATTTTTTTTCATTTTCGTTTTTTTGCTTTTTTCGGAAATTCGGGAAATTCGAACAATTCGTTTTTTTCGTTTTCATTTTTATTTTTTTTTTGCTTTTTTCGTAAATTCGTAAATTCAGGAAATTCGAAAAATTTATTTTTTTGTTTTCGTTTTTTTGCTTTTTTCTGAAATTCGGGAAATTCGTAATTCCGAATTTCCGAATTTCCAAAAAAAAAACGAAAAAACCAAATTTTTTTGAATTTCCGAAAAAAGCAAAAAAACTAAAAAACCAAATTTCCGATTTTCGGAAATTCTAAAAATTTGGAATTCGGAAAATCAACTTTCCAAATTTCCCATTTTCGAATTTTAAATTTTCGAATTTTGCAATTTCGAATTTTCGAATTTCCGAATTTTTTTGAATTTCCGAAAAAAGCAAAAAAACTAAAAAACCAAATTTCCGATTTTCGGAAATTCTAAAAATTTGGAATTCGGAAAATCAACTTTCCAAATTTCCCATTTTCGAATTTTAAATTTTCGAATTTTGCAATTTCGAATTTTCGAATCTCGAATTTTCGATATTTCCAATTTTCGAATTTTCGAAATTCCGAAATTCGAAAATTCGAAAATCCAAAATTCCGAATTTTGGAAATTCGGAATATCGAAAATCCGAATTTCCGAAATTCGTAAATTCGAAATTTCGGAAATCCGAAAATTTGTAGATTGAAAAATTCGGAAATCCGAAAATTCGGAAATTGAAAAATTCGGAAAATCGGAAATTCAAAATTTTGGAAATCCGAAAATTGGGAAATTTTAAAATTCGGAAATTCAGAAGTTTCGGAATTAACGAATTTCTCTAAATTCGTGAAAAACGAATTAGAAACTAAACGAATTGCACATGTCTACGTGATACTAATTTTAGCTAGAATCGTGCAGCTCTACTATACAATTGTGTTCAAAATAATAGCAATGTGTTTAAAAAATTAAGAGTTAAGCTCAAAATCCTTCTAATAACTTTTATTTTCATACACACAAGTGTTTTTGGGAACACTGCACAGTCTATTCCAAATCGAAACATTAGGAAAAATTTCTCAAATGTATTACTCTACAGAAAGTGAAGAAAAGGGAATATTAGGCTTTTCCAAAAAATAAATAAATAGCTGTGTCTGCATTTTTCCTTACAAACTCTAACATTTACTGTATAAAATGAAGAATGCTTGAAGATTTAGCTTTCCTGTGAATCACTGAACTGATATTTAGTTGTATAAGCACTGCTTCAGAGATCTGCTTCACATCTGTGTGGCGTGGAGTCAACCAACTTCTGGCACCTGTGAAGAGGTATCCCAGCCCAGGACGTTTCCCTACATTCCATAATTCCTCTGCATTTCTTGGTTTTACCTCAGAAACAATATGTTTGATGTCACCCCACAAGTTTTCTATTGGATTAAGTGGAGCTCCACCCTATTTCAACACATGAGCTCATTCATACCGCAGCCTGCAATACATGTGAAAACGGAAGGTCCTGTCTCTATGAAGTGCGGGTAGTCTGCGGGTAGTTCGTCACTTCCTGTAACCGCAATGTGTCCTGGGAGCTTTTGTCATTGCTCCCAGGAGTCATTGCAGAGGCTTCCTCTGAGTTATTGCGGGATTTTGTAAAGCGCGACGCCGCTGTCTCGTCACATCAGGCTCCCCATCACACATTGCCCAGGAAGTGACGTTCCGTCACCGCCATCTTGCTACTCCCCACACTCCTGCACAGTAATGATAGAGTGAGAAGGGGGCAAGCAGTGTAGCAAGATGGTGGCGACGGGACGTCACTTCCGGAGCAATCTGTGATAGGAAGCCGAATGTGACGAGACATCGATCGTTGTGATTGCAAGGAAATGAGTGCTTGTGGGATTCACAGTGCCCACAAGCAAAATGGAAACACCGTTAGACAGATAATATAACTTACAATTTTAGATGGAATCGGACAGTGGATGCTTTGAAACAGCGGAATAGTGAGTACTATTTTAATATGGCATAAACAAATGAATGACCAAAAAAAATAAAAATACGTATGGCCGTGGGAGATCCGCTTTAAGGTTTCAGGGTTTCTGGGGACTGGACTGGCTCCTCCATAACGTTAGTCTTGATGGTATGGAACCAAGATGCTGCACGCTTACTGGTGTGTTTGGGGTCATTGACATGTTAAAACACCCATTTCAAGGGCATTTACGCTTCGGCATAAGGCAACATGATCTCCAAGTATTTTGATGTATTCAAAAACTGATCCATGGTCCCTGGTATGCGATAAATAGGCCCACCCCCATAGTTTGAGAAACAACCCCATATCATGATGCTTGCACCACCAAGCTTCACTGCCTTCACAGTTTACTGTAGCTTGAATTCAGTGTTTGGGGGTCGTCTGACGAATTGTCTGCTGCCCCTAGACCCCAAAAGCCAAATCTTTCTTTCATCAGTCTACAAAAAGTTGCACCATTTCTTTTTAGGCCAGTCAATGTGTTCTTTGGCAAATTGTAACCTCTTTAGCACATTTTTTTTCTAACAATGGGACCTTGCGGGGGCTTCTTGCCGATAGTATGGCATCACATAGACGTCTTCTAATTACTACAGTACTCAGAGGTAACTTTACACCATCTTTCACCACCCTGGAGATGATCATTGGCTGAGTCTTTGCCATTTTGGCTATTCTTCGATCCATTCGAATGGTAGTTTTCTGTTTTCTACCACGTCTTTCTGGTTTTGGTTGCCTTTTTAAAGCATTTGAGATCATTTTAGCTGAGCTGCCTATCAGTTTCCATACTTCTTTATGTTTTCCCCTCTCCAATCAACTTTTTAAACAAAGTACGCTGTTCATCTGAACAATGTCTGGAATGACCCATTTTACTCAGAGAGAAATGCACTATATCCAGCATGTCCAAAATTTGGCTGGTGGTATATTTTCTTGGGGGCGGCAAACAGTGCACCAGACGCATGGATTTCAATGGGGGATGTTTTTTTTTTTGACGCACGTGATTAGAACCAGAGGTTTTAATAGGCTTTAAAAAAGGGTGGGCCGGGTAGTTGTGTGACAATAGCGAATGAATATTCGCTATTTTCACGCTGATTCGCCTCCCAGACAATCAGGAAGCGGGTCTGAGACCTGTTTCCCAATTGTCCGAAAGGAGAAGCGTTCCAATTGACTGCTGTGGAGGAGGGAGAAGACGGAAGCTACCATGATGCCTGCTGAGGAGAGCAGGGGAATGAGAAGCCACCGCCCGTCGCCCAGGTGAAGCGCTGCCCACTTAGATGGGGTAAGTGCTTCAGTGCTCCTGATAATCTGACAGACCGGCCAGGGGGTGGGGGGGTTATGTGGGCTACCCAACCAACCGGGGGGTGGTTATGGGTGCACTGTTTGCCGGCTCCCCAAAAACATTACCACCAGCTGCCACTGATGTACTAGACTAACAAATTATTGTCGAACTCCAGCTAACACACTTAATAAGCAGTTACAGCAACAGTTTTTTTTGTTCCATTTTACATTAATTATTAATATTTTTAATATATTTTTAATATTTTAATATTAATTAATTATTAATTAAGATTAACATTGTAAGCACCCATGCCAATATTAAATGGTTTGTCTCAACCCTATAACTGCCACTTTGTCTGGATTGTTTGTTCAGTTAAAAGGAGATTGAAAAATAACAGACTTAATGGCCGGATCATTCGGAGATAATAAAAAAGCCTTTAAAAGTTTTAAAAAAACGAATGCAGCCATCACATCAAAGAATTGGTCAGATACTATATAATATGTTTTTGTTTTTGGCCTTAATATACTTTGAGACCAGAAAGAAAAGTAAGTATGTATTCTTCTTTGGATAGAATAAGAAATGTTTCAAATTCTTTGAGTTTTCTTGTATGTGTCCTTTTCTGTTACAGACACAACAGGAAGTTTAAATCCATAACGAGTGTCTCCATTAGGTCCCTTTAAATTTGCCACCCAGCGGGCGCGTGCGCGCTGCCGCGTGCCTTGTGAGTGCGCCTGTGGATCCCGGGACCTCGATGTTCCTGGGCGGCCTGCGATTGCGGTCGGCAAAGGCAGAACAGGGGGATGCCTTTGTAAACAAGGCATTCCCCTGTTCTGCCTAGTGACATGTCAGGGATCTACTGTTCCCTGTGATCAGTGACATGTCAAGGTAGCTCCTCCCCTTAACAGTTAGAATCACTCCCTAGGACACACTTAACCCCTTCAGCGCCACATAGTGGATAACCCCTTCACTGCCAGTGTAATTTTCACAGTAACCAGTGCATTTTTATAGCACTGATCGCTGTAAAAATGACAATGGTCCCAAAAATGTGTCAAAAGTGTCCAATGTGTCCGCCATAAAGTCGCAGTCATGATAAAAATCGCATATCGCCGCCATTACTTGTAAAGAAAAAAAATAATTATAAAAATGCCATAAAACTACCCCCTATTTTGTAGACGCTATAACCTTTGCGCAAACCAATCAATATACGCTTATTGCGATTATTTTTTTTACCAAAAATATGTAGAAGAATACATATCGGCCTAAACTGAGAAAAAAATTGTTTTAAAAAAAAAAAAAAAAGGGATATTTATTATAGCAAAAAGTACAAAATATTGCTTTTTTTTTCAAAATTGTCGCTCTATTTTTGTTTATAGCGCAAAAAATCAAAATTGCAGAGGTGATCAAATACCACCAAAAGAAAGCTCTATTTGTGGGAAAAAAAGGACGTCAATTTTGTTTGGGAGCCACGTCGCACGACTTGTCAGTTAAAGCGGCGCAGTGCCTAATCGCCAAAAGTGCTCTGGTCTTTGGCCAGCCAAATGGTCCGGGGGTGAAGTGGTTAAACAAGAAATAAATCTCAAGTGATAAATTATTACAAAAACAATATTCAGTAACACACGGAAATTCAGTTTCAGGATTACTCTGGTGAATGGAATTGTTACATTAACTTATAAATACTGTTTTTGTGCAAAGAAAGCAAAATGAAGAAGTGAGTACACTACCTGTTGTGGATGGCCAGAACGAGCCGTATATCAGGAGCAATGCAAGAAAAGCTGAGCTCATCTCTGCAGAGATGTCTGATTCTCAACTGAACTGAAACCCAAAGTTTGTTAGTCAGTCCTGAAATCTGCAGCCAATGAAAAATCAGGAGGAGATGACATTGCCTGTTACTAGGTAAAGAGTTGCTTTTAATTTTAAGGGACTTTTTGCTTTAATGGGTAATTTCACTTTCATGGAAAAATAGCAAATAAAAAAAAGATAGCATATGTATAGCGCTACCCCCACAGGAGCTTCTGTAAATTGCCCAGGTTCTTTTCCCCTGTAGTTGCCCCACAACCTGGCACATGATCACAGTCACTCTTTAGCTCAATAACAAGTCCAGGGGTGTTCATTTTGGTGTTTTTATTTTTGGGGTAACTTGAATAGGGTTAGGGAGTTTGAATGGGATACTCCAAAAAAAAAAACTAAGATGAGGACAGTGAAGTTCCTTCTGTAAAACTAAAGCAAATGTCCTTGAAAAAAAGCAAACCGTGGACTTGGCTTTGTAATAGAAACAGTTAAAGGACAGAAGCTTCTTTCTTTGAGCAATCCGTGTCCCTTCACAGAGAACTAGATAGACTGAACTCTTCAGGACACCAGCCGATTTCCCCTTTACACAAACACACAGCTGACTCTCTAGCACCAGAGGGGTGGCAGCGGGCCAAAAGTCTCTAAGAACTGTCACAGCAGTCTGTACTCACAAATGTCCTAGGAAAGTTGGTTGCCTCCTTCTAACTTCCATGCAACACCTTTCTCCAGTGATACTAGACTAGAGCTTCAGACGACAGCCCCTCAGTCAGCTCTCTGTAATTTTAGCATTCAGGTCACTCAGTAAACCCAGCTGAGGCCTCACAAACAGTAATCACATGGCAGGGCTGCCCAGAGGGCAGAAAGTCCTCAAGGCTGAACTTATACTTACCCAATAGCTCTGTGTCTCAAGAGTTTTTATACAGACTCCCAGCAGCCTTCAGGGCCACCCTCCCTGGGATTGGCCAGGGCTGTATAAATTATCTTGCTGCTATTTGCATTGCTCCACACCTATGTTCCAGAGAGTTCTACAGTTCTCTGGAAAGCAGAGGAAACAATCAAACCAGCAGCAACTGCAACACTGAGCAGACTTAACTAGTCACATGCAGCTGCACCGATTACAGTGAGCATAACTAAATTTACCTAACACGCAATTGGAGCCACACTGATTACAGTGATTGCCTTAAAGGAGAAGTCCAGCCTGAGCTTGTTTGGCTGGGCTTCTCTTAACGGTCACAGGAGTGCAATTAGTTTTGCACTCCTGTGACCCGTTTTCAGCAGAGGGCAGTCTGAATTCCGCTCTCTGCTGACGTCACACAGATCAGTCCGGGCACGGTGTCATCCCGACTCTGGAAGTCTGGATCCGCCTGGTACCTGGACTGGTAGCCGTCTCAGTCGCTCCCTGCCCCTCCACAGCTCTGCGCTCCAATGAGCGTGAAGGAGCAGAGCAGGAGAGCTGAAAGAACCGAGCCATCGGCAATGTTTGATCGCTCAGTTCTCAGTGCAGAGACACCGGGGGACCGATGCTGCATCCACCTAGATAAGTATGATTGGGTAAAAAAAAGCCAAACCCATACTTTTCTTTTACAAATGGGTAGTGAAGCACATGCAAGGGAAACCATGTCAGCAAATACATTACCCCTACATGGATCAGCCAAATATTTTAAGGTTCACTTCACAGAGATGCTATGTAATAGAACAACACAAAATTAGGTACCTGCCTACAAGAATGTACCTTCTATCTCTCTTTTCCATGTCACCTCTCAAATATAAGTGTAGCGGGGTCTTTAAATTTAGTTGGGATGCACCTGGGTAATAGTATGACCCAGGTGTGTAGATTATAAGAGGTTTTGGACTATTTGTGTTCGTGGAGGACTGGGGGTGTATTATTCTCCTTGGCCTGTGGGTGGCAGGGTACCCGCAGGCTCAAGGTAGAATCACCACCGCAGTGCTATCCTTTTTGTCCCTTTCCGGAGATGGTACGGCAAGGGCGGGGAACCTGCCGTGACGTTGAGGGAGGGGATAAAAGGGGGAGACGCCCTAACCACGAGGTCTTCGGGATCTTTTCTTCACGCGCCCAGGCACCTTAGGCCTGGGTGCGGGCGGTTCGGAGTTTCGGCCCAGGCGCCCTAGGCCTGACCGGAACGGAGTTGGAGTCCATCCCAGGCACCTTCAGCCTGGGGTGAGGTAGTAGATCGGAGGCCTGGGGCCCAGTGACTTCGACTGGGTCCCGCAAGGGTGAAGTGGTCCGAGGGTCCCTGAGGTGGACGGGGCCCATGTCTGAGGTGAGGAGGCCGGGGAGGTCACCCGTCCGGAGAGTCCGGAGCAGCATCAACCTGGTGACAGATGGGCCTCCGGTAACTCCCTTGGAGGGACATCTTCCCCTGATAGGGGCTACAGCGCAGCGAAGGTACTCCTATCTACGTTCTCTTGAGTTGCTGGTAGAGACTCACAAGTTCTAAGTTCTTTCAAAAATCAAAGCTATGATAACCGCTGGTGAAATCACAGTGGTTTAGATTATGAATCAGGATAGTGCCTCGACCTGCTCATCCCACCGTGTCGAACTGTTATAGAGTTTCAACCAGTTGGCTACTGAAGCACTGTTTATTGTGAACCTTACAATAAAACAAGAGTTGGACTGTGATCGGTGTGTGGTACTCTGGTTAATGGGAGAAAAGGGGAGTGTCAGCACAGCAGGACTGGGTCCATAACTAAGACACGCTGGTCCGAGGAAAACTTCTGATACTGGCCTTCACCTCACCCACAGCTATGGGGAGGACATGGGCTGTAGCGCATCTCACCCTGTCGTATGAAATACCCCTAGACAAGAGAGATGGGGTGAGGCCGCTACATAAGCTTTTTCTACTAGTCTCAAAATTCCTGTTCTAGGGTGGCTACATTCATTCTCCATGCCCGCTGCTGCTTGTAAACATAGCCACCATTTCCTGCTTGCCCCTGAGATGGACTACACATCTTTGTGTGGATGCATTCGACACCAGCACGTAACATCCAAAAGGTCCTCCCTTCGTCTTTACGACCACCCAAATATCTCTGCCCCAGACTCCTAATTGACGGCCATTACATGAAAACAGAACACACCTGTTCCACCATCAACCTGCCCATATCTCACCACCCTCTGGCATTTCTCAGCTTTATTTAGGCACATGTGAAGGTTCTCTGAACTATGGTAATTGTAGTATGCGTAAAGCAGAGCTTGCGACCAGAAATAATGGGATTGCTTGCTCTACCATAACAGTGGTAGGGTGCATCAGTGCAGGATCAGGAGCTCACACAGGATGTATAAAAAAGCCTAAAATCAGCGGTAAGAGATTTAAAAAAAAAAATCTAAAAAACTGAGCTGTGGCATACTTGATATTTCAGTACAATTGATGTGTAGCGGCCTCACCCTCTCTCTCCCCTTTATCTTCTGATTATTTGGCTTGGGTCTAGGGGACCGGGAGTCTGAGAGTGTGGCGCACCACCAGCTCTTATCCTCGTGTGTGCAGAGGAACGAGCTATGATCTTTTACCTTCAGGTCTGTGTTCCTGTCCGGAGCCTCCGCTTTTCTTGAGGATGATTTCCTACCATCCACCCAGGTGGAGATAGAACCTTTTACTTCCAGTAACTCAAGTTCACACTATATAAAGTCCAACACTTATTTATTCTTTCAGAGCAACAAATAGTCCTTTTAGAGCAGACAGGTTGGATCACGAACAGACAAGGTGGGGAGGAAGGTCCAGGCGCAATCTTTCAATAATGTTGAACTGTCAGAGCTTCACAACAGTTATGGCCCACGGTCGCTGCCACCGACCGTGAATTGGTCTCTGCCACCGACCGGGTGAATTGGAATTTAGGCTTCTGCCACCGACCTGGGTTTTAGTTGGACCGCTGCCACCGGTCATAAGAACGTGGATTACCTTCTTAAGTTACGGCCCCTGTCAGGGAGAAACATCCATCTGGACGGTCACCAGAGGCCTCCGCCGTCACCAGCCAATGCTGCGCTGGGTCTTCGGGAAGGTCACCTCTCTGGTCCCCCTTGCCCTAGATTCGGGTCCCCTCACTTGGAGGGCCCCTAGGAATCCTCCATCCCATGCGGGACCCAGTCGAAGGTACTGGGCCCCAGGCCTTCTCTGAAGTACCTCACCCCAGGCTTAAGGTGCCTGGGATGGAACTCACATCCCTCGCACCCAGGCCAAGGGCACCCGGGTGCGGACGAACAACAGCAGCCCCCAGGCTGAAGGTGCCTGGGGCTCGGACCTTGTGTGCAAGATGTCTGCCCCTTTATATGCTCTCCCGGCAGGCACAGCAGGTTCCCCGCCCCGCCGTACTACTGCCGCGAGAGGACAAAAAGGGCACAGCCCTCCAATGGTGGTTCAACCCCGGCCTGAGGCGACAGCGCCACCCAGAGGCCACAGGGAACTGGACACCATTGATATCTTCCTCGAATCAAAATAGGCCATAATCTCTAACAATTGGTGTATCTGGGCCTAGTTACCACCCAGATACTTCCCCTAAATATGACACCCCGCTACAGATGTAAAAAGAAAAGGTGAGTTTAGTGTCATTGTAACCTTCTGTTCCCCCAAGATGTGTTTGTATGGAAGGAAGCCATACTTGATCTAGGGAGAACTGTGCCTAAGGTCAGATAAGAATAATAATATGGAAACTATACAGCCGTGGCCAAAAGCTTTGAGAATGACACAAATATTAATTTTCACAAAGTCTGCTGCTTTAGTGTTTTCAGATATTTTTGTCAGATGTTACTATGTTATACTGAAGTATAATTACAAGCATTTCAGTTTATGCAAAGAGACAATATTTGCAGTGTTGACCCTTCTTTTTCAAGACCTCTGCAATTAGGGTGAACACATTTCCAAACTCCCATTCAGGGAACCCCCCCCCCCCCCAAAAAAAAGGTGATTTTTGACATATATTTTTGCAGATTTTTGGGGCAGGGGCGTATGAAATCAGCGGGCCTGTGTGCAAGATTTTGGTGGGACCTTCCTGAGATACAAATGAAATCCTCTGTATCCGGACTAAGGGTCTGATTATACCAGAATGCTGTGAGGGAATCCTGCGTTTTGTGTGCATTTCAAAATGCACTCCAATAGCGATCTGTAGTGGGTGTCAACTTAACCTCTTTACACTTTGCCTCCTGGCACACGTGATCTGAAAACTCCTAAGCGCTTGCAGCGATCGCAAGCTTTCGGTTAGATGTAGGGTTGCCACCTTTTCTCCAAGTCAAACCCCAACACTTTAGCAGCACCCAGCTATTTTTTTTTTTTATAGTATAAACTATAAATAGATATTGCTATTAAATAACATTTCTAATCATATAAAGTTAATAACAAGAGTCCCCTTTTACATCAGAGTCCACAGAGTTCCCCTTTTACATGTGAACTGTCAGAGTTCCCTTTCACTGTAAGGGGGGACTCTGCAGACTCTGATGTAAGGGAGAACTCTGGGGACTCTAACATAAGGGCTGCTCTGGGAACCCTGATTCAGGGGGAACACTGAGGACTCTGATGTAAGGGGGAACACTGTGGCCTCTGGTGTAAAGGGGAACTCTGATGTAAGGGGAGCTCTGAGAACCCTGATTTACAGTACCTCAGTGTACTCACTCAGACAGGAGAGAGAAGGGGGAGACTTCAGTCACAGACAGGGATGGATGGTGAGCTCACTCACCCCTTGGCAGTCAGCACCTCTCATCCAGATGTATCTGAGGCTGCTGGACTTCAAATTTCTGGCCCCCAACTTTCCTTTTCTGAGGCACAGCACCGGGGATTGGAGTGTGGGCAGACCCAGAGGGGTAGGGGTGGAAGGAAGAGGAGCAGATCGACCCCTTTCTCCTCTCCCTTTTGTGTGTGTGTGTCGGGGATTGTTAGTGCTGGCTTTGGGCAGCGTGAAAGAGAGTGTAAAGAGCCCTCAGCTTAGACAACTGCAGCCAGCAACACAGCTGGGAAGCCATAGTCCAGTCTGAATCATGTGTCAGGGTTTCAGGCAGTCTGAAACCCGGACGCATGATTCCAAACCCAAACTTTCCGGGTGAATCCCAGACAGGTGGCAACCCTAGCTCTGTATCTGGAGTTCTATGCTCGCAGCAGTCATAGAGCTCTGATGAATACACAGGGAGAGCGGTGTTCTCCCTATGTAGTCTGTAAGAGTAAGTTATCGGTTTGACAGCTCAGGTCCTGCTTTGCATTCATTTACAAATGATGGCTAATTCACACATAGGGGTTGATTTACTAAAGGCAAATAGACTGTGCACTTTGCAAAGTGGAGTTGCCCTCTGCAAATGCAGTTATTTCAGAGCTTAGAAAATGAACAGAAGCTTTGCTGACTGCCATCATCCAATCACGTGCAAGCAAAAATGCTGTTTTTTTTTTCCTTACACGTGATTGGATATTCTTTGGAAAGTGAAGCATTACCTCATTTACTAAGCTCTGGAGCAACTGCACTTGCAGAGTGCAACTGCACTTTGCAAAGTGCACAGTCTATTTGCCTTTAGTCATTATGCCCCATTTTGCAGTGACAGACGTTTTACTGCATTGTAATGTCTGTGACCACAAGGACACATGAAAAACAATTGTTTCCTGTGTGTCCCATTCACACTGCAATGCAGCCTAGGGCTGTGCTGTAGCATGCTGCAATAAAATGCAGACATGCTCGCATGGCGCTGTATGGCAGCTCAGCACATCGCATTGCTGTACATCAGGGGTGCCCAACCAGTGGCCTAGGGGCCACATGTGGCCCGCGGAGCCCTCTGATGTGGCCCCAACCTCCTGCTCTGGGATGGCTGGTTGGCAAGCCCAGATTGCAGGTTGCCGACCTGCCATCCCACAGCATCAGTGTTGTAAATGAAGCCGGCGGTTGAGGAAGCAAGCGGCTTTTCAGAAAGTGCACCACACCTGCAGGATATAATAGACGTCTATGGCAAAGTGCAGCTAACCGCCAGGAAAACCTCGGGTACACATTGTGGGAAGACCACAGACCATCAGTGTACAAGCAGCCCTAGGCCCCTTTCATGCGAGCGGTCCGTCCCAATCGGACCCTCCATTTACCTCTATGGAGCAAAAGATGTAAACAGACTTTTGTCCGTTTACACCCGCCTATCTCCAATCCGATCTGTTAAAAAAAAAAACAGAAGTGGATCCCTCCCCTTCCATCTGATTGGATCAGATGGCCCATAGAGTAGATTGGGCTGTGTCTGTTTTGCATATGCAGACTGGGCACAGACCTGTCATCTGCCCGCTCCACTTATTGTGGCCCACAACTGGTTACACACGGGACGTTGTTCAACCTCTCCTGAACGATTTAACTTGACAGCTAGATACCAGTGTCTAAAAACGGCCGGTTAGCCGCGTTTACATGCCGCGTTTAGCTGCGTTTGCGTCTAGAAGCATTTGGAAAAAAAAATATATTTTTTTTGTTAAAATTAAAAACGTCTGTAAACGAAACGCTGCTAAACGCGAGTAGCCGCGTTTGGCGCTTCAACTGCCTCTAAACACAGCTTCTGAATGCATTTTTTTAGGTTCAAGAAAAAGCCTCTAAACTCAACTGCCTAGAAACGACTATAAACGACCCTGTGTACATGTACTGATAAGATACCATAGAGCATAGTTGCCAACAGTCCCAAATTTCCCGGGACAAGCACGATTTTTGGACCCTTGTCCCGAATTGGGCTTGTCCCGATTCGGGACAAGCCCAATTCTTTTTGTCCCGGTAAATTCTGAATGTTTAGGGCTTAAAACGGCGGCGGCTACACCAAAATGGCCGCCACCCCCGCCACAAGTGTTCTTTTCTCTGACCTCTAGTGTGAGGAGAGGGGCAGCCAATCGCGGCTTCTGTTTCTTTCGGTGGCCCCTCCCTTCACACAGAGTGAGACCTGACTGACACTGTGATCCTCATCCCGCCGACGCCGATCGCTGGGCCCGCGTGTGGAGGGGACTCTGATGCCTGGCAAGTGAAGTCAGTGTGGTGGGGGCTCTGATGGGGTCACAGAAGTGTGGTGGGGGGCTCTGATGGGGTCACAGAAGTGTGGTGGGGGGCTCTGATGGGGTCACAGAAGTGTGGTGGGGGCTCTGATGGTGACACAGAAGTGTGGTGGGGGGCTCTGATGGGGACACAGAAGTGTGGTGGGGGGCTCTGATGGGGACACAGAAGTGTGGTGGGGGGCTCTGATGGGGACACACGTGTGGAGAGGGCTCTGATGGGGACACAAGTGTGTAGGGGGCTCTGCTGGGTACACCTGGTGTAGGGAGGGACTCTGCTGGGGACACCTGGTGTAGGGAGGGACTCTGCTGGGGACACCTGGTGTAAGGAGGGACTCTGCTGGGGACACCTGATGTAAGGAGGGACTCTGCTGGGGACACCTGGTGTAAGGAGGGACCATGCCGGGGACACCTGGTGTAAGGAGGGACCATGCTGGGGACACCTGGTGTAAGGAGGGACTCTGCTGGGGAGGCACCTGATGCAAGGACGGACTGCTGGGGAGGCACCTGATGCAAGGACAGACTCTGCTGGAGAGGCACCTGATGCAAGGACGGACTCTGCTGGGGAGGCCATCTGGTGGCAGGTGAGGTGACACACTTCCACTGATTCGGCATTATGGTGAGTTGAATGATTTCATTTTATATAACAATGTAATAATAGAAATAATGCGCTTCAATCATCCTGACACCTTAAAGGGGTAGTAAAGGTACATGTTTTTTCACCTTAATGCATCCTTTAACAACCATGGTGCCGGGATGATTGAAGCGCCAACATCAGGTGTTTTGGAGTATCCTTATCTGCCGATTTTGTTAATCTTTCTGGAATACACACATTTCTATTGTGGTGTAGGATCTGGCTTCTTTCTTCCTTCCTTTCGGACTCAAACCACACCCCTTCTGAGCCACTCCCATTTAAGCCACGCCCACTACCACGCGTAAACCACGCCCAGTATTCGCCGTGGCGCGCTTTGCGCACCGCATTTTCATATTCGGGTATGACACACCTACAAATGAACGCCCTCTAATTATAGCAAGGCTCCGCCTCCCTGCAAAAAAAGTGTCCCCGATTTTTTTTTTGGCAATGTTGGCAACTATGCCATAGAGGAGAGTTCAGGAGCAGTTGAAAAAAATGCCCAACTGCTTTTAAATGTCCGTTTACCAGCAGCAGTGTACATGAGGCCTTAGTCGCTTCAGTGGCCCTCGGCCTTCAAAAGGTTGGGCACCCCTGCTGTACATTATCATGGATGAAGTGTGTGTTTTGTACATTTCAAATAAAGTTTGTCCAAAAATAAAAAAAGGGAGCCAGGGGATGCACTGAATCATGCACCACACTGCCCTCTACTGCCGCCGAGAATGAACAGCTGCTCTGTTACAATGTGAACCCGGCCTGAAAGTTTGTATTGTAGCTTTCATTCATGAATTACTGTCAGGTGAGAAAAAATAATATTTTTTTAACCCCTTATCAGTCCTATGTTAGTCTTAAAGAGGGGTTCCACCCGCGATTTTTTTTTTAAAGTCAGCAGCTACAAACACTGTAGCTGCTGACTTTTAATAAGGGCACTTACCTGTCCTACTCGCCTGCAATGTCATCCCCCCCGAGGCCGATCCCTCGATCCTGGCAGCTCCCGGCGCCGCCATCCTCAGTAAGGGAAACGGGCAGTGAAGCCATGCGGCTTCACTGCCCGTTTCCTACTGCGCATGCGTGAGTCTTGCATTGTTTTCTGAATGGGCGGCTGCTCTCTGGGATACACACAGTTCCCAGAAAGCATTGCGCCCCATGCACCAGAAGACAACACGAGGAGGATGCGGAAGAAGACCTGCCGCGAATAAGGAAGAGGCAGATTAGGGACTTCCGCATAGCAACGGGTATTTCTGGTGAGTAAAATGTTTGTTTTTTTTTCTATTTTTTTGCAGTTTTTTTTTTTGTGAATTTTTTTTTTTCAGGGTGGAACTCCACTTTAATTTGTTGTAAATAACTTACTTCTATGTACCTTTTTTTAAACTGCATCCCTACGTGTTTGTAGCGCCAAATAAAAAAAAACGCTTTGTGCCAGAAACATAAATCTAGTGCTTTTTATAAAGGGGCCAATCACAGAATAACATTTGTAGTTGACCCTAATTCTTTTTTTTTAACCCCTCAAATTCATTGTTCAAATTTGTACAATTCATATTTGTATTGATTCCTTCATTCCCTTCCCTTATCTTTTTTATCATTTTACATTTTTGTAGCACTGAATAGAGCTTGCTGGCCTTGGGTATCACAGGCGCTTGCCCCTGCACTGATTTTGCCTGTGGGTAGACACTGGCAGGCTAAGACCCTCAATATATTACCATAAAGTAAAATATGCCTTCCAGATTTACCATCTGCACAGTGGAGTCTCACTCTTCCTGCTGCAGCAGTAAAGACCCTATTTCAGTTTCAATAATGTGATTTTAAATGACAGTAATGATGAGGAGGGTGAGATCCCTCTCCCATGTTTGAGGTACAATAGCATTTGAATAAATAATATTACAGTCAATGTATTTTTATTGAAAATCCCGGAAATCTATTTTACATCCTAAAATCAGCAGGATAAATTGCAAACTGATTATGACATCCGCCATCCATCCAACGCGCACTGCTTAGTGCTTACCGCTAGATTTAGTACCACCAGTTCAATCTTAATCTATACCATCAAAAATAGTATGGTTATCGATGTTTTAGTATATTGGCCAAATGTTGTGGCACCTTCATTGCCAACTACATTCTTGTACCAAATATAAATTTAAAAATATATAAAAAAAATGATTATGAAATAAAATATACAGAATTGTGCATGAACAACCATTATTATTACAGACCTTTTACAGAAGCGCACACACATATACCATGAGAGGGCTCTGCACTCTGTGTTATTAAAGGTAAAGTCCGCCTTTAGGATCAGATTTTATATTACACTGAAATGTGGTGCTTAATCTGTTTAGTCACCAAATTGCTTAAAGCGGAGTTCCACCACAAAGTGGAAGCTCTGCTTATCTGTCTCCTCCCCCCCCCCTCCGGTGCCACATTTGGCACATTTCGGGGGGGGGGAGGGGAGCGGGCACCTGTTTTTGACAGGTACCCATCCCCACTTCAGTCAGACCTCGCCACGGTGAGGTCCATCAGAAGTTCGAACCCCCTCCTCCTTCTCCGCCGCCCGGCCGCTTGCGCAGTAGGAAATCGCTGCCGGTTTACCTTACAGGTTATGGCGGCAGTAGCGCCCGAGAGACAAAACATCGGCTGTGGTGCCGATATCGCTGGATTCCTGTACAGGTAAGTGTCCTAATATTAAAAGTCAACAGCTACAGTATGTGTAACTGCTGACTTTAAATTTTTTCGTGGGGGGGGGGGCACTGTTTTAACAGCTTGCCGACCAGCCACCGTCATTATACTGCAGCAGGTCGGCACCATCCCGCGAACCACCGTAGCTGTACGTCGGCTCCTTTAAGCGGGAAAGCAGGCGGGGGTGCCAATGCGTGTGGCCAACGGTCACGATGCCAGCCGGCCATGAGCGATCGCGGGCACAAGAGGCAGAACAGGGACGTGTGTGTAAACACACAAATCCATGTTCTGTGAGGAGAGGAGAGGCAGATCGTGAGTTCCTAATAGATAGGAACAACGATCTGTCATCTCCTCTAGTCAGTCCCATCCCCCTACAGTTAGAACACACATAGAAAACACATTTAACCCCTTAATCGCCCCTAGTGTTAACCCCTTCCCTGCCAGTGACATTTACACAGTAATCAGTGCATTTTTATAGCAATGATCGCTGTTAATTTGTCAATGGTCCCAAAAATGTGTCAAAAGTGTCCGATGTGTCCGCCATAATGTTGCAGTCCCGCAGATGACCGCCATTACTAGTAAAAAAATAATAATAATAAAAATGCCACAAATCTATCCCCTATTTTGTAAACACTATAACTTTTGCGCAAACCAATTGACATACACTTATTGTGATTTTTATTACCAAAAATATGTAGAAGAATACATATTGGCCTAAAACGAGGAAAAATTTTGTTTTAAAAAAAAAAAAAATTGGGGATATTTATTATAGCAAAAAGTACAAAATATTGTGTTTTTTTCAAAGTTGTTTGTGTTTTTTATTTATAGCGCAAAAAATAAAAACCACAGAGATGATCAAATACCACCAAAAGAAAGCTCTATTTGTGGGAAAAAAAGGTTGGGTACAATGTCGTGCGCAATTGTCAGTTAAAGCGACACAGTGCCGTATAGCAAAAAATGGTCTGGTCATTGAGCAGCCAAATTTTCTGAGGCTGAAGTGGTTAAAGTAGTAGTAAACCACTGGGTAATTTATTTTTTCTTTTACCTGAAAGGTAAAGGCATCGTATACTAGCACAATATGTGAAACCTGCCTGAAAACGAAGCATTCCAGCGATGCACTGTCACCGCTGGAGGTCGCTTCCATCTTCACACGTCTTCCTTCTGGGTCCGCGGACTCCGGTTGTGTGACGGGCCAGAGACGCAATGACGTCACTCTTGTGCATGCACAAGGGAGCCACCGTTTATGGCACAGGATTATTATAGGCTCATCTATAAGTACAAGTCAGAGATTGGAGTTTACTCTGACTTTAAAGCGGTAGTAAACCGCTGAAAAAAAAAAAAAAAAACCCTGCAAGACAACAGCATAATGTGCCAGTGGGAAGCATACTAGCACATTATGAAATACTCACCTTAGAATGAAGCCCTTTCAGTGGCACACGGTCACCGGTGAGAGGGCTGCCATCTTCTCCTGTTGTTTCTTTTCGAAATTGCGGGCTCCAGCACTGTGATTGGCCAGAGCCACGATGATGTCACTCCCACGCATGTGTGCAGGCGCCCTCGGTTCCGGCAAGAAGCTCTGAAGGTCCGGCAGGGTATGTCGGACCTTCAGAGCACATGCACCGCTGATGTCAGCAGGCTGCATGCAGGGTGAATATCTCCTAAACAGTGCACGTTTAGGAGATATTCATTTTACGTACAGGTAAGCCTTATTTACCTGTAGGTAAAAATAACAGAGCAGGGTTTATAACTGCTTTAACCACTTCACCCCCGGACCATTTTGTTGCTAAAGGACCAGGCCCCTTTTTGCGATTCGGCACTGCGTCGCTTTAACTGACAATTGAGCGGTCGTGCGACGTGGCTCCCAAACAAAATTGACGTCCTTTTTTTCCCACAAATAGAGCTTTCTTTTGGTGGTATTTGATCACCTCTGTGGTTTTTATTTTTTGCGCTATAAACAAAAATAGAGCGGCAATTTTGCTATAATAAATATCCCCAAAAAATATATAAAAAAACATATTTTTTCCTAGGTTTAGGCCGATACATATTCTTCTACATATTTTTGGTAAAGAAAATCGCAATAAGCATTTATTGATTGGTTTGTGCAAAAGCTATAGCATCTACAAAATAGGGGATAGTTTTATGGCATTTTTATTAGTATTTTTTGTTTACTAGTAATGGCAGCGATCAGCGATTCTTATCGTGACTGCGACATTATGGCGGACACATCGGACACTTTTGACACTATTTTGGGACCATTGTCATATTTACAGCGATCAGTGCAATAAAAATGCACTGATTACTGTGAAAATGACACTGGCAGTTTAGGGATTAACCTATAGGGGGTGCAAAGGTGTTAAGTGTGACCTAATGTGTGATTCTAACTGTAGGGGGCGTGGCTTGGCGTGTGATGTCACTGATCGTGGTTCCCTATGACAGGGAACAGACGAGCAGTGACAGGCTCACTAGGAAGCACAGGGAGAGGTTTGCGCGGTCACGGAGTACCCGACCGGGTCGCAAGCGCGCCGCCGGTGGCGCGCGCGCGACCCACGGCTGTGCATATTAAAGGGGACGTACCTGTACGCCAATATGCCCAGCCGTGCCATTCTGCCGACGTACATCGGCATGCGGCGGTCGGCAAGTGGTTAAGTTCACATCTGTGAGAATTCATTTCATGAAGGCAGTAAAAAGTTATGTCATTATAAATGGACAAGCCAAGTCAATTGCTACACTTAGATGGTTGCGCCCTTTGCTTGCCTCTTTATAGTGCTATGATTGGAGGATCCACCAGGTTCTTTCTGAGGAGCTGCAACCACATAAGTGTTACTGCTTACATTGGACTTTTAAAGGGGCGAGTCCCTTTTTTAACAGAGACTCATTTTTTGTGCCATAAATGTGATTGCATTACTTTAAGAAAAAGTTATGTGTTTCTAGTAATTAGCACCTATCTTTGTTCCCAGGATAATGAAGACAAGCCTCTGGATGGCCAAAAATTAGTGCTGGGCTAAAGCTACCCACCCACCAATATTAAAACCACTTCCCTACAGCACGCCGTCACATGACGTTGCGCACTTTCAGTGGGGATATCTGAATGATGGGTGCAGCTACAGGCATCATTCAGATATCATTATTTCCAGCCGGAAATTCTATGCACAATAAGAATGATCATAGCAGCAGTTCCGCCGCTTGATCGTTCTTATAGGTGACGGGAGGGGAAGTCCCGCCCCCCCCCCCCGTCGCCATCCGGTGCTTCTCCGGGCTCTCCCGTGCCATCGGGGGCCCGGAGAAACAATCGGCCAGCGCCGGATGAGGACCATAGAGATTTCCGGTGACCAGATGGTCCCCAGTCATCTCTATGACCGTCGGAGGCCCGGGCGCGACGTTATGACGTCACGCCCTGGTTCCCGGATGTAAACAAAGCTGCGGTTGCGGCTGTCAACATGAGATCGGTGGAATTTTTTTCATGATATCATGCTTTCCAGCCTGGAGGAGAGATGTGGGGTCTTATTGACCCCGCATCTCTCCATAAAAAGGACCTGTCACGATAGATTTCTATTACAAGAGATGTTTACATTCCTTGTAATAGGAATAAAAGTGATCAAAAAAATATAAAAAAACAAACAAACACGTAAAGCGCCCCTAGGAACACACAAGTGCCAGAATAGGCCCGGTATGGAAGTGGGTAAGAGGGACACAGAAAATAGGCTTTTCTATAGGGTTAGTGATACCATGAAAACCGGAACTTTGCAATGCTTGTACAGTATCTGTCATATTACTTGTGTAAGTGTTCCATGGACTCATCATGCTTCTCAGCAAATAGCTTGGGGTGTAAACTTTCCAAAAAGGGGTCATTGGGGAGGGGGGGAGGGGGTTGAACAGTCCTGGCATTTTATATTCTTCTCACTCTTCTAACCACTTGAAGACCAAGCCTTTTCTGACTCTTTCTACAAGAGGGTCAAGTGTAGACCAAATAAATTTGTAGCTAAAGCATGAGCTGAAAAGAAAAATACACAGTAGTAAGACAAAGATGCTACAGAGAGCTAAAACAGCATAAAGTGAATAGTAAACATCCATAAATGGTCTTCATATATCACAGTTCCTGGAAGAAGAACAGCCCGTATTGTTCCATAACATCCTATCAGCTTCTTCATAATTCTAGAAGTTTTTACAATAAAAGTGAGTATCTGATTGGCTGGGTATCTCAGACAGTTTGACTTTCAGACTTTAATATCATCCCAATGTACTAAGTATTTAGGAGTAGAAGGTAGCTCCAGGAAGATGATCCAGGAATATCCTTCTAGGTAGACCTTCATTGGTGGAGCTGTGGATGGTGGGGGTTTGACTTTCTAAACTAAACACAAGATATCCGCAATGACGGTGTGTGAAGGAATGGGTTTGCTGGGGGAATTTTTTTGACAGTTCTCACACAGTGATTGTCTCCAGAGACACAAGAAAGGCCTTGCGGTCACACCAGGAACTAGGTGTAGTCTGTGCGGAGTTCTTCCTCCAGAGAAACATGTCTGCCGAGACCTGCAGGAATTAGAAGTAGGAATATTATTTAAATGTGTGATCCAGCCTAGAAACTAGTCCATTTCCTCCTCTGTTTTCCATTACACCAGTACATGATAGCCATTGTTTGTAAAGCATTTTAAAAAGGAACTTCATCTCTATCATAAAAATTACAACAAAGGCAACGTTAGAAATGTTTAGGAATAACAATCTACAGACAGATACTTAAAGATAATTGTTGCTTTTTTTTCTTTCCACGCTTTATTTTCTTTTACCTCCACATCCCTCTTATGGCAGCCATTTTCACTAAGGGCAGCTGAATCCATCTCCTTTTATATTGTGGAACTCTGGGTTGGCCTCCTAGAACATGTGACAGGAACTTCCTATGCTGCATCAGTGAGGCCTGGGTTACATCACCAGTGCCTAACTCAACCAGGAAGTTGAAAAACGTTATTTGTAAGTAGAAGAAAAAAGTGCTTGTTTATCTACCTCCTGCCCGCAGTCATTTGTCTATACTCTTTCGTTCTGGGATGACGTCATATGACGTCACCCCAGTCTCATCGCATCCACGGGAGCACACAGCACGACCCTAAGCTTGGTAAAGAGCCGATGATGTGGCTTTTTACCCATGTGATCAGCTATGTCCAATCACAGCTGATCACATGTAAACAAGAAAATGCCCGTAATCAGCAGAGTGTGAGGAGAGGAGAGCCGATCAGCGGCATCTCCTCACAGGGGAGACCTGCACAGAAAGTCAGGGCACTGATTTACAAATACCATACTGGTGACCCCACAATAGGGATAAAACTTTTTTGCAGGAGGGAGTTTAACCTCCCTGGCGGTATGATTCTGTCTGGAATTATGTACCAAAAGCAGTACAACTATTTTGCATGGAAATTTGGTGTTATGTATTGTAGGCCTGCAATTCTTAGTAATTACTTACTTAAACCTGACCAAACAAGAGTCTAGTAGACATCCCGGGTATGATAAAGTTTGAAACACAAAATCATAAATTATAATATAATAAAGAACTATAAATAATTATAACAAATAATAATGTAATTATAATAAAAAGTATTCAATAATGTAATCAAATCAAAAACACTGAAATTTGTTGCTCAGTTGCAGAATTGTCATTACTTTCAGTGTTTGATGACGAATTTCCCCACAAATCCCTATCGCTCAATTCTGCAAGTGATTCTAATTTATTATCGCTGTTTTTTAGCTGGTCTAAAACCACTTTTGACATAAAGGGACACTTTTTGGTTGCTATGGACAATCCCCAGTTTCCAGGCAGAAAGAACAGTTTTTATAATATAAAACTGCATGCAGGACACTGGACAGACCACTAGGGACAAAGGGGATGTGTAATTATTACATACAGTACTGTAATCTGTAAGATTACAGTATACTGTATGTATACTATGTGTTTCAGTTTTTGAATTTGGCGCAAAACTCCATCCCCGTGCGCCGCAATGTCGCAGGGAACGGAGCTCGGCACCCGGCAGTGTGAATAGAGGGGGACACGGCTCGCAGACACTGCGGGAGGACATCGCAGGATCCAGGGAACAAGGTAAGTAACTTCCCTGTATCCTGCAATGCAATCCCGAGTCTGGCTCGGGGTTACTGCTCTTAGCATAAAAAACTCACCCCGAGCCAGACTGGGGAATACCGCCAAGGAGGTTAACAAGACACGTGGCCACTCATTAAAATGAGAAGAAAAGAGGTTTAACCTTAAACTACGTATAGGGTTCTTTACAGTAAGAGCGGCAAGGATGTGGAATTCCCTTCCACAGGCGGTGGTCTCAGCGGGGAGCATCGATAGTTTAAAAAAAACGATTAGGGCGTGGCCTGGCTATGGAGGAGTGAGGACGCGTGTCTCTTCAGCTCCTCATCCACCACCGCAGAATCAGCGCTGCAGAGGGGAGATATCACTCCCGGAACGTCGGGAAACATGTCACAAGGACGGCGGGCACTCTCCCAGCAATCGAGAGCAGATGGGACCCAACAGGAGCAGCTGGACGCCTTCTTCAGCGGGCCCCACGGTGCGGGACACGAGGCCTCCAAGATGGCGCCGACGCCAAAATCATCCAAGGCAGCTAAGGCTGCTCAGAAAGCACTGACACGGCAGCAGCAGCAGCTAGAGGACTCCCAGATACCCTCTCCGCAGATGGTGAGTGACACTGCCCCTCCACTCTCCCCGGGACCCTCAGCCCCCCCTGATCAGGGCCCTGATATGAATGACTTCATGGGAGATAGGGACAGGGACATAAGACGCCATATCTGGTCCCTCCCTACTCGAGAGGACCTGGAAAAGTTTACAACCAGGGTGGAGAGGGCCTTCAGGGAGGACATTGCCCAGCTCAAGGCTGACACTAACCACTTAGGGGCTAGGATGGAAACAGTGGAGCAGAAACTTGAAGAGGCCCTGCCTGCCATCTCTATGCTTCAAGCCAGGTGCTGCGCCCAGGATCAAAAAATTGAGACTTTACTGTGTCAGTTGGATGATTTTGAGAACCGTAGCAGGCGTGCGAACATCCGCATCTGCCTGAAGCCACAGCACCTAAAGATATTGTTCCTACTCTGGAGGATGTATTTAGAGAGATTTTGGGCCTGCCTGCTACTGCACCCATTGAGATTGACCGTGCTCACAGAGCCCTCAGACCGCCCTCTCAGGATGTGGACAACCCCAGGGATGTCATATGTAAGCTCCACAAGTATACACTGAAAGATAAGATCATGCAAAAGATGCGTGGGAAGCCATACTTTGACTTCGATGGGGCCCACCTCTATTTCTATCAGGACATTTCAAGGAGAACCCTCATGCAACGTAGGGCTCTACGCCCCCTGCTGGAAGCAGTCCAAAAGGCAGGCCTGCCTTATCGCTGGGGATTTCCCTTCTACTTGCAAGCATCCAAAGAGGGCAGACAAGCCACGCTACGCACCAAGGACGACCTCCCACACTTTCTAAGCACCCTGGGTCTGGAACCAGTCGACTTTCCGGACTGGAGGGCCCCGCAAGACCACCCTGACCTGCAGCTCCCTCCGCCCTGGCTGCCAGCTACCCGCAAGAGCCGCAGGAGGAACCGCAGGCGCCCCACTTCTGCCTCTCCTTCTGGCCCTGTGTCGCCACGACACTGAGTGACAGCTCCCTTCCCCTGACCGTTTTTTCTAGAAAAAAAGAAAAAGAGAAAATTTCCCTTAATTTTTTATTTTTTTGACTATATGTAAGGTCTGTTTCCTTCAGTACTGGTATCCTAACTGCCAGTGCCGGGACAAGGTCATCAAGCGCCCAGGGCAAAGATGCCAAACTGCGCCCCCCTTTCCTTTAGGGTTAGGGTCTGGGTGCCCCCTCCATCCCTGCAATAAACCATTGCGCCAGGGGCAGCCGCCCCTCCTGCCCACCCCTTGTCCCGGCCCTGCTAACTGCTCTCTGAGGGGGACCCGGGTCCTCTAACTACGTCGATGCCTGGAACTGAGACCTGGCCACTCAATGTGTTACTGTTTGTTTGCCCTCCAACTGGACCTATTGCCTTTATAGCAGTGACAGATCATGGGCCCCTGTTGTTGTCCTTTTTTGGAGGGATTTGAAGCTGTGGCCCCGGTCCTGTCCCGACATACTCACTTTCCGGATACCTTGAACTCGTTCACTATTTTTCACTTTTTTACCTTACAGACTTGCACTTTGCTTCTTAGGGGTTCTCATGTTTTTATTTTTTTATTTTTTATTTTTTGGAAGCACTCTCTCCCCCCTTGTATGTTACCTACTTGTTAGTACATGGCGGTGGATGGGGACTGACCCCCACACCCTTTCCTCCAGTGTTGGTCCACGTTCCCCACGTAGACCGTACCTTCTTAGGTATATTTCCTAGTTCGGAAATGGGGGCGGGCATCGGGCGCTCCCCTCCTGTAGGGCTGGGACCGATGCGTACCCCCCAGGTATTTTATGTCATGGTATTGTTACCATTGCTGTCTTTTGTGCCTTATGTGTGTTACCCTGTCTCTCACTGTTTTTTCCTCCCTCCTTTCTGTTTTTTTTTTTTTTTTCCCTTTCTCTTCTCCATGCCTCTTTATGGGGTCTGCCTCCGGCTCCGTCTCCCGCCCTGCGCCTGCAGTCATACTAAGCGACTCGACTACCCCACAGACTTCCCATGGCATCCTTAAAGGTAATTTCTTATAACGTGCGTGGTCTCTGCTCCCCCTGCAAACTAAGTAAACTCTGGTGGGAACTTAAGCGTTCAGGGGCACATGTGATTCTCTTGCAAGAAACGCATTTCACCCCCCAGTCAACTCCCAAATTGCCCACCCATCTTTATAATCAGTGGTTCTTGAGCAACTCACCGGTCTCGAAATCTAGAGGCACGGCTATCGCCATTCATAAGTCTTGCCCCCTTCAGGTCATTGAGAGTAAGGTTGATCCTCAGGGGAGGTATGTTTTCCTAAAAGGGGTTGTAGAGGGCCAAAAGCTTACGGTAGCTACAATATATGCCCCTAATTCCAATCAGCTTACCTTTCTAGACAGTGCTCTGGACAGCCTGACAGACCTTAGAGAAGGTCCTCTGATTTTAGGTGGTGACTTTAATGTGAGCCCTGACCCCCAACTTGACACCTCGCACAGACGTCCTTCCCACTCTCACGCCTTCCTTAAACATTTTCGCAAATCCCTGCAGTCCCATCGCCTTCTGGATAGCTGGCAGCTGCTTCACCCCTCAGATAGGGATTACAGCTATTACTCAAAGGTTCACGATGTCTATACCCGTATTGATCTGATATGTGTGGACCAATTGGCTCTGGAGCTGCTGCAGGCCTCGTCCATCGGGAATATAACTATCTCTGACCATGCCCCGGTGACGGCCACTTTGGCCCTGCCCCAGGGCACCCGTAGGGCCTGGTCATGGCGCCTGAATGAATCCCTGTTGGACGACGCGGCCGCGGTCTCCGGAGTCACGGACGTCCTGTCCCACTATTTCAAGGAAAATACCACGGAAGGTATGAATGAAGGGGTTATCTGGGAGGGTCATAAGGCGGTGGTACGGGGAGAGCTGATCTCCCAGGGCGCTAGACTTAAGAAGGCCTGACAAGCAGACTTTACTAGGGTTCTTCAGGCGCTACAGCAGGCGGAACTTGCACATAAACAAGGCGGGGACCCGGAGGCTCTTGGGAAACTGACAGAGTTGAGAATATTGTTCTTACGCTTATTAGACCGGCAGGCACGTAAACAACTACGCTACTTGTCGCATAAATATTATGAACATGGCAACAAGTGTGGCCGCATGTTGGCCAGAGCCCTCCGGAAGAAACGCACGCTTATGTATATACAGAAGCTGCGCCTTCCCTCGGGTGAACTCACGGTCAGATCTTCCCAGATAGCCTCTGGGTTCCGAGACTATTATGCCACCCTCTATAATTTAGATTCAATGCAGACCCCTGAGGCCCAATCCGAGAGACTGTCTGACATCAGAACTTACCTGAACGCAGCTGGACTTCCCCCGCTGACTGACGACCAGTGTTCCATGCTGGAATCCCCTATTACGCCTGTTGAGCTTGGGGCTACGGTGAAGTCCCTGCCTAATGGGAAGAGCCCTGGTCCCGACGGGTTCACCAAAGCTTACTACAAAAGGTTCTTACCCCTGCTATCGGATTCGATGTGCAGTTATTTTAATTCTATAGCAAATGGGAATGCGATCCCTAGTGAGGCCCTTCTGGCCCACATCACTGTCATTCCCAAGGAGGGGAAGGATCCCACCGTGCCCCAGAGCTACAGGCCCATATCCCTTCTCAATGTAGACATAAAAATCCTTGCTAAAATCCTTGCGTCTAGGCTGAAACACCTAATCCCACTCATTGTACACCCGGACCAGACGGGGTTTGTCACGGGCCGAGAGGCTAGAGACAACTCCATCAGGGCCATACACCTTATTCACTGGGCTCGTGCTGCTCCTGATACCCCCCCCCCTACCTGATCCTGTCCACCGATGCAGAGAAAGCTTTCGATCGGGTGGACTGGACTTACTTGCGCACTGTACTGGAGGCTCTGGGCTTGCGCAAGCATATGTTGACATGGATCATGGCCTTGTACTCGGACCCGAGTGCTCAGGTCAAGGTCAATGGCATTCTCTCCCCTAGATTCTCGATCAGAAATGGCACGAGACAGGGGTGTCCTCTTTCGCCTCTTCTGTTTGCCCTGGTGCTGGAACCGTTTCTACGCACTGTACGGGCGAACACTGATATCAAGGGACTGACGGTGGGTCGTACGGAGCACAAACTTTCGGCGTACGCCGATGATGTGCTCTTCCACCTGACGGACCCCCTGATCTCTTTGCCTAATCTGATGCGGGAACTTCAACACTTCGGGTCAATCTCAAACTTCAAGATCAATTACGCCAAGTCAGAAATACTGCCCATCCAGTTGCCGCCCTCTCTGGTGAGTAGGCTACAAACTGCCTTTCCTTTCACTTGGGCTAAATCGTCCTTGAAATATTTGGGTATACGGCTGACGGATAGGTTTGACACTCTTTACGCGACTAACTTTCCTTCCTTGATGACAACTGTGAAGGCTGACCTGGCCCTATGGACCAGGACGGCTTTCACCTGGATGGGGCGACTTAGTATCATAAAAATGAACATTCTCCCACGCATACTGTTCTACCTGCAAATGATACCCATGTCCTTGCCTAGGCGGTTTTTCACACAGATGTCCAGCTTGATCTCGACCTTTGTGTGGAATAATAGGAGGCCGAGAGTTGCGATCCAACTGTTGAATCGACCGAGGGATGTAGGGGGTCTGGGCCTTCCGGATATTCAGCGGTATTATAGGGCTATCGTCCTCCAGAGGATTCTTGACTGGCGCTTTCATAATAAATCCAAACTTTGGGTCTCCCTGGAAAAATACTTGGCGGGCAGGAATTTATCCTATGCCCCGTGGTTGGCCCGGGAGCACAGGGGACTGTCTGATTTTGTTTCTCCGCTGACGGTCCAGGCCCTTCGGTCCTGGGATCGCCTCAATGCCACTCTACCGATGGTGCCCCCTGTCTTCCCGTTGGCCCCCCTGGGAGGCTACCTTTGGTTCCCACCTGGGGAACAGACGGCCTTTTTTGGCCCTTGGGTAGATGATGGTAGCGCCAGTTGTGGAAAACTTATGCAGGATGGTAAGCTACTCTCTTTGGCGGCCCTTAGAGACCGCAAGGGGGGGTTCCCTATGGACTTTTGGCGCCATAGACAACTCCAGCATTTTTTTAAGGCTCAGGGGAACTCCATCCGAGATATCTCCAACCTCATGCCCTTTGAACGTCTCTTTGTGGCAGAAGAACCGGTCCCACACATGATTTCTGAGCTCTACCGCCTGCTCGGGTCCACTGCCTCAGTAATGAAACCTGCGTACATCAGGGCCTGGGAAAGGGACCTGGAGCTGGTCTTTTCGACTAACCAATTATCTTCTCTTTACCAACTGACTCGGTCTAGCTCTATTGACTCCAAGACGCAGGAAACAAATTACAAACTACTGCTACGCTGGTACCGTGTACCGGCGGATCTCGCCAGGATTTACCCGTCCATGTCAGATCGATGCTGGAGGGGTTGCGGATATAGGGGCACCCTTCTGCACATATGGTGGGACTGCCCAGTGATTAGACCCTTCTGGGAGGAAGTTAGGGCCCAAATCAAAGAGATAGTGGGTATTGACATCCCTCTTTCCCCGGTCCACTTCCTGCTTCACGTTCCTCCCATGCCGGTGAGCCGATACAAGAAAAGTGTACTGCCTCACTTATTGAACGCGGCTAATCGGTTGCTCCCTATATACTGGAAGCGTTCTCAAATTCCAGGCAGGGAGGAATGGCGCCGTAAGGTGGGTGACATCAGGGAGGCAGAGGATTGGATTTCCACCTGCAGGGGTACCCGGGATCGCTTCTCTGCTACCTGGTCGACCTGGGACGCACATGTCCTAGATCCCGGCCACGTGTCCTCCAGCTTGGATGTGGCCCTGTTGGAGCTTGCGGATCCGTCCCTCAAAGGGCGGCCTCGAGGTTCTCAGGCGGGAGCAGTGGGCTGAAACGTTTTGGGAATGTGACATAGTTGTCTAGCTGAAGGTGGGAGTTAGGCCGAGTGGTTCTCCTCCCCCCCCCCCTTTTTTTTTTTCTCTCCCTTTCTAGCTACAAAATAAGTGCTGGGAGACTGGCGGGGCCTGGGGCGGAGACGGAGCTGGATGCGGGATTCCAGGTATGCTCTATACTATCTTGTCCTCTTTCTTTTCTCAGTCTGTACCTTCCCCCTCCCTTATCTTTAATTTTTTTTTTTTGTTTTCTTGGTTCACTTTGGCTTCAGTCTGTACGGACCGTCTGTTGGTGGGCGGTCCGCTTGATATGCATTAGGCGATGGGTGCGGAGCTGGAGGACCGGTTGGCTTGACGGACTGAGGCACCTTATCACCACGAGGCCCCCTCCGCGGGATCCCCTGGACAGTTTGGGGGTCCGACACTTTTGTGTCACCGTGGTAAGGGGGCCTCGAATCAGGGGGGGCCCGGGCATAGGTGTGTTGTGGGGGGAGGTTAGTTGGAGGTGTTTTGTCGCCCCCCTCCTCCCGTGCGCGCTCGCCTGACCCTCCCTTCTACATTTGCTGGGCCCTGCACTATTGGTCCGGTCCGGGGAGCTGGCCGGCCTAGCCGCATGATTGTTCACATCTCTTCGGAGGGTGAAATTTTGTCTTATATTCTGCACCCTGGCGATTGGGGACTCGGCTCACTCGTTGGGTGGTTGGAGTCCTCGCCGCTGAAATATCACTTGAATTTCTACTTTCATTTCTTGCATTCCTTATGCTTATGGCTGATTTGACTGTTTTTCTCTTGTAAAATTTTTGTCATTTATGTCCTTAGTGTTTCTGTACCTCTGTTATGCTTTAACTTTAAAAAAAGAAAAAAGGGAAGGGCTGGTATATTACTTGATGTTTCTGCCTTTAGATCTTGTAACCTGTGCTGTAATGTCCTGCCTTCCATAAATAAAGATTATACAAAAAAAAAAAAACGATTAGATAAGCACCTGAACGACCACAACATACAGGGATATACAATGTAATACTGACATCTAGTCACACACATAGGTTGGACTTGATGGACTTATGTCTTTTTTCAACCTCACCTACTATGTAACTATGATCATCAGTGTCCTGATGATCAGTGCAGCCCTAACAGTGCCCAGGAGTGATGCCAATCTGAGCCCATTAGTGATGCAAGTCAGTGCTGCCTTTCAGTGCCCATGAGTGCCACCTATCAGTGCCCATAAGTGTCATCTATCAGTGCCCATCAGTGCAGCATATTAGTGCTTCCTCATCAGTACCACCCCATTAGTGTCCATCAGGTGCAGCTTATCGGTGCCTTTCAGTGCTGTCTCATCAGCGCACATCAGTGAAGGAGAAAATGTACTTATTTACAAAATTTTCTGACAGAAACTAACAAAAAAAAAATTTCCACTAATTTTCAGTCTTTTCATTTTTTTTGTCAGAAAATACAAATCCCAGAGATGATCAAAAACCACCAAAACAAAGCTCTATTTGCGTGCAAATTATAAAAATGTCATATGGGTACAGCATTGCATGACCGTGCAATTGTCATTCAAAGTCCGACAGCGCTGAAAGCTTAAAACGTTTCCCTCTCGGTGATCTATGTACATGCAGGGATTTAAAAAAACGTTGTTGCAAATTCCAACCTTTTGGATTTTTTGAAGAAATAGCTGTTTGTTTCTCTGTGTCCATGTGTGGCAGTGTGGCCCTGCTGTGCCAAATCATAAACATGTATGTGATTTGGTATTCCTGGGTAGTGTTTGCTGCAGCACAAAACGATCATCGGGTCCCTGCCAATAATTTATGGCTGGAGCCCACTGATCAGCTCAGAATCACTTATTCACTGAAAGACTGTATTTGCACAGATTGTCACTTGGAGCACAGCACTTTAATTATTACACTTTATCAAGTTTTTCTGGATACCTATGTGCATTGTTGAGCCTCGTACACACGATCGGACTTCCAACCAACTTTTCCGTGGATTTTGATCCGAAGGGCGTTGGCCGTGAACTTGTTCTGCATACAGACGGCAGAACATTTTCAGCCAGCATTCACCAAACCACGTGGTTTTTCAGCCACCCTTTGGGCAACTTCTGCTATTGTTGGCTGATGTTTAACATTGGTTCTGAGCATGCGTGTTTGTACATCGGATTTTAGTTCGACCAACTTGCGTACACACGATCGGATAAACCGGCGTAACAGATTTATTGCCCAACAGTTGGTGAGCATGAACAGCCAACATTTGTTGTCGTTAATTCAGCCAACAATTGTCTGATGGAGCATACACACGGTCGGATTATCCGACACAACACGTCCATCAGAAAATTATGGCCATAAAGTTGGATCGTGTGTATGAGGCTTTGGACTCATTTCTATACTGTGTCAGCATTAGCACTTTGATCTCATTATTTTTTATGCCATTTTTTCAATTTTCTGTGCACGTTGAATTCTATGCGGTTATGTAGCGTTTAGTATGTGATTTTTTTTTTATGAAATTTCGCAAATGCCATGTACACTTTATTTAGCACTTTATTTATGGTAATGAGCCATCATTCACTAGAGCGCAACACCACATATTGATTTTTATATACAGTGGAACCTCGGATTGCGAGTAACGCGGTTAACGAGCGTTTCACAATACGAACACTATTTTTCTAAAAATCCTAACTTGGTTTGCGAGTGTTGTCTCACAATACGAGCAGGATCCAGGCCAAAGCAGTGCACAGGGGGGGGGGGGGCGCCGGAGCCGAACGGCGGCGATCGCCGCTGTTCGGAAATGCATGGAAAAGCCAGAGGACAGTTCGGCTGACCTCGACAAACCTCGGAAAGGCTCGTGAACAGTCTTTCCGAGGTTTGCCGAGGTCAGCTGAACTGTCCTCAGGCCTTTCCCGAGGCTCTCCAGCGCCCACCACCTCTGGCCGCATGCAGTATTGCATGCCATTGAAGTCAATGCGGAACAAATCATTTTCGTTTCCATTGACTTCAATGGGGAAACTCGCTTTGATATGCGAGTACTTTGGATTACGAGCATAATCCGTTCCAAGGTTCCACTGTATATTTATTGTTGGTACGGATTGACCAATCCGGTGCCTGCTGCAACTAGGGTTCCATTATTTATTAATATCCAGGTAGCGTGGGAATATTCTCTTTATTTATTAAGAGGGAATAATGCCAGAAAAGTGGGGCAGAAGCTTTATTGAATTCCTTTAATACTCCTACTTTGTCAGCTTATCACATGGGCTTCCGATGGAGACTACAAGAAGCCATTTAGCACACATTATGCAGATGAAGTCTACTGTTGTCACCATCAGAAAACCCACCCTGACAAATACCACAGAGTCAGAAGTTTCATCCTTCCCAGCTTTATTCAGAATATAATTTTTTTTTTTTTGGAAGTTCCATTTTCATACTCTAACCTGAAGAAGAAAATATCACTTTACAGTCCAAAGAAACCCATGACTGGGAGGCAATGGGAAATACCCCTCTGCTATGTCATTTTATTTGAATTCGGTATTAAAACCAAAACAAACAATTCCATATATTGCAGCTTACCAATCATTAGATGTGGTGGCTGCATTAGTTTTCTTTGTTTTAGGTTTTTTCTCTCTGTTCTTACCTGGTGATCTGACCAGTAACACAACCCCCCGTATTAAAACGGAGTCCCACCCAAAAATGGAACTTCCGCTTTAAGTGCTGGTGACCCCTTGACATGCCACATTTGACATGTAATTTTTTTTTGGGGGGGGTACCCAGTTTTTTATAGGCACCCAGCTCCACTTCCTCCTCTGGTGCCACGGTGCCGGAAGGAAGTTCACCTCTCCCCCCTCCCTCCCTCCCTGCAATGTTCTGGGACACGTCACAGGGCCCAGAAGATTGCCCGGCCATTCACAGTGCGCAGCGCGGCTCGTGCATGAAGCCACAGCTGGGCACCCACAGTTACAATGCTGGCGCCGCGGATAGGAGGAAGAAAGGAGCGAGGCTTCGTACGCCCGCATCACTGGACCGTGGGACAGGTTAGTGGGCGATTACTAAAAGTCAGCAGCTACACTTTTTGTAGCCGTCTTTTTTTTTAAATGGGTGGAACTCCGCTTTAAAGTGCCCCCGCTTTGGATGAAGGAGCACAGGAGGCACAGCAGACAGCAGCATCGTTATTCTAGGGGAGGGGAGTGTTAGATAGACTAGCATATTTAAATACACTAACAAACTGTAGCTGAACTCCAACTCACACTGCAATTACATAAGCAGTTACAGCAGCATTTTTCTTTTCTTTCGAGATAAAGGTTTTATATGAATAAATAAAACATGATCATTGTAAGCTCCCCTCTCAATGGTAAATGGTTTGTCTCAGCAGTCTAAACTGATACATTTGCAGGAAAGCTTGTTCTGTTGAAAAAACAACAGACTTACTGGCTTGATCACCGGATGAAAATAGAAGAAAGAAAGCCTAAAACATGAAAAATAATGCAACCAATCACATCTAAAAACTGATGAGCTGCAATATAATTAATGTTATGCCGCGTACACACAATCGTGATTCACGGCGGTTAAAAAAACCGCCGTGAATCATGACATGAAAAACGAGGGAACGGCTTGGTCCCCAACACATGGTCGTTTTTTCCCGTCATTTTTTCTCTTGTCGAGAAAAACGACCGTGTGTAGGCTCCGTGGCAGTGTTTCCCTATGGGAAAACTGCCGCGGAAAAAAATGACGGGAAAAACGACGAGAAAAATTAGAGCATGTTCTAATTTTTCTTGTCGTTTTTAATGCCGTTTTTCACGTCGGGAAAAATGACAAAAAGACCACAAATGGTCGTTTTTCTTGTTGAAATTTTTTTTTTCATTTTTCACGACGTGAAAAATGATCGTGTGTACGCGGCATTCGTTTTTGGGTTTAATGTTGCTTTTAATGGAAACAGTTTTTATTTTATTTTTGTTTGATTCCTGTTTTCCTGGATGGAATTATTATCTGTGTACATACCTGCTGAGGAATCAGTTGACAACATTATTTATTGGACATTCACTCCTGGAATTGGAGAGTAACCTAAAAAAGAAAAGAGACTGACATTATACTGGTAATCAGCCATAATCAGACTGCCAATGTCCGGACATAAAGGGGATTTTCCATACTAAAGAAATTATAAAAAGGTCCTGTATCTGCAAGTGATACTTACCCCCCCCCCCCCCCCCATGTTTTTTCTCTCCCTCTTACCTCTTTTGCTGCGTTCTTCTCTGAACGTATACTGACCCGCACAGTGAAACCTGCATCGTCCCACTGCAATCTACTGTTTGACTGAAATAGATTGGGTCCCACACCGCCATTTTTCTGTCTCTCCAAAGTACAACCCCCCCCCCCTCCAAAATCAACCCCTTAATTTTCTGTCTCTCCATTCTACAGAACCACACAATCAACCTTCCAATTTTCTGTCTCTCCATTTTACAGCCCCCCAAAATCAACCTCCCAATGTTCTGTCTCTCTATCATACAGCCCCCCAAAATCAACCTTCCAATGTTCTGTCTCTCCATCGTACAGCCCCCAAAAATCAACCTCCCAATGTTCTGTATCTCCAACGTACAGCCCCCAAAAATCAACCTCCCAATGTTCTGTCTCTCCATTGTACAGCCCCCCAAAATCAACCTCCCAATGTTCTGTCTCTCCATTGTACAGCCCCCCAAAATCAACCTCCCAATGTTCTGTCTCTCCATTGTACAGCCCCCCAAAATCAACCTCCCAATGTTCTGTCTCTCCATTGTACAGCCCCCCAAAATCAACCTCCCAATGTTCTGTCTCTCCATTGTACAGCCCCCCAAAATCAACCTCCCAATGTTCTGTCTCTCCATCGTACAGCCCCCCAAATTCAACCCCCCAATGTTCTGTCTCTCCATTGTAAAGCCCCCCAAAATCAACCTCCCAATGTTCTGTCTCTCCATTGTACAGCCCCCCAAAATCAACCTCCCAATGTTCTGCCTCTCCATTGTAAAGCCCCCCAAAACCCTCCCAATTTTTTTGATTCTCCAGAGTCCAGCACCCATTTTTCTGTCTCTCCACAGTCCAACCCCACATGTTTATTTGTCTCTCTATAGTCCAACCCTCCCCCATTTTTCTTTATATCCAAAGTCCAGCCCCTCTCTCCCTATATTTTTGTCTCCCCAAGTTCCAGACCACCTCCCTCTTTTTTCTGCCTCACCCCAACAATAGTGCAGCTACAACAGCCGGCTCTGTGGCTGGATTTGGGAGAAGGGTGCAGAGCATATAGTATCTGGGAGGACCTAGGGAGCCCAGTGTTGCAGTGGAGGGAGGAGAAGCTCAGAGGATCAAGTGCAGTGTCAATAGCAGCCTGGGGGGGCATAACTGAAATCTAGGGGGGATTTCAGCCAACCCCCCCCCAGATCTGACCCTGCCTCTGGCCGCTATGTGCACCTGATCCTGCAGTCTCCTGAGGCTGGTATTTAGTGATATAAGTATTCATAGGCTTCAAGACCAGGGACACGTCATCCTGACCTTCATCAGAATTGTAACAGGGGGGGGGGGCAAAGAAAAATAATTTAAAAAAAGAAACCACAGAGAGAAAAAAAACTTTGTGAAGGTATTACGCATGGCTCAAATTTCTGCTGAATCAGCTGAAGTTTTGGTTGCCCTGATGGCACCACCCAGGTCAACAAAAGTCAATCTAAAAATCAACTGAGCCAAGTGGCAAATTACTGGCTGAGCAGTGACTGTATCCTATGAGATGCCGTCACAATTCAGGTATGTGGGCTGCTGTAGGAGCTGTGACTCTCTGAATACAATACCATACAACTGAGATGCCTCCATTCAAACTGTTTAGTGTGAATGGAAGAATCTGCTAATAAATCTAAAAGTGTAGGCCTAGCTATAATCTTCTCCTTGTCCTAATGAACCCTTTTGCTGCCAGAGACTTTTACAAAAAAAAATATTTCCATGTGTTAAAATGCATGTAGGGGCCAAGAAGGCACTCATGTCTATATCTGGGGGTCCTGCTCCGTTGTGCAACAATATTGGGCTAAGATTTTCAGAATGGCCTCTACCCTGATCAACACCACGCTAGATCCAGACCTAGTCGTAGGGTTGCCACCTTTCCATCAAGCCAAACCCGAACACTTTAGCATCATTATTTTTTTATTTTTTTGCATTTAACACTATAGGATTGTAAAAGACCTGGAGCACCTTTTGGTGCCCCAAGAAGAGTAGTATTGCAGCCCATGTAGCATCCCACGAGGAACAGTGGGTGTGGCCAAATGGTGGTAATGATGGGAGAAGTTTAAAGGGGTTGTAAAGCTTTGTGTTTTTTCACCTTAATGCATCCTATGCATTAAGGTGAAAAAAACCCCTGCAATGACGCCCCCCCCAGCCCCCCCGTTTTACTTACCTAAGGCCATTCACCTGCTGTGCGCCTCCTCCGGTGTCCTTTTCTCCACAGAGTCTGGACGTTGATTGGCTAGATTGGATAGATTGATAGCAGCGCAGCTATTGGCTCGAGCTGCTGTCAATCACATCCAATGACGCGGCCGCCGGGGACGGGACCGAGTCATACACTCTGTGTCTATGGACGCTGCGTCCATAGACACAGTCTGTCGTGTATGACAGGGAGCGCGCCCGCAAGCTAACCCCCTTGGGATAGAGCTTCCCAGAGAGGGGGTTAGCTATTGCGGGGAGGAGCCGCGAGACCCGCCGAGGGACCCGAGAACAGCAGGATCGGGGCCACTCTGCACTGTGGAGGTAAGTATAACATGTTTGTTATTTTAAAATAGAAAAAAAACGAACCCATACAACCCCATTAACCTCTTTGCGCTCATCTGCCGAGAGGGTGTCCCTGGACGTCCTCTTGTAAACAAGTTCCCTGCGCGCCGCATCGGGGAAAAACTTTGCCCGCTAGGTCACTCGGGTGCCGATGCGCGTGCCTGGCTGCCGCGATGTTCCCCAGGTACCCGCGATCGGCAGTTACAGAGCCAGGTACATGGATCTGTGTGCGAAACACAGAGATCCATGTCCTGTCAGGGAGAGGAGACCGATGCTGTGTCCCTTGACATAGGGACACCGATCGGTCACCTCCCCCAATCAGTCCCCTCCCCCCACAGTAAGAATCACTCCCAGGGAACACATTTAACCCCTGCCTCGCTCCCTAGTGGTAAGCCCTTCCCTGCCAGTCACATTTATACAGTAATCGGTGCATATTTATAGCACTGTTCGCTGATAAATGTGAATGGTCCCAAAATAGTGTCAAAAGTGTCCGATCTGTCTGCTGCAATATCGCAGTCCTGACAAAAATCGCAGAAAACCGCAATTACTAGTAAAAAATAAAAAATCATAAATCTATCCCCTATTTTGTAGACGCTATAACCTTTGCGCAAACCAATCGATATACGCTTATTGCAATTTTTTATTGCAATTTTTTTTTTACCAAAAATATGTAGAAGAATATATATTGGCCTAAACTGAGGAAAAAAATAGTTATTTAAAAAAAAATGGGATATTTATTATAGCAAAAAGTAAAAAATATTGTGTTTTTTTCAAAATTGACGCTCTTTTTTTGTTTATAGTGCAAAAAAAAAAAATCGCAGAGGTGATCAAATACCACCAGAAGAAAGCTCTATTTGTGGGAAAAAAATGATAAAAATTTCATTTGGGTACAGCGTTGTATGGCCGCGCAATTGTCATTCAAACTGAGTCAGCGCTAAAAGCTGAAAATTGGTCTGGGCAGGAGGGGGGTTTTAGGTGCCCAGTAAGGAAGTGGTTAACGACGTAGTTAAATCAGGTCAGTCTGTACCCCAGTACATCCCCCCCAGGTCAGTCTGTCTTCCAGTATAATGCCTCCTTGGTCAGTCTATCCCCCAGTACATCCCCCCCAGGTCAGTCTGTCTTCCAGTATAATGCCTCCTTGGTCAGTCTATCCCCCAGTACATCCCCCCCCCCAGGTCAGTCTGTCTTCCAGTATAATGCCTCCTTTGTCAGTCTATCCCCCAGTACATCCCCCCCCAGGTCAGTCTGTCTTCCAGTATAATGCCTCCTTGGTCAGTCTATCCCCCAGTACATCCCCCCCCCCAGGTCAGTCTGTCTTCCAGTATAATGCCTCCTTTGTCAGTCTATCCCCCAGTACATCCCCCCCCCCCAGGTCAGTCTGTCTTCCAGTATAATGCCTCCTTTGTCAGTCTATCCCCCAGTACATCCCCCCCCAGGTCAGTCTGTCTTCCAGTATAATGCCTCCTTTGTCAGTCTATCCCCCAGTACACCCCCCCCAGGTCAGTCTGTCTTCCAGTATAATGCCTCCTTTGTCAGTCTATCCCCCAGTACATCCCCCCCCCAGGTCAGTCTGTCTTCCAGTATAATGCCTCCTTGGTCAGTCTATCCCCCAGTACATCCCCCCCCCAGGTCAGTCTGTCTTCCAGTATAATGCCTCCTTTGTCAGTCTATCCCCCAGTACATCCCCCCCAGGTCAGTCTGTCTTCCAGTATAATGCCTCCTTTGTCAGTCTATCCCCCAGTACATCCCCCCCCCAGGTCAGTCTGTCTTCCAGTATAATGCCTCCTTGGTCAGTCTATCCCCCAGTACACCCCCCCCAGGTCAGTCTGTCTTCCAGTATAATGCCTCCTTTGTCAGTCTATCCCCCAGTACATCCCCCCCCCCCAGGTCAGTCTGTCTTCCAGTATAATGCCTCCTTTGTCAGTCTATCCCCCAGTACACCCCCCCCAGGTCAGTCTGTCTTCCAGTATAATGCCTCCTTTGTCAGTCTATCCCCCAGTACATCCCCACCAGGTCAGTCTGTCTTCCAGTATAATGCCTCCTTTGTCAGTCTATCCCCCAGTACATCCCCCCCCCCCAGGTCAGTCTGTCTTCCAGTATAATGCCTTCTTGGTCAGTCTATCCCCCAGTACACTCCCCCCCCAGGTCAGTCTGTCTTCCAGAATAATGCCTCCTTTGTCAGTCTATCCCCCAGTACATCCCCCCCAGGTCAGTCTGTCTTCCAGTATAATGCCTCCTTTGTCAGTCTATCCCCCAGTACATCCCCCCCAGGTCAGTCTGTCTTCCAGTATAATGCCTCCTTGGTCAGTCTATCCCCCAGTACATCCCCCAGGTCAGTCTGTCTTCCAGTATAATGCCTCCTTGGTCAGTCTATCCCCCAGTACATCCCCCAGGTCAGTCTGTCTTCCAGTATAATGCCTCCTTGGTCAGTCTATCCCCCAGTACATCCCCCAGGTCAGTCTGTCTTCCAGTATAATGCCTCCTTGGTCAGTCTATCCCCCAGTACATCCCCCCCAGATCCGTCTGTCCCCAGTATAATCCCCCCAGGCCAGTCTGTACCCCAGTTAAAGCACCCCCCCCCACAATATAATTAAAAACACTGGAAGCCAATGGGAGAGGAGAGGGAGATAGGAGGACTGGTGCTGCAGGGCTGCCACTGATGTGTCTGGGTTTCAGGTGGACTAAAACCCAGACACAGGATCTAAAACCCAGACTGTCTGGGTGAATCCTGGACAGGTGGCAACCCTATCTAGTCCCTTGTGTTGCTGAACCATAACACACTGAACTGTACCAGTGCCCGGCTCCGTCTTATACTGCAGGTCATGACAGCAGCCAAACAAACCATAGCATGAGCCTTGAAGTCCCCCACACTTTGCATTATTGAAACCAATCATAGGATAACCCAGGCTATGATCCACAGTACAATTGAAGCTCCCATCCAAGACAAAATAACAAAACACCTTAAAATCTGGCAACCCTGAGTGGACCATTTTCTACCCTCTGGTTTTGATGAGTCTCCCCTCGAACCCTGAGTCCTCACCCATTGTATTTGTTATAGCTTGAGTCCTTTGCTTGCTTGGAGCCGTCAGCCTCTTTCTTTATTTCTTTCTCCTTCCTATTTTCTACCTTCTCTCCTTTTTTCCTCCTTCTCTTGAATGATCGTTTTAACCCCATGCCTTAATCCACTGGAACGTGATATTGCGAGTTACTGCTTCAGTATATCCCTTGGTTACCAGTGCTGACTACTTACTTCTTGTTCTGTTACTGATTTCACAGGTACCTGTGTTTTTCTTTGATCACCCTAGATGTTTAACCCCTTCCCAGCCAGTGTCATAGTACAGTGACAGTGTGTATTTTTAGCACTGATCACTGTAAAGCCTCATACACATCAGACAAATCCGTGGATTTTTGTCCGAAGGGCGTTGGCCGTGAACTTGTTCTGCATACAGACGGCAGAATATTTTCAGCCAACATACACGAAACTACGTGTTTTTTCAGCTCTTTAGCGCCACCCTTTGGGCAACTTCTGCTAATGTTGTCTTATGGTGAGCATTGCTTCTGAGAATGCGTGTTTGTACTTTGGATTTTTCCGACGGACTTGTGTACACACGATCGGATACTCCGACAAGACACATTTGTTGTCGGACAGTTTTAAAGCATGCTATAAAACATTTGTTGTTGGAAAATCCGACAACAATTGTCCGATGGAGCATACAAACGGTCAGATTATCCGACAAAACCCTTCCATCACACAATTGTTGTCAGAAAATTCGATCATGTGTACGGGCCTTAATAACATTACTGGTTCCCAGAAAGTGTCAAAAGTGCCAGTTAAGGCCCATACACATGATCGGACTTTCCGACAACAACGGTCCAACGGACGTGTTTTATCGGACAATCCGACCGTCTGTATGCTCCATCGGACAATTGTTGTCGGAAGAACCACGGACAAATGTTGGATGGTCATGCTCTCAAACTTTCCGACAACAAATGTGTTTCGTCTGATTATCCGATCGTGTGCACACAAGTCCATCGGACTAAAATCCAAAGTACAAACACGCATGCTCAGAACCAATGCTAACCATCAGACAACAATAGCAGAAGTTGCCCAAAAGGTGGCGGAAAAGAGCTGAAAAACTATGTGATTCGGTGAAAGTTGGCTGAAAATGTTCTGCCGTGTGTATGCAGAACAATTTCAAGGACAACGCCCCTTCGAACAAAAATCCACGGAAAAGTCAGATGGAAGTCCGATTGTGTGTATGAGGCTTTAGTGTCCCATTTTCTGCTTCAATATCGTAGTCCTGCTCATGGGCGTCCGCTCCATAGGGCAAGGGGGGTCGTTTGCCCCCCCCCCCTGGAATCGAGAAGGTGTTGGCCAAATTGGCAGTGTTCTACACCCTCCGCCGCCCTTGCACCCACTTCCAGCCCCGCACAGATCTGCACCGCAGCACATGTACACATGCTCTCCACACCTCCCCGTTGCCTCTTTAAGGTGGCCGCGTCTCGTGGTTTGGCAGCGCTGGCTGGGCGGGGCCTCGTGCTGCAACCCGATTGGCCCCGGCTCTTCTCGTTCTCCCGGGCATGGGCCGGCTCCGCCCCTGGCCCTTGGACTGTGCAGCACGCCCAGGGAGAGAAGAAGAAAAAGAGCCAGGGGAGATGGCGGAGCGGAGGGTGTCTCGAAGTCGGTGGTGGTAGTACCTCGGGGGCCTGGCCTCCTGCGGGGCGGCCTGCTGCACACACCCGCTGGACCTGCTGAAGGTGAGAAGGAAGGAGAGCCGGGCTGTGTGTGCGGTATGGAGGGAGGAGAAGATGTCCTACAACACGTGTGTGTGTCTGACTGCAGAGACATGACGTCATAGGACACGTCATACATCTGGTCAGTGTGGTCAGTGTGTAGTGTAGTGGTCAGTAGTCAGTGTGCAGTGTAGTGGTCAGAGTGTAGTGTGTGTAGTGTCCAGAGGTGCAGGGTGCTGCTGTGTAATGTAAAGGGGTGCAGGGTGATGTGTAATGTAAAGGGGTCCAGAGCTGTGGGGTGCTGTGTAATGTAAAGGGGTCCAGAGCTGTGGGGTGCTGTGTAATGTAAAGGGGGTCAGTGATGCAGGGTGCTGTGTAATGTAAAGGGGTCCAGAGGTACAGTTGTGGAGAGGGGGTACACAGTAGTGACAAAGAGATATTTAAAGATGCAGGGGACACAGTGGGGTGTTTTTACATTTTAACGTGGGGGGGGGGGGGGGTCGCTTTTAACCCCCGCTAGCGGTCGAAGAAAGGGTAAAATGCGACTGTGTATCACCGCTGCCGAAGTATTAAAAAATATTTTTTTTTTCAAATCCTGTATATATCCCATAGTTTGTAGGCGCTATAACTTTTGTGCAAACTAATCAATATACGCCTATTGGGAATTTTTTTTACCAAAAATATGTAGCAGAATACATATTGGCCTAAATTGATGAAGAAATTAGATTTTTCAATTTTTTTTATTGGATATGTTTTATAGCAGAAAGTAAAAAATATATATATATTTTTTTTCAAAATTGTCGGTCTTTATTTTGTTTAAAGCGCAAAAAAATAAAAACCAAAGAGGTGATCAAGTACAACCAAAAGAAAGCTCTATTTGTGGGGAAAAGGGTCATCAATTTTATTTGAGTACAGGGTGGCATTACTGCGCAATTGTCAGTTAAAGTGACACAGTGCCGTATCGCAAAAAATGGCCTGGTCATGAAGGGGGGGTAAAACCTTCCGGAGGTCAAGTGGTTAAGAAGGTTCTATTTAGCTTTACATTAAAACAAAAATTCTCAAACAGTGACTGCTTTGGCTTGCTCTATGCTTGCGGGGTAAAATGGATGAAATGGTTAATGGTCGCAGAATTGCGTGGTGTGTGTCATAGAAATATGTAAGCACAATGGACGGGTTCAAGGCTGATGAAGTACACGGTATTCTCTGGCACACAATAGACCGGAGAGCGGGGGGGGTTGAGATGTGATTTCAGCCTGCTGGGTGTTATATAAAGACAATTTGTACTGCAATGTGTCTCCGCTCTCTATATACCATATACTGTATATCAGTGCATGGCTTTCCTATGAGTAAAATATCTATAGACTGCGATTCTGATTGGAGGATCCGATCCTTACGGATCAGGACATAAACATAATGATGGAATCCTAAAGAGCTATTAACCACTTCCCGACCGCCCACCCGCCGTCGTTATACAGCGACAGCATAGGTGTGCGCAGCCTATTGCATTAGGGTGTGCACCCCAAAGCTCAAACACATATGCGCGTGTGTAAATATATATAGGGCAGAGGTTGGTGTTGTAGAGCAGTGGATGTGTCAGGAGGGCAGAGATTGGTGTCAGTATTTTATTTGTATTATTTTTTTATATTACTTTTTATAATTTTATTTTTTATTTTATTTTTTACAATAATTTTTTTTACACATTTTTTGAGCCTCATTGGGGGGCTTTGGTGAAATATCAGGGGTCTAAACAGACCCCTGATGTCTCACTTTAGATACAGAGAAAGGTGATTAAGGACAGAGATTCCCCAGTCCCTTTCTTTACAGCCAAGCAGCAGGGGGAATCTGTGCAGCACAGGGTGATTAGGGTGTGCCCAGGCACACCTGTCACACCCTGTGCGCACACCTATGGTATGGTAAGTATGGCACTCCTGCGTGAAACGCCATAGCTTTATGGTGGCTCGTGCAGGCGCTGTTGCGGGCGGGCGCGCACCAGCGCTGCCGAAGCGTATCCTCGTATCGGCCGGCTGACTCAATCTCCGCCGGCGACCCGGGGTTGCCTTGTACACAGGCAAAACGGAGAACTGCCTATGTAAACAAGGCATTTCCCCATTCTGTCTAGTGACACGACAGAGATCTTCTGTTCCCAGTGAACGGGAGCAGCGATCTCTGTCATGTCCCTGGTAGCCCATCCCTCCTACAGTTAGAACACGCTAAGGGAACACACTTAACCCCTTGATCGCCCCCTGTGTTAACCTCTTCCCTGTAAGTGACATTTATACAGCAATCAGTGGATATTTTTAGCTCTGATCACTGTATAAATGTCACTGGTCCGAAAAAAAATGTGTCAAAAGTGTAAAGCCTCGTACACACGACTGAGAATCTCGTCAGGAAAAAAACTTGTCGTTTTTCTTGACGAGATTCTTGGACAAGAAACTTGTCCCGGCCGAGTGTACAGACGCTTGATTCAAATAACCCGCGGTTCTTTGAATGGAGCGAACGCGGTGACGTCATCGACTACGACGAGCGTGCACTCGTCACATTCAATGTCGTCGCCGCCATCTTGCTACAACCTACCTATGCCTAGGAAGATACCACGCATGCGTCGAAGTCATTTCGAGCATGTGTGGGCTTCCCGGCGGACAGGTAAGTGTACACACACACACTTTTCTTGTCGAGAAACATGCTGACAAGAATCTCGACGAGAAAATAGAGAGCAGGTTCTCTATTTTTCTCGTCGAGATTCTTGTCGGTTTTCTTGACGAGAAACATGATAGCCGCGTACACACGACTGATTTACTCGGCAAGAAAGCTCTGCCAGCAAGTTTCTTGCTGGTTCTTGCCGAGAAACTCGGTTGTGTGTACGAGGCTTAAGGTCTGCCCACCGCAATGTCACAGTCCCGATAAAAATCGCCCCCATTAGTAGTGAAAACAATAAAAAAAAAAAATTAAAGTCCCTAAAACTATCCCCTATTTTGTAGACACAATAACTTTTGCGCAAACCAATCAATATACGCTTATTGGGATTTGTTTTTACCAAAAATATGTAGAAGAATACGTATCGACCTAAACTGATGAATACATTTTTTTTTTTTTTGGGGGGGGGGGGGATATTTATTATAGCAAAAAGTAAAAAATATATATTTTTTTAAAAATTTAAGTTTTGTTTTTGTTTATAGTGCAAAAAAAAAAAACGCAGAGATGATCAAATAACACCAAAAGAAATCTCTATTTGTGGGGAAAAAAGGACATAAATTGTGTTTGGGTACAGCATCGCACGACCGTGCAATTGTCAGTTAAAGCGATGCAGTGCCGTATCACAAAAAATGGCCTGGTCATTAAAGGGGCAAATCCTTCCGGGGCTGAAGTGGTTAAAGCCAAAACCAAAAATGTAATATATTGCAGCTTATCATTCATTAGATGTGGTGGCTGCATTCGTTTTCTTTTTTTAGGCTTTTTCCCCTCTGTTTTCATCTGGTGATCAGGCCAGTAAGACACCTACTGTATTAGAGCGCCCCCACTCTGGATGAAGGAGCACAGGGGGCAGATTTGGACAGCAGCATTGTCGATCTGTGAGTAGGGGGATATTCGATGCACTAGAAGATTTAGATACACTAACAAACTGAACCTGAACGCCAGCTAAGCAGTCACAGCAAACTTTTTTTTTTTTCCTTTTGGGACAAAGGTTTTACATAAATAAATAAAAGATGATCATTGTAAGCACCCCTGTCAGTGGTAAATGGTTTGTCTCATCTCTGTAACTGATACATCTGGAAGAGAGCTTGTTGTTTTGAAAAGCAACAGACTTGCTGGTCAAAGAAAGCCTAAAAAGAAAACAAATGCAGCCATCCCACCAAAGAATTGTTAAGCTGCAATATAATAAATGTTTGCTTTTGGGTTTAATACCGTTTGAAGACATTTAAAGCGGAGTTCCACCCAAAAGTATAAGCTCTGCGTATCTGTCCCCCCCCCCCCCCGGTACCACATTTAGCAGCTTTCGGGGGAAGTGGGTACCTGTTTTCGACAGGTACCAGCCTCCACTTTAGTCGTACCTCGCCGCGGCAGAGTCCGTCAGAAGTTCAGCCCCCACTCCTCCCTCCCTCCTTCCCCCGCCACCAGGCCAGTTAGAGAGCGCAGCATGCTACGCGCATGCGCAGTAGGGAACCGGCTGTGAAGCCGCAAGGCTTTACTGACGGTTTCCCTTACAGGCAATGGTGGCGGCGGCACCCGAGAGCCAATGGAAACATCGCCTGGGGTGCCAACTTTGCGGGATTCGTGAACAAGTGTCCTAATAATAAAAGTCAGCAGCTGCAGTATGTGTAGCTGCTGACTTCATTTTTTCAGTTCACAGAACATGGTTTCCCGCACCATGTTCTGTGAACTGACCCTAAACCTTAACCACTTCCCGTCTGGCCTATAGCAGAATGATGGCCGGCCGGTGGTTTCCGTTTTCCTGACATCACATGACGTCTTTTAGGATAACAAGCTGGTGCGCGCCCGTGGGGCACACAGCGTGGCGATTGGTGGTGCTGTGTGTTAGTGAGACATCGCATCTCTGATCGTGGTAAGGAGGCTCTGACCGAGGCTCCTTATCATGTGATCAGCTGTGACCAATCACAGCTGATCACAGCGTGAACCAGGAACTGCCAGTAAACGGCTTTCCTCGGTTTGCGATGACAGGGAGAGCCGAATTGATTATCAGTGTAGCCCCCATCAGAGGTGTCACCACAATGCCAATCAGTGCCCATCAGCTGCCAGTTAGTGCCCCATAAGTAACACCTGTCAGTGCCCATAAAAGTGCCAATCAGTGCCCCATCAATAACGCCTGTCAGTGCCCTTCAGACGCCCATCAGTAATGCCTGTCAGTACCTCCTCATCAGTGCTGCCTATCAGTGCCATCTATCAGTGCCCATCAGTGTCACCTATAAGTGCCCATCAGTGCCACCTATTGGTGCCCATCAGATTACAGGGTGCCTTGACGTGGCTCTGTGGCTCACGCATGCGTTTGTAAATGCGTGCGGACAAAACCCCTGTTTTTTACGCATACTGTTAGACAGGTTAATTGGTTGTCTGCGAGCTGGTCGGTAAGTAGGCTTGGGTTTTTTCCTGGGCATTCCCCAGGCCTTGTTGTTACCTGTTTCAGCCTTCCAATGCTGCTTACTGCATAGGCCAGCTATAGATGGGTGCGGTGGACAAGTTTGTTTTTCACCTTAGTACCCATCAGTGCCACCTATCAGTGCTGAATATCAGTGCCGCCTATCAGTGCCCATCAATTCTACATATTGGTGCCTCCTCATCAGTGCCCGTCAGTGAAGGAGAAAAACAAGTTTTATTACAGAAATTAAGAATTTTTTTTTTTTTCTAAAATTTCGGTCTTTTTTAGTTTGTTTAGCAAAAAACAAAAACCTCAGAGGTGATCAAATAGCAGCAAAAGAAAGCTCTATTTGTGGGAAGAAAAATGTAGTTTGAGTAGTGTTGCATGACTGCACAATTGTTAAAGTAACGCAGTGGCAAATAGAAAAAAATGGACTGGTCATGAAAGGAGTAAAACCTTCCGAAGCTGAAGTGGTTAACCTCAGTAATCCATGTAAAATAAATTTGGATGGATTTGTACAGGAAAGTGTTCACCTCGGGCACTGGGATTGGACAGAAACATTTTAGCATAACCTTCACCTTTCCAGCAGGAAACCTATAGTAGATTTGTTTTACAATAGACATTGATTGACAGAAGACAAACATCCAGGGCCGCTATCAGGAATTTTGGGGCCCCTTACACAGCTTCAGGCATGGGAGAACCGTGGGGGTGGGGTGCTGCCGCCGCAAATTGAGAAGCGGGGGGGCTGCCGCCGCAAATTGTCGGGGGGGCTTTGGGTGCTGACGAACAAAAAAAGAACAAAAAAAAGGGGGGGTTGCCATCCGGGGCCCTGAAGACCTCTGGGTCTCTGGGGACCTCTGGGCCCCTTACAAAAAAAAAAATTATTTATAAAAAAAAAAGTTTTTTTATAAAAAAAAAGGGGGGGGGGTTGCCATCCGGGGCCCTGGGGACCTCTGGGCCCCTTACAAAAAATAAATAAATATAACTAAAAAATAAATAAAATAAAAATAAATACATTTTTTTAAATAAAAAATACATAAAAAAGGGGGGTTACCATCCGGGGCCTCGGGGACCTCCGGGCCTCTGGGGACCTCTGGGCCCCTTACAAAAAAAAATAATAAAAAAAATTATCAAAAAATATATATTTTTATAAAAGATAAAAAAAAGGGGGGTTGCCATCCGGGGCCCTGGTTACCTCCGGGCCCCTTACAAAAAAAAATATATATATATATATATATATATATATATTTTTATAAAAAACTATATAAAAAAGGGGGGTTACCTCTGGGCCCCTTACAGGTGTACTGCCTGTACCCCCCTGATGGTGGCTCTTCAAACTTCCGACCGATAGTAATAACAGAAACACACAAAAAGACAAAGTGATACATTTATATATAGACAGGCAATTCATTTTAGTAGCAAAAAAAAATAAAACAAGTAAAGAATACATATACATACATATACAGGAAGAAACACATTACAGTGCTCAGTACACATAAAATAAACACATAAAACATACAATGTTACAGGAAATACATGAAGAATGCCGTGTACAAAACAGGTTAGTACAAGTGATACAAAGAGAAACAAACAGACACATAGACAGACATAGAACATGGACAGGACAACCTGCATATACAGAGCTCAGGCTAGGCTTGTTTTGCTCACTAAGGCTAGGTTCACATCTGTGCCGGTGATTACCGCTGGGGAAAGTTACCTGTTCCTGCAGCCACAACCACCCACACAGAAAAACGCAGAAGTAATGTGCGTGAGTCATTAGGCCTGGTTCATATCTGTGTGGCTCTGTGAGCCACGTTTTGCACAGGCACAGCAGCCCGTCCATTTGAATGGGCTTGCCGTGCCTCCTGAAACACAAGAAAAAGGTCCCCGCAGCATTTCAGAAATTCGTAGTCCGCACGGGAACTGCAAGTGCAGTGCAGTTTCCATTGCATTTCCAGTGCATACAACCATTAGCATTAATGGCACTCGCACACCGCTCCTGTGTTTTTCACAGATGTGAACCTGGCCTCGGGCTAGGTTCACACCTATGAGTTTTGCATTGCATTATCAGTTTTGCAGAAACACACTACAGTCCATTTAACATGATTTCCTATGGGTCACATTCACATCTGTGTGTTTTCATCTAGTGCATTTTTTGGAAAGGGTGTGGGACTTTTTTGCCTGCATCAAGTGTGGCATTTTTGGTTCCATAGACTTCAATGGAAATGCATGAAAAACAAATGTATGTACATGTGTTTTTGGTGCGTTTTCCTGCATGACAACAGACACCTCCCCAGCAATATTACCACTTCCAAAAAACAAAAATGTAAAATACATTAAATACAAGTGTGAAAAACGTAAACCACACCAGAAAACGCACCTGAAAAATACATCGACCACAACCTGTATAGGTGTGAGCCTAGGGTTAGTGCTAATGGCATGCTGCATGCACTGAAAATCGCACCTGCACTGGGAACTGCACTGCACTTGCAGTTCCCGTAAGGGCTGTGATTTTTAAAAATGCTGCAGGCTCCTTTTCCCTGTGTTTAAATGAATAGGCTGCCATGCCCACGCAAAACAGATTTGATCCTAGCCCTAAGCCTTGTACACACGACCGAGTTTCTCGTCAGAAAACGACAAGAAAACTGCCGAGAGAGCTTTCTTGCCGAGAAAACCGTTGGTGTGTATGGTTTCTCGCCGAGAAAACTGCCGGGAATCTCGACGAGAAAAATAGAGAACCTGCTCTCTATTTTCTCGTCAGGATTCTCGTTGGCCTGTTTTGCAACGAGAAAACCGGTCGTGTGTATGCTTTTGCGAGTCTTAAAAAATTGCGCATGCTCAGAATCAAGTATGAGACGGGAGCGCACCTTCTGGTAAAACTAGCGTTCGTAATGGAGATAGCACATTCGTCACGCTAAAACGAACTGAAAGCACCAAGGGGTGGCGCCATTGAAATCGAACTTGCCCTTTATACTGCCGTTGTACGTGCTGGATGTGACCGCGCAGAACAACGACGAGATTTGGAATTGACAGTGTGTATGCAAGGAAAGCTAGACAAGAATCTCGTTGAGAAAATCGATGAGTTTTTTACGACGAGAAACTCGGTCGTGTGTACAAAGCTTGAGGCTGGGTGCACACTATTGGAAATTGGAGGAGGGTTTCCCCGCATCCAATTAGCATAGCAGGAGATTGTAACCAGCTCTCTATGGAACCGGTTCACACATCTTCGGAGCGGCTCTGGTGTGAATTGCACAGAAGTCCTGGGTGTCTTCTGGTCTGTTTTAGGTCTGAATTCAGACCAAAATTCGGGCTGAAATCAGACCTGAAATAGTGAATGGAGACGCACTGGACTCCTGCTGTGAGCTGCTGTGTGAATCCAGGCCTTAGGGGTCATTCACAGCACAGCCCTTATGTCAGCACTTGTAAAGTTCATGGACTTTGTAGTGCAATTTTTCCAGTGCTGCTTTGGTCTTTGCACTTGTGTGTGCTTTTTTCTCTGGACTGAAGTAACGCACATGTGATCACTTTCTTGCCTGCTGCACATTGCAGTGTGTTGTAACACATTCTAATGCATTTCAATGTGCTGCAATAAAAATGCAACATATTTCATTTTGTTCAGGTAGACCCTCACATCACACAGCTGTTGGTAAGTTGTGTCTGGATGAGATATCTAACCACTAATCTGATATGGATGGTTTTATATATATACAATATTGTCAAAAGTATTGGGACGCCTGCCTTTACACAAACATGAACTTTAATGACATCCCAGTCTTAGTCCGTAGGGTTCAATATCGAGTTGGCCCACCAGCTTCAACTCTTCTGGGAAAGCTGTCCACAAGGTTTAGGCCCCTTTCACACGGGCGGACCGTATGTCCGTTTTTCATCCATCCGTTTTTGGATGAAAAAACGGACATACATGTATCCCTATGGGATAGCAGATGTCAGCGGATGAACATCCGCTGACACCCGATCTCACCCGTGTCCGCTATGCTCCGTTTTCAGGATAGAAAAAAATTCTATTTTTCTATCCGTCTGCGCAGCGGATCGGATGAACACGGACAGACGGTCCGTGTTCATCCGATCCCCCCCCCCCCATAGGGGAGAGCGGAGATCTGACAGGGCGGTCCCTGCACAGTGTGCGGGGACCGCCCAGTCATCCGCCGGTTCAGCGGGGATCAACTGAGCGATCCCCGCTGAGCAAGCGGAGGTTCACGGGGCGGATCATGACTGATCCCTCCCATGTGAAAGGGGCCCAAGGAGTGTGTCTATCAGTGGCGGCTGTGTACTCCACGCTCCTCAATGTCTTCTTCCGTCCTCTGCTAGCATCACAGCGCCTGTCGTTTCAGCCAATCAGGTGACAGGTAACAGACCCAAGCACCTGATTGGCGGAGAGGCGGTTCAGTGTTAGGAAAGGGAATATTCATTCGCTTTCCTAAGACACAGCTGAGGGAACTGCGAGCGGCCAGCATGGCGCTCGCTGTTCACCTTTTTTTACGTCTATTAGAGCCTATGGCTCTAATCAGGTGCTTCAAAAAAATACCTTGCAGCTGTAATTCAGGTGCCCGGCGCCTGAAATGGAGCGGGGCGCCTGAATAGGGGGTGGTAGCGGCGACCATAGATAGATTCATGCTATGCCACCCCTCTATGGTAATAGAGGGGTGGCAGGAGAGAGGGGGCAGCGCCCGTGTGCCCCTTATGGACGCACCACCACTGGTGTCTATGGGAATGTTTGACCATTCTTCCAGAAGCACATATGTCAGGCACTGATGTTGGACAAGAAAACCTTGCTCACAGTCTCCACTCTAATTCATCCCAAATGTGTTCTACGGGGTTGAGGTCAGGACTCTGTGCAGGCCAGTAAAGTTCCTCCACCCCAAACTCGCTCATCCATGTCTTTATGGACCTTGCTTTGTGCACTGGTCCTAATCATTTGGTGGAGGGGAGATTATGATGTGGGGATGTTTTTCAGGGGTTGGACTTGGCTCCTTAGTTCCAGTGAAGGGAACTCTTAAGGCGTCAGCATACCAAGACATTTTGGACAATTTCATGCTCCCAACTTTGTGGGAACAGTTTGGGGATCGCCCCTTCCTGTTCCAACATGACTGCGCACCAGTGCACAAAGCACAGAGGAACTTGACTGGCCTGCACAGAGCTCTGACCTCAACCCGATAGAACACCTTTGGGATGAATTAGAGCGGAGACTGAAAGCCAGGCCTTCTCATCCAACATCAGTGCCTGACCTCACAAATGCACTGGGAAGAATGGTCAAACATTCCCATAGACACCCTCCTAAACCTTGTGGACAGCCTTCTCAGAACAGTTGAAGCTGTTATAGCTGCAAAGGGTGGGCCAACTCAATATTGAACCCTACAGACTAAGACTGAGATGCCATTAAAGTCATGTGCGTGTAAAGGCAGGTGTCCCAATACTTTTGGTAATATAGTGTATATAACCACAATCCTGATATTGATGGTTTATGTACACGTTAACCACTTGCCGACCAGCCACCGTCATTATACTGCGGTAGGTTGGCATGTTCCCGCGAATCGCAGTAGTTGTACGTTGGCCCTTTAAACAGCTTTAGCAGGCGCGCGCCAGAACGGGGATGTGTGTGTGTGTGTGTGTGTAAACACACAAATCCCATTCTGTCAGGAGAGGAGAGACAGATTGTGTGTTCCTACAAAGTAGGAACAGTGATATGTCTCCTCCTCTAGTAAATAACATTCCCCCTACAGTAAAGCCTCATACACACGGTCCGACTTCAAACAAACTTTTCCACTTTCCGTGGATTTTTGTTTGAAGGGCGTTGGCCGGGAACGCCCATAGCATACACACGGCAGGACTTTTTCAGCCAACATTCACCAAATCACGTGGTTTTTCTGCTCTTTTCTTCTCTTTACCGCCACCCTTTGGTCAACTTCTGCTATTGTTGGTTGATTGTAACATTGGCTCTGAGCATGCGTGTTTGTACTTTGGACTAAAGTCCAATGGACTTCTGTACACACGATAGGATTTTTCATCGTAGGACTTTTGTTGCCGTGAAGTTTTTCCGTTTGCAGAGCGAGCATTTGTCCGATGAAAACCGAAAAAGTTTGCGTACATACGGTCGGATTTTTTTAAAAAACCTGGGAATTTAGAAGTTTGTTGTCAAAGTCCTACCGTGTGTATGGGGGCTTTAGAAAAACCTAGCAGAGAACACATTTAACCCCTTGATCGCCCCCTAGTGTTAACCCCTTCCCTGCCAGTGACCTTTAGGCCTCATGCCCACGGACGTTTTTACAGCTGCGTTTTTTACAGCTTAACGCCTGTGCATGTTATTGTATAATTTAAGAAAAAAAAAAAAAAAGTCGGAGCTGAAAAACGCGACCGCGGCGTTAGTGCGCGTTTTTGCGCGTTTTTGAGCGTTTTTTGACGCTCGCGTTTTTTTCTGCCTAATTCTGACGCTGAGGAACGCACTGGTCCTGGGTTTTTTTTACAGCTTAAAAACGTCTATGCTATTTGCAGCTCAAAAACACCTAGGTGGGCATGAAGCTATAGACTAACATGGACAGGCGTTTTTAAGCTGTAAAAAATGCTCAAAAACGCGGCTGTAAAAACGTCCGTGGGCATGAGGCCTTATAGAGTAATCAGCGCATTTTTATAGCACTGATCGCTGTATAAATGTCACTGGTCCCAAAAATGTGTCAAGTGTCCGATCTGTCAGCCGCAATGTCGCAGTCCCGATAAAAATCACTGATCGCCGCCATTACTAGTAAAAAAAATAATAATAAAAATGTCATAAATCTATTTCCTATTTTGTAGACGCTCTAACTTGTGCGCAAACCAATCAATATACGCTTATCGTGATTTTTTTTTACAAAAAATATGTAGAACAATACATATCGGCCTAAACTGAGGAAAAAATTTGTTTTTTTTTTAATATTTTTGGGGGGGATATTTATTAAAGCAAAAAGTGAAAAATATTGCTTTTTTTTTTTCAAAATTGTCGCTCTATTTTGTTTATAGCGCAAAAAATAAAAACCGCAGAGGTGATCAAATACCAACAAAAGAAAGCTCTACTTGTGGGAAAAAAGGACAACAATTTTGTTTGTGTACAACGTCGCACAACCGCACAATTGTCAGTTAAAGCGACGCAGTGCCGAATCACAAAAAATGGCCTGGTCAGGAAGGGGGTAAATCCTTAAGTGGTTAATATCCGCGCACATGTCACATCTAATCATATTTGTTGATTTTAACATCCAACATTTTGGCATTGAACTTGTTTTATTTGTTTTTCAGAACACTTCTCTCCTGTATGTAGGTCACCATGACAACCACAGTACATTACGTCTAAATGTCACTTATGCATAAAGAAAACATCAGAATTGTTCTAGAATTCTGTGTTCTGAAATACTTGTTATAAAGGTGTTTACTTATCTTCCTCTAATAAAACTCTATTGGAATGACAATAAATAGAAGTAAAGTGGCAAAAACTTCCCACTGGTCTATTTTGCATCACGGTGATACTTTTTTTGGGGATATTTATTATAGCAAAAAGTAAAAAATATTGCTTTTTTTTTCAAAATTTTCCGTTTATAGAAAAATAAAAACCGCAGAGGTGATCAAATACCACCAAAAGAAAGCTCTAATTGTGGGGAAAAAAGGACGTCAATTTTGTTTGGGAGCCACGTCGCACGACCGCGCAATTGTCAGTTAAAGCGACGCAGTGCCGAATCGCAAAAAGTGGCCCGGTCATTGGGCAGTCAAATGGTCCGGGGCTGAAGTAGTTAAAGCGTCGCAGTGCCGTATCACAAAAAATGCTCTGGTCTTTAAGGGGGTAAAATCTTCTGGGGCTGAAGTGGTTAAATTTGCTGCGACTTTAAGTCGCATAGATTTGAACAGCTTCCATTGAAATACATAGGATGCAACTTGTCATGCAACTTTGTGTCTAAAATCACATGACAAGTGGCACAAGTGTGAATGGAGCCTTAAAGTGGTTGTAAACCCACTTTTGCAACTTGCACCTACAGGTGAGCCTAGATTAAAGCCTCGTACACACGACCGAGTTTCTCGGCAAGAACCAGCAAGAAACTTGCTGGCAGAGATTTCTTGCCGAGAAATTTGTTCGTGTGTATGGTTTCTCGTCAAGAAAAGCGACAAGAATCTCGACGAGAAAATAGAGAACCTGCTCTCTATTTTCTCGTCGAGATTCTCGTCAGCCTGTTTCTCGACAAGAAAATTGAGTGTGTGTACACTTACCTGTTCGCCGGGAAGCCCGCGCATGTTCGAAATGACTTTGACGCATGCGCGGTAGCTTCCTAGGCATAGGTAGGGTGAACCAAGATGGCGGCGACGGTATCGAATGTGACGAGCGCATGCTCGTCGTATTCGATGACGTCACCACGTACGCTCCATTCGAAGAACCGCGGGTTCTTTGAAATGAGCGTGTGTACACTCGGCCGGGACAAGTTTCTTGTCCAAGGATCTCGTCGTAAAAAACGACATGTTTTTAACGACGAGATTCTCGGCCGTGTGTACGAGGCTTGAGGCTTACCTGTAGGTGCAAGAAATATCTCCTAAACCTACACAGTTTAGGAGATATTTGCTAAAAATTACATGCATCCGCGCCGTAGACAACGGCGCATTCATAGGGTTAAACCCATTCACGAATCCGGCTAAGTCCCAGCAATGCTTCGGCTTAGCCGGATTTGACGGCTCCGGCGCGCATGCGCGGAGTCACGTCTTCGCCGCTCCGGCCAATCACAGCGCCGGAGCGGCGCTGTGATTGGCTGGAGCGGCGATACCTGGAAGTGAAGCATATAGAGCTATTATGCTAGTCATATTAGCTCATTATGGCTTTGTCTTACAGGTGGTTTAAAAAAAAAATTTTTTTAGGGGTTTACAACCACTTTAATGGATCACTAAACAAAATTTTTTTCTTTTAAATAACAAACATGTTATACTTACCTCCGCTGTGCAGTTCGTTTTGCACAGAGTGGTCCCGATCCCTGTCTTCTGGGGTCCCTCGGCGGCTATCTCAGCTCCTCCCCGCAATCACTCACCAATTATATGCGAGCTCTCTCGCATGGTTGTGAGTGATTGCGGGCGCGCTCCTGTGATACAGCCAGCGGCTATTGCCGCTCACTGTATCACTCAGCTCCGCCCCCTGTATCACTCAGCTCCGCCCCCTGGCACGCCGCGTCATTGGATGTGATTGACAGCAGCGCGAGCCAATGGCTGCGCTGCTTTCAATCCATCCACTGTAGCCAATCAACGGCCAGGCTGAGCGGTGAAGAGGATGTCGGGGGCGAGCGCGGGACTTTCGAGGGGTCAGGTAAGTAAAACGGGGGGGGGGGAGCTGGGGGCGCCGGTATTGGCGGCGGTATTGTCGGAAGTTTTTTCACCTTAATGCATAGAAAAAAACTTTTACCTTTACAACCCCTTTAATGATCACTAAACTTGTCTCAAAATACCAACCAAATCATTCCTTTCATTCCTCCTAAGACCTCCTGTAATCTCTAGCTCTCTTGTCTTCTCCTTCAATGCTCGCCTCCAGGACTTCTCCAGAGCGTCTCCCATCCTCTGGAACTCCCTACCCCAAGCTGTCCGATTATCTCCTACTCTGTCAACTTTTAGGGTCCTTTTACACGGGACGGATCCATGATGATCCGCAGGGCGGTCCCCACACACTGTGCAGGGACCGCCCTGTCAGATCTCCGCTCTCCCCTATGGGGGGATCGGATGAACACGGACTGTCTGTCCGTGTTCATCCGATCCACTCTGCAGACGGATAGAAAAAAAAGGATTTTCCTTCGTCTGCAGAAACGGACCATAGCGGAGACGGATGATATCGGGTGTCAGCGGATGTTCATCCGCTGAACCCGCTATCCCATAGGGATGCATATATGTCCGTATTTCATCCGAAAATGGATGGATGAAATACGGACATACTGTCTGCACGTGTGTGAAAGGGGCCTTAGAAAATCCCTGTAAAGTCATCTCTTCAGAGAGGCCTACCCAGCCCCCCCACCTAACAACTGTACATTTATTTTATCCATCAGCCCATCCCCCACAGTTATTACCTTTTGCATCGCTTGACCCTCCCTCTTAGATTGTGAGCTCTAATGAACAGGGCCCTCTGATTCCTCCTGTATTATACTGTATGGTAACTGTACTGTGTGCCCTCGTGTTGTAAAGCGCTGTGTAAACAGTTGGCGCCATATAAATCCTGTATAATAATAATAATAATAAAAGAAGGAGATTATACAATCAGATTGTGATATATAAAGTATGATCAGTTTTAGGTCCTGTTATGGTTGTTCTATAAATCAACTTAAAGAGATATAATTTAATATTTTCCTGTCTGCAATGAGGCTCATTGATCCAAATGGTGAGTCCAAAGTGCTGTCCTGTCATAAGGCTGCACAGAAGGACTTTTGCTCCCCATATGGAAGCCGCAGTCGTTCTGCAGCAGCCCAACAACACCCCCCAGCTGAGTCAGAGACATAGATCTCCAATCAGAAAAAAAGGTCACGTTGCCTGCATATTGGAGTTCTTGCTCTGATCAGCAGGAGGCTTTTGGAATGCTGCAGAGAGACCACTGCTTCCACACAGAAAGCAGCAGTCCTATTTGCAGCCTTAATAAAGCAGTTGTATACCCACAAAAAAACAAAAAACAAAAAAAAACCTGTAAGGCAAAGGTATAATGAGCTAGTATGCACCGCATACTAGCTCATTATGAAATACTTACCTTAGAACGAGGTGTCTGCATCCTGTCCCAGACACCGCTGAGGGAGATGATATTTTCCCCTCTGCGTTTATTCTGGGTTTGCGGCTCACAGCACTTGATGACGTCACTCCTGCGCATGCGCGTGGGAGTCCTTCATTCCGGCAAGTTTCGGCTCCACATGCCGGATCTTCACTGCGCATGCGCCGCTGACATCAGCGAATGCATGCAGGGTGAATATCTCCTAATCAGTGCAGGTTTAGGAGATACCGTATTTATCGGCGTATAACACGCACCCCAAGTTTAGGAGGGAATTTTAAGGAAAAAAACTTTTAGGAGGGAAATTCAAGGAAAAAAACTTACATTTAAATGCAGCCTTGCCCAGTGTCCATCTGCAGCCTTGCCCAGTGTCCATCTGCAGCCTTGCCCAGTGTCCATCTGCAGCCTTGCCCAGTGTCCATCTGCAGCCTTGCCCAGTGTCCATCTGTCCATCTGCAGCCTTGCCCAGTGTCCATCTGTCCATCATTGCAGCCTTGCCCAGTGTCCATCTGTCCATCATTGCAGCCTTGCCCAGTGTCCATCTGTCCATCTGCAGCCTTGCCCAGTGTCCATCTGTCCATCTGCAGCCTTGCCCAGTGTCCATCTGTCCATCATTGCAGCCTTGCCCAGTGTCCATCTGTCCATCTGCAGCCTTGCCCAGTGTCCATCTGTCCATCATTGCAGCCTTGCCCAGTGTCCATCTGTCCATCTGCAGCCTTGCCCAGTGCCTTTGCAGCCTTGTCAGTCTCGGCGATTTTTAAAATTGGCGCCGATTTCTGTGTGGAGAGGAGCGAGCGGGGCCGAGTGTACTTTGGCTAGACTCGGCTCCTCTCGCAGTCCCGCCCATCTCCACTGACTGCGCCGCTGACATAGAGAAAGCCGAGTGTACTTCGGCTAGACTCGGCTCTGCTCACAGTCAGGGGCGGGACTGCGAGAGGAGCCGAGACTAGCCAAAGTACACTCGGCTTTCTCTATGTCAGCGGCGCAGTCAGAGATGGGCGGGACTGCGAGAGGAGCCGAGTAAAGCCGAGTGTACTTCGGCTTTGGCTCCGCTCGCTCGTTTCAGCAGGGGAATCGGCGGAGTATCGGCGTATAACACGCACCCACGATTTTCCCCTGATTTTAAGGGGAAAAAAGTGTGTGTTATACGCCGATAAATACAGTAATCATTTTACCTACAGGTTAGCCTAGGCTTACCTGTAGGTAAAAATTTTAAAAAGGGGTATACAACTGTTTTTTAAGGGCAATAGCTCTTTGGCCTCATTATAGGGATCAGTTGGCCTCATTACAAATGTAAGAATTTTATATTATTTCTTTGGGCTGCTCATCGAATGTAATTCATAGAAAAACGACAATAGAAATTACATCAGACAGCAATAAAGGGAAGTCTTTCTGCCCCATAGCATCCAGATTATTCTTATTTTCATCCCTTAGCCCTCGTTCACACTGGTGCGGCTTTGAAATCACGCTACTTCCATGTGATTTTAAAGCCACACACCAGTGTGATTTGCATTGCCCATTTCATTGCGACTTGTGACTTAAAGCCGAGGTGCAGCCAGGATTTTTTTTTTTAAAGTCAGCAGCTACAAACACTGTAGCTGCTGACTTTTAATAAGGACACTTATCTGTCCTAGGCGCTCACAAAGTCGCCCCCCCCCCCCCCCGAGGCCGATCCCTCGATCGTGCCAGGTCCCGGGGCCGCCATCCTCACTAAGGGAAACAGGCAGTGGAGCCTTGCGGCATCACTGTCCGTTTCCTACTGCGCTCTTTATGAATGGGCGGCTGTTTTTGGGATACACACAGTTCCCAGAAGACAGCGCGCCCCATTCCCCAGAGGATAACGCGAGGAGGACAACCAGCCGCGGACTAGGAAGAGGCAGATTTGGAAGATCGCCTAGCAACCGCCATTTCTGGTAAGTAATTGTATTTGTATTTTTTACATTTTTTTGAGCATTTTTATGTAATTTTTTTTTTTTATAGGGTGGACCTCCGCTTTCATTTAAGTCTAAGCAAGTCGCAATGAAATCGGTAAAAAGTAGTGCAGGAACCTATTTTCATGAACAGTTCCATTGACAGCAATGGAGTGCGAACTGTCAAATCGCATGACAAAGTGGCACCGGTGTGATTGGGGGCTAAAAAAAATAAAAAAATTGATTTAGTTGTTATGGGGCAGTAAATGCTGCTGAGTGTTGCTGTGTTAGTAGCCATGTCCAGATGGTGACATTAAATGGGGACACAGCGTCTGTCATTAGCCTGTGCTTCATCCCCATCCTTCAGTGCACACCCCTGATAGAAAGGGATGGTGGAAACCCCCCAGGAGGAGAGGCTTGATAGATCCCCCATTGACAGCTCCCCCTGCACTGAGCGGGTCTCACTCTCCTCCCCGAGATCCTCCCTGAGATCCATATCTTCTTCCATTAGTGACTGTGAGGGACAAGGAAGCAGAGGAGATGTGGACACGTTAGTCACAGATCCTTCATCCACTATGGAAACCTCTGAAAGAAGGTGCAGAGATGTTAATGAGATCCGAGCATGTGATCAGTGGTCATAGACTGTATGGGTCACTTTAATTTTATATTAACCCGTAGGCGCCAACTGTACGCAAATATGTGATCTCTCGGCGGCTGGGCCTTGGTGCCGAGGGGCCGCATGATTGTGTGCATTAGTGCTGATAGAGCTGTGCCCAGAGCACGCACCCTGCGCACTCCCGGAACATTGACCGGCAGCCTCACAAAAAGCTCCTGATCGCTTCTTACGATTGGGAGTTTTCCGATCGTGTGACCGCCATGACAGCTAACCACGGTGGTCACATGGTCACAAGCCCCGCCCTGCCTCTCGGAATGCCAAACGTCTTTAAGGGCCTGCGCCAAGGCATTAAAGTGGTTGTAAAAGTTGAAGGTTTTTTACTTTCATGCATTTCGGCGCAAGCCTGTGGGGGAGCGCAGCGATCGCTGGTGCGGCGTGTCACTCTGACACACCGCATCTCCAATCGTGGCAAGGAGCCTCTGACGGAGGCTCCTTACCACGTGATCAGCTGTGACCAATCACAGCTGATCATCGCGTGAACCAGGAAGTTCCGGTAAACGGCTTTCCTCGGTTCGTGCGGATAGGGACAGGGAGCTATAGCCGCCAAGTTTATCACTCCGCCCCGCCCCCGGCGCACCTCGTCATTGATTTGATTGACAGCAGCGGGAGCCAATGGCTGCGCTGCTATCAATCTCCAATGAAGAGCCGCCTCAAGCTGGGGGAAAGCCAGGGCCGGTGCTACCACTAGGCAAACTAGGCAGCCGCCTAGGGTGCACTGCTGCCTAGGGGCGCCCGGCCACCAGTTTCCCCCACGTCTACATGCTCTGCAGGCTGCAGCATGTAACTAACTCGGTCTCAGGTAGCTGCTCCGCCCAACCGGTAGTGTAATTAGAGGCGCAACGCAGCACAGGAATCAGTGCTAGAGGAAGCAGAGCCGATGCTTCCTGTATAGCGGCGTCTTCTGTCACATGGGCTGGGCAAAGGGGGTGGAGAAGGGGTGGAGCCAATAGGGGCGGCAAAATGAGGTTTCGCCTAGGGTGTCAAAAATCCTTGCACCAGCCCTGGGGAAAGCATCGCGGAATCGCGCCCACAGAGTTTCGTGACTCAGATAAGTAAAAAGGGGAGCTGGAGAGTGCAAGGTGTTTTTTCACCTTAATGCATAGGATTCATTAAGGTAAAAAAACACAAAGCCTTACAACCCCTTTAAAGTTGAATTATTTGTATTGCATACCTACATCGGTCCAGTTTGGCACAAGGTCAGTATTCATCTCATACCTGATGGGCTGCTGGAGAAGTTGAAAATCCGTCCATTTGCCTGAAGTCCGTGCTATTACAGTGATAGCCACAATCTCCCAGGACCTGCTTGGATTTTGTGCAAGTGGCTTCCCTTCTGCACATTGACACAGGGGGTCTCTCCCTGGGCACTGGTGCTATTCACAGAACATCATTTTTTTTTTCAATGAATACAAGGCATTCTATGATTGGATGAGGTGGAGATCATGACATCACTGCCCCTCCTCTCCAACTCTTCAAATCAGAAAATGCCTTGAATTAATTGAGCAAAATACAAGGCACTCTGTGAATGGCAGCAGTGCTGAGTGAGTGACCCTTTGTGGTCAGGATGCAGAGTAGAAGCTGCTCACATAAAACTCAGAAGATCACACCTATCACTATAATAGCACCGACTACTACTGTGATTGTCAGCTTCCCCAGCAGTCCATCAAGTATGAGATGTGCATACCAAGCTAAGCAAGTATGCAATCATTCCTGGGGTTCAGCTTTAACCCCTTTACATCGACAATACGCAAATATGCGGCCTCTCGACGGGCAGGTCTTAACGCAGAGCGGACGCATATTCCAGCGAGAATAGGTTTAGTGCTTGTAGTCATTCCTCGTAATTGAGGTCCTCCATCCCCTTAATAATTTAGTTGCCCTTCTTTGGACTCTCTCCAGCACATCCTTTCTGAGGACTAATGACCAGAACTGGACAGAATACTCCAGATGTGGCCGGACCAGAGTTTTATAAAGTGGCAGGATTAGAGTTTTATCTCTGGAGTATTTTCCCTTTTTTATGTAGCGGGTATATACTTTTAAAACTGGTGAAGACACCAGTGAGGCATAGTTCCCTGCGGCCCAGCAGGTGGCGTTGTCACTTTGGGCCGGGGTTGAACCATCGCTGCAGTGCCGTACCCTTTGTGACCTCTCGCAGCGGTTGAATGGCGGGCGGGGAACCAGCCATGCTTGCTGGGAGAGGGTATAAAGGGGGCGGACATCTTGGCCACGAGGTTCGAGTCCCAGGCACCTTCAGCCTGAGGACTGCTGTTCGCGGTCGGTGTCCAGGCGGCCTAGGCCTGGACACCTGGAGTTCGTGTTCCATCCCAGACACCTTCAGTCTGGGGTGAGGTACTCAGCCGGAGGCCTGGGGCCCAGTACCTTCCGCTGGGTCCCACGAGGAAGGGATTGTCCTAGGGGGCCCCGAGAGTGGGGCACCCGAATCCAGAGGCGTAAGGGACCTGAGGAGGGACTCATCCGAAGATCTGGTGCAGCAGATTGCCAGTGCCGGGTGAACCTCTGGAGACCGCCCGGAGGGATATCTTTCCCGAACAGGGGCCAAGTTCAGAGAGGAAGGTGGTTCATGTTCAATGACCGGTGGCAGCGGTCTAACTATTCAACTCATATAGAAGCTCCTTAGGTAAGTACGGGTAATCCCACCCGTACTCGTTAGCAACCTTTTGGCCAAAGAGGCGCTGTAGTCTCGCCAGCGGAGGCATAGTGGCCCGGTCTCCCTCACCCGGTTGGACGATGGCGTCCGGGTGACGAGGTGCCTTGATGCCGGGAACGCTGGTACAACGATTTTGTGTGGACGCACCTTCAGGTCCCACATGCCCGCAGGTACCTCGCGTGTTCCCCTAAAGCCGCTCAACGGTTCAAGGACTGCAAGTCAGAATGGATGCTGGGTCGGCACATCCACGCAGACAAGGTGTTATTTGGCGCAAAGAGGGGGAGGATGTCGAATACCATGTAGAGACAATGGACCAGCACTTGAAACCCCTTGTCTTGCCGCATCCAAAGTTCTATTTGTAGGAGAAAAAAAAAAAAGGACTCCGTTCTTGCTTTGCCTTGTTGCTGCTGAACTTTCCATGGTTGTTTCCTGGGAAAAGCCAGTGACTGTGCCCATGTTGATGGGTGTTTGTGCTCTCTGGAGGAATTGAAGGACTGTTGCCGTTGTCTGTTCTTCATTCTTCCATACCCACAAAGTGATTATGGACTTTGGGGGTAGTTAGAGCCGCAAGAGAGAAAAAAAAAGAAAAGATCTTCAACCAGTGCAGTTACCGCGGCACTGTCACCAGGTGGCAGTGTTGCGCACCGATATTCACTGTTCACTCACACACTGATAGAAGGAAAAGGTTTCTCTGCGGAGAGGTTCTTTCGTTCTTACACAAACATATGTGTCAGGGATATGTGTGTTTAACATTTCTTTTCCCCTCTGCAGGAGAACATCTCATCAAGACCACTGAGAATGGGGTGGGTCTTAGTCAGGATGGGTGGGAAGGAATGTTAATGTGAACATGTGTTTCAAATAATGTTGTTATGTGTTGTTTGTTTTCCTTCCCTCCCCTTTCATGTCAGGTTCAGGCACAACTGTTTGGTTAGTTTTCAAAACTTTTGTATTTTTTTTTAAATTGTTAGTCGGTTTCTGGATCAGGCTATGATGGCCCCTTTGGGCATGGGTTGCTCCAGACACTGGGGACCAGTGTCCAATAACCGGGGGGAGAGTGTAGCGGGTATATAACCGGGGGAGAGTGTAGCGGGTATATACTGTCCTAGGGGGCCCCGGGAGTGGGGCACCCGAATTCAGAGGCGTAAGGGACCGGAGGAGAAATTCATTCGAAGACCTGGTGCAGCAGATTGCCAGTGCCGGGTGAACCTCTGGAGACCGCCCGGAGGGATATCTTTCCCGAACAGGGGCCAAGTTCAGAGAGGAAGGTGGTTAATGTTCAATGACCGGTGGCAGCGGTCCAACTATTCAACTCAGGTCAGTGGCAGAGACCTGCTATTAGGCCTGTGGCAGGGGCCTCAACGGTTCATCCGGTCAGTGACCAAAACTCACGGTCGGTGGCAGAGACCGTGCGCCAGGCCTATTCGCTAGCAAAGGAATAGGAGAGTTCAGTTGTGCCTGGGCCTACTCGTATACACACCCCTGTCTGTCTGTTACTGAAAGTTCAACTGATTGTGTTCACCCTGAAAGTAGAGAAATAAAGGAGTGTTGGACTTTCGATTGGTGTGGGGCTCTATGTTATTGGTAGACACATCTCCACGGAACAGCTGGAGGCTTCGTATGCAGTGAACAGACCCGGAGGTAATTCAAGTAACTCTGCTCAACCCTCATACACATACGAGGGGAGAGCTTGGCGTAGTGTTCCTGCACTCTCCTCTCCCAGGTACCCCTAGACACAAGCCAATCAAACGAGAAAACCGGAGAGGGAGAGGGAGGCTCCGCTACATTTATGCATGGTAAAATTCTGCGGGCTTTGGTAGCTGCAGCTTGGCATTGCCTGCTATTGCTCAGTCTGTCTTCTACTAGGACCCCCAGATCTTTCTCTATTCCTGATTCCCCCCAGAGGTTCTCCCCCTAGTGAGTAGTTTAATTTATGTTTTTTGCCCCCCAAGTGTATTACTTTACATTTCTCCACATTAAACCTCATTTGCCATGTAGTTGCCCACCCCATTATTTTGTTCAGGCCTTTCTGTAAAATTTCTGTATCCTGATGTGAAGTTATTGCCCTGCTTTTTTTCATGTCATCCACAAAAACTGAGATTGAGCTATTTATCCCATTCTCTATATCATTTATTAATAAATTAAACAGAATTGGGCCCAATACAGAACATTGGGGTACACTACTTACCACTCCAGATCAGTCTGAGGATATGTTATTTATCGCCACCATTTGGACACACCCCTGTAACTAGTTTTTTATCCAAGAACAGACTTTATGGTCCACACCTGCAGACCTCAGTTTGTAGATTAAGCGTTTATGGGGAACTGTATCAAATGCTTTTGCAAAACACAGATACAGTGGAACCTTGGATTGAGCATAATTCGTTCAAGGCGAATGCTTGTAATCCAAAGCACTCGCATATCAAAGCGAGTTTCCCCATAGAAGTCAATGGAAATGAAAATAATTTGTTCCACATTGACTTCTATGGCATGCAATACCGCATGTGGCCAGAGGTGGGGGGATGCTGGAGAGACTCGGAAATGCTCGAAGATCGTTCGGCTGCCCTCGGAAACCCCTGGAAAGGCTCGGAAAAACTTGGGAACGGAGTATTTCCGAGTATTTTCGCGTGTTTCCGAGTATTACCGAACGGCTCCGGCGCTCCCGGACCTCTGGCCAAATGCGGTACTGCACACCGCAGAGGCTTGATTCCTGCTCGTCTTGCGAGACAACACTCGCAAACCGAGTCAGGATTTAAAAAAAATATTGTTCGTATTGCGAAATGCTCGTTAACCGCATTACTTGCAATCTGAGGTTCCACTGTATACCACATCCACAGGCATCCCCCTATCTACATGGCAGCTCACTTCCTCGTAGAATGTTAACAGATGGGTATGGCAGGAATGACCCTTCGTAAACCCAAGCTGATTTCTTCTAATTATACTTTTTTCTTCTTTCTTTTGGATATAAAGCTTTAATTTAAACAGTCATTAAAAACCAGAGCCGTATTCCGCTCCCGTTCTACATTCTTCCTGATATACAATGGGAAAGGAAGGGACTTCGCACCATTGCGTCAGTTCATACAAATTACCTTCCATTGCATAAGCCTGCAGTGGTCAACAATTGCCACAAGGTGTCAGTGCAACATTTAGAATTAAAGGTTCCCTGAAGCCATTTCCTATATAATATTAAAACTAGCAACTCGCTGTCTCGTCACATATGGCTCCCCAGCCTGCCATAGAATTGCTGAAAGCTGCACCTGTGCCTCCCCGGGCACACTAAAACATCGGGATTGGATACACACAGGCTAGACGTCTAGTGTCTCGTCACATATGGCTCCCCATCACAGATTGCTACGGCGCAATACGCGTTCCAACACTTTTACGACAAAACAGCACACCTCAGTTTACTGTTATAAATAAGTGTAAAATGTAAAACTCCGGGGGGTGTGCAAAGATGTCCGCTTGTCCCCTTCCCACTGTATCCTTAGTGTGGAGGAGTGCGGAGTGTAGCAAGATGGGGGTGTTTCGTTACATTCGGCTACCCAACACGTGTGCTGTTTTGTGGTAAAAGTGTTGGAACGCATATGGCGGGCGTCGCACATGCGCAGTGCGAAATTTTTCAGCGGAACGTCACTTCCGTAGAAATCTGTGATGGGGAGCCATATGTGATGAAACACTAGACGTCTAGCCTGTGTGTATCCAATTGTTTTAGTGTTTAGTGTGCCCGGGGAGGCACAGGTGCAGCTTTTAGCAATTCTATGGCAGGCTGAAATACGCTGCTGGAGGGCTGAATGCTGTACAGAGTGATACTCGCATTTAGGACTCAGGTAAAGGACAATGCCTGGAGCGCAGGTATTCTGGGTGTGTTAGGCCCCTTTCACACATGCGGACCGTATGTCCGCTTTTTCATCCGTCCGTTTTCGGATGAAAAGGGGACATACATTGGTCCCTATGAGATAGCGGGTGTCAGCAGATGAACATCCGCTGACACCCGATCTCATCCGTGTCCGCAATCCTCCGATTCTGCAGACGGAGGAAAATCCTATTTTTCCATCCGTCTGCAGAGTGCATCGGATGAACGCGGACAGACAGTCCGTGTTCATCCGATCCCCCCATAGGGGAGAGCGGAGATCTGACAGGGCGGTCCCTGCACAGTGTGCAGGGACCGCCCTGTCATCCGCCGGCTCAGCAGGGATCAACCGAGCGATCCTCGCTGAGCAAGCGGAGGTTCACAGGGCGGATCATTATGGATCCGTCCCGTGTGAAAGGGGCCTAAAGGAAAGAAAGCTAAATAAAAACATATTTTTTTTAAATGCTCTACTGTTTTATGTAGTGGAGGCGGTAGGCTGGGATGATGAAAAATTAAAGCAGCACTTCACTCTTTAATCAACATTGACTATTTTTACAGTGCCTTGAAAAAGTATTCATACCCCTTGAAATGTCCCGCATTTTGTCTTGTTACAACCAAAAATGTAAATGTATAAATATTGGGATTTTATGTGATAGACATAGGCGTGCCCACGGTGCCGGATGTGGCCCAGGCACACCCTAATCATCCCTGTGTTCTTGTTTTGTGCTGACTCAGGCTGCCTGCAACATGTCCCTGTAACTCAGTCACCAACACTGCCAGTGCCTGGGGTCGGGTCCTGCCAGCAAAAACAGCTGTGTGCTACCGCTGCGAGTGGGAGGATTGAGCAGGGAGGGAACTAGGACCGCCGCGGAGTAACCCAGCCGGGAGCCGCATTTGCCAATGCAGCTTCTATAGTTCCAGCTGCAGGTCCCGCAGGCACCGGCGGAGTGATCCACAACTGCACTCCGCCAGCCCTCTGGTCTTTCTCTACCCTAGAAGCAGCGGACTAGCCTGGATAGCGGCAGGCGAGTGGCTTCAGGCAGCCTGCTAGATCAAGGTGAGTGAGAGAGACAGGCAGACAGCACTGAGCAGGGCAGTGGGTGGGCAGATGATGCACCAAAAAAAATAGCCAGCCAACCAATTGATAAACCGTACCCTGGGCCCTGGCTTGTCATATATATATATATATATATATATATATATATATATATATATATATATATATATAATTTATTTATATTGTGTAAAAATATATATATATATATATATTGTAACGGGAAGGCCCGGGGAACCCAGAATACCTTAGAAAGTATGAGATATCCTTGCTTCAGCTTCCCCAATGCCTCTTATGTGTAAACCACCCTGTGTCCCTATTAGGGGCAGAGGGTGAAGGAAAACCCCACTATGATCTGTGTGGGCTGTTTATGTAATACTTGCTGTGATGGTGTGTGATTTCATGCTATTGTCTATTGTGGCTTGTGGGAGTTAAGCCTGTAATTATAGGTTGTGGAACTAGCAGACAGACAGGTTAATTGAAGAGATGCTGAGGTGTCAGCCGTCTGCCTGAGTAATTTTAATGAACCTCGAATTCTACAGATCCTTTCATTTTGTGAATGTGGATTGGGAGACAGAAAGGGCATGTGTCTGAGCCATTCACTGTAGTTAATTGGCTCATGTAAATTGGGTCTGGTCAGAGGTGTATGATGAGAGGAGGGTCAGAAGCTTCTCCCTGTGGATATAAAAGTTGTAATGTTTTGCAATAATAGAGGAGTTCATTTTTGGAAAGATACAGAGTGCGTCTCGTTCTTTTGGAAGGATTAATTCCTATGGGAAGTGGTCGTCTGACTGTGGAGGATCGGCAGTGAATTTGTGTCCAGGAGAGGGAATATCTTTAAACGGCGTTAAACCCCTTTCATACTTGGGCAGCCGTTACAATATATATATAGTTGCAAAAAAAGTATGTGAACCCTTTTGGAATGATATGGATTTCTGCACAAATTGGTCATAAAATGTGATCTGATCTTCATCTAAGTCACAGCAATAGACAATCGCAGTCTGCTTAAACTAATAACATACAAATAATTAAATGTTCCCATGTTTTTATTGAACACACCATGTAAACATTCACAGTGCAGGTGGGAAAAGTATGTGAACCCCTAGACTAATGAGATCTCCAAGAGCTAATTGGAGTGAGGTGTCAGCCAACTGGAGTCCAATCCATGAGATGAGATTGGAGGTGTTGGTTACAGCTGCCCTGCCCTATAAAAAACACACACCAGTACTGGGTTCATTTTTTACAAGAAGCATTGCCTGGTGTGAATGATGCCTTGCACAAAAGAGCTCTTAGAAGACCTACGATTAAGAATAGTTGACTTGCATAAAGCTGGAAAGGGTTATAAAAGTATCTCCAAAAGCCTTGCTGTTCATCAGTCCACGGTAAGACAAATTGTCTATAAATGGAGAAAGTTCAGCACTGCTGCTACTCTCCCTAGGAGTGGGCGTCCTGTAAAGATGACTGCAAGAGCACAGCGCAGACTGCTCAATGAGGTGAAGAAGAATCCTAGAGTGTCAGCTAAAGACTTACAAAAGTCTCTGGCATATGCTAACATCCCTGTTAACGAATCTACGATACGTAAAACACTAAACAAAAATGGATTTCATGGGAGGATAACACAGAGGAAGCCACTGTGGTCCAAAAAAAACATTGCTGCACGTTTACAGTTTGCACAAGAGCACCTGGATGTTCCACAGCAGTACTGGCAAAATATTCTGTGGACAGATGAAACCAAAGTTGAGTTGTTTGGAAGAAACACACAACACTATGTGTGGAGAAAAAGAGGCACAGAGGCACACACCAACATCAAAACCTCATCCCAACTGTGAAGTATGGTGGTGGGGGCATCATGGTTTGGGGCTGCTTTGCTGCATCAGGGCCTGGACGGATTGCTATCATCGAAGGAAAAATGAGTTCCCAAGTTTATCAAGACATTTTGCAGGAGAACTTAAGGTCATCTGTCCACCAACTGAAGCTCAACAGAAGATGGGTGTTGCAACAGGACAACGACCCAAAGCATAGAAGTAAATCAACAACAGAATGGCTTAAACAAGAAAATACGCCTTCTGGAGTGGCCCAGTCAGAGTCCTGACCTCAACCCGATTGAGATGCTGTGGCATGACCTCAAGAAAGCGACACACCAGACATCCCAAGAATATTGCTGAACTGAAACAGTTCTGTAAAGAGGAATGGTCAAGAATTACTGCTGACCGTTTTGCACGTCTGATCTGCAACTACAGGAAATGTTTGGTTGAAGTTATTGCTGCCAAAGGAGGTTCAACCAGTTATTAAATCCAAGGGTTCACATACTTTTTCCACCTGCACTGGGAATGTTTACATGGTGTGTTCAATAAAAACATGGTAACATTTAATTATTTGTGTGTTATTAGTTTAAGCAGACTGTGATTGTCTATTGTTGTGACTTAGATGAATATCAGATCACATTTTATACCTGTACGTCAGCCCACATTTGAGCAGTGGCGGCTGGTGCTCAAAATTTTTTGGGGGGGCACAAACAAACTGAAAAAAAAACCCCATCATGTGCAGCCACTGTGCCCATCAAACGCAGCCACTGTGCCCATCAAACGCAGCCACTGTGCCCATCAAACGCAGCAACTGTGCCCATCAAATGCAGCCACTGTGACCATCAAACGCAACCACTGTACACATAAATTGCTGCCAGTGTGCCCATCAATTGCCGCCACTGTGCTCATCAATTGCCGCCACTGTGCTCATCAATTGCCGCCACTGTGCCCATCGGTTGCTGCCACTGTGCCCATCAGTTGCTGCCACTGTGTCCATCAATTGCCGCTATTGTGCCCATCAATTGCTGCCAGTGTACCCACCAATTGCTGACACTGTGCCCATCAATTGCTGCCAGTGTGCCCATCAATTGCTGCCAGTGTGCATCCTCCGCTCGCCCGGTACTTACCTGTCTTACCTGGTGGGGCAGCGGGTCACGGCGGCGGTGTCCTGCACGCTCCTCGAAGTCTTCTCCCGTCCTCTGCTATGATTGGACGTCTGATAGGCGTCCAATTATAACGCCTGTCGTTTCAGACAATCAGATGACAGGTAACAGACCCGAACACCTGATTGGCTGAGAGGCGGCTTAGTGTTAGGAAAGTGAATATTCATTCGCTTTCCTAACACAACGCTGAGTGAACTGCGAGCGCCCAGAATGGCGCCCGCTGTTCACCATTTTGGACGGCTATTAGAGCCTATGGCTCTAACCAGGTGCTTCCAAAAAATACCCCGTCATTGTAATTCAGGCTCCCGGCGCCCGAAAAGGGACCAGGCACCTGAACAGGGGGTGGCAGCGGCAACCATAGATAGATTCATACAATGCATGAATCTATCTATGATGATAGAGAGGTAACAGGAGAGAGAGGGCAACTGGGAGCCCTGCGAATCTGCGATCGATGTGTGACACAGTTAGGCCCTTTTCACACTGAGGCGTTGAAAAAACGCTAAAAAATAATGACATTTTTTACCGCGATTTTACCGCGTTTTTACCGCGATCGCGGTAAAAATAGCGCTAACGCCTATGCGTTTTTACCGTGATTTTACCGCGTTCGCGCTAAAATTAGCATGAACGCGGTAAAAACACGGTAAAACCGCATAGGCGTTAGCGCTATTTTTTAACATAACGCTTATGCCTATGCGTTTTTACCGCAAATCCCATTCATTTCAATGGGGATAGGTGTTTTTACAGCGCTATTTTATGCGCCCTAAAGTTGCTCTAAAAAAGCTGTTTGCAGGATTTTTTTCAACGCCCAGCCAGCAAAACGCCTCAATGTGAAAGCCCTCAGAGATTTCACATTGAGAATGCTGGGGCAGGATTATTTCAGGCGTTATTACAGCGCTATTTTTACCGCGAAAACGCGGTAAAAACGCCTCAGTGTGAAAGGGGCCTTAATCACATTAACGCTGGTCTTGTACCATGTGACTGCTGTGTCCAATCACAGCAATCACATAGTACATAATGCAAACTGAAAGCAAGCATTGGTTCTCTCTGCGCTCTTTGTGAGAGCAGAGAGAACCAAGAACAGCTGCAGTTGGAGAGTGTACAGTAGCCTTTCACACTGCATGTACACTCACAGACTGCAGTCCCAGGCTGCCCCAGTGTCCCTGATCACTGCCCCAGTGTCCCTGATCACTGCCCCAGTGTAATAACAAATGCAACCAGCACCTGTCACCTGTCCCAGTGTCACCAGTGATCAAAATAAAATGCCATACACCATACCAATTTCATGATCACTGCCATACACCACACCAGCACCCTGATCACTGTCATACCAGCATCTTGCTAACCGCTATACCCCGTACCAGCATCCTGATCATCGTTATTCCCCATACCAACATCCTGATCATCGTTATTCCCCATACCAACATCCCGATCATCGTTATTCCCCATACCAACATCCCGATCATCGTTATTCCCCATACCAACATCCTGATCATCGTTATTCCCCATACCAACATCCCGATCATCGTTATTCCCCATACCAACATCCTGATCATCGTTATTCCCCATACCAACATCCTGATCATCGTTATTCCCCATACCAACATCCTGATCATCGTTATTCCCCCTACCAACATCCTGATCATCGTTATTCCCCATACCAACACACATACATACATACACACACACAGACGCACGTGTGTTTGAGCTTTGGTTTGAGGTGCACTGCACACCCTAATGCAATAGGCTGCGCACGCCTATGGTGATAGACCAACACAAAGTGGCACATAATTGAGAAGTGGAAGGAAAATGATAAATGGTTTTCAAAAACTAAATATGAGTCAACACTTTGTAGAACCTCCTTTCTCTGCAATTACAGCTGCAAGTCTTTTTGGAGATGTCTCTACCAGCTTTGCACATCTAGAGAGGGACATTTTTTCCATTCTTTTTTGTAAAATATCTCAAGCTCTGTCAGATTGGATGGAGAGCGTCTGTGAACAGCAATTTTCAAGTCTTGCCACAGATTCTCAATTGGATTTAGGTCTGGACTGTGACTGGGCCATTCTAACACATGAATATGCTTTGATCTAAACCATTCCATTGTAGCTCTGGCTGTATGTTTAGGGTCGTTGTCCTGCTGGAAGGTGAACTTCCACCCCAGTCTCAAGTCTTTTGCAGACTTCCCATCAACTCTGACCAGCTTCCCTGTCCCTGCTGAAGAAAATCATCCCCACAACATGATGCTGCCACCATCATGTTTCACGGTGGGGATGGTGTGTTCAGGGTGATGTGCAGTGTTCTTTTTCCGCCACACATAGCGTTTTGCTTTTAGGACGAAAAGTTAAATTTTGGTCTCATCTGAGAAGAGCACCTTCTTCCACATGTTTGCTGTGTCCCCCACACGGCTTCTGGCAAACTGCAAACAGGACTTCGTATGACTTTCTTTCAACAATGACTTTCTTCTTGCCACTCTTCCATAAAGGGCAGATTTGTGGAGAAGCACGACTAATAGTTGTCCGGTGGACAGATTCTCCCACCTGAGCTGTGGATCTCTGCAGCTCCTCTAGAGTTACCATGGGCCTCTTGGCTGCTTCTCTGATGAATGCTTTCCTTGCCCGGTCTGTCAGTTTAGGTGGACGGCCATGTCTTGGTAGGTTTGTAGTTGTGCCATACTCTTTCCATTTTCAGATGATGGATTGAACAGTGCTCCGTGAGATGTTCAAAGCTTGGGATAATTTTTTATAACCTAACCCTGCTCTAAACTTTATCCCTGACCTGTCTGGTGTGTTCCTTGGCCTTCGTGATGCTGTTTGTTCACTAAGGTTCTCTAACAAACCTCTGAGGGCTTCACAGAACAGCTATACTTATACTGAGATTAAATTACAGACAGGTGGACTCTATTTAATAATTAGGGGACTTCTATAGGCAATTGGTTAAACTAGATTTTAGTTAGGGGTATCAGGGTAAAGGGGGCTGAATACAAATGCCCCCCCACACTTTTCAGATATTTATTTGTAAAAAAATGTTGAAAACCATTTATCATTTTACAACTTTGTGTTGGTCTATCACATAAAATCCCAATAAAATACATTTATGTTTTTGGTTGCAAAATGACAAAATGTGGAATTGTAAGGGGTATGAATACTTTTCAAGGCATTGTAATTCCTATGCTGCTAACATTACAGTTAGCAGTAAATAGATAGGAAGATATATTATACTGTATTTATTGGCGTATAACACTCACTTTTTTCCCCTGAAATTAGAGGGTAAACTGTGCCTGCGTGTTATATGCAGGGGGCTGTGGAAAGTTTTTTTCCTGAAACTTCCCCCTTAAAGTTAGGGTGCGTGTTATACGCCGATAAATACGGTATTTACTTTTTTTTTTTTTTTTTACAGTTGCTTCCTGGTTTTTATGCCTAGGCAAATGATGTCACATCCCAGGAGTCTTCAGGCAGGGAGGAGGGCTTCTCTCAGCTAAGCACACCCTCTGGTTTGCATGTCTGAGCTAAGGGCAGATGGACTCCAGGAAGTAAATGCTACATGAATCATATAGATGGCCACAGCCAGAAATGCTAGGGGCTTTGTTCTTTAAACTATTTTCTCAGTTAAATAAAGCATGGAGACATGAATGGATGGGGGAGTTTGCTTTGAATAATTTTTTTTTTATTAAATGTCATTTTTGGTTTGTGGTGCTCAGATACATTGTAGTTCCACTTTATTTCCTTGATTAAGGGCTTCTTCACACCAGGTGCGATGTCGGAACAAGAGCAAAATCACACATTTTCTGGCGCCGATCTAAAATGCGATGCCTTCTGCAGACACACACAAGTGCAATTCATTCTTAATGGCACCCCCATGCATCATGCCTGTAGGCAGGTGCAGTCTACTTTCTCCACTGCAGGTGGTGCTATCTGCAGCAGGACTGCGGTTGGAGAGAGAGAGAGAAGTCAGGAGCAACATGGTCCGTCTATGGCATGGATATTAAAATTCACAGAGGTCCGGTCAGCAAAATTTTCATCCAGTAGAGGTCTAAAGCCCCTACACACTATCAGATTTTCTGCTGATTTTTGTCATCAGATTTACTAAAACCATGTAGTACAAGGGCCTGCCTGATTGCATACAAATTGAAACTCTTAAGATTTGACCTCATATTAGATGGTTTTGGTAAATCTGATGACAAAAATCAGCAGAAAATCTGATAGTGTGTATGGGGCTTAAATCTGATGTTTGTTGTATTACTAAGCCCCCCTTCATATCACAGTCTCACCATTTACATCACAGTGTAATCTTTTACAACACCGCCCCCGTTACAATACAGCGCCCCTTTGCATCACAGCCCCCCTTATTTATAACACAGTTCCCCCCCTTTACCATGTAGTCCCCCATATTTATATCACAGTCCCCCCCCCTTTACAATGTAGTCCCCCTTCTTTACTGTATTTCACAGTTCCCGAATCCCCACCTTTGCATCACAGTCTCCCATCTTTTCATCACAGACCGTGGCGGTCTGGACAGGATTGTCACTTGGTCTGTGTCCAGACCATGGTCCGCCGTTTAGTGATACCTGCTCTATGGTTTCCTGGGTCATCAGAGAAGCTATCCCACTGGATTCTGCCACCCCATGTGACTCTGGTGGCCATCTTGGGTCAGGCAGAGACTTTTTGAGGCCCTGACTCCCAAGTTTAGTGATTTTTTGGCAAGTTGGTAAAGGACAGGTATCCTTCCTGTGAGGGACAATAATAGCGCTGGGGAAAGGTTCCTGATGGAAGGTTCTGGAAAGCGTAGGGTCACATCTCTTCTGAAAACTTTCACAATTGGGAACTAGAAAACCAGACCGCATTCTGTCCCCTCTCTGCAGACACTGTCAGTCCAGCTGGAATCTGCTTCTTCATGTTGTTGGAAACTGTGAGTGTACACGACTGGGTAGCTGTCCCACTGGGTTTGTTGTGAATTGTTGCTGCATTGCTATAATACAAGATTTCTATTGCACCCGACTGTGTGAATTATTGCCGCCCGCGCTGCACCCCACCTACATGCCTGCACAATTTTTGCCCGTTTCCCACATGTAGGGCAGTCCATTTAAATACATGGGCTGCCCTAAACACACTTTTCACTAATGCATGAGAACATGCAGAAAAATGTGTATGCTCAAATGCAGTTTATGGTAAGGCTCAGTTCACACTGCCGTGACTTGGGATCCAACTTTTGAGACCCCCAAGTCACGTGACATGAAATCCTATGATAGTCAATAAGAGCTGTCTTAAAGTCTTACTAAACCCAGGACTCTGCATTCACTATATCTGGTTTCCCACAGTACACAGAACATGGAAATGCAATAGTTTTACTAAATATAAACAGCTAAATACCTTTTCTCATCAGCAGTATATAGCAGTCTTATGACTTCTTTCAGTGTCTGGTAAAGCTTGTAGGAGGAGTTTTCATTCTCCTGACTGTCCTATGAGGCTGCAGGACCCCTGACCCTCTGTCTAGACAGTGCTGATTGGCCCTGTGCTAATCACATGCACCCTCCCAAGAAAAAAAAAATGCTCTAGCAATACACACCAAATTGAGCATGTGCAGAGTGCCTCCAAGGCTCTGTTATATCAGCAGATACTGTAGATTGGGGACTGTGGAAGAAGGGGAGGATTTACACAATGCACAGGATCAGTGCCAGGACAAGGTCATCTAGCACCCAGGGCAAACATGCCAAGTTACGCCCCCCCCCCCCCCCCAGATGTATGAGCAATATCTGCCTGCAAACACCCCCCCCAAAAAAAAAAACAACCTCTAAGCATAAATTCCCCTCCTCTCAGTAAAAATCCACCCCTCTGATGAAATCCCCCCTCCCAGCACAAATCCTCTCATTCCACATATCCTCCCAGCAAAATTCCTCCCCTCCCCCCCAAAAATCCCCCTTACTAGCACATGTCCTCTACCCCTCATATTTTCCCTCCGAGCACAAATCCCCCCCCCCACTCCAAATCCCACCAATCAGCACAAATTCTCCTCCCCAGTCCTCTATCCTAGCACAACTCCCCCATTTCCCCTCGTAGCACAAATGCCCCCCAAATATCCCTACTAGTACAAATCTCCCTCCAAAAAACTATTTCCCCTCCTAGCACAAATCACCCCCCCCCCTGTATTTTATTTTCTAGCACAATCCCCCCATCCTAGCAGAAATCCTCTTCCCCCATCCCTCCTCTCAACACAAATCACCCCCCAAATCATCACTCCTAACACACCTCCCCAAATTTCCCCTCCTAGAACAGTTCTTACTTCCTGTCGTTCCCCAAATTCCCTTTCCCAACACAAATCCCCTCCCCCTAATCTACTTGTGGTGCCCCTGCACCTCACATAATACCACAGTGCCCAGGGCAGCCAACCCTCCTGCCCACCCCTTGTCCTGGCCCTGCATGGGATTAACCCTTAGATTCCACAGTGAGTATAAGGCCCCATGCACACGAGACGCAAGTGCAAACTCTGCTGAACACACGTTTTTAAACGCTGAAACCGGCGTTTAAAAACACGCGTTTTGCCGCGTTTGTGGCCGCGTTTATTGGCGTTTAGCGGCGTTTAACCGCGTTTGCGTTTATAGGCGTTTCATCATAGACCCTCCCTAAGCTCAAAAAACAGTAAATTTTAACCATTTCAGCCAGTTTGTGAGACCAGAGTGAGTAGCAGCAGCTGAGAGAGCAGCAGTGTACTTGTATTTAGCGTATCACTTGCCACATCATCTGCCACAAGTTGTGGATTGTCCACTTGCCACGTCACCTGCCACGTCACCTGGCCACATCACCTGGCCACGTCACCTGGCCACGTCACCTGCCACAAGTTGTGGATTGTCCACTTGCCACGTTACCTGGCCACGTCACCTGGCCACGTTACCTGCCACGTCAGCTGGCCACGTCACCTGCCACAAGTTGTGGATTGTCCACTTGCCACGTCACCTGCCACGTCACCTGGCCACGTCACCTGCCACAAGTTGTGGATTGTCCACTTGCCACATCACGTGCCACGTCACCTGGCCACGTCACCTGCCACAAGTTGTGAATTGTCCACTTGCCACATCACCTGCCACGTCACCTAGCCATGTTACCTGCCCACATTACCTGCCACGTCACCTGCCACAAGTTGTGGATTGTCCACTTTCCACGTCACCTGGCCACATCACGTGCCACGTCACCTGCCACAAGTTGTGAATTGTCCACTTGCCACATCACCTGCCACGTCACCTGGCCACGTCACCTGCCACAAGTTGTGGATTGTCCACTTGCCACGTCACCTGGCCACGTCACCTGGCCACGTTACCTGCCACGTCACCTGCCACAAGCTGTGGATTGTCCACTTGCCACGTCACCTGGCCACATCACCTGGCCACATCACCTGACACAAGTTGTTGATTGTCCACTTGCCACGTTACCTGCCACAAGTTGTGGATTGTCCACAATGCAATGCAAGCAATTACAGTTTTCTTTTATATTTTTTAATAGTTTTTCATCATTTGCCATCATTTTTGAGATTTCTAATGTTAAAAAATAGGTCACCTTTAAAAACGCTTATAAACGCAAACGCGGCAAAACGCCGGTACCGCGTTTAGCCGCGTTTAGCCGCGTTTAGCAGCGTTTAGCGTCTGAAACGTGGAAAACTTTTGCGTCTGAACCCATTTTTTTTGCTTCTGGAAAAACGAGGTTAAACGCAACTGCTTGTAAACGCCAAAAAACGAGAGTGTGTGCATGGACACATAGGATAACATTGAATGGGTTCAGGAGCAGTTGAAAAAAGCGTCCAACTGCCTCTGAACGCGCGTTCAACAGCAAATAACAGCGTCTCGTGTGCATGGGGCCTAACAAGCATGCTTTACTGCATATACAGACTGATTTTACTGTTATGGGTTTAGTAACACTTTAATTAGCACTACTGAAGTCACTCCGACTTTAGAAAAGGTTCCTGTAGTACTTCAAGGCGACTTCTATCTGACTTGTGCCCATAGACTTTAATGGAAGTTGTCTCTAAGTCGGATCCTCATCTATAGTGATGTGATTTGGATCCGACATTACAGGAAGATTACCAAGGCATTCCCTGAAAGTTGCTTCAAGTCGTACTCAAGTCACTAGCAAATCGCCAGGAAGTCACCTGGCAAAGCCGCACTGTTAGGTTCCATGTACACAGAAGCTGATAAACTGCAGTTTATTGGCGTTTTGGCGTTTTTTTAAAAAGCCCATTAACTGCACTCTATGTTAGCCTATGTGTTCATGTACACATAACGTTTTTTAGCTTTAATGAGCAGTGGAGTTAATGGGCTTTTTTCTGAAGGCAAGAAATTTGCGTTCAAAGTGCCGTTTTTCGGCAGAAAAAAACCCCCAAAAACGCAAAATGCCGAAAAACGCTCATAAACGCTCAAAAACGTTGGCCGCGAGCGTTTTTAGCGTTTTTTTTGGTCCATTGAAAAAAAAAATATTTTTTTTTAAAAAAAAAAAAGCTACACTGAAAAACGCTAATAAAAGCTAGTAAAAAAACGCTGATAAAAGCTAGCTTTTTCTGCTGCTTTAAAAACGACAGTTTTTGAGCTTCTGTGTACATGGAGCCTAAGGCCTCGTACACACGACCGAGTTTCTCGGCAAGAACCAGCAAGAAACTTGCTGGCAGAGATGTCTTGCCGAGAAACTTGTTCGTGTGTATGGTTTCTCGTCAAGAAAACCGACAAGTAATCTCGACGAGAAAATAGAGAACCTGCTCTCTATTTTCTCGTCGAGATTCTCGTCGGCATGTTTCTGAACGAGAAAAGTGAATGTGTGTACACTTACCTGTCCTCCGGGAAGCCCGCGCATGCTCAAAATGAATTTGACGCATGCGCGGTAGCTTCCTAGGAATAGGTAGGGTATACCAAGATGGCGGCGACGGCATCGAATGTGACGAGTGCATGCTCGTCGTAGTCGATGACGTCACCGCGTACGCTCCATTCAAAGAACCGCGGGTTCATTGAATCGAGCGTCTGTACACTCGGCCGGGGCAAGTTTCTTGTCCAAGGATCTCATCGAAAAAAACGACGTGTTTTTTTCAACGAGAATCTCGGCCGTGTGTACGAGGCTTAAGTCGTGCGATTTTCAGGTGGTAGCAGTATGACCCAAACCTAAGAATGAGACCTTAAGGTCCCCTTTATTGGCTGTCTTACCGCTTCTCTTGGCATTATTCCAACAAGCTATTCCAGTAATAAGGAAGACGAGTCCCAACGCGAAGACCACTGAAGCGACACTGATCTTGATAATCTGTATGTTGGTCAAGCCGTGTTCTGTCCAAACAAATGTGAGAAACAAAAACAAGGAGATGAAGCTGAATTATATTCGTGAGAATCTTGAACAACATAAGACAGAGAAGAATAAAAAGCTGAACTCCAGGCAGACATAGTTCTGTATTTAATAATACATTCCTAAATGTAAGTGACAGACTTTGACTTGGCCTCAGCCCCCTGCAATCCCATGTAGAGTAGAGCAGAGCTCAAACTACGAGAGGGAGAAGCAGCAAAACTAGCCAATTAGTAGTGTTGCCGTGCTCATGCGCTAACAAAGAGCATGCTGGTAAGAGGAGAGAGCAGAGTGACAGAGAGGTGAGACATCAGTCTGCTGCTTCTTTCTTCACTGTCCAATCACAAACTAAGGGAGGGGCAATACTTGTAAGTTTTACTGAACTGAAGCAGACAAAAATCAGGCCTCCTCTCCTGCCGATCAGCGTCATTTCCTCTCAGGGGAGACCGGCACTAATCATCAGTGTAGCCTAGGGTTGCCACCTGTCCAGGATTCAACCGGACAGTCTGAGTTTTGAATCTTGTGTCTGGGTTTCAGGTGGACTGAAAGCCGGACACATTATTCAGACCGGGCTGTGGCCCCCCAAAAAAACAAGATAGTCACACACAAATCTGTTGCCGTCTGGGGGCAGGTTCAGCATCACTGAGGGGCAAGAAGATGATGTCTGCAAGAGCAATTTTGCCACAGCCACTGTTTGCTGCAGCACGCTATGCGCATCGCATTACTACTCTTCTGGGGGGAACCCAAAAGTGTCCCAGGCCGCTAAAGTGTTCGGGTTTGGCTCGAAGAAAAGGTGGCAACCAGTGCTGCATATTATTGCCTCCTCATCAATGTTGTCTCATCAGTGCCTATCAGTACAGCCTATCAGTGCCTATCAGTACAGCCTATCAGTACAGCCTATCAGTACAGCCTATCAGTGCCTATCAGTACAGCCTATCAGTACAGCCTATCAGTGCCTATCAGTACAGCCTATTAGTGCCCATCAGTGCCTATCAGTACAGCCTATTAGTGCCCATCAGTGTCTATCAGTACAGCCTATTAGTGCCCATCAGTGCCTATCAGTACAGCCTATTAGTGCCCATCAGTGCCTATCAGTACAGCCTATCAGTGCCCATCAGTGCTGCATATTTTTGCCTCCTCATCAATGTCATCTCATCAGTGCCCATCAGTGCCTATCAGTACATCCAATCAGTGCCACCGAATCAGTACAGCGTCATTAGCGCAGATCAGTGAAGGAGAAAAATCACTTATTTACAACATTTTCTAACAGAAACTAAGAAAATCTTTTTTTTTTATAACTTTCTGTCTTTTTTTGTTTTTTAAGCAAAAAATAAAAAACTCAGTGGTGATTAAATACCACCAAAAGAAAGCTCTATCCGTCTCCAAAAAAATTATAAAAATGTCATTTGGGTACAGTGTTGGATGACCGCACAATTGTCATTCAAAATGTGACAGCGCTGAAAACTGAAAATTGGCCTGGGCAGGAAGGGGGTGAAAGTGCCTGATATTGAAGTAGTTCATTTAAAATATCTATTTTTTCCTGGAGTTCAGCTTTAAATAAATAAGGTGGATAACAGAGACATGTTGGGAATGCAATGCAGAAAGCCCATTTCAATAAGGTTGTCACACTCACTCCAGCTCTTGGTTATTGCCATGTCCAGGCTCGGGTGATTGACCAGGCAGGTGTAGTTGTCTTCGGGGAGGGAATTCCTCATGTCCAGGACCGCCACAATACGGTAGGTCCAGTCTCCGATCCGCTCAGCCTCCGTGTAGTTCTTCACCAAAACATCATTTTTAAACCAGGCTACGCTGATATCTGGGGGGTAAAAGCCCCACACATGGCAGACCAGAACTGGGAGGCTCTCAGGATGGATTTGAACTGGTGAAAAGACCTCCACTGATGGTTTAACTGGATGGGGGAGACAATCAGAGACATTATAAACAATGAAAAGCTAAAATTTGATCAAGACTTCTATGTGCTGTTCAATGGATATTTTATATGGGGGTTACAGGAGAGAGCCACGTCACCAAACAAAAACAGATATATAAAACACTCCTACACCAATAAAGTAAATGTAGACACAATTGCTAAAACATATCATCTTTAACGTTTTTTTAATCATTTTTAAAATTCTTTTATATCTACAGTGTTCATTAACCCCTTCAGCCCCGGAAGAATTTCCCCCCTTCCTGACCAGAGCATTTCTTGCGATACGGCGCTGCGTCGCTTTAGCCGACAATTGCACAGTCGTGCGACGCTGTACCCAAACAAAATTGACGTCCTTTTTTTTCCACAAATAGAGCTTTCTTTTGGTGGTATTTGATCACCTCTGCGGTTTTTATTTTTTGCGCTATGAACAAAAAAAGAGCGATAATTTTGCTATAATAAATATCTCCAAAAAATATATAAAAAAACAAATTTCTTCCACAGTTTAGGCTGATACATATTCTTCTACATATTTTTGGTATAAAAAAAAAAAACATCGCAAAAAGTGTATATTGATTGGTTTGCGCAAAAGTTATAGCGTCTACAAAATAGGGGATAGATTTATGGTATTTTTATAAAAAAATTTTTTTTACTAGTAATGGTGGGACTGCGACATTTCGGCGGACACATCAGACACTTTTGACACAATTTGGGACCATTGTCATTTATATAAATAGCCACTGATTATTGTATAAATGACACTGGCAGGGAAGGGGTTAAACACTAGGGGGCGATTAAGGGGTTAAGTGTGTCCTAGGGAGTGATTCTAACTGTGTGGGGGGGGGAGTGGCCTACCATTGACATGACAGAGATCACTGCTTCCGATGACAGGGAGCAGTAGATCCCTGTCATGTCACTAGGCAGAACAGGGAAATGCCTTGTTTACATCGGCATCTCCCCGTTCTGCCTCTCAATCTCATGATCGCGGGCCGTCGGAAGGACATCGAGTTTTTGGGACCTGCGAGCACGCTCCCGTAGCGTGCGGTGGGCGCACATGGCCGCAAGGTGGCAAATTCTAAGGGACGTACCTGTACGCCCATTTTCATGCCTGTGCCATTCTGCCGACGTATATGTGTGTGCGGCGGTCGGCAAGTGGCTAAATTGATACTAAATTAAAAAAAGGTTTAAGCACCCCCAGGCCTTTTCTGGCACCTTTTGTTCACATGTTAGGCCTCACTACGGAGTCCGCCTGCTCCCGCCAGCTCAGCGGGAGATCTGTCTGCTGAGCCGGCAGATGACAAGTCCCTCTCTGCTCACTGAGCTGGGAGGGGCTTGTGCAGCGCCGCTGATTCCGATGGAGAGATCTGATGAAAACGGACAGCATGTCCGTTTTCATCAGATCTCACCCGATTTAATCCGCCACGGACGGATGGGGACGTATCCTCATACGTCTGATTTTAGCGGATCGGATCTGTTCGGAAGTCAGCGGACATGTCTCCATAGAGATGTATGGAGCGGCCGTTCAGGTCCGCCGACAAAACTGACAGGCGGACCTGAACGGTGCGTCCGTGTGAAAGGGGCCTTACAATCAGTATTTTTTGCTGGAATATTACTTAGGACCCCCAAACATTATATATATTTTTTAAAGCAAAGGCCCTAGAGAATAAATTGCTGGGTTTTGCAATTTTTTATGTCTCATGGTATTTGTGCAGCGGTTTTTCAAATGCAAATTCATTTTTTTTTACTTTAATGCAAAAAAAAACACAGTATATAACCCAATTTTTTTTTTTGTAAAATATAAAAGATGATTTTACGAGGAGTTCATAGATACCAAACATGTCACACTTTAAAATTGCTCACATCTGTGCAACAGTGACAAACAACGTAAATTTTGCTATTCATAGTCGACACTTTAAAAGCCTTTACAGATTACCACTTTAGATTTACAGAGGTCTGGTGCTAGAATTACTGCCCATGATCTGACATTCATGGTAATACCTCATGTTTGGGACGATCAATGTTTGCGTGCGTGTGAGACTGACATGTATGTTCGCATTTGCGTGCAAGCACGGAAGGATGAATGCACTTAAAATTATTATTTTTTTATTATAATTGTATTTTATTTATTTTTTTACACTGTTTCTTAAATGTTTTCTTTTTTTTTCTTGACCAAAATTGAGCTCTTTGGCATTAACATGACTCGCCGTGTTTGGAGGAAGAAAAATGCTGACTATGACCCTAAGAACACCATCCCTACAGTCAAGCAGAGGTGGAAACATTTCTCTGGTAAAGGTACAGACCGACTTTGCCACATTGAGGAGCCAATGGACGGGGGCCACGTATTGTAAAACCTTGGATGAGAACCTTCTTCCCTCAGCCAGAACACTGAAGATGGGTCATGGATGGGTCTTTCATCATGACAATGACCCAAAACATACCGCCAAGGCAACAAAAGAGTGGCTCAAGAAGAAGCACATTAAAGTGGTTGTAAACCCACTTTGACAACTTGCACCTACAGGTAAGCCTAGATTAAGGCTTACCTGTAGGTGCAACAAATATCTCCTAAACCTACACGGTTAAGGAGATATTTGCAGAAAACACTGCACTCATGTCTACGGCCGCATCCCTGGACAGTGTAGCAGGTAAGTGTCTGTTTATTAAAAGCCAGCAGCTACACTTTTTGTAGCTGCTGACTTTTAATAAACATAAAAAAGGCTGGAACTCCCCTTTAATGCATCTCATGCATTAAGGTGAAAAAACTTCTGACCGGCCCCCCAGTCCCCGTTCCCCCCGTTTTACTCACCTGACCCCCTTCGATCCCTCGGTGGAGACGCGCTATACCTCTCTGCCCGCGGTTCTCAGCTCTTGATTGGATAGATTGATAGCAGCGCGGCGATTGGCTCCTGCCACTGTCAATCAAATCCAATGATGCGGGCGCTGGGGGGCGGGGCTGAGTCCTACATTCTGCATCTATGGAAGCAAATGCTGAATTGTGTTAAAAGCACAAGTTTAAGAACAGCAGCATGAAAGTATCCCCCAATGAGCATGTATGTCAGAGAAACAATCAAGCCAGCCGCGCCAGCCGCATCCCTGCAGGCATGTGCGGCAGAATGGCGCTTCGGCACATGCGTATTCGTGGCCCGATGGAACGGCGCACGCGCATGCGCCCTAGTGCACACCCGATTGACGCTCTGGCTGGTCTATATAAGTCTGCCCAGGTGCTCTAACAGATTGCTGGTTTGTCTTCAGCTTCCTGTTTAAAGCCTAGTTCCTGTTTCCTGTTTCTGAATTCCTGTTGTGACCCGATTGACCCTGACTGCTCTGCTTTTCTCCTGTAACTGACCCTCGGCTTGCTTAACGGGCTCTGCCTTGCTTCCTGTGCTTGGCCCTCTGCTTGTGACTCGGATCTGCCTCTTGTCTCCAGCCCTTGACCCTTTGCTTATATCCCTGATCTGCTGCTTGTCTCCAGTACTTGACCCTTTGCCTGTAACCCGGATCGGCCTCCTGCCTCCTTGCCTTGAAACCTTTACTTGTGCCCTGGACTCTTGTGTTTCAGCCAGTGATCTGGAAATAACTAGACATGTGCGATTAGTTTCGTACGAATCAAAAATTCGTACGAATTTTTCGAAATTCGTACATTTGTACGAATCCGAATTACAAATTTTTACGGATACGAATTCTGTACGAAATACGAAGTTTCGTTTACGAATTTCGGCTCCAAATTGAAAAGATTTGACATTATAGAGAGAAAAGATTCGACATTATAGAGAGAAGATTGCTGCTGGAATTGGGTGGGGAAGTACATTTCCGGTCGAATCATTTGTTCGTTCCAGTCGAATCGTTCGTTATACGTGTCGTACGAAATTCGTATTTCGTACGAATCCGAACTGAATTCCGTACACGAATTACGAATTACAATTTTTTTTTAATACGGAACGGAACGAAACAAATTTTTTGACGGCTCCCATGTCTAGAAATAACTGCATCCACCAGTGTTTGACCCTCAGCCTGTTCTGGACTTTGTTTGAGAATCTTCCAGCGGGCCATCCAACCTGCCCATCACCGCACAGCTGTCCAGCTCTACCAAGATCATCTTGCAAGACCTATCCTATATGCTGGTAGCCAGTGCCTCTACGTGCCATCCACTCCCTGTATCACCTCCAGGGGGCGGAGTGCGCATAGTCGCAAGGGTGAACCGCTCTCGGCATCTCTGCCTCGGTAAGTACTTACCTGACAGTGTATTTTGCATTCCATTTCATATTTTATATCCTTATCTACTACCCCATAATCATCTTATTCATGTACAGTACATTAGTTATGTGTCTAATCTCAAAAAATCTATGTGGGTTGATAAGGAATATTTCTCAACGCGTTCCATGGATCCAGTCTGCTTCATCAGGGGAAGTTGTAGGAATGGGTATCATCCGCTGACAGATCCCTGAATGTATAAAACATGAAATGCATGCAGGAGCACAGGGGGGGCAACAGGGATGGAAACTCCAAATACTGATCTGATAATAACATCCTACTATGTATAGGGATATACAGGGCCGTCACAACAGGACAGGCAAAACAAGCAATTGCTTGGGGCCCCGAGCTGGCCTGGGGCCCCAGCCTAGGGTGCCTGCCTGTCACTGTCCTGGATTTCCACCCTGGGTCGATCTAATGCATGATCGATCGATCTGACTGAGACCATGGACGGACCTCTAGCTGGCCTGGCACTGTGCTGGTTGCTACCCTGCCACCCGCTTGGCGTGTAGCAACCAGTGACGCCACGAGCAGAGCAAGAGAGAGGCAGAGTTGTGCCTATCACAGCGGAGGACTCGGAAGATCTAGCTAGCTCCGCCTCCACCCACCTCCTCCCACTCCCTGTATGTCCTCTCCTCGGCTCGAGTCCAGCCAGGCACACATTTAGGCAGCGGCATGCTGCAGTGCTGCAGAACAGAAACACGTTGTGACAGAGAGACGGATTGCAGCTGTGAGTCAGTGTTAGTGTAACAGAGTGACAGAGTAGAAAGGCAAGTAAAATGCATTGCTCACCATTGTGTCACCAACATCATAAGGGTGGGCTGCAGGACAGACTGGAGCAGGAGAAGGACACACAGACTGACACATCCTAGCAGGGCATGGAGGGTTCATGCTGGGACTTGAAATCATGTGACCCCCCCCCCCCCCCAAAAGTGAAGAACTACAGGTCCCAGCATGAACCCCTCAGAGCTGAAGATGTTTCCTGCATCACTGGCACTGCGTACACATGCTGATGATGTCTACTCCTCACACCCAGCCCTTCTGTCCAGCTGTTCACTATCTCTTCTCTCCCACTACTTGTTTGCCTCTCACTACACCTGCAGAAGCCCCCCCCCCCACCATCCCACTGTCCCCCTGTCCATCCCACTGTCCCCCTGTCCATCCCACGGCCCCCCTGTCCATCCCACGGCCCCCCTGTCCATCCCACAGTCCCCCTGTCCATCCCACGGTCCTGTAGGCTTTGCGTGAGTGCGGGGGGGTCCATTTTGCTTGGGGCCCCCAAATTCCTTCAAACGGCCCTGGGGATATAGGGAACTCACCTTTCCTTTCCACTGTCTTGTTCCAGAAGGTCCCAACCTCCTTCTTGCACCGTCCTTCCTCTCTTCCTACTAGGTCCCCATACTTTGGATTTTTATTCAACAGCTGAGCAACCTGGTCTGAGATATACTGCATCTGGGGAATGCAGTTGTAACACCCATAAAATTGTTTGCCATTCTCATTATAATACAGAAATGGTTGGCGATTGAAAGTAATCTGATATTTAAATATGATGTCTCCTTCCTTGTTATCACCGAAAAAGCACATCGAAATCTCCTGCATCACATACCCTGCAAGAAAAATGTATCAAAAATTACTTAGAACCCCCAAAACATTATACAGTAGATCATTTTTTAGCAGAGATCCTAGAGAATAAAATGGGGATTGTTGCAATATTTTATGTCACACTGTATTCACGCAGTGGTCTTTTAAATGCAATTTTTTTGAAAAAATACACTTTAATTAATAATAAAAAAAATAAAAATAAACAGTAATGTTAGCCCAATTTTTTTGTATAATGTGAAAGATTATATTATGGCAATTAAATACTTAACATGTTATGCTTTAAAATTGTGCACGCTCATGCAATGGCGACTAACTACAATACTTAAAAATCTCCATAGGCGACGCTTTAAAAATTTGTAACGGTTACCTGTTTAGCGTTACAGAGGAGGTCTTGTGCTAGAATTATTGCTCTCGCTCTTAACGATCACAGCAATACCTCACATGTGTGATTAGAACACTGTTTACATCTTCAGGCGTGACTTACGTATGTGTTTTCTTTAGCGCGTGAGCACAGAGGGATAGAGCGCTTTAAAAAAAAAACATTTTTTTTCTTATTTTTATTTTTTTATTTTTACACAGTCCCTTTAAAAAAAAAAATTCTGATCACTTGTGTAAACATCCCTTGTGACAGTAATAGGCAGTGACAGGTACTCTTTATGGAGAGATCTGAGGTCCAAAAGACCCCAAACCCCTCCTCTGCACTTCAAAGTATTCAAAACACCAAGATCAGTGCTTTTGAATAATGTGGATTTTTTAAATCTGCCGCCGTTGGCTGCCAAAGCAAACCGAAAGTGACGTTATGACGTCACATTCAGGTTACTACATCGGTAACTGAATCAAAGCCGAATCTGGCTGTGTTCGGGACTCTGGCCAGCTGGCGGACGTGCCAGCTGGTGACTTGGGTCTCCCGGTGGGATGGGAGAACCGGGTGGAGCGACAGAAAGCGGAGGACGTCCCCTTCCGCTGCTTGTGATAACAGTCGAGCGACTGCTAGACACATTGGTTGTTATTACAAGAAAGCCATCCATCTGCTCTAAGAAACGGTACCCGGGTGATGCTTGCAGTTGCAGGCATCACCCGGGTATATAACCACTTCAGCAAAATGACGTGGTACAAGTATGTGATTTTGCGGGAAGTGGTTAATCTTCAACTGCCATGGTGCTGTACATGTGATCAGTTATGACCCAAGCCATTGGATGGTTTGGCAGTTTGGTTGAGAGCACAACCAACGTTCTGGGAAAGTAACTGTTTTTTAAACTGTTAACCACTGCAGTCTGCTCACATAATTTGTAATAAAAACATATTTGCCATTCTGAAGCTTCCCTCCAACCACTTTGCATATTATTTTATATATACTGTGATTCTGTACTTGCCAAATATGCTGCAGGAATCGCCCTTCACTGAGTCTGGCTGCAACCATTTTAACTGTGGGCAGCTGCCTGTTCATTTCCTGGATTGACAAACAAAGGCACACCTCCAGCTCTGCAGCTAGGGTTGCCACCTTTTTCTTCAAGCCAAATCCGAACACTTTAGCGTCGCACTGCAATTTTTTTTTATAGTGTAAACTATTCATATATTTTGCTATTAAATAAAATTTCTAATCATATGAAGTTAACAACAAGAGTCCCCCTTTACATCAGAGTTCCCCTTTTTCATCTGAATCTGCAGAGTTCCCTTTCACTGTAAGGGGGGGACTCTGCAGACTCTGATGTAAGGGAGAACTCTGGGGACTCAAACATAAGGGATGCTCTGGGGGAACCCTGATTTAGGGGGAACACTGAGAACTCTGATGTACGGAGAGGACTCTGATGTAAAGGGAAACACTGTGGCCTCTGGTGTAAAGGCAAACTCTGATGTAAGGGGTGCTCTGAGAACCCTGATTTGCCTTAGTGTAATCACTTAGAGGCAGGAGAGAGAAGGGGGATACTTAATTTACAGACAGGGATGGATGGTGAGCTCACTCACCCCTTGGCAGTCAGAACCTCTTATTCAGATGTATCTGAGGCTGCTGTATTTCAAATTTCCGGCCCCAACTTTCTTTTTCTGAGGCACAGCGCCAGGGGACGGGGTGGGGGGAGGAGGTGCAGATCGAGCCCTCTCTCCTCTCCTGTCTCTGTGTTAGGGTGACCACATTTCCAAACTGCCATTCAGGGACACCCCCCCCCCCCCAGAAAAGATAATTTTTGACATCTTTTACTGCCGATTTTTGGGGCAGGGGCGTATCATGAAATCAGCGGGCCCGTGTGCAAGATCAAAAGTGGGTCCTAGGCATCAAGAAGAACAATATGGTGCGCAAAGCGGGTTGTGGACATGTCTTAAATTGCGCTAAATATTGGCTTAAAGGGGGTGTTGTTAAAGAGAGTCTGAGATGACTTATATAGTGCAGAATGTGGTAATGTTAAATAGGGAATGCAGAGTGTATGGTGGTGAGTAGTATGTACAGGAGAGGAGTGCGGAGTGTATGGAGGTGGGTAATATGTACAGGAGAGGAGTGCGGAGTGTATGGTGGGGGTAATATGTACAGGAGAGGAGTGCAGAGTGTATGGAGGTGGGTAATATGTACAGGAGAGGAGTGTGGAGTGTATGATGGGGGTAATATGTACAGGAGAGGAGTGCGGAGTGTATGGTGGGGGTAATATGTACAGGAGAGGAGTGCGGAGTGTATGGAGGTGGGTAATATGTACAGGAGAGGAGTGCGGAGTGTATGGTGGGGAGTAATATGTAAAGGAGAGGAGTGCGGCGTGTATGGCATGGGTAATATGTACAGGAGAGGAGTGCGGAGTGTATGGCGGGGGTAGTTAGTAGAGAGAGGATACCACCTCCTGATAGTCTGTCAGCCACTACTATACCACCTTGGTTGTGGGGCACTCCGAAGGATGTAAGGGGGCACTCTGGAGGAAGTAAAGAGACACTCTGGAGGCACTAAGGGGGCACCCTGGAGGTTGTAAGGGGGGATGAAAGGGGGCACTCTGGCGGTACTAACTTAGTCAGAGCCCCCCTACATCCTCCAGGGTGCCCCCTTAGTGCCTCCTTACATCCTCTGTAGTGCCCCCTTACATCCTCTTCCAGAGTGCCCCCTTAGTACTACTGTACTAAGGGGCACTCTGGAGAAAGTAAAGGGGCACTCTGGAGAAAGTATAGGGAAGGGAGTAAGGGAGCACTCTGGAGGAAGTAAGGAGCACTCTGGAGGCACACAGATAGTACCTCCAGAGTGCCCCCTGCAGAGAGTCCTGAGGAGTGATGGCCATTAATCCATGCCAGGTGAATGTTAGGAAAAGCAGAGCACACCACCCACCTCATGGCTGCCCTATTCCACTACTGCTTGCTCTCTCCCTGCCACAGCCCTGACATAAGCCCGGTCCAGCCTGTGGTGTATGTCCCCATGTTATCTGTACCTGAATTACTGCAGTTCCTCCGGGGGATGCTGCACCCACTGCTGCTCAGGTCAGGGCGGTGAGGTCTTATCCCACTCCCTCCTGGGCTGGGATGAGCTGTGTACAGAGTGCAGGGTTCTGGGATGAGCGGTGTACAGAGTGCAGGGTTCTGGGATGAGCTGTGTACAGAGTGCAGGGTTCTGGGATGAGCTGTGTACAGAGTGCAGGGTTCTGGGATGAGCTGTGTACAGAGGGCAGGGTTTCTAGGATGAGCTGTGTACAGAGGGCAGGATTCTGGGATGAGCTATATAAAGGGTCCACGGTTCTGAGATGAGCTATATACAGGGTTCTGGGATGAGCTATATACAGGGTGCAGGGTTCTGGGATGAGCGATATACAGGATGCAGCAGAGGCGTAATTAGAACCTTCAGGGCCCTGGTGCAGTGTATGGGAGGTAGCAGAGTACAATGGCTGGATAGTGGAGGGCAGTATAATGTAAATGGGAGGGATGGCAGTGGAGGGCAGTATAATGGGAGGGGGGTAGTGGAGGGCAGTATAATGTAAATGGGAGGGGTGGCAGTGTAGAGCAGTATAATAGGAGGGGGCAGTATAATGGGGGGGTTAGTGGAGGGCAGTGTAATAGGAGGGGTGGCAGTGGAGGGCAGTATAATGGGAGGGGGGCAGTATGATGGAAGGGGGTGGTAGCGGAGGGCAATATGATGGGAGGGGGCAGTGGAGGGCAGTATAATGGGAGGGGGGTTAGTGGAGGGCAGTATGATGGGAGGGGTGGTAGTGGAGGGCAGTATAATGGGAGGGGGTAGTGGAGGGCAGTATGACGGGAGGGGTGGTAGTGGAGGGCAGTATGATGGGGCGGGGGTTGGTGGAGGGCAGTATAATAGGAGGGGTGGCAGTAGAGGGCGGTATAATGGCAGGGGGAGTTATTGGTGGGCAGTATAATAGGAGGGGTGGCAGTGGAGGGCAGTATTATGGGAGGGGGTGGTAGCGGAGGGCAGTATGATGGGGGGGGGGCAGTGGAGGGCAGTATAATGGGAGGGGGTAGTGGAGGGCTGTATGATGGGAGGGGTGGTAGTGGAGGGCAGTATGATGGTAGTGGAGGGCAGTATGATGGTAGTGGAGGGCAGTATGATGGGTAGTGGAGGACAGTAAATGGGAGGGGTGGTAGTGGAGGGCAGTATAATGGGAGGGGGGTTAGTGGAGGGCAGTATGATGTAAGGGGTGGTAGTGGAGGGCAGTATGATAGGAGGGGTGGTAGTGGAGGGCAGTATGATGGGAGGGGTGGTAGTGAAGGGCAGTATGATGGGAGGGGTGGTAGTGGAGGGCAGTATGATGGGAGGGGTAGTAGTGGAGGGCAGTATGATGGGAGGGGTGGTAGTGGAGGGCAGTATGATGGGAGGGGTGGTAGTGGAGGGCAGTATGATGGGAGGGGTGGTAGTGGAGGGCAGTATAATGGGAGGGGTGGTAGTGGAGGGCAGTATGATGGGGCAGGGGTTAGTGGAGGGCAGTATAATAGGAGGGGTGGCAGTAGAGGGCGGTATAATGGCAGGGGGGCAGTATGATGGGAGGGGGTGGTAGTGGAGGGCAGTATAATAGGGGTAGTTATTGGTGGGCAGTATAATAGGGAGGGGTGGCAGTGGAGGGCAGTATAATAGGAGGGGTGGCAATGGAGGGCAGTATGTTGGGAGCGGGTGGTAGTGGTAGTGGAGAGCAGTATAATGTACAGCATGACTGGAGTTTGGAGGGGGGCAGTGTATGGGAGGGAGCAGGGTTACCATGAGCTACTCAGAGTTAGAGCAGTGCAGGGAGCATTTCGCCTACCTTTCTTCCAGTGCAGGAACAGCCATCAGGTAAGAGCCGGAGTCGGGGGCGGAGTCGGGGGTGGAGCTTAGGCGCGTGGACGCAGAGGAGGAATCCTCCTCCGGCTCGCTCAGAATCCTGGGGCTCCACTCTCCTCCTCGTCATGACGTCACTAGTTGTTAGACGCTAGTCGGGCCATGCCTAGCAACCAGTTGTTTTGGCAGTGAGCCAGGCAGCGTCTGGGGGTGAAATGAAGCGGCGGTCTCGGACAGAACTAGCACAGCGGGCAGTGAGGGACAGTGTCAATGTGGTGGCAATTTTTAGGAGTCATCAGATCGGCCAAGGGGGCAATTCAGGGACACTTTATTGTCCCGGAACGAAGGTGCCCGGGACCAGGGACAAAGATTTCAATTACGGGATAATCCCGGGCAATCCGGGACACGTGGGCACCCTACTCTGTGTGTGTTTGGGGCGGTGGTTGTTAGTGTTGGCTTTGGGCAGTGTGAAAGAGAGTTTAGCTGACGCTCTCAGCTTAGACAACTGCAGTCAGCAACCCAGCTGGGAAGCCATGGTCCAGTCTAAATAATGTGTCCGGGTCTCAGACAGTCTGAAACCCGAACGCATGATTCCAATCCCGAACTGTCCGGGTGAATCCTGGACAGGTGGTAACCCTATCTTCAGCCCTGATTGGTCCTCTTATGATTCACCCCCCCCCCTCCCTTCCTGGCAAACTCTTTCTCCCTCTCTCAGAGAGAGCTGTGTATGATGTCATAAGTCTAGGGTTTTTTTCCAGACAAGAAACAGGAAGTGGGCTGTATAAGGGATTTACTGGCAGAAAAAAAAAAAGTTTTACTATCTAAAGCTAAAAACGACAAGGGCAGAAGATTTAATAGATTGAAAGATAAAAAAAAATACTGAAGATCTGCTTTAAGACTGCCCCACGCATATATACTGCGGCGGGCGCCCCTCCTGCGCGAAATCACATACCTGTATATGATTTTGTGCATAGGGTCTGGGACACCCCCCTGTGCGACCCGCTCCTGCTGTGATTGGACACAATCAGCAGGTCCGGCGAATGCGATATCTGTCAGGACCTTGCAGATCATTTTGAGGAGAGGCAGAATGGCGGTCTGCCTATGTAAACAAGACAGATCTCCGTTCTGCAAGAGGGGAAAATGGAGATCTTGTGTTTCTGCTAAGCAGGAACATAAATCTCTGTTTCCCCCCAGTCAAAGTATCCCCCCCACAGTTAGAAAGCACCCCCCTAGGGACACACTAAGTCCCCTTTCACACTCACAGCGCGACCGCGTTAGCGGTAAAGCGCAGCTAGTTTTAGCAGCGCTTTACTGTCGTTTTAGTGGTGCTTTTCAGGCGCTACAGTACACTTTTAACCCCCACTAGCAGCCAAAGGAAGGGTAAAATGCGCCCGAAATGCGCTGCTGTCGAAGCGCTTTACAGGCACTTTGGCAGCGGTGCCTATTCATTTCAATGGGGGTAGGGGCGGTGGAGGAACGATGTATACACAGCTCCTCCCCCGCCCCAAAGATACTGCTTGCAGGACTTTTTCTAACGTCCTGCAAGCGCACCGACCCAGTGTGAAAGTACTCTGGCTTTCCCACTGGGGCTGCAGGGAAGGCATATTTCAGGCGCTTTGCAGGCGCTATTTTTTGCCCTTTAGCGCCTGAAAAATGCCCAGTGTTAAAGGGGTCTTAACCCTTTGATCACCGCTGATGTTGACCCCTTCCCAGCCAGTGTACAGTGACAGTGCATATTTTTAGCACTGATCACTGTATTAGTGTCACTGGTCCACCAAAAGTGTCACTTAGTGTCCGACCATAGTTTATAACTTTTGCGCAAACCAATAAATATACGCTTATTGGGATTTTTTTTTACCAAAAATATGTAGCAGAATACATATTGGCCTAACTTTATGAAGAAATTCGAATTTTTCTTATTGGATATGTTTTATAGTAAAAAGTAAAAACTATTTTTTTTTTTCAAAATTTTTTTTTTTTTTGTTTATAGCGCAAAAAATTAAAACCGCAGAGGTGATCAAATACAACCAAAATAAATCTCTATTTGTGGCAAAAAGGGGTAATTCTATTTGGGTACAGCGTCACACGACCGCACAATTGTCAGTTAAAGTAACGCAGTGCCGTATCACAAAAAATGGCCTGGTCATGAAGGTGGGTGAACCTTCTGGGGCTTAAGTGGTTAAATCGGCTTTTCAGTAATTTTTTCATCTTTTCATCTAATAAATCTTCTGCCCTTGTTGTTTTAACTTTGGATAGTAAAAAAAAAAATTCTGGCAGTAAATTTCTTATACAGCCCACTTCCTGTTTGTCCGGAAAAAAGCCTAGGCTTATGACATCATACACAGCTCTCTCTCTCACTCTCCTGAGAGTTTGCCAGGAAGGGAGGGGGGATGAGTCATAAGAGGGCCAATGAGATCTCCAGAGCTGGAGGTGTGTGTCTACGTAAATCCAGGAAGTGAACAGGCAGCAGCTTCAGCTGCCTACAGTTAAAATGGATGCAGCCAGACTCAGTGGAGGGAGATTTCTGCAACATATTTGGCAAGTACAGAATCACAGTATATATAAAATAATATGCAAAGTGGTTGGAGGGAAGCTTCAGAATGGCAAAGATGTTTTTATCACAAATTATATGAGCAGACTGCAGTTCCCCTTTAAAGCGGAGTTCCACCCAAAAATGGAACTTCCGCTTTAAGGGAAGGTGACCCCCTGACACGCCACATTTGGCATGTCATTTTTTTGGGGGGGGGAGCAGAAACCCTCTTTTTAGAGGGTTCCAGCTTCCACTTCCTCCCGGGGGACCGCGGCGCCAGAAAGAAGTTCACCTCTCTCCCTCTCGGCATTCATCTGGGACACGTTACAGTTCCCAGATGATTGCCTGGCTAATCATGGCGCGCATGCGCAGTGCTTGCCCAGCTGTGAAGCCACAGCCGGGTGCCCACAGTCACGATGAAGGGGGAGACGAGTGGGGCTTTGTACGCCTGCATCGCTGGAACCTGGGACCGGTGAGTGTTTGATTAATAAAAATCAGCAGCTACACTTTTTGTAGCTGCTGACTTTCATATTGGTGGTGGAACTCCGCTTTAAGTTGATGGGTTTACTTCCACTTTAAGGTAAGGTGACCAGATTTTTAAAATGAAATCCGGGGACATATTTATTTTTTTACTAGTAATGGCGGCAATCAGCGTCTCTCTGCCCATCGCCACCGCCTCACAGCCTGTTAAGTCTTACTCTCCGGGCCCCGGATACTACTTGGTGGGGAGCGGAGGAAGATCACTCTACCAGGGAAGACAAGGAGATAAGCCGGCAGGCGGCTGGCCGGGATTTGAGCCAAGGCAGAAGAACATGCGAGCGGAGCTGAATGGGCATGACCCCGAAACTGAAGAAATATTCCCTCCGCTCCGACCAGCACATGATCATCAGAAAGGGGCACAGATAATGGAAAAAAATACACCCCCCCCCTAAGCTAGTAGGAGCAGTGGAGTAATTCAGAATTTTTTTTACTTTTATTCTGCACTGACTGTCTTTGAAATTGACTGTTCAATTCCAATCCGGGGACAAAACTGGGGACAGACTTGGTCCGGGGACAGTGTCCTCAATCCGGGGACTGTCCCCTGAAACCGGGAATGTCTGGTCACCCTACTTTAAGGCCAGGAGGGGGAGCTGTGTCCTGATCACATGATCAACGTGATTGGCATTCACACAGTCACATGATCAGAAGCCCTCCCTGCTAGCTCGGTCAGTGTGCTGGGAACCTGCAGTGTGCATGGAACCCCAGCACGCTATAGATGCATATGTGCAGCAGTTGGGTGTTAAGCCCACTTTTCTATTGCATTACAGTGGTGGAAAGAGGTCAACGAGAATCAGCAACAACAATATTCAGGATCACAGGCATACAAATCCCAACTTTTTGAGATGGGAACGAGGAGCACCTATTAGCAGAAGTATGTAAGCATAGGACACACCCACCTGCCACGCCCCCTTAAAGGAGAATTATGCAAAAAAAAAAAAAAAAAAAGATTAGTTAAACCCACTGGTGCTTTTGCTTTACCATTACTATTTATTTATATTGGCTGTTGAATTTTACAAATGCAACAATTTAGAAACTGGATGAAAGATTTAGCACTGGGAAACACTTTCTGAAAGATAAAAAGTGCTTTTTATATACAACTATAAAGATCAGACCAAAATAAGGGACAAATGAGGAGGAATGGGGGACAGAGGGACATTGCTCCAAATCAGGGACAGTCCCTCGAAATCCGGGACCGTTGGGAGCTATGCGGGTAATTTACAATGCAGAATTTAGTAGAAAATTCACATTCTTCATAAGCTATTCCTCCTACACAGATGGTAATATAGATAAAAAAATACATTACCTGATCCGGATGGCCATAACGAGCCGTATATCAGCAGCAGTGCGGTAAAAGCGGCGTTCATCTCTGCAGAGTCGTCTAATTCAGTCCTCGGGGTGAACTGAAACCCAGAAGTTTGTTTCTCAGTCCTGAACTCTGCAACCAATGGAAAATCAGGAGGCGATGGCATCATCTGTTACTAGGTAACTTGCTCCTACTGGTAGGGGATTTTTGTTTGATGTCACAATTATAAGTTACAAACCAAAGGTGTGTTCCGGGAGTTTTTATATTAATACATTTGCTGTGAAGGTCTTTGTATTTATTTGCATGCACAACATTTGTCTTTGTATAGACCGATCAGCCGTGACTTTAAAGCGGTATTAAACCCAAAACCAAAATCGTATACAGGTATATTGCAGCTTGCCAATCATTAGATGTGGTGGCTGCATTCGTTTTCTTCTTTTAGGCTTTTGTTCTTCTGTTTTCGCCTGGTGATCTGGCCAGTAACACACCTCCTGTATTAGAGTCCCCCCACTCTGGATGAAGGAGCACAGGGGGCACATTTTGGATAGCAGAATTGTCAGTCTGGGGGGGGGGGGTTTAGATGGACTAGCAGATTTAAATACACTTACAATACAAACTGCAGCTAATACTTGATAAGCAGTTACAGCAGTTTTTTTCCCTTCTGAGATAAAAGTTTTACATAAATTAATAAAAGCTGATCACTGTAAGCACCCCTGTCAGTGTTAAATGGTTTGTCTCAACCCTGTAACCGATACATTTTCTGGAGAGCTTGAGCTTCTGAAAAAGAACCGACTTACTGTCTGGATCACCGGATGAAAATAAAGAAAGTGTAAAGTGGATGAAAAGGATGTATTCTATGCGTAAAGGTAAAAAACTTTCTGGGTGCAGCAGTCCCCACTTACCTGAGCCCTATTTTGATCCAGCAATGTGCATGAGAGCAGCGGCTCTCCTGGGTCTCTTCTCAATCACAGCGAGTGTGTGAATGGACAATGTTGGGAGCGAGCATGCTCAAGTGCTCCCAAAGCAAGAGGCTTGCAATCAGCAGGGGGGAGGAGCCAGGACCACCAGTGGAAGACCCACAAAGAAGAGGATTGAAGCTGCTCAGTGCAAAGGCTTTACACAGAGCAGGAAAGTGTAACATGTTTGGTTTTGTTTTTTAAACTGCAAACCTTTAGAGCCGGTTCACACCAGGGCGGCGCGACGCGGCACGACTTGTGGGGGCGACCTCGGCGGCGTGATCTCAAGACGACTTGAGACGCTCGCCGAGGCGATTTGCATAAGACTTCTGTATAGAAGTCAATGCAGGTCGCCTTGGGTCGCCCCCAAAAGTAGTACAGGAACCTTTTTCTAAGTCGGAGCGTCCTGAGTCGCTCTTACTTAGAACGGTTCCATTGAAAAGCGTGGGACGCGACTTGTCAGGCGACTGAGTCGCCTGACGAGTCGCCCTGGTGTGAACCGGCTCTTAGGCCTCATGTACACTGCTGCTGGTAATATGGTCGGGATCTGCCCACAGCCCTGGACCAACACCCGGCTCAGCCTCTCAGCGGGCCGCTAAGAGCCTGAGCTGGCCGCTCCTGCCCCTCCACAGCCCAGCGCTTCAGCGAGCGAGGAGAGGGCAGAGCAGACAGTGGTGACTGATAGTCACCAGCCCTCTGCTCACGGAGCTCTGGGAACTGAGCGATCGGCGGTGTATGATTCCAAAAAAATATATATTCCCATACTTCTCTTTTAAGGGGTATTTTGTAGGTACAATGGCTGCAGCATTAGTGCAGAGTGTACTGTGAGTAGCCTTAGGCCTCATGCCCACGGACGTTTTTACAGCTGCGTTTTTGAGCGTTTTTTACAGCTTAAAAACGTCTGTCCATGTTAGTCTATAGCTTCATGCCCACCTAGGCGTTTTTGAGCTGCAAATAGCATAGGCGTTTTTAAGCTGAAAAAAAAACCCAGGACCAGTGCGTTCCGCGGCGTCGGCGTTAGGCATAAAAAACTGCGAAGCGTTAAAAACGCGCTGAAACGCGGCTGCGTTTTGAGCTCCGGCGTTTTTTGTTTTTTTTTCTTAGAAATAAATACGGTCGAAAAATTTATAGAATAAAATGGACAGGTGTTTTTAAGCTGTAAAAAACGCTAAAAAACGCGGCTGTAAAAACATCCGTGTACATGAGGCCTAAAAGTGGTTGTAAACCCTTTACAACCACTTTAACCTACAGGTGAGCCTAGATTAAGGCTCCCACGCACATGCGCAGGAGTGACGTCACTCGACTCCGGCCAGTCACAGAGTTCGGAAGGAAGACGGGCGAAGAATGGACGCTCACTGCCAGCGAGGAAGACCGGGACATCGCGGGCTTCTCCTGCAGGTAAGTGTCACATAAGGGGCTACCATGCGATGCATAGTAGCCCATTATGCTTTACCTTTGCAGGGAAACAAAGAGGAAGTAAAACCCATCAGGGTTTACTTCCTCTTTAAGCCTTTTACATGACATGTTAAGGACCGATCCTCCGCTCCGACTTACCCTCTATATATCTTACCCACCCCTTGTACCAATCCTCATAAATAACGACTGACAAGGTTGTGGAGTAAAATTGGCCTTCCGGCCTATTTATTTAACAACTTTTACATAAAATAAATAACCATTTAAATAACCGTTTAAAGCGGAGCTCCGCCGGAAAAAAAAATATTAAAAGCCAGCAGCTACAGCTACAGCAGCTGCTGGCTTTTAATATTTGGACACTTACCTGTCCTGGAGTCCAGCGACGTCCGCAGCAGAGGACGAGCGACCGCTCGTCGCTCTGCTGCTCCCTCCGCCATCCTCGCTGAGGGAACCAGGAAGTGAAGCCCTGCGGCTTCATGCCCGGTTCCCTACGGCGCATGCGCAAGTCGCGCTGCGCCGTTCTGATTGGTGCTCCTGTGTTCTGGGAGCCGAGTGTCTCCCAGAACACCAAGGGAAGTCTGGGGGAAGTGACGTAACTCCCGCAGATTCCCGGAGAGAGGACTCCCGGATGTGGGTGAAAATACCTGTCTTAAACAGGTATCTTCACCCCCCTCCCCCCTGAAAGGTGTCAATTGTGACACCGGAGGGGGGGGAGGAATCCAAATAGCAAAAGTTGCTATTTAGGGTGGAGCTCCACTTTAAATAACATTTTAACACTTACAATACCCCTGGTGATCTTATAGACCACCAACTCCCAACTTGGGCACTGGGACTAACATATCCCTTAGGCCTCCAGTCGCAAGACACCGACTCGGAGGCGGTACACCTGGCCGCAGTGCCCTACCATTTTCCCCCCTTCCTGGTTAACCCTTGTTGACCGGAAGGTACTCAATAACCCCATACCACGTATGGGTACCACCTTTTTCTCCAGAACTTCCACTTTACCTCCTCTTCCAGCAACAAAACACCGCCACAGCTCGCAAGGGGTAAAGCCTTACCCTTGCGTGCAACCCCACACCCTCAGGGCCCGCTGAATTTCCTCCTGCAAACCCAGGTTCCACAGGTCAATGCCCACTGCATTCAGGTGGACCCCGTCTCCCCTTAGGTACCTCCAAGTATCGACTTCCAACTCTCGGTGGCGCACCACGAGGCCACCATTCCTCATAAAAAATCTCCCCACTTCTTTGTTAACTTTAATCCGGGCCTTATTAACTTTTTCCACTGACCATGCCCAACGCCAAGACGTCCTGCCCACCATATCCGACCAAACCACCACCATACCCGGGTATGCTGTGCGCAATCTTAAAAAATCAAATTTTATATCCTGTATCAGTTGGTGCATAGATCTGGCCCCCATGTCGTTACTTCCCGCATGCAGCACCAGTATATCCGGTGCCCTCTCCCGACCTGCGAACCTCTATTTCTGGCATAACCCCAGTCCACGTCATGCCCGGCACCCCGATCCAACTGACCTGGGCTTCTCAAAGGGGAATCCCCAACTGCCTTCCATTGGGCCGAACATCAGCCCGTCTTGCCCCCCAGAACACGTACGAGTGACCCAGAATCCAAACTAGTATGGGTTCACCACCTGAAAAAACATGGAAATAAAACAAAACAACGATTTATTGGCACGTACAGTCCATACACCCCCCATTCCACACACGGCCCCCAACCCAATGCACCCTACTCCTGTAACAGCTGTGGGCGAATATAAAGTCGAAACCTATCAGACTCCCACCTCCCAATCCTCCTGACTGCGTCCGCCTCCAGTCCTGCCCTAGCCGCCTCTGTAGCTGCCCCAATGCGGAAGGAGTGAGAAGCATAACCCTTCGGGTCATACCCCGCTGCCACCAAACATTTTTTGAACACTGCTATGAATTGAAACCTAGACAGCGCTGACCCATCCCGGTGCATCAGAAAAGAACCCTCGAGTCCCGGACGCATGGAACAAAAGGATTCCACCGCCCGTACAGGACAGATTGACGCCTCAGGGATGCGAAACAACTGAAGCCGCATACCTTTTCCAACTTGATCCGTTTTGGACCTACTCACCCATATCCCCACCGAGTCTCCCGAACACTCCACATCCCGGGCCAACAAGCCCCCCGGCGCCCGTCTGGAAGAACTGACCAGCTCTCCTACCCTTAGGGCCCCAAAAAAGGCAAGCGCGAATGCTGCCCGGAACAACTGACACTCATATTCCGAACTGCACACGGAATGTAAATGCAGGAACAATTTCTGCAACATTACGAACGAGACCGGCCTGCGGCTATCAGCCGCCCTCCGGCCTTTCCTGTACCCCTTCACTGCCTGTTTCACCCAAAAGTCTTTTGTATGGTCCCTGCAACCATGCCATTAGAACAGGAAAGCCAAACCCGCTAGTGTACGGTCCACCGCGGACACAGAAACGCCTCGCTCCATTTTCAACGCAAGAAAATAAATCAAAGCCACTCCCGCTTCACCCCCCACCTGGGAAACTTCCAGTCCCTGAACAAATGACCTCCACTCCTGCCAAACCTTAGCATAGGCTTTCCACGTGGCCCCACTCACCGACCGTTTAATCCACTGTGCTGCGCTGTCAAAGCAATGTCCCACATCCAGCCGGGACAAGTAACCCCGCGCTGCTCCGCTGCTGGTGCCAACTCCCGGAACCTGTCCCACTGAACACGAGACAAAGCGTCAGCCATAGTGTTATCTACGCCCGGAAGATGTACTGCGTAAACAAATACATTCAAATGCAAGCAGCGCAAAACTAAATGTCTCAGCAAACGCACCACTGGTTGTGATGTGGCCGACACGCGATTCACTACCTGAACCACTCCCATGTTGTCGCAGTTTAGGCGTACCTTGAGATTCCGAAAGGAATCCCCCCAAAGTTCAAACGCCACCACAATTGGGAAAAGTTCCAATAGTACCAGGTTCTTCAGGAACCCCGCTTCCTCCCACTCCTTCGGCCACGGAGCCGCGCTCCATTTACCCTGACAGAACGCCCCATACCCCGTGGAGCCAGCCGCATCCGTAAACAAGTCCAGATCGAAATTGCTAACAGGCCCAGCCATCCACAAAGCCCGCCCGTTGAAGGATTCCAAGAATCCATGCCACACTTCCAAATCCTCGCAAAGCTCTCTCGTTAGGCTTACAAAATGAGTAGGAACCCGCATCCCTGCTGTCGCAGCCGACAGCCTGCGGCTAAAGACCCTGCCCATAGGCATTATCCTGCAGGCGAAACACAACTTACCCAACAGTGACTGCATCTGGCGCAGCTGAATCTTGCGCCGGCCGATAACACCACGCACTTCCGCCTTCAACGCTTCCAGCTTATCCTCTGGCAGTCGGCATTCCATCCTCGCAGAATCTAGCTCTATGCCCAGAAAAACTAAGGACGACGTGGGGCCCTCCGTCTTCTCGGGGGCCAACGGGACCCCAAAACGATCGGCCACGTATTGCAACGTCCCCAGCAGGACACTGCAAACGGTAGACCCTGGGGGGCCCACACACAAAAAATCATCCAGATAATGGATGATCGAACTGATCCCCGACACATCCCGTACCACCCATTCTAGGAACGAACTAAACGTCTCAAAGAGCGCGCAAGAGATGGAGCAACCCATGGGCAAACAACGGTCCACGTAATAAGCGCCCTCCCACATGCAGCCCAAGAAACGAAAGCTGTCCGGGTGTACCGGTAGCAACCGAAAAGCCGATTGGACATCAGCTTTTGCCAACAGCGCTCCCCGTCCACACCTGCGCACCCATGCCACTGCCGCGTCGAAGGAGGTGTACGATACCGTGCAGTCCTCCGGCACCAGAGCATCATTAACCGACCCACCCTTCGGAAAGGAAAGGTGATGAATTAATCGAAATTTTTAAGGTTCCCTCTTGGGGACAACCCCCAAGGGAAAAACCACCAAATCAGGCATGGGCGCATCCGTGAGCGGTCCAGCCATGCGCCCTAATTGTACTTCCTTAGCCAGCTTCTCAGAAACCACCAAGGGGTGGAGCATGGCGGAACGGAGGTTCTTGGCTGCCGGGGGAACTGCAAAAGGCGCACAAGGGATCCTGAAACCACTGGTGAAACCCTCCTCCAACAACAGAGCCGCGCACCTGTCGGGATACTTATTGAGAAAGGGGAGCATCCTTTCCACCCGAATTGGCGTTGTTCCCTTTTCCCGCAGAATCTCCGGGGCGACCCTTGCCTCGCTTGAAGCATTTGGCAAAGGCATGACTACCCCCACATCCTGAACACACATGCTTGAAGCGACAGCTCGTTCCGTACTTGCACGTGCCCTCGTTGAACTGCCAGCAGTAGCCCCACCTTTTTTCGGTCGGTTGTCCTGAGGCCGCAGCACCTCCGACCCCCCCCCCTGAAAAAACTGATTGGAGGCCCGCGACGCTGTCATCAGCCGCATCCACAAGTTAATGTCCTTGTGATCCCATCGCATTCCAGGTCTCATGGCCATCCTCTGCCGGAACTGTTCGTCATACCTCAACCAAGCTACGCCACCATACGTCCTGTACGCTTCGCTAACCGCCTCCAAATAAATGAACAGCCCAGAACAATGTTCCGGGGCTTTCTCCCCTATCACGCAAGCCATGATCGCAAATGCTTGCAACCAATTGGTGAATGTACGAGGTATAAGACGATAACGCCTCTTTTCTTCATCCTCCTTCTTGCTCTCCTCCGGCCTCAACCTATCCAGGTTGAATTTGTCCAAGGGGAGCAACGTGAATATCTCCACATACTCACCCTTCCACAGCTTTTCTCTGACTTCCGGCTTGAGGTGAACTCCTAACGGTGCCTCAAAACAAATGTACATCTCGTTCATAGCGGCATCCGCCAGCCTGATCACCTCCTTGTTCTTCTCCCCCGCAACAACTTGCCCACTTGCCGTGGCGGTCCCCCCTTCCAATGGGGCCTGCACCTCCCCTGAAACCTCCCCCACCTGTACGCCCGGGACCAACGTAGCCGCTGTAGGCCCTGCTACCTGAGACGAACCCCCTGTTTGCCCCCACGCTGCCGCGGGCGACGCCGTGTCACCCCCGCCCGGCTCAAAACGCCTGACCAACTCCTCTAACCCAGACCACAAATCCAGTGTCCCCCCTGCTGCCCTCTGCCTCGGCGGGGAAGCACTCGCCCCAGGTGCCGCGTCTAAACCCCCCCCCAACACCACCGTGACCCAGTAAATCCTGCAATAGAGAACAAATAACAGAAGAGTTAGACTTACCGGGCTGCCCAGGACTGGGTCCACCAGCCGCAGAACTGTTCTCCATCGAAGCCCGTTGTCCCGAGTCCTCGCCACCGCCTGACCCGGACAGCTCCCCCTCCGACCTGTCGTCATCCGATTCTGCCGACACAAGCGCTGGCTGCACACCGTGCGGACGCGACCCGCGTGGCAAGGGCTGTCGTGGCTGTGCATCACGCCCTCTTGATCCTGGCACACCCGACCCACTCGCGACCTCCACCGTCGGACTGCGGGTCCGCCCCCCGGCACGGGTGTCATCCGCTCGACTCCCATCCATCACTCTTATCGCCGAACCCCTCACCGATCGTCCCGCTGCCACTGCCGGACCCCTGACCGCCACCGACTCCCGGCCACTGGCCCGCGAACTGGATCCTCCACGCTGGGCCGCACGGCTGTTCCGGGCATCCCCCGCAGCCTCGGCCGCGATGTCACCGCATCTCCGACGCGCGGGAGGGGGAGGGGCAAGAGGGCCACTCGTCTCCCCCACCGCCGAACTCCGTCCACGGCGCGGATTCCTCCCGGCCCCCCCCCCCTCCAACACCGGCTGTGTGCGGCAAGGGGATGCAGCCGGAGGGCCCCTGTCGGGTCTCCGGATGGAAGTCGCCATACTCGGGGATGCGTCCGGACTGTACCGCTCAGGCGGCCTGGACCGCCTAGCGCGCGCTGGATCGCCCCCCCCCCCGGCGGGCGCCGCCGCCCGCTCGACTAAAACTGCAGCCACCTGGTCCTGCAGCCACTCTGCCCCCTGCGTGGCCACCGCGGCCCGCAATTGCTCCAATAGTTCGGCCACAGCAGCCATAGCTCAGGCAGTGAAGTTTTTTGCCTCGTGAGTGATGGAGGAAGTGAGAAAACGTCACTTCCTCCCTGCTGAACTGTGCTCCCCCTCCCCTTTCACCCCACGGCCACCCCCTTTCCTTAAAGGGACCACAGCCCTATTAGGCTGCTGCCTGTCCCACCTGTCATGCTGTCCCTACGCTCATTTCATTTTTTGTCTTTGCTCCAGGACTCTCTCACGGTTCGATTGTTGGCAGGGGATTGTCTGTTGACAGACTGTTGTCCTAAAATCTGACCGTTAGTACGCTCCCACTTCCTGCTCTCGCCGCCTAGGCTAAGGTGACCAGATTTTTAAAATGAAATCTGGGGACATAATTTTTTTTACTAGTAATGGCGGCAACCAGCGACTCTCTGCCCGTCGCCGCCGCCGCCGGCCTCACAGCCTGTCAAATCTTACTTTCTGGAACCTGGCTACCTCTGGGTGGGGAGAGGAGGAAGATCACTCCGCCAGGGAAGGCAAGGAGATAAGCAGGCAGGCGGCTGGCCGGGACTTGAGCCAAGGCAGAAGGAACATGTGAGCGGAGCTGAATAGGCATGCACCTGAAATTGAAAAAATATTCCCTCCGCTCCGACCAGCACATGATCATCAGAAAGGGGCACAGATAATGGAAAAAAATACCCCCCCCCCCCCCAAGCTAGTAGGAGCGGCGGAGCGGGGGTGTGTATATCAGAATTAAAAAAAAAATTATTCTGCACTGACTGTCTTTGAAATTACCCCAACTCTTGTTCAAATCCAATCCGGGGACAAAACGGGGGACAGACTTGGTCAGGGGAGGGTGTCCTCAATCCAGGGACTGTTCCCTGAAACTGGGAATGTCTGGTCACCCTAGCCTAGGCGACTCCCCCTCTCCCCCTAGGCGACTCCCCCTCTCCCCCTAGGCGACTCCTCCTCTACCCCTAGGTGACTCCTCCTCTCCCCCTAGGTGACTCCTCCGCTCCCCCTAGGTGACTCCTCCTCTCCCTCTAGGCGACTCCTCCTCTCCCTCTAGGCGACTCCTCCTCTCCCCCTAGGTGACTCCTCTGCTCTCTCTAGGCGTCTCCTCCTCTCCCTCTAGGTGACTCCTCCTCTCCCTCTAGGTGACTCCTCCTCTCCCTCTAGGCGACTCCTCCTCTCCCTCTAGGCGACTACTCCTCTCCCTCTAGGTGACTCCTCCTCTCCCCCTAGGTGACTCCTCCTCTCCCCCTAGGTGACTCCTCTTCTCTCTCTAGGCGTCTCCTCCTCTCCCTCTAGGCGACTCCTCCTCTCCCTCTAGGAGACTCCTCCTCTCCCTCTAGGTGACTCCTCCTCTCCCTCTCTGCAAACTTCTGGGACACGTCACAGGTCCCAGAAGATTGCCGGGCCCCTGAGAGAGCGCAGCGCAACACGTGCATGCGCAGTGCTCACCCGGCTGTGAAGCTGCAAACTGTCACAGTTTCAATGCCGGCGCAGTGGAGAGGCGGGGTAGAGAAACAAGGGTTCGGGCGGCCGCATCGCTGGACTGTGGGACAGTTGAGTGTCTGTTTATTAAAAGTCAGAAGCTACACTTTTTGTAGCTGCTGACTTTTAATAAACTTACAAACGAGTGGAACTCCACTTTAACAAGAATTCAGCTACAGGTGAGTCTAGTTATTCCTTAAACAGGTGTCCAGCAGACAGTTGAAAGGGGCGTTACTTAACAAAGAAAACCCCTCCCATTTCATGCTGTCAGCAATGGCACCACATGGAAGAGAAATGTCACAAGGCCTGAGGAAGAAAATCATTTTTTTTACACAAGAAAGGTGAAGACTACAAGAAGATCAGCAAAACTTTACTTATCAGTCAGAATAATGTAGCAAAAGTGATACAAAAATGTAACATCTCACAGAGACTTCCAGGCCGTCCACGGAAGTTATCACCTCGACAGGAGGGTCTTCTGATGAGAAGGGTTGAGGAAAATCGCCATGCAAGTTCGCTGCAGTTGGCTAAATAAGTAGAAAGCTAAACTGGGGTGATTGTTTCCCGTGACACAATACGGCGTACACTGAAGAGGAATGGCATGCATGGGTGTTGTCCACGAAGGAAGCCTCTCCTGAAGCCCATGCACAAAAAAGCCCACCTACAATTTGCCAGGGCTCATGCTGAAAAAAAAGAAGACTACTGGGACTCTGTACTCTGGAGTGATGAGACCAAGATAAATGTTTTTGGAACTGATGGCTTCAAAACTGTATGGCGTTGCAAGGTGAGGAGTACAAAGAAAAATGCATGGTGCCTACAGTGCAGTGGCGGCTGGTGCTCAAATTTTTTGGGGGGGGGGCGCAAACAAATTGAAAAAAAACCCCATCAATTGTAACCACTGTGCCCATCAAACGCAGCCACTGTGCCCATCAAACGCAACCACTGTGCCCATCAAACGCAACCACTGTGCCCATCAAACATTAATGCAGCCACTGTACCCATAAGTTGCTGCCACTGTGCCATCAAACGCAGCTACTGTACCCATCAATTGCTGCCAGTGTGCCCATCAATTGCTGCCAGTGTGCCCATCAATTGCCGCTACTGTGCCCATCAATTGCCGCTACTGTGCCCATCAAATGCTGCCAGTGTGCATTCCCCACCCTCCCGGCACTTACCTGTCTTGGTGGGGCAGCAGGGCCATGGCGGCGGTGTCCTGCACGCTTCTCGATGTCTTCTCCCGTCCTCTCTTCCCGTCCTCTGCTATGATTGGACGCCTAATAGGCGTCCAATCATAGCGCCTGTCGTTTCAGCCAATCAGGTGACAGGTAACAGACCCGAGCACCTGATTGGCTGAGAGGCGGTTCAGTGTTTTGAAAGCAAATATTCATTCAGCATGGCGCCCGCTGTTCACCTTTTTGGACGCCTATTAGAGCCTATGGCTCTAACCAGGTGCTTCCAAAAAATGCCCCGCCACTGTAATTCAGGCTCCCGGCACCCGAAAAGGGGGCTAGGCACCTGAACAGGGGGTGGCAGCGGCGAACATGAATCTATCTATGGTGATAGAGAGGTAGCAGGAGAGAGGGTGCAGCGCCTGTGCGCCCCTTATGGACGCACCACCACTGCTACAATGAAACATGGTGGTGGCAGTGTCCTGTGGGGCTGTATGGGTGCTGCTGGTGTCGGGGAGCTGCATTTCATTGATGGGATCATGTTCTCACAGATGTACGGCTCTATATCAAAAAAGAAGACGCTACCTTGGTCGCCATGCACTTTTCCAACATGACAACGATCCAAAACACATGTAGCGCCCTGCTCCCAATGACTGGGCGCTATGTGTTAAAATTATAGTTGTTTGAGCAATAGTTTGGCTCAGAAGGATTGTGTTCAAATTATACTCTGTTTCAGTTCAGCTGGTTGCAGGATTTTCCCCCTGACAGTTGGTGTCGCTGTCACTGCTGGTCAGGGTTGGAAAGGCAACAGTCTGGATGCATTGGGTACCTCTTTGCCAGAAGCAGCCCAGGGGGTGTGGAAAACCTGCTGTGCATTCTGGGAGAGGGTACATAAGGAACAGACACCATTTTGTGGATCATTCGTTGGTGGTGGGCACCTCCCGATCCCGACCTGAGGGCCCTCATGGCCTCAGGGAAGTGTTTGCAGTTTTTGCCTCGGGCCACGTTGGCCTGAGGCTCCGTTACTGAGATGTAGGCCCAGGAGTTACTGGGGCCTACTGATCCAGGGATGATTCTGTGTCGCCTTGCCTGCGGGAAGGGACCAAACAATTGAGGACTCAATTGGAGGATGCATCCGGATCAAAATCTTTCTCACAGTGCTGCCGGAACGGCTGGAAGATCCTGGCACTGAGAGCTGTGTTCTTTTCATCAGAAGGCAACCCAGTGAGCGGTTACACAAGTCTGTGGCAGAGACTATTGAGCAAATTCTATTTTCACAAGTCTGTGGCAGAGACTATCTGTGATCGAGCTACGCAGCGGTTGCTAGGCCAGTGAGATTGGGCCTGTTCGGTGGTTGCTGAGTCCAGCCTGGAGACAGTTGTTCCTCTGGACCTAAGAAAATTCCTGTGATCCGCAATTAAGGTACCTGAGTCCTCCCCATCCCTTCAACCCCCTCTGTTGGAAACTTTAATCAATAAATCCCTTGAAAGAGACTTTGTGAATGTGCAAACTTTCTTCTGGACAACTCTTCAAGGAGAACCCCTGAGATGAGCGTATGGAACAGTAAGGTAACGGCAGACCCAAATCTAAACCAGCAGCTCCTATGGGGGGTAGTGCTACACACACATCTAAGGCCACTGTTGCATTTCCGAAGAAAAACAGAGTGAAAGTGATTCAGTGGCCAAGCATAAGTCTGCGCAAGGGGTGTGCCTGGGCACACCCTAATCACCCTGTGTGCCAGAGCCAATGATAAGGCAGTACAGCCTGCCCTCCTGTACCAGGCCCATGTCCTCGTAATTCAAAAGGGGGGCCCAGACACCTGATGAGCAAGAGGACCGGCTGTATTGCCTTATTGCACATACCAATCCTCTTGTTCCTCCCCCTGCAGCGCTTTCGGCTTCTCCTCCACTCCTTCCCTCTGGCTGCGCTGCAGGGGGATCAGTTTTAGTATCAACATTCTGTGTAGAACCCTGATATTTAACCAAAGTCCCCTAAAAGGGTAGGTAAAAATGTAAATAAATAAAAATGTACAATGGGGATCGAAAGTTTGGGCACCCCAGGTAAAAATGTGTATTAATGGTGCATAACGAAGCCAAGGAAAGATGGAAAAAAAAAAAATCGCCAAATGGCATCAAATTACAGATTAGATATTCTTATAATATGTCAAAAAAGTTAGATTTTATTTCCATTATTTACACTTTCAAAATTACAGAAAACAAAAAAATGGCGTCTGCAAAAGTTTGGGCACCCTGCAGAATTTATAGCATGCACTGCCCCCTTTGCAAAGCTGAGACCTGCCAGTGTCATGGATTGTTCTCAATCATCGTCTGGGAAGACCAGGTGATGTCAATCTCAAAGGTTTTAAATGACCAGACTCATCTGACCTTGCCCCAGCAATCAGCACCATGGGTTCTTCTAAGCAGTTGTCTAGAAAACTGAAACTGAAAATAGTTGACGCTCACAAAGCTGGAGAAGGCTATAAAAAGATAGCAAAGTGTTTTCAGATGTCAATATCCTCTGTTTGGAATGTAATTAAGAAATGGCAGTTATCAGGAACAGTGGAAGTTAAAGCAAGATCTGGAAGACCAAGAAAAATATCAGACAGAACAGCTCGCAGGATTGTGAGAAAAGCAATTCAAAACCCACGTTTGACTGCACGATCCCTCCAGAAAGATCTGGCAGACACTGGAGTTGTGGTACACTATTCCACTATAAAGAGATACTTGTACAAATATGGTCTTCATGGAAGAGTCATCAGAAGAAAACCTCTTCTACGTCCTCACCACAAAAATCAGCGCTTGAACTTTGCAAATGAAAATATAGACAAGCCTGAGGCATTTTGGAAACAAGTTCTGTGGACCGATGAGGTTAAAATAGAACTTTTTGGCCGGAATGAGCAAAGGTACGTTTGGAGAAGAAAGGGCACAGAATTTAATGAAAAGAACCTCTGTCCAACTGCTAAGCAAGGGGGTGGATCAATCATGCTTTGGGGTTGTATTGCAGCCAGTGGCACAGGGAACATTTCACGAGTAGAAGGAAAAATTGATTCAATAAAATTTCAGCAAATTTTGGATGGTAACTTGATGCCATCTGTGAAAAAGCTGAAGTTAAAGAGAGGATGGCTTCTACAAATGGATAATGATCCTAAACACACCTCAAAATCCACAGGGGATTACATCAAGAGGCGTAAACTGAAGGTTTTGCCATGGCCTTCACAATCTCCTGACCTCAACATTATTGAAAACCTATGGATAGACCTTAAAAGAGCAGTGCGTGACAAACAGCCCAGAAATCTCAAAGAACTGGAAGACTTTTGTAAGGAAGAATGGGCAAAGATACCTCAAACAAGAATTGAAAGACTCTTGGCTGGCTACAAAAAGCGTTTACAAGCTGTGATACTTGCCAAAGGGGGCAGTACAAGATATTAACTCTACAGGGTGCCCAAACTTTTGCAGACGCCATTTTTTTGTTTTCTGTAATTTTGAAATGACGGAAATAAAATCTAATTTTTTTTGACATATTATAAGAATGTCTAATCTGTAATTTGATGCCATTTGGAGATTTTTCCATCTTTCCTTGGCTTCGTTAAGCACATTAATACACATTTTTACCTGGGGTTCCCAAACTTTCGGTCCCCACTGTAAAAATAAAAACAAATGTAAAAAAATAAAATAAAATATATATATATATATATTTTTTTCCAAAATGAAGGACTCGTTCACATGTGCTCTGTACTCTGTAATTTCTGCCGTAGCTGTGAAGCATAGTTTTAGCAGCGCTTTTCGGACACTATGGGACACTTTTATCCCCCACTAGCGGCCAAAGAAAGGGTAAAAATGCACCCGAAAAGCGCTTTACAGGCACTTCGGCAGCGGTGCCCATTCATTTCAATGGAGGGGGGGGTGGAGGATATACACGGCATATTCACCGCCCAAAGATGCTGCTTGCAGGACTTTTTCTAACATCCTGCAAGCGCACCGACCCAGTGTGAAAGTACTCGGGCTTTCCCACTGGGGCTGCAGGGAAGGCATATTTCAGGCGCTTTACAGGCGCTATTTTTAGCCCTTTAGCGCCTGAAAAACGCCCCAGTGTGAAAGGGGTCTTAACCCTTTGATCACCCCTGGTGTTGTCCCCTTCCCAGCCAGTGTCATTAGTACAGCGACAGTGCATATTTTTAGCACTGATCACTGTATTAGTGTCACTGGTCCCCCAAAAGTGTCACTTAGTGTCCGACTTACCCGCCGCAATATCGCAATGCTGCTAAAAAGTGCTGATCGCTGCCGATACTAGTAAACTAAGCAAATAAAAATTCCATAAAAATATCCCATAGTTTATAACTTTTGCGCAAACCAATCAATATACGCTTATTGGGATTTTTTTTTTACCAAAAATATGTAGCAGAATACATAGTGGCCTAAGTTTATGAAGAAATTTGATATTTTTAATTTTTCTTATTGGATATTTATTAAAGCAAAAAGTAAAAAACTATTGTTTTTTTTCAAAATTGTCGGTCTTTTTTTGTTTATAGCGCAAAAAATAAAAACCGCAGAGGTGATTAAATACCACCAAACGAAAGCTCTATTTGTGGGAAAAAAAGGAAGTCAATTTTGTTTGGGAACCACGTCGCAGGACCGCGCAATTGTCAGTTAAAGCGACGCAGTGCCGTATCACAAAAAATGGCCCGGTCCTGAAGTGATTATTTTTTCATCTTTCCATCTATTAAACCTTCTGCCCCTGTTGTTTTAACTTTGGATAGTAAAACAGTTTACCTTATACAGCCCACTTCCTGTTTCTTGTCTGGACATTGGCCTAGGCTTATGACAACATGCATACCTCCCAACTGGCACGGATTCTGCGGGTTTTACATAGGCTCCTCTTTCCCGCAGTCCCGCGAGACTGTCAGCTTTCCCACACAGCAGGAAGCATGAAGAGATGAAGAGGAGGAAACACAGCAGCAGCAGGTAAGAGCGAGCCCCCCCCCCCCGCTCAACAACTTTAGTTAGCAGGGGAGAGGGGACATCTGAATGTCCCGCGATGGGACTTTTAAATGTTGGGAGGTATGCATCATGCACAGCTCTCTCTCTCACTCACTCTCGTAAGAGTTTTCCAGGAAGGGAAGGGGGATGAGTCATAAGAGGGCCAATGAGAGTGGTCGGGCTGGAGGTGTGTGTCTGTGTAAATCCAGGAAGTGAACAGGCAGCAGCTTCAGCTGCCCACAGTTAAAATGGCTGCAACCAGACTTAGTGAAAGGAGATTTCTGCAGCATATTTGGCAAGTACAGAATCTTTAAAATAATATGCAAAGTGGTTGGGGGGAAGCTTCAGAATGGCAAAGATGTTTTTATTAAAAATTATATGAGCATACTGCAGTTCCTCTTTAACCACTTCAACATCGGCCTTTTTTTACCACCTCAATACTGGGCCTATTCTGGCACTTCTCTCCTACATGTACAAATAATCATTATTTTGCTAGAAAATTACTCAGAACCCCCAAACATTATATATGTTTTTTAAGCAGACACCCTAGGGAATAAAATGACGGCCATTGCAACTTTTTTCTTGCACTGTATTTGCGCAATAATTTTTCAAACGCCTTTTTTTTGGGCAAAAAAATGATTTCATGAATTAAAAAATAACAAAACAGTAAAGTTAGCCCAATTTTTTTGTAAAATATGAAAGATGATGTTACGCCGAGTAAATAGATACCTAACATGTCACGCTTTAAAATTGCACACACTCATGGAATGGCGCCAAACTTCGGTACTTAAAAATCTCCATAGGCGATGCTTTAATTTTTTACAGCTTACCAGGTTAGAGCTACAGAGGTGGTCTAGTGCTAGAATTGTTGCACGCGCTCTAACGCATGCGGCAATACCTCACATATGTGGTTTGAATGGCGTTTACATATGTGGGCGGGACTTACATGTGCATTCGCTTCTGATCGCGAGATACCGGGGACAGGGGCGTTTTAAAAATTTTTTTTACTTATTTTTTTTATTTTTACACTTTTAAAAAAAAAAAATGATTTTATCACTTTTATTCCTATTACAAGGAATGTAAACATCCCTTGTAATAGGAATGGTGTGTGACAGGTCCTCTTTATGGAGAGATGCGGGGTCAATAAGACCTCACATCTCTCCTCCAGGCTGGAAAGCATGAGATCGTGAAAAAAATTCCACCGATCTCATGTTTACTAGTCGCAATGGCGGTTTTGTTTACATCTGAGAACCCGGGCGTGACGTCATCACATCGCGCCCGGGCCTCCGACGGTCATAGAGATGACTCGTGACCATCTGGTCACCGGTCATCTCTAAGGTTCACCTTCGGCGCCAGACGATTTATTCTCCGGGCCCCCGATGGCACAGGAGAGCCCGGAGAAGCACCGGATGGCGGCGGTAGGGGGGGGGATGTCCCCTCCCGCCGCCTATAAGAACGATCAGGCGGTGGAACCGCCACTATGATCATTCTTATGGCGCACAGAATCGCCGGCAGAACAAAAGGATATCTGAATGATGCCTCTAGATGCAGGCATCATTCAGATATCCCCCCACAAAGCCCAGGACGTCATATGACGTCCACCCAGGATGGAAGATCCCATCTGTGGATGTCATTTGACTATGACTGGGTATGGAAGTGGTTAAGTTGATGGATTTACTTCCACTGCATAGCATCGTGGCCATGAAGTGTATACTCCTAGCCGCTGCCTCTGTTGCTCTGTGCTTGAGCGATGAGGTGCACACCGTAATGCAATAGGCTGCGCACACCTATGTGGCCAAGTATGTCTCCTGATCTGAACCCAATCAAACACCTATAGGGAATTCCATCCAACATCCAGCCTCTAAAAGAGGTCATTCTTGAAGAATGGAAAAAGATCGATGTTGCAATATGTCACCAACTTGTTCATTCCATGCCTGGAAGACTTGGAGCTGTCCTTACAAACCATGGAGGTCATACAGAATACGATATGTAGTAGTTTTTGTTGTGGGGTGTATTCATTTTTGCATCAACTAATTTGAGTAGAACTGAAGATTTTGTAATCAAAGTTATATTAATATCTTTACGTTCATGTAATGAGCTAAACAAATGTTCTATAAAACTCATTTTTTTCAAAATTCTTTAAACTGTTCTTGTGCTCAATGAGATATTGATTAAAATCATACTTTTCAAAAGAAGTGTCCTCATTTATGCTGAGCACTGTATGTACAAACAGAGCCCCTCTAGTGCTGGGCTGTCACGGCTCCCCCTATTCCCCAGCACTTTCTTCCAGGTTCTGAATCTTTGACCGCTTGAATGGTTGGGCTGTAGTATTGTCACACAGAGTGGGCCATAAATGTTGTCGGGTTGCGCATGCGTGGCTCAGATCGCATTATTGCTGACAGGCAGGGGGAACATGTATGACAGAAGAAACCTCTAAGGCCTCTTTTGTTATAAAAACTCTGCATGTCAGCAGATTTTGTCATACTTGAGTTTACTATTACTTTAAAAACTAAGATTTTTTTATTTATGAAAAATAAATAATGTTAAAAACTGGTTTTATTTATTGAAACTCAATAACATTTATTGTAAAACAAATTGCAGATATTCTCCTGACGAAGCGGCATTCAGACTGCGAAACTAGTTGAGATATGTTATCCGTGATCAACTATCCCAATGGGATCCTCCCCTTTTGAGGAACATTATGCTGGTGATATACATGGATTGTTACCATACATTTTAACATGTATTTGACTATATGTTTTTTTTTTTTTTATTGATAAACATTATTTATTTATCATTAAAAAAAACTAAAAGTTTAAAGAGGTTGTAAACCTTAAAAAAAAAAAAAAAAACCTGCAAGACAAAGGAATAATGCATTGCATACTAGCACATTATGAAATACTTACCTTAGAATGATGCCCTTCAGTGCCGCCCGCACTTCGCTCCCACGGCCGACATCTTTCACCGGAGTTACTTCCGGGTTCGCGGGCTCCAGCGATGTGATTGGCTGGAGCTGCCGGTCACGGTGCGAGACCTGAAGAAACGGCACCAGCGGGCCGTTTCTTCAGTGCGCATGCGCTGATGACGTCGGTAGCAGCGTATATAGTGAATACCTCCTAAACGGTGCAAGTTTAGGAGATATTTACAGTACCTACAGGTAAGCCTTATTATGGTGTCCTTTTATGAAAATGCTATAAAATACCGCTATTGTGTTCTCAGGCATTCTCAGAGGAGATCGCTCTCCTCTGAGTGCCTGTGTATGAAGCTCTGTAGCTCGCTTCTCATGTTGAGTTGAGAGGTGAGCTACAAACGCCGGGAACTCCTGAGAACAACTCCTCTCACTGTAATCTCGCGCGATGTAGCGGGATTACAGTACGAGGAAGTGTAAAATACAAAAGTGAACACGAATTATACACCACATATTAATAAAATAATACATTTACATTCCCACCAAACAATATACATTAACCTAATTATTAAAAACATTGTTTTTATCAATAATTAAAGATTATACATGTGCCTAGTTAAATGTGAATGGTGTATAGTAAATTAATGTAATCCACATATGTAATGCAGCTATACACCATTCATAAAAATGTAAAATACATTTATAATCATTATTTTATTTTTTTAATAAGGTATACAAGTATTAATATTTATTAATAAATTAAATATATATATCAAAATTGATAACCCCCCGTATAACTGTAGTAGAACAGTCCATGGGTAAAACCATATTTCAGGGTTTACAAAATATTATTTACTAATAAATTAAAAATTATATAAAAATTACTTTAATAATAGCATTTTAATGCAGGTAGAATAATATATATATATATATATATATATATATATATATATATATAAAGAAAAGGTAAAGAGGAAGTAAAGCCATTTTTTTTAAAAAAAAAAAACCTGCAAAAGAAAAGCATAATGAGCTAGTATGCATAGTATACTAGCTCATTATGAACGACTTACCTGAGATCGAAGCCCCCGCAGTGGTCCTAGGTCACCTCCGCCCCCGCCACCATCTTTCCTCGATGTCCCGTCACTGCCGTCAGTGTATCGCCGCTCCGGCGCTGTGATTGGCCGGAGCAGCGATGACGTCACACGCATGCGTGCTTGGGCCTTCCAGAACCCATTCAGAAAACCGTCAATGAAGCCGGCCCGCTAGTGCGCATGCGTGTGATGTCATCGGTGCATCGGTTTATAGTAAATATCTCCTAGCATGATAGACTGAGAGCGATAACACCAAATTTAACACACCTGATCCCCATTCACACCTGAGACCTTGTAACACTAACAAGTTACATGACACCGGGGAGGGAAAATGGCTAATTGTGCCCAATTTGGACATTTTTACTTAGGGGTGTACTCACTTTTGTTGCCAGCGGTTTTGACATTAAAGCGGAGGTTCACAAAAAAAGTGAACCTCCGCTTTTTGGAACCCACCCCCCCTCCGGTGTCACATTTGGCACCTTTCAGGGGGGAGGGGGTGCAGATACCTGTCTAATACAGGTATTTGCACCACTTCCGGGTTCTGACTCCCGCGGGACGCATTGCTGTGCATATCACATGCAATGTTCGTGCGATATTAATTTAAATCATATTGCATTTGCACCAAAATGATACAGTGTGTCCCCCATATACAGCCAGTGTGTCCTCCATATACAGCCAGTGTGTCCTCATATACAGCCAGTGTGTCCCCAATATACAGCCAGTGTGTCCCCCATATACAGCCAGTTTGTCCCCATATATAGCCAGTGTGTCCCCCAAATGCAGCCAGTGTGTCCCCCATATACAGCCAGTTTGTTCCCAAATACAGCATGTCCCCCCCCAGCCCTGCACTTACCTTCCTCGGTCCGCGCCATCCTCGATGTCTTCTCCCACCCTCGATGTCGCTTCAGCCAATCAGGTTACCGGTAACCAGATCCGGTGAACCTGATTGGCTGAAACCCCCACAGTCTTCTCCAAGGAACGCACCCCTGTGCGTACCTAGGAGGAGTTTTTGGAAGCCGATTACAGCGTGAGAGCTGTATTCGGAAAGCCTATCGCTGGCTCTGATAGACACTTCCAAGTCACACCCACCGCCGGCCACCACTCTAATTCATATAGCCGGCGCTCACCAGAAGGCCGGCCATATGAATAGTGGGCAGCGCGGCAGCGGCGACAATACACAGATTCATGCAATGCATGAATCTGTGTATTGTCTTTCAGTGGCGGTGCGGGAGCGAGAGGGGGCGGCGCTCCGGCGCCCTCTATGGACGCATCGCCACTACTGTAGATACAAGTGGTGTAACAGAGTTTACAACCACTTTATTATCACTTTAAATAAATAGTGATAGCAGGTTAAGACCGTATTTACAAAGGAGGAAGTGAGTCCTGTATTTTCATAGCAGATGGCTCTTTACTTCCTCTTCTGTAATGATATCACAAGTTATAATCGGAGGGGGGAATTAAGGATCTGAACCAACTGGTTTTAGTTTGCTTCAAAAATAATTAGTAAACTTTAATATGGTGGCATTAAATGGTAGACTGCCAAAGGGATCTAGGCGTTGCCTGTCATCAGAATATGCACTGCCAATCTACTAACCAGCTTTATATTCAAAAAGGAATATGTCAATATGTGAGTGGTACTGCGGACATACATAAGACATATACTATGCCACGTCCCTGATTATTAGAATATTTAAAAAACTAAGAAAACAAAGACCCATACTATGCCAACATCCAATTAGGGTGACCACGTGTCCCGGATTGCCCCGGGACAGTCCCGCATTTTGCAGGTCTGTCCCGGGCACATTCATTCCAGGACAATACAGTGTCCCGAAATGAAACTGACACAGCCACTCCCCGGGCCAATCTGATGGCCCCAAAAAAGGCCGCCACATCACCTCTTTACTCACTGACAGTACTTGCCCTGGCCGGGAATGCCTAGAGGAGCACAATCCTGCCCCCTTCTTGTGATTGGAGAAATCATAAATCCCGCCTCTTGTGTCCAATCACTGTGATGTGATTTGTTACAGCACAAGCTGATTTTTGGGAAGGGAGGGTGTCCCTGAATGGTAGTTTGGAAATGTGGTCACCCCACATCCAATGAATATATGTGTAGCGGGTGGTTACATTTAGGGGGAAGCATCTGAGTGGTAACTAGGCTCAGATGTACCAATTGTTAGGTCTCAATGACCATTTCTAGCCCTGGGAGATAGTACTGGTGGTTAAGTTCACTGGGGCCTATAGGTGGCGCTGTTGCCGTGGGTCCCAGGTTGAACTGCAGTACGAGGTTGTGTCCTTTTTGTCCCCTCTCGGCAGCGGTGCGGCGGGGCGGGGAACCTGCTGTGCCTGTCAGGAGAGGGTATAAAAGGGGGCGGCCATCTTCCAGAGGGGTCGTCGGTTCCGCGCTCAGGCACCTTAAGCCTGGGTGCGGGTGTGTCGCCTCTGGGTGCCCTAGGCCCGGAGGTCTGTCGGGTGGTCTCTGGGTGCTCTAGGCCCAGAGACGGAGCTGCTGTTCCATCTCAGACACCTTCAGTCTGGGGTGAGGTACTTCGAGAGAGGCCCAGGGCCCAGTACCTTTGACTGGGTCCCACAAGGGATCAAGGGATCCTAGGGCGCCCCCTGGAAGTGGGTGCCTGAATCTAGGACGAGGAGGCCAGGGAGGTGACCCTTCCCGAAGACTCGGCGCGGTATCGCTGGTGATGGTGGGGCCTCTGGTAACTCTCCGGATGGATGTCCTTTCCCTGACAGGGGTCAATACTTTTAGAAGGTAATCCACGTTCTCATGGTCTGTGGCAGAGACCCATCGTGAATCTGGTCGGTGGCAGAGGCCCAACAACCGGGCCTGTGGCAGAGGCCCTATTCACCTGGTCTGTGGCAGAGACCCCTCATGGTCGGTGGTAGCGACCGTGCGCCAAGCCTGTTAGTGCTATTCAGAACAGGAGAAACCCAAATCTAAGTTTGTGCCTGGACCTCCTCCCACCTTCTCTGTTTGTCTCAACCCATCTGCTCTAAAAGAGACTGTTTATTGTGCAAGAAGGAATAAACAAGTGTTGGACCTTTCAGTTGGTGTGGACAGTTGCTTACTGGGGAAAATTAAAGACTTGTGTTGATTAATGCAGAAACAAGGTCAGCACTGGAGGCCTTTTTTACACCAGTCGCAAGCAGGCCCGAGAAACTAACACCGCTCAACCTCCCTATCCAGGAGGGTACGGGCTTGTGGTGCGGTGTGCCTCATTCTTTTCCTGCGGAGGAGCCAAGCAGAAGAAAAACAGGTAAAGTCTGGGGTTGGTGCGCTACATATGTAAAGACTGAGACTATATCTCAAAAAAATAGCAGACTTTGTAGGCACATCATGTGGCAAGATGTATATAAAAAATGAAATGCTTTATTACAAAAAACATATAGACATTAGACAACACCCTATTGTATAACAAGGTCAACAGATACCCAATAAAACAAACATAAAGGCAGGATCCTTTCGTGTATGAGTGAATACTTGTATAAATATATATAGATGATTAAATCTGTATGAAAAAGTATGATCCAACAGCACCTTCATGGTTGCTTTTTTCAACGCGTTTCACGGTTTAATAGCTTCCTCAGGACAGACTGGGTAGGTGCTGATGGGCCTTGAATCCAAGCATAAGGGGACAGCAAATAACACAGACTACGACTCAAACCAGCAATTCTGCCGGTAACCAGATTCAGAATGGTAGGTATGTGTACATATGTATCAACAATTGCTCCTTATAAAGGGATGGACAAAAAGGCATGTGCAGCCTCAGCCGAGACCACTATTACACAAGGGTCTAATAAGTATTGCTTGTGTAAACAATGTATAAAGCATCACAGGTATCACTCTGACAAGCTGCAGGGATACCTGTGCTGCTCAGAGTGGTGAGGAAAGGCACCTTTACCCTACTCAGGGTGTGTGGGTCGGGCTCTGCCGGCAAAACTCCTATAACCAGGAATAGTGAATGCTCTTTTGGTGAGTTCTCTCTATTTTGTGCGACGTCTTAACCCCTTCTGATGTATATACCATATGAGTATCACTCTAGAGAGATACACATTACACTTCTGGTATCTAGCTCTGGTTATTGGCTATAATTTCTCTAATTTCCGGTTGATGCTTTATACATTGTTTGAAACGAAGCTGGCAGGTGAGGGAAACTAAAACGTCCACGCGGCTCCCAGTAGGAGAAAGGGCACAGCGTTAGGGAACAAAAGACAGGTATTTAAAAAATCTGAATCCCCTGCAAGTGGCTGGGGATTCAGATTTTATTCCCCCATCCTGGTGCCCTAAGGCACCTACCTACACAGCCTTACGCTGGCGCTGGCCCTGCATCCCACATGGGTAAAAATTGCCCCTTTGCATGGTGTATGGATCAGTACGCCTACATGAATGATTTAACAGTGGGAAATAAGAGGCTGGGGTTAGAAAGAAACCACTTCTCATATTTTGCTATTGCACTTGAAAAGATTGCAAAATTGCATTCTATTTCATTCGTAATAATTTATTTAACCACTTAGGTTTTACTCCCTTCCTGACTGGGCCATTTTTTGCGACACGGCACTGCGTTGCTGTACCCAAATAAAATGTATGTCCGTTTTTTTCCACAAATAGAGCTTTCTTTTGGTGGTATTTGATCACCTCTGCGTTTTTTTTTTTTTTTGCGCTATAAACAAAAAAAGAACATCAATTTTGAAAGCCGCTTGTCAGTGTGACTTCAGGTACGATTTGGAAGACATCTGTGTAACTTTGTCTATGCAAGTTGCACCTGAACTTGCAAAAAGTAGTGCAAGAACTACTTTCAAAATCAATGCAACTCCGATGGAGTCAGATTCACACCGATTTGCTTGCTAACATTGCGACTTGTCTTGCAATTTGGAACTATCAAACTGCATGACAAGTGGCACCAGTGTGATCCGGGGCTCACAAAGAAAAAATTGCCATTTAAATTGGTGGTAAAGTCCATCATTCAACAATTTTTCTTTATTCTCAAATTTATCGGGACATGTCACTTTTTGTACTGGCCTTTGTATCCCTAGTACCACTCTATAAAGACATGTAGCGATACCCTCAGTTAAGAGGGTCGCAGATTTAGTTTGGGCCCTGAAGACAGCTCCGCCAACCCCCGGCAATTTACTCGACCCCCTTCTGGCACAGTTAGTCTAGGGTAATATATGTATATCTTATGCTCTATGATTAAGTTCAGACACCAATGCAGTGATAGAAGAATAACGAGTTTACTTCTACTGGCAATAAAATCAACAGTTATCACAAATCACAGGAATATATCTGCAGAGCCCTGCAGCATTAAACACACTATAACTAGTCAGATATGGCGCACACGCGCCACGTGTAACAGTACTTCACTATGCGCCCTATGGCGCAGCAACTAAATAAACTACCTAGATGGCCAGGCCTGACCATATAACTCAGTCTCTAGGGGGGGGGGGGTAAAAATTATTCGCATGCAAGTCTTTAAACGGTGGTGCACATTTCAGGAACACATTTATAATCCAAGGGGGGAGGTAAAAATGCCAACAAAGTACACTCTACTAGAGATCCGTTTGAATCAGTTCTGCTATGGATCTCCAGTGGGGGAAAAGAACTGAAATAGGAACTGGTGGGCCACGGCAGTCTGTAAGCCTAACAATGGTATACAGTATTTGTGGATTGAGCATGTGCTCGCTCACCCCTCCGGACGCGATCCCAGTCCGGGAACTTCCACCTGCTGTGTCTCCACACACAGCCTCTGCAACGGTCGGGTCTCCGGCTCAGCAGCGGTTGAAGAAACCAAGTCAGATGTCACCCAGGCTCGAGATGGGGTGGAAGGCTCTTTGGTAACTGCGCAAGGCCCCAGGCTTCAGGCCTTGCACAGCAGCAGGTCCGCACAGGAGGATCTCTCCACTGAAGTCTCGTGTCCCAAAGAGGCCGAGCCTAGCCTCGCCTCCTCCTTATAAAGCTCCACCTATGAGTCTCTGCGGTGACAACATTGCACCCTGGGTGCCAAACGGGGTTCTGGGTAACGTAGTCTCTCTCCTCTGCTTTCACTTCCAGTAAAGTCTCTTCTCTACTCCCTCCCGACTCACCTCTCACCCCGAAAGTCCTGTCTCTCTGTATTAAAGGGGAATACCCCGCTACAGACACAAATAAAAAAAAATCCAAATTGATTTTCTGCCACTTTACTGGTTTTTTATTTTTTTAACCACTTCAATACCAGGCTTTTATACCACCTCAATACCGGGCCTATTCTGGCACTTCTCTCCTACATGTACAAATCATCATTCTTTTGCTAGAAAATAACTCAGAACCCCCAAACATTATATATGTTTTTTTTTAGCAGACACCCTAGGGAATAGAATGACGGTCATTTCAACTTTTTATCTTGCATGGTATTTGGGCAATAATTTTTCAAACGCCCTTTTTTGGGGAAAAAAATGGTTTCCTGAATTAAAAAAATAACAAAACAGTAAAGTTAGCCCAATTTCTTTATAAAATTTGAAAGATGATGTTACGCTGAGTAAATAGATACCTAACATGTCACGCTTTAAAATTGCGCACACTCATGGAATGGCGCCAAACTTCGATACTTAAAAATCTCCATAGGCGACGCTTTGAAATTTTTTACAGGTTACCAGTTTAGAGTTACAGAGGAGGTCTGGTGCTAGAATTGTTGCACGCGCTCTAACGAGGATACCTCACATGTGTGGTTTGAACTGCGTTTACATATGTGGGCGTGACTTACACGTGCGTTCGCTTCTGATCGCGAGCTACCGGGGACAGGGGCGTTTTAAAAAGAAAAATGTATTACTTTTTTTATATTACTTAAGTTTTTTATTTTTACACTTTTTATTTTATTTTATTTTTTTTGATCACTTTTATTCCTATTACAAGGAATGTTAACATCCCTTGTAATAGGAATCTATTGTGACAGGTCCTCTTTATGGAGAGATGCGGGGTCAATAAGACCCCACATCTCTCCTCCAGGCTGGAAAGCATGAGATTGTGAAAAAAATTTCACCGGTAGGGTGACCACGTGTCCCGGATTGCCCGGGACAGTCCCACATTTTGCAGGTCTGTCCCGGGCACATTCATTCCAGGACAATACAGTGTCCCGGAATGAAACTGACACAGCCACCCCCGGGCCAATCTGATGCCCCCAAAAAAGGCTGCCACATCCCCACTTTACTCACTGACAGTACTTGTCCTGGCCGGGAATGCCTGGAGGAGCACAATCCCCGCACCCTGCTTGTGATTTGAGAAATCATAAATCCCGCCTCTTGTGTCCAATCACTGTGCTGTGATTCGTTACAGCACAAGCTGATTTTTGGGAAGGGAGGGTGTCCCTGAATGGTAGTTTGGAAATGTGGTCACCCTAGTGCCCGGGCCTCCGATGGTCATAGAAATGACTGGTGACCAGCTGGTCACCAGTCATCTCTATGCTTCCTATCGTGCGCTGGACGATTCATTCTCCGGGCCCCCGATGACACGGGAGAGCCTGGAGCAGCACCGGATGGTGGCGGGAGGGGGATGATGTCCCCTCCCGCCGTCTATAAGAACGATCAAGCGGCGGAACTGTCGTTATGATCGCTCTTATTGTGCGCAGAATCGCCGGCTGAAGAGAAGGATATCTGAATGATGCCTCTAGCTGCAGGCATCATTCAGATATCCCCCCACAAAGCCCAGGACGTCATATGACGTCCACCCAGGATGGAAGATCCCATCTGTGGACGTCATATGACTATGGCTGGGTAGGGAAGTGGTTAAACAAACCCTTATAGGAGCATGCAACCTGACAGGCCACAGGCCACATACTCTCAACATGGGGAGCACCTGGCAAAGCACTTTGTCCCCTTGTTGATGAAGAAAATAGCTTCTTCCTCACAGCCCCAGCCCATGGTTGTGTTGGTCTTTAAATGGGGGGGGGGGGGCGGGGGAGGCTATCAGAATTACAGACTTTTAGTTTGTAAGCTTTGATGAGCAGGGTCCTCTGATTCCTCCTGTATTGAATTGTATTGTAACTGTACTGTTGTAAAGCGCTATGCAAACGGTTGGCGCTCTATAAATCCTGTATAATAAAAAATATTACAGCCCCCCCCTGCATTTGTCTATGAGTAAAGGGTACATTGGTACCCTTACTCATTCATACAAAATTCATTATTTTCATTCACTCTTTAAGCACTTCAGCTCCGGAAGGTTTACCCCCTTTCATGACCAGGCCATTTTTTGCGATACGGCACTGCGTTACTTTAACTGACAATTGCGCAGTCATGCAACGCTGTACCAAAATAAAATGGATGTCCTTTTTTTCCCACAAATAAAGCTTTCTTTTGGTGGTATTTGATCACCTCTGTGGTTTTTATTTTTTGCGCTTTATGCAAAAAAAGATATCGACAATTTTGAAAAAAAATATATATATATATTTTACTTTCTGCTATAAAACATTCCCAATAAAAAAAGTAAAAAAATCTAATTTCATCAATTTAGGCCAATATGTATTCTGCTACATATTTTTGGTAAAAAAAAATCCCAATACGTGTATATTGATTGGTTGCGCAAAAGTTGTAGCGTCCATGGGCGTCCGCTCCATAGGGTAAGGGGAGTCACATGCCCCCCCCTGGAATCGTAAGAGTGTTGAAGTCAGAGTGAAGACACTTGCCCCCTGCGTTGCAATAACCCCAGCTAGCTGTCAAAGACAGGGTTAAATGCAACTGTGTATCGCCGCTGCCGAAGCGCTTTGCAGGCGCTTTGGCAGCGGTGCCAATTTATTTCAATGGGCGGTGGAGGAGTGGTTTATACAGCGCTGCTCCACTGCCCCAAAGAAGCATGGATGACCTTAAAATGATGCCCCCCCCCTGAAAAAAGTTCAGCGGACGCCCATGGTAGCATCTGCAAACTATGGGATATATATATATTTGTTTCCTTTTTTTTCTAGTAATGGTGGCGATCAGCGACTTTTAGTGGGACTGCAATATTGTGGTGGACAAATCAGACACCTGACTGACACTTTTTGAGGAGCAGTGACACTAATACAGTGATCAGTGCTAAAACGATATGCACGGTCACTGTACTAATGACACTGGCTGGGAAGGGGTTTTCATCAGGGCCGATCAAAGGGTTGACTGTGTTCCCTGGGAGTGCTTACTAACTATGGGGGAGGTGCTATGACTGGGGGAATGTAAAGATCAGTGTTCCTGCTCAGCAGGAACACAGGATCAGCACATTCCCCTCTCACAGATCGGCGATCTTCCTTGTTTTCATAGGCAGACCGCCGTTCCGCCTTTCTCCTGAACGATCGGCGGGTCCCAGGGGACATCGCGTCCACCGGACCCATTGTGTGGCTCCTGCTGTGTCCAAGCACAGCGGAAGCGGGTCACCGGCGGCTGGCGTGCACCCCAGATCCGGAAGTGTCAGATCACGTACCAGGTACGTGATCTGGTGCATCTACGGTGGGTGGTTGCTAAGCGGTTAAAGCGCACTAAAATTCAAGGTTCGCTTATTCAATAGTTGCCCGTCCCCTGTGTAAAATCCCCTTATTCCACCTGTAACATAAAAACATCTGTGAAGAAAACTTACCTTTCACTTGACTCCTGCTTACTGCCCCTTGGCTAGGGTCACATCACCACCTTCTAGCAAGATCCGGGCAGCGCTGAATGTCCCAAATCTCATGAGAAGATGTTCCAGCAAAGCGCACAGAATAGAATTTGAGATCCTTGACATTCCCAGGATCTCACTGGAAGAATGGTGAGATCACCCTTGCCAAGACTCGGCAGGTGACAGCGAGTGTAATCAGGGCTGATGCAAGAATTTTTAACACCCTAGGCGAAACCTAATTTTGCGGCCCCCGGCTCCACGCCTGACTCCACCCCCTTTCCCCTGCCCATGTATATCCCACCTTTTTAATGAAGCGCACATCAATAGCAGCCTCACCAGCGCCCATCAAATTCAGCCTCACTAGCGCCCATCAATGCAGCCTACCAGTGTCCATCAATGAAAGTTTGCTTGCTTCCATTCATTCAGGAGTCGGGACACAGCCCTCCGTCGCCCCTAACACTATGTGCAAACGGAGCGGTGGCTGCCTGCTGATGCGGAGACTTCGTTGCTTGCTGCAGAGAGAAGAGAGTAGGAACACTAGTGGCTGGGCGCCCTAGTTTGCCTAGTGGTAGCACCTGCCCTGAGTGTAATGTAACTGTATTTTCAACTTTTTTTCTCTGGTGTTCTTTCTTTCTAAAGAGGAATATGGGGTTTTTACATTGAAGGTTGGGATACTATTTATTAAAGTGACAGTATACTCTGGTTTACAAAGAAAATTCTATTCAAGTATGTATTCTTAACCTCCTCGCGCCCGTGCTATAGCCAAAAGACGTCCACAGCACTGGTCTAAATTGCCAAGAGGGCGCCCATGTACATCCTCCCATGCATGAGCGCCTGCAATAAGGGCTGTCTTTAATGTTGATTGGACCCTGGGCAAAAGTTTTCTTGGGGGCCCCCCATGCAATTTTGCTCTCCACCTGCTCTGAGACATACAATAAATATCAGCTAGACTTAAAATCAGTTTACTGTATCAGATCAGTCAGTGATTGTGATTGGTTGCCAGAGGTTACAGCATATCATTACCACTTACTGACTGGTTGCTAGAGGTAACAGCACACATTACGGCTCACTGATTAGTTGCTAGAGTTTACAGCACATGATTTCTTCTTGTTGATTGGTTGCTAGAGATTACTGTACAGTAATAATGCTCACTAATTGGTTGCTGGAGGTTACGGCACATAATCTCTTCACTGCAGAGGGGCATGATATACATAGGAATGCCACCTTTATTTACATATCAATGCCACCGGCTGCCGCTATTTTTATATGAATGCTCCCGTTATTTACATATGAATGACGGTTATTTACATGTAAACACAGGGTCTGCAGGTGAGTCATCTGTACACAACAATAGGGCAGAGCTGGGCAGCATTAGTAGCAGCACTTCACACTGATATATTGGGACATAGCAAAGGACTAAAACTTCAAGGGACCAGGGAGTTTAAACTGGGATAGTTGGCAAGTATGAGGCAGCTGCTTTGGGCCCCACAACAATGACATGGCCCAGGGCAGCTGCCCCTTTTGCCCTGCCTTAAAGATTGCCCTGCCTGAAATGAGACTTGGCTGATCACAGATCAGAGTAAGGGAGCCGATGTGTCAGCCAATGACACCTGATCATGTGATGTAAACAGAAGCATGGCAGCATGAGGAGAAAAAAAAAGCTGATTACTTGCTTCTGTCATATACATTGTTCCTACACACGGACACTCACTGCTGCTAAGCAGTGCCCATCAGTGACACCTGCCAGTGCCCACCAGTGCATATCAGTGCTGCTTATCAGTGCCCACCAGTTCCACCTATCAATGCCCACCAGTGCTTCCAATCAGTGCCTCATCATCAGTGCCACCTATCAGTGCTGCCTATCAGTGTCACCTACTAGTGGCTATCAGTGCCGCCTATCAGTGCCCTTCAGTGCCACCTATCAGTGCCATTTAGTGCCGCCCATCAATAGTGCCCACCAGTGCTGCCTCATCATTGCCCATCAGTGCCACCTTATCAGTGCCGCCTATCAGTGCAACCTCATCAGCACACATCAGTGCCTATCAGTGCCGTCCTGTCTGCTTTTTGGCATGGGGGAACAATCACTACTAATGGTTCTGGGGCTGCATGCAGCATGTCTTCTGCGGGTGCCATCCTCTGCAACCTGAAATCATGTTATCCTCTGATCTTAGAGTTTGTTCCATATTTGCAATCCTCCTTGGCTCTATCAAGTGTGGCTGGGCCCTCTCCTTTCTTGGCTGAGACTTTTATCGAGTCATGCAACATTTTATGACCCAGATTACCCAGTTATTTACTGACTCTGATCTCAGAGGCCACAAGCACAATCCCTTGCCCTCTTTTGCAGATTATATATATGATTTGCCTGCAGCCTTTACAGTTTTCAAGCTGGCAGACACAGAGAATCTGTTTTTCCTGAGTTACTTCAGTCCTTGACTGATGAGCTTGCCCCTGAAGAGTTTAAGTCTACTGCTAATACCCACAAATTAAAGCAGACTGTCTCCAGCTTTGGGTCACTTAAAACTCCCAAGGTCAAAAAGACTTCTCCCAATTATTTCTCCTTGGAGATTAGAAATATTCTGGCAACCTGTTTGCTTCCTGTAAATGCCTACAATCAACCATGTATCAGTTTAGACTGCAGTGTCGGTGCGTCCATAAAGGGCGCACGGGCGCCACCCCCTCTCTCCTGTCACCTCTCTCACCATAGATAGATTTATGCATTGCATGAATCTATCTATGGTCACCGCTGCCACCCCCTATTCAGGTGTCCGGCCATTAGTCGGGTGCCGGTCACCTAAATTACAGCAGCGGTTATTTTTTGTAAGCACCTGATTAGAGCCGTAGGCTCTAATAGGCGTCCAAAATGGTGAACAGCGGGCGCCATGCTGTGCGTTTGCTGTTCACTCAGCGTTGTGTTAGGAAAGCAAATAAATCGCTTTCCTAACACTGACCCGCCTCTCAGCCAATCGGGTCCCTGGGTCTGTTACCTGTCACCTGATTGGCTGAAACAACAGGCGCTGTGATTGGACGCCTGATAGAGAGGACGGGAGAAGACATCGAGGAGCATGGATGTGGCCCGCTGCGAGACAGGTAAGTTCAGGGTGATGCACACTGGCAGCATTTAAAGGGGCACAGTAGCGGCAATTGATGGGGCACAGTAGCGGCAATTTATGGGGCACAGTAGTGGCAATTGATGGGCACACTGGCAGCAATTGATAGGCACACTGGCAGCAATTGATGGGGCACAGTGGCAGCAATTGATGGGGCACAGTGGCAGCAATTGATGGGGCACAGTAGCGGCAATTGATGGGCACACTGGCAGCAATTGATGGGCACGCTGGCAGCAATTGATGGGGCACAGTGGCAGCAATTGATGGGCACAGTAGCGGCAATTAATGGGCACAGTGGCAGAAATTGATGGGTACATTGGCAGCAACTGATGGGTACAGAAGCTGCATTTGATGGCACAGTGGCGGCAATTTATGGGTACAGTGGCTGCGTTTGATGGCACAGTGGCTGTGTTTGATGGGCACAGTGTCTGCGTTTGATGGCACAATGGTGGCATTTGATGGGCACAGTAGCTGCGTTTGATGAACACAGTGGCTGCAATTGATTTTTTTTTTCAGCTTGTTTGCGCCCCCCAAAAATTTTGAGCACCGGCCGCAAATGGTTTAGAGAGGGTTTTTGTGCATAAGTGTTCTATACAAAGCCTGTTTTTGGCAGTGACCCTACTTTGTCAAACCATGTCTAACTGGTCAAATTTCCCTAAAACAGATTTGACTGCTGCTGAGGTTGATCCCTCATTTGTTTCCCCATCTACCAACAAGGTCTGGTACTCAAAATCTGCCAAATCCTCAGATAAGCCTTCCTATACAATGAATGTTTGCCCCCACTTTCCATAGTGGGGGGATGTTTGTTAACCTTTGTGGACACAGCATGCACCTCAGACACTTTAAGTGCTACTAAACCCAAGACTCTGCATTCACTATATTTGGTCTCCCACAGTACATGGGAATGTAATCATTTTAGTAAATATAAACTGCTAAATACCTTTTCCCATCAGCAGTATATAGCAGTTCTTTAACTTCTATCAGTGTCCTGCCAAGCACTGGTTAAAGCTTGTAGGAGGAGTTTTCATTCTCCTCTGACTGTCCTATGAGGCTGCATGACCCCTAACCCTCTGTCTGGACAGTGCTGATTGGCCTTGTGCCGATCACATGCACCCTGCCAAGAAAAAAAAAAAAAAACTCTGTAGCAATACACACTAAACAGAGCATGTGCAGAGTGCCTCCAAGGCTCTGTACTATCAGGAGATGGATTGGGGACATTAAAAGAATGGGAGGATCAGAGAAGACAGGATCAAACAGCCTTTTTACACAATGCAGAGGATTAACCCCTTAGGTTCCACAGTGAGTATAACAAGCATGCTTTACTGCATATACAGACTGATTTTACTGTTGTGGGTTTAGTAACACTTTAAGAAGTGGTTTCTCAGGGCTACAAACTGGTGTTTAACTCTCTTCTTCTCACCTACAACCTTCCTGTGTTACCATAAATATTAACAGATCTCCATTGATCCCCCAAGGTTCTTCTTGATCAAGAAGTCATTGCCCTAATTCCTGTAATAGAATGGATCCAAGATTGTACTCCAACCTGTTCACCATGAGCAAGCCCAAAGGGAGCATTTCCCCATTGGAGATCTCAAAGCTTTGTATGTCTTCATTTGAGTCCAGTTGATCTGAATGGAATCTACAAAATTTGTCTTCACCTTCTTTCACCAGGGAGACTTTCTGGCTTCTGTGGATACAAAAGAGGCTTTCTTACATGTCCCCAACTTTCCAGAGAATCAAACAATTCTACGCTTTGCTGAGTGGTCCTGCACTACCAGTTCGTGGCCCTGCCCTTTGGCCCCTGAGCTGCACCTTGATGCTGGCCCCTGTACTCGTCATACTGCATTGTCATTGCATCCTCATTGTGGGCTCTTTTGGACAACCTCAGGTTGATCATCCAGACATTACAGTGATTTGGATGGATCCTGAACCATTTGAAATCTTTGTGGGAACCAATTTATCATTTGCAGTCTACAAAACGCACTGGATGTCAAAAAATAAATAAATAAACAAATATATATATATATATATATATATATATATATATATATATATATATATATATATTTATGGTTGAAGCCCTATATCCGATACAGATATGAATAAGATAGATAGACTTAACATAAGACTTACAAGATGAAATGGACCTGAAGTGTGCCCTGATCTGATGGACGGTATGCCAAAATAAGGGGGCAAAAACATTCAGGTAGGGATGTAGTTTTATTGGTTTTAGCTTTGTTCATTGAGCAAGTTTGGTGAATGCTTGTGCCATTTCCACCTGAGGATTGGAGGATGTGCTGGACGAAGCAGGCAGACTTCCACCTGTCAAGTCTCTTAATAGTCGTGATCTGGGACCCCACACCGGGATGTGGCCGAGGCCGCTCCAATACGATAAGAGCGACTGGAGCACTGACTGGGGTTGAGGTGTGGTAGCGTGGAAGAGTGAGTGAGTGAGTGTGAAGGTGACAGGACCCAAATTGACCTAACCGCCCCACCGTTGATCCAGAGGAAGGTGAAAACCCCAGCCGAGCCTAGGCCAATTGCTACAGCAGGGGAGAAAATTCCTTCCTGATCCCCCGAGAGGCGACCGGGTGAACCCTGGATCAACTTCCTATGGTTGGTTGTGCCCCGATGAATTCTCATGTGTTTGATGAACTGGCAGGCACTCAAGGGTTTGATCGGGAAAGGTAGTAGGGGACAAGAGTTTGACTGTTCAGGTAGGAGTGACAGAAGGCGATCGAGTAAGGTTACTGCACACCAGAGATTGTTTGTTTTTAGAGGTAAATGTCTAACCCGGTGCCTGATCGCTGGGTTTTGGATAGTGCCAGGTGGAGGATGAAATGATCTTGGTAGCGAGCCAAGTGAGGTCTACGTAGAACTTGGCCGGCGGGGTAGCTGCGGGTGAACTCGCTAGGCCGCAAGAACCCGTGGTAGGCCGAGTCGAAGGCTGCTTGAATGACCAGGCTGGGGAGAAGGCCAAATGGGGAACTAGCGAGGGTAGTGGACATTAACTGGTGCTGAGGGCATAGTTGTACGGGCCTGCGTAGGAAGGACATGACTTGGACTTGCCTTTACTAATAATATCGACCGTGGCCTGGTTGTCGGTGGTGAAGGCCACGGTTTGTCCTGTCCAGATATGACCCCCAGAGCTGAGCGGCTGCCACGATCTGGTATTGTTCGAACAGGGAGTAAGTCCAGGTAAACCCTGGGATTAGGAGTGTCTCTGGAAGCCATGGTCCTGCAAACCAATAGTGGCCAAAAATTGCAGCGAAGCCTGTGGAGGCTGCGGCATCTGTCACTACCAGCGTAATGGGGGCGATATTGATGGTATACTTTGATACTGTTTCACGTAGTAAGGAACTCCTCCCATAATGACAGGTCCGCTACTGCCGCGGTGTCTAAGTTAAGGATCTGATCGGGGTCCTGTGTCTGGGAGAGGAAGACCAGGAGGCGTGATACAAAAATATCGACCCTCGGGAATGATCCTTGCTGCAAATTGAGCATTCCCGGGAGAGACTGAAGCTGCTCCTTAGTACACCCCGTGTACGGGAGAAGTCTTGGAGAACTGACCTGACGCGGGTCGGCTTTAGGGACGACAAACGTAGTGAAAGCTAGTTTGAGTGTTTAGCACGACAGAGAATAGGTGAGCAGCCAAGTTGCTACTGGAGATGAGTGACCGATTCGAGTCGGAATGCTTGCAGCGACTGCAATTAAGCCGCTTTATTGGAAAAATGAAAACAAAGTTAGCGGAAATTTTGAGTATGTAGGAACGACCGTGCGCAACATTGTATATGCAGATGGAGTGAGATGTAAAGGTTTATGCTTGATAACGGACGTAAGGCCAGGAATCTGAATTGTAAGTACCACTTTATTGGTATCACTGATGCGAATAGTTCGAATCGGGCTGAGGTGTGAGCACCGGTGGGGTTTGGTTTGTAAAGGATCTTAAACGTTGAGCCGGTGCTGCGACTGGACTCGGATCGGTCGGTGCGCCGATGATGCGACTAGATTTGGAACGGCTGTAGATGTAAGGTGATGAGGGAGCTCATGTTCCGGATCCGCGTCGTTGCACTGATGATATGACTAGACTCAGATCGGCTGATGGTGTTAGTGGTTGAAGGGGTTTGTGATTGCTGAGGATCCGAATCATAGGGCCGACGTTGCGACTAGATTCAGATCGGCTGTTGGTAAGTGCTTGGTACACATCCTTTTTTTTTTTTTTTTATAGGTTTTTTTTTTTTTTTTTATAGGTTTCTTTTTTTTTTTTTTATCTATATAGTTTTTTTTTTTTTTTATAGGTTTATTTTTTAATTTTTTTATAGGTTTTTTATAGTTTTTTTTTTGTTTTTTTGTTTTTTTTAGGGAAAATTACGTCCAACCTGGTGCAGGGTGGACCTACTTGACTGACCTGGAGGAGAAATGACAGGTGGTGAGGGGTTTGACTAGCTGATTTGAACACGACTGCATCTGTTGTTTCATACACGCTGTTACACTCGGCACTGGTTTAGTGCCTTTTACATGTAAGTGCATTTCTTTTTATTAAATATCCTTTTATATGCGGAGAACACTATGGTCTGCCTGTCTTTTATATATATATATTTATATACACACCTCATTGGAGTCATTTGTGATCCGGTCCATCTGCTGTTGTCATCCAACTATCCCGGAGCTGCAATACATGCCTGAGACGTGTATACCCATATGGGAAGGTATCTGTGACTCTCTATAACCAAAGGGTCCACTTTGGGAGGTGAGTGGCCATTCTTATTACTGGTGGAGGTCTCTCACTGTGTTCACATCATCTGCATGTTTCCGATTCTATAAATCACTCTAGAAGATCACTGGGATTGTCTTTTGATCTATGGACTTGTTCAGTGCTGCACTGCCTTTTTATTTAAGTGAGCGGATCGGATGGTGGAGCGTGTCGGAGAAATTAGTGACAAAAATGTCCCATGACAGAGGCATGAATCGGTGCGCCGCAGGTGCGACTGACAACGACCGGGCTCTGAAGCATGTACTGAATTGAGGCCAACTACAACTGGGGCACGCTTAAGACGAGCCTGCACACGAGAATGCAAGTGGGTTCGAATCAGATGTGTGACAGTGAAACGAGTGACAGAAATTTCCCATGACAGACACGAATCTGTGCTGCGCTGTGCGAGGAACAGCAAGCGAACTCTGGAGCATGTACTGAAATGGGGCCAACAGCGACTGGGGCACGCTTGAGACGAAGCTGCACCTAAGGATGGGCGTAGATTCGAATCAGATGTGTTACAGTGGAACGAGTGACAAAAATGTCCCATGACAGAGGCATGAATCGGTGCGCCGCAGGTGCGACTGACAACGACCGGGCTCTGGAGCATGTACTGAAATGAGGCCAACAACAACTGGGGCACGCTTAAGACAAGTCTGCACACGAAAATGCACGTGGATTCAAATCAGATGCGCGATAGTGAAATGAGTGACAGAAACTTCCCATGACAGAGACTTGAATCGGTGCGGCGCTGTGCGTTTAACGGCAAGCGAACTCTGGAGCATGTACTGAAATGGGGCCAACAGCGACTGGGGCACGCTTGAGACGAAGCTGCACCTAAGGATGGGCGTAGATTCGAATCAGATGTGTTACAGTGGAACGAGTGACAAAAATGTCCCATGACAGAGGCATGAATCGGTGCGCCGCAGGTGCGACTGACAACGACCGGGCTCTGGAGCATGTACTGAAATGAGACCAACAACAACTGGGGCACGCTTAAGACAAGTCTGCACACGAAAATGCACGTGGATTCAAATCAGATGCGCGATAGTGAAATGAGTGACAGAAACTTCCCATGACAGAGACTTGAATCGGTGCGGCGCTGTGCGTTTAACAGCACGCGAACTCTGGAGCATGTACTGAAATGGGGCCAACAACAACTGGGGCACGCTTGAGACGAAGCTGCACCCAAGGATGCACGTGGATTAAAATCAGATGTGTTACAGTGCAATGAGTGACAAAAATGTCCCATGACAGAGGCATGAATCGGTGCGCCGCAGATGCGACTGACAACGACCAGGCTCTGGGGCATGTTCTGAGATGAGGCCAGCAATTGGGGCACGCTTGGCGAACCTGCACACGAAAATGCGCGTGGATTCAAATCAGATGCGTGGCTGTGACATGAGTGACAGAAATTTTCCATGACAGAGGCATGAATCGTGCTGCGCTGTGCGACTATCAGCAAGCAAACTCTGGAGCATGTACTGAAATGAGGCCAGCAACTGGGACATGTATGGGACGAACCTGCACATAAGAATGCGCGTGGATTCAACTCAGATGCGTGATGGTGACGTGAATGACAGAATTCTCCCATGATCTAGGCACGAGACGGTGCGCCGCATGTGCGGCTGACAACGAGCGAACTCTGGAGCATGTACTAAAATGAGGCCAGCAACTAGGGCCCGCCGGGACGAATCGGTGCATCGGTGCATTGTGGATGCGACTTGGATTCATATCAGAGTGATGCAGAGGAAATCACTATCGATGCAAGACAAATCAGTAGCTATTTGCAGGGTTTTATGAGGAGAGAGAAGGGTGTGCGAGATGAGACAAGTGAAATTACTATCAGTGGAATGAGATGACAAACTAGCGGGGACGAACCAGTGAGTCGCTGATGCGACTAGATTAGACCGGAGGGTAATGCAAAGTAAAATAACTGTAATGATAGACAGTGCATTCTAAGTGACATAAGCCTACTACTTGGCGTGAAACAACAAGAAAGAGGGGAAAAAAATAAATAAAGCACAAAATTAAACTGATAAACAGCTCTGCGTTTGTGTTCACGAATTGCACGACAAGACTGTGGTCTTGCACGAGGCTGAAATAAGGCCGCATATGGAGACTTGACTAATGACTCGCAAGTTCCACAGCGGGGTTTTGATGACATGGTTTACCTGGCAAACAGTGCGTTAAGAAATTGCACAAATCCTACCTGTGACAGTTTGAAAACTTGATGTACGAAAAGCATGGTGGGTGTCCAAGACATCCAAAAAGTGTGGTGTTGCGCCATGCATGACGCACAAAAAATTACTTTGGTTTGGTAAACGAGTGAGAGGAAAAAACGTGTACAAACAATACGCAAGTTCCGCTGCGGGAACTAAAACACACGGCATGAGGGCAAACAACAAATGGCAACGATGGAAAGTATGCAACGTATGTGACCCGAATCAGTTCGTAAATATACGAAAGGAATCCGATACGAATCGATAGTGAGGAGTATAGAATTAATGTAATGCAAATTGGTTGTATAGTGTATGCCGCCCTTTACTCTAAAACTGAACACCAATCAATCACCCCTCCCCCCAGGCTAACCAGTGCAGAGAGGCAGCAGGTGGGACTAATTAGAGTCTCCCTTTTTTTTTTTCCCCAAATGGAAGAGACGGCAACCTTATGGACAGTGAATCTTTACGTCCAGTGAAACCTACGGCGAGTGATATCGGACAATGACCGAAAGCGACTCGGAGGTTTGGATTTATAAATGAATCGTATGTATGGAACAGACAATAACTCAGAAGCAGACTTTTAAAGAAAGGAATGCAGGACAGGAAGCATTACTAATTGCAAGATTGTACCTGACGCAAAAGATTCGAAAAGTACCTGCGATAGTGAGCGGGAACCGCCGACGAAGACCACGAACGAAGACGCCGAAATGCCCTGCGATCGAAACGCCAGGACTCACAAACATGAGGTGAGCTGGTAAGAGTCGGCCCAGTGAGATCTATTATCACTCACAGGAAACCAACGAAGACTGCAGGTGAGTGGGCTGGTTAAATAGCCCCCCGGGCTCCTCCCATAAATTCAGGCCAGCATACTGGCCTTCTAACATATATATATATATATAGTAAGTAGCTTCTGTTACAATGCCCTAATACAATGCATACATACGATCAAACACAAAACTGCAGCGCTTATACTGTGAGTTATTTACATTGGATATACTGTAAGTATACAATGCTAGCATGAAAAATATTGCATGCTAAAAATACAAACAAACAAAATCATGCGTTAATGAAAAATTGTGTATATAGTCCCACTGTCCCACAACAGAAACAAGGAAATATCAGGAGTGACTTGTGATCTATATTACAAAATGTAACACACACATATACGTCGGCAGAATGGCTCCTGTGGGAAAAACAACGTACCTGTACGTTGCTTTAAAAAACCCGCCAAGCGGGCGCGCGCCCGGCCGCTGCAAGCTCCGTGACCGTGCCCGCGGGACCCGTGGACTTGATGTCCGCCGGTGTCCCGCGATCGTGTCATGGAGCGGAAGAATCAGGAGATGCCTTTGTAAACAAGGCATTTCCCTGTTCTGCCTGGTGACAGGACACTGATCTACTGCTCCCTGTGATTGGGACTTGGGAGCAGTGATCAATGTCGTGTCACTGGTAGTCCAGCCCCCACACAGTTAGAATCACTCCCTAGGACACACTTAACCCCTTCCTCGCCCCTAGTGGTTAACCAGTTAACCCCTTCCCCATTCTTCCGGGGGGTAAAGCGGTTAATAAAAATTGCACTTACAATGCATGAAGATTAAATAAACGTTCCAAACAATACAGACTCGTGTCTTTCCCACAAGCAAGATGGCCATGGTTGGTTGGCACATGTGCAGGGGCTTGTGTTCCGGCTCCATCCTACGTGTTTTGTCATATGTGACATCATCAGGGTTACTGGGCAAGGTAAATATGATTCACTGAACTGGTATGACTCCTAGCAGAGGCTTTTTGGGCTCTCATGGATTGTCTGGATCTTTTGTCCCAAGGACCTATTTACCATGCAGTCACATAAACAGCATTGCTTTTAAAGCCCAGGTTGTGCGGTGATGGGGTATCTCTGAGAGTGATTCCTGCAGTGCTAAAAGCTAGAAAATATACTTCTTGTACTTCTTCCTAGGTCTCTCATTGGACATAGAAGGCATTCTTTACTTGGTGTTAGTCTCAGGGCTTACACTCAAGAGTTTATGCATGGCACCAATTCTCTTTGCTTCAGAAACCATTGGCCACTTAGCTCCCTATGATCTGAATCAGGTTTTTCCCTGCACTTCACAAACTGCTTTTTGAACCCAATAAAGATATTTTTCTCTCTGCTCTCACTCACAAAGTGGTATTCCATCTAGCCATCACCTCTGCAATGTGAGTATCGGAAATTGTGGCCTAAAAATGCAAAGATCCTATTCTGGTTCTGCGTACGGACAAGGGGGTTCAGACATCTTTTTGCAGGCACCTTTAAACGACACTCCAACACAAGTCAAATACATATATTTTCTTAGGTTTTACTGGAGTAAAGGTATATGTACAAAAGAGGGGTAATTGATATACTGAGTTCTGGATAACGGCAAAAAACTCAGGTGAGGAATCCCCTAAAAAACAGCCTAATTACAGTTCAACAGTACAAAGGCAATTTATATGTATATATGTACAGTGTAATACCAACTAGAGGATAAACCGAAAGATTGTAAATAATTTACTGGTTAATGCAATATGATATCAGGCTAAAGGGGAATCCCAGGTCGACCTATTCAACCTTTATATTCTAATGAGAGACCAGATAGAATAAGAGTAAGATAGGGGCCCTTTAACGGATAGCAACAGCAATGTCCAGAATGCAGGCCTCCAATAGTCTTCACCGGCCAGTTGGAGCTCTTTAGATTATATCCAAATATGGCACAGTGATGTGATGACAAGCAGGACAGCTTAAACAGGCTAGTGATATTCCTTAGAGTAGTTCGGGATAACAATGTCTATGTACAGTGTCTCATGTAATGCAGTAAAGTGTTTCCATAGGCAAGGTGTCTGTACACAGTGTTCAAGCAAATTAGCCAGATAATGTTTGTGAATAATGGGCAACTGCCCTCTCACCAAGGACCGGACCAGATAGGAGCCTCCTGAACAGCGACCCTGGATGAGATGACCTTCGGACAGACGAACAGCGATGATCCACCAGCTGCTGAACATGAGCAGTCGTTGGATCCGTCTGATAAGTTGGTGCTGTGGAGATGTCTGACAAACAGAAAGCAGAGTTGGGCCCCACGGGGCCGGCTGGAGTCACTCGATCACCGCGTGGTAGGCCACAGCCCTCTCTTGTAGCAGCAGAGAGGTGCTTACTCGGTGAGGCCCAGGGAGAAGAGAGAGCGGGGCGGATCCGCCGGCCCTTTCATAGTTCCTCCCAGAGGTCTGTTTGTGTTGCAGAGGGACCTCTGGGATTTGTAATCCAGGGGGAATATCACAACATCAGAATGGCTGATCAAAAGACTACTAATCCCAGAAGCCTACCTGCCTGGCTCACAGGTATGATGTCAGTTACTGGAACCCAGCAGTAGAGGGACATTGGAATAGATGGAGATTGACAAGGGTGGTCTGCATAACAAGTTTACTGTAGTCCACTGTCGGCTACATAAATTTTACCAGGTGGATGTTCAGACCACTGATGCCAGCTTCAAGTGTAAGGTCCTCCAGATGACTCTTTGAGCTGCAGACAGTCCCAGTTCTCCATTGTTTCCTGGGCGTGTTATTGTTTCTTTACAGTTTTCAGTGTTGCCCACCCCTCGTTTGGACTGCCTTTTGATGTCCCAAAGGTGACCACAACATAGACGAGAAAGAAAATAGGATATTTGTACTTAGGACACAGGTTCTATTCCTCTGTGCTTATGATCTTGCTTTCAGAACTGCTTTGCAAAACAAACTGAGGCATGCTGATATTAGGAAGGGTTTTCCTGGTCTGGCCCACAGACACGTTTTTGTTTGCCAGTGTCCAATCCTCCTGTAGGCCACACTATAGCCTGAAGATTAAGACTTCTTGTATCTCTCAAAGGACTCCATGAAAAAAAAAATGTGTGGTAAATATAAACATTTAAGCTCAATAATAGGATTTTTATATTTATAGTATACATTTTTAAAGGATAAGTTCACCTTTAAAAAAAAAAAAAAAATCTTTACTCTTTCGTCCATGGACCGACACAGCTTCTCTATTGACAAAGTGGGTATTATCCGTTAATTAGGAGTGACTAGGCAGAAAAACTTGTAAAAAGTGTTGCATCACACCTTCTACAGTACCGCCCAGGGGGCGGACCCTCTGGGTATACCCTCTCAGTCTGCACATCGCAGATCAGTTTTTTTCTGTCTAGCAAGGAGTAGGACATGGCTCCCTTCGGGCTCATTGGTCCGGGGAAAAAAGATATATATTTTTTTTTATTTTTTTGCTACATTTGTTGTTTCCTGCGATCTTCGATCAACTGCCGACTGGGTGACAGGCTGGATCCTCGATCCTTGTAGTCTCCCCAGTTTCGGCCATCGAGCGTGTGCCGACCCTAGCTACGCGCTGGGTTTTCCACGACATGCCCGTCGCTCCACGGGTGGCCGGTGAGCCTACGCTCCAGGGCCTGCATCGGACCGCTCAGCTTCGGCTGACCTTACGGCCGAGTCGCAGCAGCCTGGCCGGTGAGCTTACGCTCCAAGGCTTGCATCGGACCGCTCAGCTTCGGCTGACCTTACGGCCGAGTCGCAGCAGCCTGTCCGGTGAGCGTCATGCTCCAGGGCATACATATGATCGTCCCTTCTGGGTCCAATCACAGCATGCCTGGCCAACAGTCACCTTCCGTGCGCGGACGATGATCTGTTTGGAATGTCTTCCAGCAGAATACATGCAGGATAGGTAAGTAAAACTCCCCTGCCTCGGCTGGGTGATTTAGCTGGACATTCCTGGAGAGATCAAGTAAGTGGTTGTGGCCCCTTTCTTCCCTCTCTCCCTGCCTTTCCCTCCTCCCTGGGCTTCTAGCTAAAGGTTGCTGGGTGCTGGGGGTCACCTAGGGGGTCCCACTGGAGCGGGGCTGGCTGTAACTAACATTTAAAAGAAATGTCATTTTTGCTTACCTGTGTTTCTGTGTCTCCATGCTGTCGGCGGCCATTTTGAGGTGGTCCATGCCATGTTTGGCCCCTTGTAACTGCCTGGCGGCCATCTTCCTGTAGTTCGGCCACACCCACTGGCCCCTATCAGGTGATCGGCGGCCATGTTTGTCCACCCTGTATGCAGATATTGCCGTTCGGCGGCCATCTTTTTTGTGGGCTATGGCTGCCTGACCTCTATCTTCTGTCGGCGGCCATTTTCTTAGAGCCCACATTATCTTCCATACAGACGGTTTTGGCAACCATTTTGCGAGAGCCTCCGGCCTCTAGGGTGCATTACACTGGCGCGAAAATTCACACAGGAAGTGCTGATAAAAGAAGCAGACTGACACAGCAGCAAGGGGACAGCATCATAGGCGCAGCATAGCAGTACCTATCCAGGGTGGTGAGTCCTCTGGGTAACCCAGCATCTCTGCAGCGCAGGAGGGTGGCCTATTGATATCTTGCCTGGAGCCCTGTGAGTGTCAGCGTGTGGTCAGCATGGCATCTGAGCCAGATGTCTTCTCCCCTGAAACACCAGATTTAGCAGCTGGTGTCCCTGAGGTGTCTATGGACGCTATGTCGGCAATCCTAGAGGCGTTTGCTGCCAGGGTGGAAGCAGCACACGGGAATACAGGGGGTAATAAACGCCCCCGTCCCCTGCAATCTTCTGGGGATATTTCTGATGCAGAACCAGGTCCAGCTATGGCTCATGGCCCAGATTCTGATGCATCAGAGACTGCAGACCGTGACCGATCGGACAGTGAGGAGGACTCCAAGTCCAGGTCAGTACGCGAGACGGCTTTGGTATCTGACCTTATTACTGCAGTGCGGGATACGCTAAAGTTGGAAAGGACTGAAGAAGTAGCAGATACTCCAGTCCCCTTTAGGTTTCGTAAACCTGCCCGCACTGCTAAGGTGTTCCCTTGTGTGTCTTATTTTGACAAACTCTTATACAAGGAATGGGAGAACCCACTGAGGGTCTTTACAGCCCCAAAGAGGTTTGCAGTACGGTACCCCTTTGAGGAGAGTTTTCTGAAGATATGGACCTCTCCCCCTATAGTGGACCCTTCGGTGTCCAGACTTAATAGAGCCACCACTATTCCAGTAGAAGGGGCTCCTGTTTTCAAGGACCCGGTGGATAAGAAGGCTGAAGCACTCGCTCGCTACCTATACTCAGTGGTAGGCTCAGCAGTACGCCCGGCATTGGCGGGGGCCCTAGTGTCTCAGACACTTACTGAATGGGCAAAATTGCTACTCCAGGGGTTAAAGGAGCGAGATGCTCCTCCTAATGAGATAACTTTGGCCGACCAGTTGGTCCAGGGCCTTAAGTTTGTCTGCGAGTCAGACATGGATACTATTCCCCTGCTGTCAAGAGCTTCGGTTTATGCAGTAGCAATACGCCGCCTGATCTGGCTAAAGGGCTGGTCTGCGGACCAGACTTCCAAGAAAGCCCTATTGGATCTGCCTTTTAAGGGCGACAGACTTTTTGGGGCTTCTCTGGATGACATCATCAAGGATGCTACAGGAGGTAAAAGCACTTTGCTTCCCCAAACTAGCAAGGGTAGGGGACCACGCCAAGGGCAAGGGCCCTCCTTTACTGCACGTAAGCGGTTTTTTCGCCCTCTTAAGGCGACAGGGAAAAGACCCCAGGCCGATAAAGCGCCTGCCCAAGGACAAAAGCGTCCTTGGTCCCGCAGACCCAACAAGCCTGTGGACAAATCTGCGTCCACATGAAGGTCCGCCCCCACCCAGCTCTCGGGTGGGGGGACGTCTTCGCAAATTCGCGACTCAGTGGACTGCTCTAGTCTCCGACAGGTGGGTTTGCGAAGTAATCTCCTCAGGCTACAAGATAGAATTTCTCTCTTGTCCACCAGACAGATTCATCACCTCCAATCTCCAGCTACTACCGACCCGTCGGGAGGCCCTGTATGGGGCGGTCCAGGGTCTACTGGAACGCGGGGTAGTTATTCCAGTTCCAGAACAGGAACGGGGTCAGGGTTTTTACTCAAATCTGTTCATTGTGCCAAAGAAGGAGGGGGTTCGTCCAATCTTGGATCTCAGAGCCCTCAATTGCTTTGTGAAGGTACAAAGATTTCGGATGGAGTCGGTTCGATCCGTAGTCACGGCTCTCCATCCGGGGGACTTTCTGGCCTCCTTGGACATCAAGGACGCATACCTGCATGTCCCCATATACTCCAGACACCAGAGGTTTCTGCGATTTGCTATCGGGAAGAACCACTACCAGTTTGTGGCCCTCCCGTTTGGCCTTGCCTCAGCACCCAGGACGTTCACCAAGGTGCTCGCTCCGATTCTGGCACTTCTAAGACAGCGGGGTATCGCTATCACAGGTTACTTGGACGACCTTCTGCTGAAGGGCCCTTCAAGCTCAGAATTAGAGGTAAGCGTGTCCATTACCTGTCAGACTCTTCGAGACTGTGGTTGGATACTAAACACGCAAAAGTCAGTATTGGTGCCCACTCAACGCCTAGTGTACCTGGGGTTGATTCTGGATTCCTCAGAGGCAAAGGTATTCCTCCCTGTGGAGAAGTTGCAGACCCTCCGGGCTGCAGTACGGCAGCTGACTTCCAGGAATTGGTCGTCACTCCGTTTTTGCATGCGAGTGTTGGGCCTCATGGTAGCCTCCTTCGAGGCGGTCCCATATGCTCAATACCACACTCGAGTGTTACAGAGGGAAGTTCTGTCCAGATGGAACAGATGCCCTTCATCTCTGGATTATCAAATCCGAGTGAGCCACCTAGTCAGGAGATCCCTGGTATGGTGGCTGACAGCACCGGCTCTAAGGGCCGGGAAGTCATTTCTTCCGGTTTACTGGATAGTGATCACGACGGACGCCAGCCTTACAGGTTGGGGGGGAGTCTGGGGTGTCCAGTCGGCGCAAGGTCGCTGGACCCCAGAGGAAGCCCTCCTGCCGATCAATGTCCTGGAGATCCGGGCGATCAAGCTGTGCCTCTTCAAATGGTCTCAGAGACTGCAAGGGCGTCCAGTCAGGATCCAGTCAGACAACGCCACAGCAGTGGCATATGTCAATCATCAAGGAGGAACAAGAAGCTCAGCTGCAGCATCGGAGATCGCTCGCATCCTGAAGTGGGCAGAGAGGAGCGTACCGGCACTGTCGGCCGTGTACATTCCGGGTGTGGAAAACTGGCAGGCGGACTACCTGAGCCGCCAGATGCTGGACCAGGGAGAATGGTCCTTACACCCGGAGGTGTTCCAACTCCTCTGCCAAAGATGGGGCACACCAGACGTAGATCTTCTGGCTTCCCGACTCAATCGGAAGGTATTGAGGTTTGTGGCCCGGTCAAGAGACCCATGGGCAGACGCAACGGACGCGTTGGTAGCATCGTGGGGCCAGTATCGGCTAATCTATGCCTTCCCTCCCTTAAGGCTTCTTCCTCTTCTGCTCCGCAGAGTGGAGGCAGAGGGAATTCCAATGATCCTAATCGCTCCAGATTGGCCTCAGCGTCCTTGGTACGCCGATCTAGTACGTCTGGTAGCAGACGTCCCCTGGCGCCTACCACTACGGAAGGACCTGCTGTCGCAAGGTCCCATATTCCATCCTGCTTTACAGTCATTGGCTTTAACGGCATGGCTGTTGAGAACCAGGTACTGAGAGACCGGGGCCTGTCAGACTCAGTAATTTCTACTATGAGAAGTGCTCGGAAACCGTCCTCTAGGAAGGTCTATCACCGCACTTGGAGGGCCTACATCTCCATGTGTGAGGAAATGAAATGGCATCCGCGTACCTATTTGGTTTCCAGAATCCTGCTGTTTTTACAGCATGGGGTAGACCAAAGGCTTGCCCTAAGTACGATTAAGGGACAGATATCTGCCCTGGCTGTCTTTTTTCAGCGACCCCTGGCGACTCACTCTCTCGTGAGTACATTTGTGCAGGGGGTTCGACATGTGGCCCCTCCGGTCCGCCCCCCGTTACCTCCGTGGGACTTGAACCTGGTCCTCTCGGTGCTTCAGAAGGCACCGTTTGAGAATATTAGAGATATTCCCCTGTTGACACTTTCTCAGAAGGTGGTCTTTTTGGTGGCTGTTACGTCAGTTAGACGAGTCTCTGAGCTGGCAGCCTTGTCCTGCAAGGCTCCCTATTTGATTTTCCACAAGGATAAGGTGGTGCTGCGGCCGCAGCCTTCCTTTCTTCCGAAGGTCGTTTCGGCTTTTCATCTCAACGAAGACATTGTACTTCCATCCTTGTGTCCTCAGCCGTCGAATCCTAAGGAGTCGGCGTTGCATTCCTTGGACGTTGTCCGAGCTTTGAGAGTATACATATCTGCTACTTCCCTGTTCCGGAAGTCAGACTCACTGTTTGTTTCGGTGGCTGGTCCCAAGAAGGGCCAAGCAGTCTCATCGGCCACCATCTCTAGGTGGATCCGACAGATAGTAATCCAGGCTTACGCCTTAAAGGGTCAGGCGCCCCCCTTTCCTGTCACGGCGCATTCGACCAGGGCAATAGGTGCCTCTTGGGCTTTCCGACATCAAGCGTCTGTTTCCCAACTATGTAAAGCGGCGACTTGGTCGTCCGCTCACACTTTCACAAAATTCTACAAAGTTGATGTAGGTGCATCTTCGGATGCCTCTTTCGGCCGCAAGGTTTTGCAGGCGGCTGTTTAGAGTTGCAACTCCTCCGTTGGAGGAGTGCTGTTTTGTGTTTTGGGGTGAAGTTTGTTTTTATGCTGTTACCACCCCTCGTTTTTTCTCTGACACTGCTTTGGGACGTCCCACTTTGTCAATAGAGAAGCTGTGTCGGTCCATGGACGAAAGAGTAAATAGGATTTTTTACTCACCGTAAAATCCTTTTCTCTGAGTCCATGGACCGACACAGCACCCACCCCTCCTTTTAAGTTTGTACTGCTTTTTGACGAACTGATCTGCGATGTGCAGACTGAGAGGGTATACCCAGAGGGTCCGCCCCCTGGGCGGTACTGTAGAAGGTGTGATGCAACACTTTTTACAAGTTTTTCTGCCTAGTCACTCCTAATTAACGGATAATACCCACTTTGTCAATAGAGAAGCTGTGTCGGTCCATGGACTCAGAGAAAAGGATTTTACGGTGAGTAAAAAATCCTATTTTTGCAGGTAAAAAAAAAATGTGCATTTTTTTTTTACTAGGAGCCTGCAAAGCATTGCACCCGTGCTCAGCAGATCGTGGGTGCAATGCAGGGCTCTTGCAGACTGTCAGTGTAAGCTGTCCGCTTATACCCCATACAGGCAGGCAGTTACACACTGACAGGGAGCATCAATGAGCTTCCTAGAGCACTCAACAGCACTGTGGTAGTTCACTGAGAACTACAAGCTTACAGCTGCACAGGGTGTAAGTACTTGTAGTTCTCCCATTCACAGAACACTGTAAATAAATGGTAGAGCCCCACACTGCCGCATTATTTTTTGAAATTTTGACAGCAAGATCAGGGAGAAGATCCCCAGCTCGCTATCACTACAGGTATTGGATCAGGGAGACGCTGCAGCAGTGGGACAATGTTACATGTTCCACCCTAAAAACAGATGGAGCATGTAACATGTTTCCAAAGGCGAACATATCCTTTAACCACTTCAATACCAGGCACTTTCACCCCATTCCTGCTCAGGCCAATTTTCAGCTTTCAGCGCTGTCACACTTTGAATGACAATCGTGCGGTCATACAACACTGTACTCATATGACATTTTTATAATTTTTTCACACAATTAGAGCTTTCTTCTGGTGGTATTTAATCACCACTGGGGTTTTATGTTTTGCTAAATAAACAAAAAAGACTGTAAATTTTGAAAACAAATGCATTTAATTTCTGTTATAAAATGTTGCAAATAAATAATATTTTTTTTAATATTTACATCAAAATATATTCTGCTACATTTCTTTGGTGAAAATAACCCAAATCATTGTTTATTTATTAGTCTGGAGAGTCCATAAACTATGGTTTATATTTGAAAATTTATCAATCCTGATGTGCTGATTAAATATCTAATTTCTTGAGGCTCAAAAATTCCAGGACAGGTATGTACTAAGAAAAATGGCGTGTTTTTTGAAGTTGTAATTTTTTGTCACAATTATTTTTCACCAAATTTTTTATTATTTTTTTTTTTATATATACTGTCACCAGTGCAGTACAGTGTTATCTTATCATATAACTGGTGTGGCAGTGATCAGGGACACTGACTGGTGGCAGTATTTGAAAAAAAACTAATCATTCTAGGGAAGTGTTCAGGATTTTTAATTTATTTTTTTACACATTGATTGCTTATACCAGTGGTTCTCAACCTCAGTCCTCAAGTACTCCCAACAGGCATTTTTGCAGGTTTTCCTTTATCTTGTACAAGAGCTCAGAGACAATGGCTTGGTATTTTGGACAGCTTTTTTATCTAAGAGAGATTCTGAAAACATGGCCTCTTAGGGGTACTTGAGGACTGAGGTTGAGAACCACTGGCTTATACCAATGAATTTCATTGCTATAAGCAACCAATTTTACTGAATGAAACTGGTTCATTCAGTGTCTTTTGTTGTGATTAGCTGTAAATTGGTCAAAGATAATCACATGGTACAGATGGGCTGTGATCGGCTCTGTCTGTACCATGTGATCACTGTGACCAATCGCAGCTAGCAACACAATTGTATACAATAGATGGCATGAAAGTAAGTCATCCATTGTTTACAATTGTCATGTGATCTGCTGTGATTGGGTACAGTGATCACATGACACCAGCAGTGGGTTGTTACAGTGATCAGCCATCGGCTGTTTCCGGTGGACACAACAGATGACAGATCGCGCTGCAACATCTTCCCAGAACAACAGTGCTTTCTCCCGGCCGTCATTGTTCTTTAGGCCAGGCGAGGAGGTGTTAACCTCCCTGGCGGTATGATTCTGTCAGATTTTAGGTGCTGAAAGCGGTACAATTATTTTGCATGGAAATTTGGCGTTTTATATTGTAGGCCTGCAATTCTTAGGAATAACTCACTTAAATCTGTCCAAACAAGAGTCTAGTAGACATCCCGGGTATGATAAAGTTTGAAACACAAAATCATAAATTATAATATAATAAATAACTATAATAAATTATAACAAATAATATAATAATAATAATAAAAAATGATTCAATAATGTAATCAAATTAAAAACACTGAAATTTGCTCAGTTGCAGAATTGTCGCTGTCATTAGATTTAGTGTTTGATGAAGAATTTCCCCATAAATCACTATCGCTCAATTCTGCAAGTGATTCTAATTTATTATCGCTGTTTTCTAGCTGGTCTAAAACCACTTTTGACATAAAGGGACACTTTTTGGTTGCTATGGACAATCTACAGTTTTCAGGCAGAAAGAACAGTTTTTATAATATAAAAGTGCATGCAGGACACTGGACAGACCACTAGGGACAAAGGGTGTGTGTTATTATTTGATACAGTACTGTAATCTGTAAGATTACAGTACTGTATCTATACTGTCTTTTTCACTTTTTGAACGTGGCAGGGAACGGAGCTCGGCACTCGGCAGTGTGAATCGAGCGAGGAGACATGGCTCGCACACACTGCGGGGAGACATCGCAGGATCCAAGGAACAAGGTAAGTAACTCTCCCTGGATTCTGCGATGCAGCCCGAGTCTGGCTCGGGGTTAGTGATGAGCCGAACACCCCCGGGTTCGGTTCGCACCAGAACCCGCGAACGGACCGAAAGTTCGTACGAACATTAGAACCCTATTAAATACAATGGATGCGAACGTTCGAATTCTAAAGTGCTAATTATAACAACTATTATGCATGTTATTGTCCTAAAAAGGGTTTGGGAACCCGGGTTCTGCACCAGGGGACATGTATCAATGCAAAAAGAAGTTTTAAAAACGGTCGTTTTTCGGGAGCAGTCATTTTAATGATGCATAAAGTGAAAAAAAAAAGTCAAATATTCCTTTAAATATCGTACCTGGGGGGTGTCTAAAGTATGCCTGTGAAGTGCCACGTGTTTCCCGTGTTTAGAACTGTCCCTGCACAAAATGACACTTCTAAAGGAAAAAAAAGCCATTTAAAACTGCTTGCGGCTTTAATGTAATGTCTGGTCCCGGTAATATGGATGAAAATCTTTAAGAAAAATGGCATAGCTACCCCATGACCCCCCCCCTACCCCAGCCCATTACCAGCCCCTTTGGGTCTTGTATGGATATTAAGGGGAACCCCGCACATAAAATAAAAAAGGCCCTATATACTCTGAACAGCCGTATACAGGCGGTGCATACAAGACAGGGACTGTAGGTTTGTTCTTATGTAGAATCTGTTTGTAATTTTGAACAGGTACATTGTTGAAGTGTAGTTCCAGACCAAAAATCTATTTTTAAACTTTTTGGAAAACATAGGTAAGGGTTATCACCCCTGTAACATTTGTTTTGCTGTCTGTGCCCCTGTTCAGAACATTTCACCTCACTTTCCGTCCCAATGACAACTGTTTTTGAAATGTGATGTTTTTTTTGAAACAAGGATTGCTGATAAAGCATCAGTACAGAGGAGACACCTTTCTCCCACATTAATTCTTACAGGAGAGAATTTTCCTTCCTAGGGGTAGATTTCCTCTCACTTCCTGTTGTCTTCTTGCGTTTGCAAGTAGGAGTCGTTTGTAAGTTGGATGTTTGAAAGTAGGGACCTGCCGTATATACTCTGCAGAAATAGGCCCCTTAGTTGTTGGTGTTGGCACAACACTGTAAGCACTCACAGTTACTCTTGGTTGGTGCTGGAACGCCCTGCTGTCAACTATTATATCAGGAATTTTAATTACATATAATTGTTGAACAGTGGTAGTAAAAATTGGGCCTTTGATGGTGGTGCTGGTGCCACAACACTGTAAGCCCTGACAGTTACTCTTGGTGGGTGCAGCAATGGGCCCTGCTGTGAATTATTAGATCAAGAATTGTAATTGCATGCCCCTGTTGAACAGGGGCTGAAAAATTGGGCCTTTCGTGGTGGTGGTGGTGGTGGTGGTGTTGCCACAACACTGTAAGCCCTCAGAGTTACTCTTGGTGGGTGCAGGAATGGGCCCTGCTGTGAATTATTAGATCAAGAATTGTAATTACATGCCCCTTTTGAACAGGGGCTGAAAAATTGGGCCTTTCGTGGTGGTGGTGGTGGTGGTGGTGTTGCCACAACACTGTAAGCCCTCAGAGTTACTCTTGGTGGGTGCAGGAATGGGCCCTGCTGTGAATTATTAGATCAAGAATTGTAATTACATGCCCCTTTTGAACAGGGGCTGAAAAATTGGGCCTTTCGTGGTGGTGGTGGTGGTGGCGTTGCCACAACACTGTAAGCCCTCAGAGTTACTCTTGGTGGGTGCAGGAATGGGCCCTGCTGTGAATTATTAGATCAAGAATTGTAATTACATGCCCCTTTTGAACAGGGGCTGAAAAATTGGGCCTTTCGTGGTGATGGTGGTGGTGGCGTTGCCACAACACTGTAAGCCCTCAGAGTTACTCTTGGTGGCTGCAGCAATGGGCCCTGCTGTGAATTATTAGATCAAGAATTGTAATTGCATGCCCCTGTTGAACAGGGGCTGAAAAATTGGGCCTTTCGTGGTGGTGGTGGTGGTGGTGGTGTTGCCACAACACTGTAAGCCCTCAGAGTTACTCTTGGTGGGTGCAGGAATGGGCCCTGCTGTGAATTATTAGATCAAGAATTGTAATTACATGCCCCTTTTGAACAGGGGCTGAAAAATTGGGCCTTTCGTGGTGGTGGTGGTGGTGGCGTTGCCACAACACTGTAAGCCCTCAGAGTTACTCTTGGTGGGTGCAGGAATGGGCCCTGCTGTGAATTATTAGATCAAGAATTGTAATTACATGCCCCTTTTGAACAGGGGCTGAAAAATTGGGCCTTTCGTGGTGGTGGTGGTGGTGGCGTTGCCACAACACTGTAAGCCCTCAGAGTTACTCTTGGTGGGTGCAGCAATGGGCCCTGCTGTGAATTATTAGATCAAGAATTGTAATTGCATGCCCCTGTTGAACAGGGGCTGAAAAATTGGGCCTTAGGCACTGGTGGCACAACACTACAACCCCTCACAGATACTGTACTTGGAGCACAGCAATGAGCCCTGTTGCAAAGTATTGCTTCAAAAATTGTAATGACACGCCCCTGTTAAACAGGGGCTGAAAAATTGGGCCTTAGGCACTGGTGCCACAACACTCCAACCCCTCACAGATACTGTACTTGGAGCACAGCAATGAGCCCTATGGCAAATTATTGCTAAAAAAATTGTAATTACACGCCCCTGTAAAACGGGCTGAAAAATTGGGCCTTAGCCACTGGTGGCGGCACCCATAAACAAAAATGATCTTCCAAGCTATCATCATCAATCGTATCATTGAGGACTCGGAGGAGGAGGATAGCCAGTCAACATAACAGCACAGGCACTCAGCATCAGCATCAGTCTTGAAGGGATGTGACATGTTAAAATCAATTAGTCTGTTATATCAGCATCAGGTGTGTGGTAGCTGGTGGTGATCCAAGACTGGTTCATCTTGATGAAAGTCAGTCGATCAACCGAGTCGGTGGACAGGCGCACCCTGTGATCCGTGACAAATCCTCCAGCAGCACTGAATGTGCGTTCCGAAAGAACGCTGGATGCAGGACAGGCCAGTAGCTCAATTGCATACTGTGCAAGCTCTGGCCAGTGATCCATCCTCAAGACCCAGTAAGCCAGAGGATTTTCGGTGGGGAAGGTGTCCAAGTCTGACCTTGCCCCTAGATATTCCTGCACCATGTTTATCAGACGCTGGCGATGGTTGCTGGAACCGATCATACTTTGGGGCTGCGGACTAAAGAATTGTCTGAACGCATCGGTCAGACGGCCACCTTCCCCACCGCTCCTTCTTTGACTGGCCGAAGCCTCAGCAACTCGTTGTCCAGGACCAGGAGTTTGTAACCTCCCAGTCTCTGGGAACGCGTTGCACAGACCTTTCTGCAAGGCCTCCCGGAGTTGTCTCATCCTCTGCTCCCTCTGCGACGGTAACATAAGGTCCGCAACCTTACCCTTGTACCGTGGATCAAGGAGAGTGGCCAGCCAGTAATGGTCCCTCTCCTTGATCCGAAGAATACGAGGATCCTTCCGCAGACTTTGCAGGATCAGGGAGGCCATGCAGCGTAGGTTTGCTGAGGCATTCGCTCCGGAGTCCTCTGGGTCACTAAGGACGACATGATCCGCAGTCACCTCCTCCCAGCCACGTACAAGTCCACTGGTTTCTTGGGACTGTAAATCATCCCTAAAAGACTGCTGCTGATGATGCTGAGTGCCAGCCTCCACCTCCATGCTGACACAATCCTCCTCCTCCTCCTCCTCCTCCTCCTCTTCCTCTTCCTGTGCGATGGGTGGGACAGAAGGAACACTGTCTGGGTAAAGGGGGCCTTGAGAGGCAAGGAAGTCCTCCTCTTCCTGCCTCTGTTCTGCCTCAAGTGCCCTGTCCATTATTCCACGCAGCGTGTGCTCCAACAGGTGGACAAGAGGTACAGTGTCACGGATGCATGCACTGTCACTGCTCACCATCCTCGTGGCCTCCTCAAATGGTGCCAGGACAGTGCATGCATCCCTGATCATGCCCCACTGGCGTGGAGAAAAAAAACCAAGCTCCCCTGACCCTGTCCTGGTGCCGTAGTCGCACAGGTACTCATTGATGGCCCTCTGCTGCGTGTGCAGCCGCTGCAGCATGGCCAACGTTGAGTTCCACCTGGTGGGCATGTCACATATAAGGCGGTTCTTGGGCAGGTTCAACTCCTTTTGCAGCTCAGCCAGGCGAGCACTGGCATTATAAGATCTGCGGAAATGCACACAGACTTTCCTGGCCTGCCTCAGGACATCCTGTAAGCCCGGGTACCTGCCCAAGAACCGCTGCACCACCAGGTTAAGGACGTGAGCCACACAGGGCACATGGGTCAGTTGTCCCTGTCGAAGGGCGGAGAGGAGGTTGGTGCCATTGTCGCAAACCACCATTCCTGGCTTAAGCTGGCGTGGCGTCAACCACCTCTCGGCCTGGCCCTGCAGAGCAGACAGGACCTCTGCCCCAGTGTGGCTTCTGTCCCCCAAACACACCAGCGCAAGCACGGCATGGCATCTTTTTGCCTGCGTACTTGCGTAGCCCCGTGAACGGCTACGGAGCACCGCTGGTTCATAGGACAAACCACAGGAAGAGGCCATGGAGGAAGAAGAAGAGGAGGGGGTGGAGGAGAGAGGTGTGTCACAACCAGTAGTAGCATTTTGGAGGCGTGGCGGTGGGACAACCTCCAACACTACTGCACCTTGTCCTGCATCCTTCCCAGCTGCCAAAAGAGTGACCCAATGGGCCGTGAAAGAAAGGTAACGTCCCTGTCCATGCCTGCTGGACCATGAGTCAGCGGTAATATGCACCTTACCGCTGACCGCCCTGTCCAGCGAGGCCAAGACATTGCCTTCCACATGTCGGTAGAGAGCCGGAATAGCCTTCCGTGAGAAAAAGTGGCGTTTGGGAACCTGCCACTGAGGAACCGCACATTGCACAAACTCACGGAAGGGGGCCGAGTCTACCAACTGAAAAGGCAGCAGTTGAAGCGCTAGCAATTTAGCCAAGCTAGCATTCAACCGCTGGGCATGTGGATGGCTGGGAGTGAACTTCTTTCGACGGTCCAGCAGCTGGGGCAGGGAAATTTGCCTGCTAGAATCGGACGTCGGTGTACTGCTAGCAGAGTGGCCGCAAGTACTTGGCTGTGACACACCTAATTCTACACCTTCATTCCTCTCAGTGCATGTTTCAGAGAGGACTGAAGTTATAGTGGGGTTGGAGATCCCAGCTGATGCGGTGCAAGGAGAGGTCCGCTTTGTTCTTTGGTGTGGGTCTTTGAGGTAGGCTTGCCAACGAGCTGCATGGCAGGTCAACATATGTCTGGTCAGGCATGTGGTACCCAAGCGGCTGATGTTTTGGCCACACGATATACGCTTGAGACATATGTTGCAAACAGCAGCTGTGCGATCTGATGCACTAGCCTCAAAAAAGGCCCACACCAAGGAACTTTTTGAATGACGGGCAGAGGCAGCGCCCTGCACAGGCGGAGCTCTGCGGTGTGATTCCGTCGGTGTACTGCCCTTACGCTGGCCACCAAAGGGCATCCTGTCTCGTTGGAGATGTGCCTCCTCCTCATCCTCCTCCTCCTCTCTCCTATTAGGCACCCACGTGGAGTCAGTGACCTCATCATCCCCTCCCTCTTCATCACTGGAGCCAATCTGGCAGTATGCTGCAGCTGCTGGAACATGACTGCCAGATTGGTGTCCTTCTTGAGCATCCCCTCTGTCTGCTCTCACCCTACTGCCTTCCTGTAGCTGGGTTTCATCATCAGACCCTTCGAAACGCTGGGCATCCTCCTGGAGCATGTACCCAACACTGTGCTCAAACAGTTCGGGGGACTCCTCAGGAGGAGGACATGGTGGGTCTAGGGAAGGAGTGACTGATGATGAGTCTGACATTGATACCAGGGAAGAGGACGCTTTGGCAGCTGCTTTGCCAGTACCCTGAGCCTGGGTGAGAGAGGATGAGGAGGAGGAGGAGGGCTTGGTCATCCACTCTACCAAGTCTTCGGCATGATGTGGCTCAACATGTCCAGCTGCCGAAAAGAAGGACAAGCGTGTCCCATGGCCATGTGCTGATGACAATGCACCGCGTCCACGACCAGCACTGTTGCCCCCAGACACAGAGCCTGCTTGCCCTCTTTTATTGCCTCCTGACTGTCTGCCTCTCCTTGTTTGCCTTCCAGACATTCTAATAGATGGCCTGCAGGGAGATGGGAAAAAAGCAATAAGGGCTACCTTCAGGTGTCCTTCTCTGTCCCTTGAAACAAGGACTTGCACAGTGAAAGAAACTGACACTCTCCCTACCTACAGTTTTCTGTCCCTAGAAAAAATGTTTTTTTTAAGCACACTATAGCACAAGGAGAATTCACTCACTGTCCTTCCAGGTCCCTAGAAACAAGGACTTGCACAGTGAAAGAAACTGACACTCTCCCTACCTAGAGTTTTCTGTCCCTAGAAAAAATGTTTTTTTTAAGCACACTATAGCACAAGGAGAATTCACTCACTGTCCTTCCAGGTCCCTAGAAACAAGGACTTGCACAGTGAAAGAAACTGACACTCTCCCTACCTAGAGTTTTCTGTCCCTAGAAAAAATGTTTTTTTTAAGCACACTATAGCACAAGGAGAATTCACTCACTGTCCTTCCAGGTCCCTAGAAACAAGGACTTGCACAGTGAAAGAAACTGACACTCTCCCTACCTAGAGTTTTCTGTCCCTAGAAAAAATGTTTTTTTTAAGCACACTATAGCACAAGGAGAATTCACTCACTGTCCTTCCCTGTCCCTGGAAACAAGGACTTGCACAGTGAAAGAAACTGACACTCTCCCTACCTAGAGTTTTCTGTCCCTAGAAAAAATGTTTTTTTTAAGCACACTATAGCACAAGGAGAATTCACTCACTGTCCTTCCAGGTCCCTAGAAACAAGGACTTGCACAGTGAAAGAAACTGACACTCTCCCTACCTAGAGTTTTCTGTCCCTAGAAAAAATGTTTTTTTTAAGCACACTATAGCACAAGGAGAATTCACTCACTGTCCTTCCAGGTCCCTAGAAACAAGGACTTGCACAGTGAAAGAAACTGACACTCTCCCTACCTAGAGTTTTCTGTCCCTAGAAAAAATGTTTTTTTTAAGCACACTATAGCACAAGGAGAATTCACTCACTGTCCTTCCCTGTCCCTGGAAACAAGGACTTGCACAGTGAAAGAAACTGACACTCTCCCTACCTAGAGTTTTCTGTCCCTAGAAAAAATGTTTTTTTTAAGCACACTATAGCACAAGGAGAATTCACTCACTGTCCTTCCAGGTCCCTAGAAACAAGGACTTGCACAGTGAAAGAAACTGACACTCTCCCTACCTAGAGTTTTCTGTCCCTAGAAAAAATGTTTTTTTTAAGCACACTATAGCACAAGGAGAATTCACTCACTGTCCTTCCCTGTCCCTGGAAACAAGGACTTGCACAGTGAAAGAAACTGACACTCTCCCTACCTAGAGTTTTCTGTCCCTAGAAAAAATGTTTTTTTTAAGCACACTATAGCACAAGGAGAATTCACTCACTGTCCTTCCAGGTCCCTAGAAACAAGGACTTGCACAGTGAAAGAAACTGACACTCTCCCTACCTAGAGTTTTCTGTCCCTAGAAAAAATGTTTTTTTTAAGCACACTATAGCACAAGGAGAATTCACTCACTGTCCTTCCAGGTCCCTAGAAACAAGGACTTGCACAGTGAAAGAAACTGACACTCTCCCTACCTAGAGTTTTCTGTCCCTAGAAAAAATGTTTTTTTTAAGCACACTATAGCACAAGGAGAATTCACTCACTGTCCTTCCCTGTCCCTGGAAACAAGGACTTGCACAGTGAAAGAAACTGACACTCTCCCTACCTAGAGTTTTCTGTCCCTAGAAAAAATGTTTTTTTTAAGCACACTATAGCACAAGGAGAATTCACTCACTGTCCTTCCCTGTCCCTGGAAACAAGGACTTGCACAGTGAAAGAAACTGACACTCTCCCTACCTAGAGTTTTCTGTCCCTAGAAAAAATGTTTTTTTTAAGCACACTATAGCACAAGGAGAATTCACTCACTGTCCTTCCAGGTCCCTAGAAACAAGGACTTGCACAGTGAAAGAAACTGACACTCTCCCTACCTAGAGTTTTCTGTCCCTAGAAAAAATGTTTTTTTTAAGCACACTATAGCACAAGGAGAATTCACTCACTGTCCTTCCAGGTCCCTAGAAACAAGGACTTGCACAGTGAAAGAAACTGACACTCTCCCTACCTAGAGTTTTCTGTCCCTAGAAAAAATGTTTTTTTTAAGCACACTATAGCACAAGGAGAATTCACTCACTGTCCTTCCCTGTCCCTGGAAACAAGGACTTGCACAGTGAAAGAAACTGACACTCTCCCTACCTAGAGTTTTCTGTCCCTAGAAAAAATGTTTTTTTTAAGCACACTATAGCACAAGGAGAATTCACTCACTGTCCTTCCAGGTCCCTAGAAACAAGGACTTGCACAGTGAAAGAAACTGACACTCTCCCTACCTAGAGTTTTCTGTCCCTAGAAAAAATGTTTTTTTTAAGCACACTATAGCACAAGGAGAATTCACTCACTGTCCTTCCAGGTCCCTAGAAACAAGGACTTGCACAGTGAAAGAAACTGACACTCTCCCTACCTAGAGTTTTCTGTCCCTAGAAAAAATGTTTTTTTTAAGCACACTATAGCACAAGGAGAATTCACTCACTGTCCTTCCCTGTCCCTGGAAACAAGGACTTGCACAGTGAAAGAAACTGACACTCTCCCTACCTAGAGTTTTCTGTCCCTAGAAAAAATGTTTTTTTTAAGCACACTATAGCACAAGGAGAATTCACTCACTGTCCTTCCCTGTCCCTGGAAACAAGGACTTGCACAGTGAAAGAAACTGACACTCTCCCTACCTAGAGTTTTCTGTCCCTAGAAAAAATGTTTTTTTTAAGCACACTATAGCACAAGGAGAATTCACTCACTGTCCTTCCCTGTCCCTGGAAACAAGGACTTGCACAGTGAAAGAAACTGACACTCTCCCTACCTAGAGTTTTCTGTCCCTAGAAAAAATGTTTTTTTTAAGCACACTATAGCACAAGGAGAATTCACTCACTGTCCTTCCAGGTCCCTAGAAACAAGGACTTGCACAGTGAAAGAAACTGACACTCTCCCTACCTAGAGTTTTCTGTCCCTAGAAAAAATGTTTTTTTTAAGCACACTATAGCACAAGGAGAATTCACTCACTGTCCTTCCAGGTCCCTAGAAACAAGGACTTGCACAGTGAAAGAAACTGACACTCTCCCTACCTAGAGTTTTCTGTCCCTAGAAAAAATGTTTTTTTTAAGCACACTATAGCACAAGGAGAATTCACTCACTGTCCTTCCCTGTCCCTGGAAACAAGGACTTGCACAGTGAAAGAAACTGACACTCTCCCTACCTAGAGTTTTCTGTCCCTAGAAAAAATGTTTTTTTAAAGCACACTATAGCACAAGCACAAAACACACTGACACTCTCCCTACCTATCCTTCTCTTTCCCTAAACTAAAGGAATCCAGGTTAAGCAAGAAAGAAATAAAAGTCACTGTCCCTGCCTATGCTTGTCTTTCCCTGCTCCGGAACACACTACACAAGGCCGCCGCGCTGGCGGCCTTTTATAGTGTGGGGCGTGTACTAAACACCCTCAGCAATAATTGGCCACAGGCATCCTGCCTGTGGCCAATCATTGCTCTCCTCGCTGCCGGCGCTGTGATTGGCCAAGCATGCGGGGTCACAGTGCATGCTTGGCCAATCACAGCGCCTGGATGACACTGCGATGGCGTAGTGCATTGTGGGCCGTTCGCGTCACTCGAATTTGGCGCGAACGGCCCAAATCGTTCGATCTTCGTCGAACGATCGAATAGCCGATGTTCGAGTCGAACGTATGTTCGACTCGAACACGAAGCTCATCCCTACTCGGGGTTACCGCTTTTGGTAGTAAAAACTCACCCCGAGCCCGACTCAGGATTACCGCTAAGGAGGTTAACACAGAGTAATAGTTTTACCCCTTTCTCCGAAACTGAGTAGAACTACAGTCAAAGGGATTTATTTACTAAAGACAAAAAGACTGTGCACTTTACAAAGTGTAGTTGTTCCAGAGCTTAGTAAATGAGCAGAAGCTCTGCTAACTTCCATCATCCAATCATGTGCAAGCAAAAATGCTGTTTTTTTTATTTTCTTTGCATGTGATTGGGTATTCTTTGGAAAGTGACGCTTTACCTCATTTACTAAGCTCTGGAGAACCAAAAACAGCATTTTTGCTTGCACAGTCTATTTACCTTTAGTAAATCAACCCCAAAGTATTTTGAAGTTTTAGTCACATAGTGAAAAGGATAGGTCCTTAGTCAAGTTTTTACTTTAGTTTTGTCGCAAAGTGGAGATTCTCCTTTACTTCCTGTTTTAGAGACACAACAAGAAGTGAGTGGAATTCTCCAAAAAATTAGGGAAGCTGTCATCATAACTGGTGCCCCGTGTAAATACCTTTGTGTTCTGTTTAGTGCTAATGATGACCAGTGGAGGCCCGTAATGCAGGGCGAAGGGGCGCCGCCCCCCTAATCCATGCATCCGGACCCCTAATCTACATGTGGGGCGCCGGACGCATGGATTCCAATGTTTTTTTTGAAGAACGTGATTAGAGCCAGAGGCTCTAATAGGCTTCAAAAAAGGGAGGACTCGGGGCGCAGAGCACTGCGCTCCAAGCACACCCACTTGTGTGACAATAGCGAATTAATATTCGCTATTGTCTTCCCTATTCTCCTCCTGGCCATTTAGGAAGAGGGTCCTGAGACCCGCCACCCAATTGGCCGAGAGGGGAACTATCATATTGGGCTGCCGAGGAGGAGGAGACGCAGGGGAAGTCGCCCGTGAAGCACTGGCTGCCCGCGACCTAGATGGGTAAGTGCGGGGCTTGGGCTTGACTGACCTGACTGACCGGGGGGTGGTAGCGAGTGGATTATTGTTTGCCGCCTCCCCCTAAAAAAAATATACCACCAGCCGCCACTGATGGTGACCATTATTATTATTATTGTACAGGATTTATATAGCGTTTGTAAAACAGTTTACACAGTGCTTTACAATAATAAAAAGGGAGACAATACAGTTAAAATAAGATAAAATACAAGAGGATTAAGAGGGCCCTGCTCAGAAGAGCTTACAATCTAATAACCATGGGGAAATGCATTTTCCCCAGGAGAAGGAGATAGCAGTTAAAACCAGATAGGGGTTTTAACACTTCTCCACTGTTCCCTAAACTAGAAAAAAAAAAAAGAAAAAAAGTTGAAGTTCTGCTTTTAAGTTTCTCTTAAAAAAAGTCAGTTGCAGCACATGATACATTTTTAGCATTTAATTGAAAATGATACAAATGCCTTGTTAGAGCTCAGTACCACTTTAATGAACGATTTAGTATTGCTAACATCAAAAACTTTCACATCTGTTACAAACAAAAGGAAATGGTTAGAAAAACAAAATCTAAAAATATTTATTAAGGTCTTGCAATATTTTCCTAAGAAGCAGAAATACTTTTGTTTCACTTCTCTAATTAGCGGTGGTCCATGTACTTTCACAGCCGAGTCCAGACAAATGCTTTTGGTGCTTTGATGAAATGTGGCAGGTTGGAGGGATGTAAAACATTTAAAACTTCACATCCAGTTGACTTTAATGCAGAAATAACCTGCTTAGAAATGCTGGGGCCCCCAGGAGCTTTTGCCATAATATGGAAGTATGTTAAAGTGTTACTAAACCCACAACAGTAAAATCAGTCTGTATATGCAGCAAAGCATGCTTGTTATACTCACTGTGTAACCTAAGGCTGTTCGATCCTGTGTTCTCTGATCCTCCCATTCTTTTAATGTCCCCAATCCATCTGCTGATAGAACAGAGCATTGTGGGCACTCTGCACATGCTCAGTTTGGTGTGTACTGCTAGAGATTTTTTTTTCTTTTTTGGGAGAGTGCATGAGATCAGCACTGTCCAGACAGAGGGTCGGGAGTCCTGCAGTCTCATAGGACAATTAGAGGAGAATGAAAACTCCTCCTACAAGCTTTAGCCAGTACTCAGCTGGACACTGAGACTCCATTCACACAGGGGCAACACGACTTCCAGCGCGACTTTGGGAGGCAACTTGGACACGACTTGAGTATGAATCACAGCGTGACTTGGAGCTACTTACAAGGCAACTTCAAGTTGCCTCCAGGACAGGAGACATTCCAGTGGCCAATCAAACAAGAATCAGCTCTGTGGGAGGGAGGGGGGGGTTTGCCTGAGAAATGTATGTTCTCTTCCTGGAAAGTTGCTTCTGTTAAGACAGGGGATCCAAATTCTGAGCGACTTCCATTGAAATCAACGGGTACAGGTCGCCTAGCAGTTGCCTAGAAGTCGGATTGAAGTAGTACAGGAACCTTTTTTGAAGTCGGAGCAACTGCAGTAGTGTACATTAAGACGGCTCCATTCACTTACATTGATTTTCTCATGCAGCGCGACTTGAGGCGACAAGGGGCGACCTGGGCGACTTGAAGTCAGATCCAAAGTTGCCCCTGTGTGAATGGGCTCTGATAGAAGTCATAAGACTGCTATATAATGCTGATAAGAAAAGGTATTTAGCAGTTTATATTTACTAAAATAATTGTATTTCCATGTTCTGTGTACTGTGGGAGATACAGTGCCTTGCAAAAGTATTCACCCCCTTGGCATTTTTCGTGTTTTGTTGCCTCACAACCTGGAATTAACATGGATTGTTTGAGGATTTGCATCATTTAATTTACAGAACATGCCCATAACTTTGAAGATTTTTTTTTATTGTGGAGCAAACAACAAATAGGACAAAAAAAACCCAGAAAAAGTCAATGTGCATAACTATTCACCCCCTCTAAAGTCAATACTTTATAGAGCCACCTTTTGCAGCTATCACAGCTCCAAGTCGCTTTGGATGCTCTATGAGCTTGCCACATCTTACCACTGTGATTTTTGCCCATTCCTCCTTGCAAAACTGCTCCAGCTCCTTCAAGTTGGATGGTTTGCGCTTGTGAACAGCAATCTTTAAGTCTGACCACAGATTTTCTATTGGATTGAGGTCCGGGCTTTGACTAGGCCATTCCAACACATTTACATGTTTCCCCTTAAACCACTCAAGTGTTGTTTTAGCAGAGTGTTTGGGGTCATTGTCCTGCTGGAAGGTGAACCTCCATCCTAGCCTCAAATCACACACAGAGTGGTACAGGTTTTGCTCAAGAATATCCCTGTATTTAGCACCATCCATCTTTCCCTCAACTCTGACCAGTCCTGACTGCTGGGGATGGTGTTCTTTGGGTGATGTGATGTGCTGGGTTTGCACCAGACATAGCGTTTTCTTTGATGCCCAAAAAGTTCAATTTTAGTCTCATCAGACCAGAGCACCTTCCTCCATACATTTTCGGAGTCTCCCACATTCCTTTTCACAAACTCAAAACGTACCATTTAGTTTTTTTTCTGAAAGTAATGGTTTTCTTCTGGCCACTCTGCCATAAAGCCCAACTCTATGGAGCGTACGGCTTATTGTCGTCCTATGTACAGATACTCCAGTCTCTGCTGTGGAACTCTGCAGCTCCTCCAGGGTTACTTTTGGTCTCTGTGCTGCCTCTGATTAATGCCCTCCTTGCCCGGTCCGTGAGTTTTGGTGTGCGGCCGTCTCTTGGCAGGTTTGCTGTTGTGCCATGTTCTTTCCATTTGGTTATGATAGATTTGATGGCGGGATCATCAAAGATTTGGATATTTTTTTTATAACCTAACCCTGACTTGTACTTCTCAACAACATTGTCCCTTACTTGTTTGGAGAGTTCCTTGGTCTTCATGGCAGTATTTGGTTAGTGGTGCCCCTTGCTTAGGTGTTGCAGCCTTTCAAAAAGGTGCGTCTATGTAATGACAGATCATGTGACACTTAGATTGCACACAGGTGGACATCATTTCACTAATTATGTGACTTCTGAAGGTAATTGGTTGCACCAGAGCTTTTTATGGGCTTCATAACAAAGGGGATGAATACATACGCACATACCAATTATCAGTTTTTTATTTCTGAAAAATAGTTTTATGTATATATTTTTCTAATTTTACTTCACCAACTTGGACTATTGTGTTCTAATCCATCACATAGAATTCAGATTAAAAAACATTGAACTAAAGGCTGTAATGTAACAAAATAGGTAAAAAGCCAAGGGGGGTGAATACTTTTGCAAGGCACTGTATACTGAATGCAGGCTCCTGGGTTTAGTAACACTTTAAGCATATTTGCACATTCTGGCATGCTTACCTTGTGAATGCCCTTCTCCAGTGATGCAAAAGCCACGGTCCCCCTTGTCACCGACACATTCATCTTCCCCCGGCCTTTTTCTGGATTTGGAAGATTAGACCCTCTTGATTGGCTGGGCCAGGATGATGCATCTCCTGCACATGCGTACAGGAATCTCTTGTCCTGGCACAGAATCATGATGGACGTGTACATGAAATAACGTTGATAAGGAGGGGGAAGCATTTACAACGGAAGACACATACATGGGAAGATTTACTAAACCTGGTACACACAGAATCTAGTGCAGCTGTGCATAGCAACCAATCAGCTTCTATCTTCAGTTTGTTCAATTAAATTTTGGCAATAAAACCTACAGTAGAAGCTTATTGGTTTCTATGCACAGCTGCTCTGTGTGCAACAGTTTTTTAGTAAATCTTTCCCACAGAATCTCTTTTGTCATAAAAAGCCGATCTGTCTGCATTTTTAAGACAAGAGCACACAAAACTAATTTTAAAGTTCAAAAACCTGTCCGCACAGGCACAATCGAACTCAACATTTGTTACACATGGAGTAAAAAGCTGTAGTAGAGTATTGTACTGTGTTAGCCATCAATTAGTGCAGAAATTTTGCATTTTCAGTGACTATACAGTGTCTTGAAAAAGTATTCATACCCCTTTAAATTTTCCAAATTTTATTTGTTACAACCAAAAACGTAAATGTCTTTTATTGAGATTTTATGTGATAGACCAACACAAAGTGGCACATATTTGTGAAAAGGAAGGAAAATGATAAATGTTTTTTACACATGAAAAGTTGGGCGTGCATTTGTATTCAGCCCCCTTTACTCTGATTACCCTAACTAAAATTGAATGGAACCAATTGCCTTCAGAAGTCACGTAATTAGTAAATAGAGCCAATAAAGCAGGGTTAGATTATAAAATAATATCCCAAGCTTTGAACATCTCACGGAGCACTGTTCATCCATTATCCGAAAATGGAAAGAGTATGGCACAACTGCAAACCTACCAAGACATGGCCGTCCACCTAAACCGACAGGCCGGGCAAGGAGAGCATTAATCAGAGAAGAGCCAAGAGGCCCATGGTAACTCTGGAGGAGCTGCAGAGATCCACAGCTCAGGTGGGAGAATCTGTCCACAGGACAACCATAAGTCATGCACTCCACAAATCTGCCCTTTATGGAAGAGTGATAAGAAGAAAGCCATTGTTGAAAGAAAGCCATAAGAAGTCCCGTTTGCAGTTTGCGAGAAACCATGTGAGGGACACAGTAAACATGTGGAAGAAGGTGCTCTGGTCAGATGAGACCAAAATTGAAATTTTTGGTCTGAAAGCAAAACGCTATGTGTGGCGAAAAACTAACACTGCACATCACCCTGAACACACCATCCCCACCGTGAAACATGGTGGTGGAAGCATCATGTGTTGTGGGGATGCTTTTCTTCAGCAGGGACAGGGTAGCTGGTCAGAGTTGATGGGAAGATGGATGGAGCCAAATACAAGGCAATCTTATGCCGCGTACACACGACCGCTTTTCTCGACGAGAAAAACGGCATAAAAAACGACGAGAAAAATTAGAACATGTTCTAAATTTTCTCGTCGTTTTTTCCAGCATTTTTTTCCGCGGCAGTTTTCCCATAGGGAAACACTGCCGCGGAGCCCACAGACGGTCGTTTTTCTCGTCAAGAGAAGAAATGACGGGAAAAACGACCGTGTGTAGGGAACCAAGCGGTTCCCTCGTTTTTCCTGTCATTATTCACGGCGGTTTTTTAACCGCCGTGACTAATGATCGTGTGTACGCGGCATTAGAAGAAAACCTGTTGGAGTCTGCAAAAGACTTGAGACTGGGGCGGAGGTTCACCTTCCAGCAGGACAACAACCCTAAACATACAGCCAGAGCTCCTCCTGAAACTCCTTCTCTCTACACCTTTGTAGTTTAGAAGGTGGGCTCTGTGAAATGTGACACAGCAATGCCTACTCACAGGGCATAGTGATGACATGTCCCAGAATTTAAAGTGGTAGTAAAGCCTACCTTGTTTACTTGTAGCTAAAGGTAAGCCTAAAATAAGGCTTACCTGTAGGTACAGTAAATATCTTCTAAATGTGCATCGTTTTGGAGATATTTACTATACAGGCATTCACAGAGTTACGATCATCCTGTAAGTTTTGGATCACGTACCTAGTACATGATCTGGCGCAGCAGTGCCACCCTGCCGCCGTATAACTATGTTATACTGGTGGCAAGTGGTTAGGGAAGTAAATGTGTGGGGATCTTCACAAACTACGTTTATAAACCTCAAGATGGCTCAAATTAATAGAGATATAGTGTGGAAATTAATATATGGATTACATTTTTTACCATAGAAAAGGTTAGAGTTAGTCAGTAAAGGGTACCACCTAAATATCTTTATTCTCCAAATATAATTTACACACATTCACTACTTAAAGCGGTAGTAAGCTCCAATTTTGAACTTGTACCTACAGGTAAGTACATAGTAAAACCAACTGTACCTGTAGGTACAGTGAATATCTCCTAAACTTGAGTGTTTAGGAGTTATTTACACAGTAACATCACCAACACATGTGCTCTAAAAGGACGGCATACTCATGCTGTTCCTTCAGAGCTTTGTGCAGTGTGCAGGAGTGACGTCATCGCGGCTTGGCCATTTAAGTGGCTACAGCCTGAAAACCTGGAAAGAAGACCGGTTGCAGATGGAAGCCCTGTCAGCAGTGACAGGGGGCCCTGTAGGTCTGCGTTTAAAGTCAAGTGTGCTATATAATGTGCATACTAACACATTATGGCTTAAACCACCTAGGGACCATATTTTTATTTTTATTTTTTTAAGTTTACTACTGCTTTAATAGCCTATTTTTCATGAAATTGTTTCTTACTGGGGTTTTCTGCCTTCTTATAATGTCCTCTGTAAACTCCGAAACCTCTTTCCTTTCAATTACATTTGTTTGGTGTGGTCATGTACATTGTTCTTTTCACACTACACATCCCATAGTCCCTAGTCCATCTCAGGAGTGAGCAGGTGGCTACATTCCTATGGAGTCCATGGAGAACAAATATAGCCACCCTCTAAGAGGAAGTCACATCATCACAATACCAAAAAAGGGATATTGGTGGAGACTGAGAGTTATAGAAGGGACTTTTTTGATTTAAGAATACAGACCAATATAGATTTTAACTTTAACCAGAATATTGTGTCACTCTAAACCAATGTTTTTCAACCTTTTTTCAGTCAAGGTATCCTTTAAGAATTATGGGAAATCTCGAGGCACCCTTTAAAAAATGATGGTCAGTCTCTGGGCACCCTTTAAAAACTATGGACAGTCTTGAGGCGCCCCCAATTTTAAAATATAGAAACTATTTTAAGCGTTTTACATAATGCAGCAACATCCACACTAGTAGGACACCCAACGTTAAAGGTGATTTATTCTTCCAAAGCAAATACTCTTTTAACCACTTCCTTACTGGGCACTTAAACCCCCCTCCTGCCCAGACCAATTTTCAGCTTTCAGCGCTCTCACACTTTGAATGACAATTACTCAGTCATGCAACACTGTACCAAAATTATTATTTTTGTCCTTTTTTTCATACAAATAGAGCTTTCTTTTGGTGGTATTTGATCACCTCTGGGTTTTTTATTTTTTGCGCTATAAATTAAAAAACACCGAAAATTTTGAAAAAGATTTTCATAAATTTTGGCCACAATTTATACGGCTACATATCTTTGGTAAAAATAACCCAAAATTTGTGGAAATTATTTGGTCTGTGTAAAAATTTTAGAGTCAACAAGCTATAGTGCAAATCATAAAAAAATTATCACATCTGATGTACTGGCAGCCTATTTCATTTCTTGAGACCCTAACAAGCCAGGAATGTATTAATACCCCCCAAATAACCCCTTTTTGGAAAGTAGACATTCCAAGGTATTTAGTAAGAGGCACGGTGAGTTATTTGAAGTTGTAATTTTTTCCCACAATTCTTTGCAATATTAAGATTTTTATTTTTTATTTAAAAATGTTCTCAAAATTGTCATTGTAATAGCTTATTTCTCTCACATGGCATGTGCATATTACAAATGACACCCCAAAATACATTCTGCTGCTCCTCCTGAGTATTACGATACCCCATATGTGAGACTTTTTTAACTGCCTGTCCACATACAGAGGCCCAACATGCAGGAAGCACCATCAGGTGAGCATAAATTACACATCTAACTAGTTGACTACCTATTACACTTTTGAAGGCCCTGGAGCACCAGGAAGATGGAAACACCCACAAAATGACCCCATTTTGATAAGCTAACACCCCAATGCATAATCTATGAGGCATAATGAGTCTTTTGAACGGTTCATTTTTTTCCAAAAGTTTTTGGAAAATGTGGAAAAAATATGAAAACGCATTTTTTTTATGCAAAGTTGTCCATTGATAAGATATTTTCAACACATAGCATGTACATAGCAAAAATGACACCCCAAAATACATTCTGCTACTCCTCCTGAGTACAACGATACCAAATGTGTGAGACTTTTACACAGCCTGGCCACATACAGAGGACCTACATTGAAGTAGCACCTTTAGGCGTTCTATGAGCATAAATTACCCATCTCATTTCTCAACCACCTATTACACTTTTGAAGGCCCTAGAGCACCAGGACAATGGAAACACCCACAAAATGACCCCATTTTGGAAAGCAAACACCCCAACGTATAATCTATGAGGCATAATGAGTCTTTTGAACGGTTCATTTTTTTCCAGAAGTTTTTGGAAAATGTGGGGAAAAAAATGAAAACGCATTTTTTTTTCACAAAGTTGTCCGTTTATAAGATATTTCCAACACATAGCATTTAGATAGCAAAAATTACACCCCAAAATACATTCTGTTACTCCTCCTGAGTATGGCGATACCACATGTGTGAGACTTCTACACAGCCTGGCCACATACAGAGATCCAACATGCAAGGAACACCACCAGGTGTTCCAGGGACACATAAAATGCACATACCAAGAATTACACCCCAAAATACATTATGCTGAGCAAAGCGTAAACAAAAGATTTCCTGTGGTTTTAGTAGCGCAGTTCTACACAGCAGAATAGCACTGGTCCAGGAAGCAGGCAGGGACTTGGTCAGCAACGGCATACACAATTGTCCAGGCAGCAGGCAGGGATACTGTCCATATACAGTCCAGGGTCAGTGCAGGCAGAGATATTGTCAGTAGTGCCAAAAATATTGGTCCTGGTAGTAGGCAGGTCCATGTGATGTGGTCAGTTCATGCAACAGGCAGAGGCATGATGGCATAGGTCCTACAGGCAGTAGGCAGAATTAGGGCCTCGTTCAGGACAGAATGGGGACAGGGGTAGAGGCTTCTCCCACCCAAATCTCTTTGAAGCCTCCGAGTCTCCACACCCTAATCTAGGATGAGAAAACAAAAAAATTGTTTTCTTCATCCAGAAAAACTTTTCTGGAGCCCCTCACATATGTATGACCCCTGAGTTGAATCCCACTAGTCCAGTAGCAGGGTACAAGATCAATCCAAGAGGCAGGCAAAAAACATGGTCAAACAGTCCAAGGTCAGTTCCAGATCAGGCAAAGGTATTACAGAATCGTTAGGCAGAAGCATGGTCGAAAAACAGTCCAGGGTCAGTTCCAGATCAGGCAGAGATAGTACAGAATCGGTAGGCAGAAGCGTGGTCGAATAACAAGCCAGGGTCAGTTACAGAGCAGGCAGTGGCATAAGGGGTGTGAAGGTGTGTGAAGGCAGGAACTGAGGATTACGTTTACCATACTTCACTAATAATTTAGTGAAGTATGGTAACGGTGAAAACAGTCTACTACACTGTTTGGAAGGACATTGGGCAGCCTGGTTGGGAAGGACATTGGGCACAATGATAAGCTGTGTCTTGTCTGACTCCTCCACTGGCACACACCTTAAAAAAAAAAATTATGTCATCGGCCTGTTGCTGCGGGAGGGACTTTATCTGGAAAGTGGCGTTCGGAGAGTTGACTTAGAACATCTGATTGGATGTTTTGGGGTGGGCCGTTCTGGAATATCAGGGCAGTGGTGATTTCCTCCTGGTAGCCAAGGAAGGGTAGGGGGTTTTGGGTGGACTTGCAGTAAATAATATAGGAGTTGTATAAGGCCAAATGAAAAAAATAAATTGCTACTTTTTTGTACCAATGGTATGTCCATCTTGTGGCAAGGTAGGGTTCCAGCATTTGGTCATTGAAGTCGACTCCCCCTATGAACGAATTGTAGTCCTGGATGCATGTGGGCTTTTGGATGGTGGTGCCATTCCTTCTGGGGATTTCCACAAAGGAATTGTTGTGGATGGAAGACAACATGTACACATCCCTTCTGTCCCTCCACCTCACTGCCAGAACCTCCTTGTTTCGCAGACTTGCCGATTCTCCTGTTCTCAACTTCTTATTGACAAGACTTTGAGGAAAGCCCTTCCTGTTCTTTCTTACCGTGCCACATGCTGGCGTCTGCTTCCGGTGAAGGTTGTGGAACAGGGGAAGAGATGTGTAGAAGTTATCTATGTATAAATGGTAGCCTTTGTCCAGTAGGGGGTTGATGAGTTGCCAAACTATTTTCCCGCTTGATCCCAAGTAGTCTGGGCAATTGGGGGGATGCAGCTGGGTGTCCTTCCCTTCGTACACTATGAAGGCATACAGGTACCCTGTGACTCGGTCACATAGTTTGTATACCTTCACCCCAATTCGGGCCCTTTTGCTGGGGATAAACTGCTTGATTTTAAGCCTGCCACTAAATTTAATAAGGGACTCATCTACAAATACGTGTTGGCCCGGGGTATATAACTGGGGGAATACTTCTGAAAAATAATTTAGTAATGGCCGAATTTTGAAAAGCCTGTCATAATTTGGGTCATTTCGGGGAGGGCACTCGGTATTATTATTGAAGTCGAGGAACCTCATGATCATGAGGTATCTGGCTCTGGGCATTGCCGTGGAGAAGATTGGCATGTGGTAGATGGGGCGTTTTGACCAAAAGGATCGCAATTCGTTTTTTGGGTTGAGTCCCATACAAAATGTGAGGCCTAAAAAAACCTTCAACTTCTCCACCATTAGGTCTCTCCACTCGAAAGGACGGGCATAATATGATGTTGGATTATTTGCAATAAATTGCTGTGCATATAGGTTGCACTGGGTCACAATTCTGGATAGCATGTCCTCAGTAAAAAATAAATCAAAAAAATTGATTGGGGGAAAAATTGTCCGTGTTCACCTGGACTCCTGGCTGGGCAGTGAAAGGGGGAATGTTGGCTTTTCCTGAATTAGGAGGAAGCCACAAGGGGTTCTGAAGGGCATAGGGAAGGCTGGTATGGGTCCTTGGCCTTTCTTGCCGAGGTACTGCGGTGCTGGTTGATGGTACTGCGGTGCTGGTGGATGGTACTGCGGTGCTGGATGGCACTGCGGTGCTGGTGGTGGATGGCACTGTGGTGCTGGTGGAAGGCACTGTGGTGCTGGTGGAAGGCACTGCGGTGCTGGTGGAAGGCACTGTCTCCTCACCAGAGCGCCTTCGTTTGGTGGGCTGACTATCTTCCTCCTCTGAGCCTGTTACTGTTCCACTACCGAGGACTGGCTCATAGTTTACGTCCGACTCAGAATCCGAATGGGAATCCGAAAAAGAGAGCTCCCCGTTGCTCTCGTCAGGCGTGGAATGAATTTGGTATGCCTCCTCGGCGGAAAAGCATCTTTTTGACATGGTTGCTGCCGGTGGTGATGCGACGTCACAGATGTGTGCTAAGCCTGCACTGATGGGCACTGATGAGCCTTCACAGATGTGTGCTAAGAAGCCTGCACTGATGAGGTGGCACAGATGTGTGCTAAGCCTGCACTGATGAGCACAGATGTGCACTGATAAGGCAAAACTGATGGGCACTGATTGATCGCACAGATGTGCACTGATGAGGCGGCACAGATGGCAATAATGAGGCGGCACAGATGGCAATAATGAGGCGGCACATGTGGGCACTGATGAGGTGGCACAGGTGGGCACTGATGAGGTGGCACAGGTGGGCACTGATGAGCACTGATTGCACAGATGTGCACTGAGGCAGCACAGATGGGCACTGATCACTGATGTACAGGTGGGCATAGGTGGGCACTAAGTGTTTTCACTGACTGTGACACTGTGGCACTGATTGGGCACTGTAAGGATGCTTTGGCTGGTGTACTGTGTTGCAACTCACTTTATCACTCATAAAAAGTTAACAGATCGCTCTCCCTCCTCACACGCGGTGTCTGTGTAAGGAGGGAGAGCCGGCAATGAGAGATGATCCCATATGTTTACATTTGAGATCATCTCTCATTGGCCACGCCGATCGCGCTGTAAATAGCCGCTGTGATTGGCTATTTACAGCGATCTGTGATTGGCTGTGTCCAAGGGACACGGCCAGCACAGAATTTCACCGCTGCGCGCACGGGAGCGCACGCAGGGAGCGAGGAAATTGACAGCCTCCCGGCATTTTAGGTCCGCGCTGTAGCCGTCATTCGGCTATAGCGCGGATGGGAAGTGGTTAAAAACTTGTACTGACTAGTATTCCAATGTATCTCTTCTCCCTTCTCCACCCGTCATTTCTAGTGATTCTCCAGTAGCAATAATTGGAGATTTCAACAAGTTGGCTGTTTTCACAGAACACCGACAGCGTATATATATACTACGGTACACAACGAGTTAGCTGTTTGGACAGAACACTGGGTAAGGAGGATAAAGTTGTCGCCGCCTTGGAGGAGACCAGGTTGTTGGTTACTAGCGGGCAGACTAACAATGTCCACTCATTATATCATGTAACTTAGTTCAAACGCTGTGCCGGTGTTCTGTGAAAACAACCAACTTGTCGAAACCTCCAATTATTGTTGCTGGAGAGTCACCGGAAGTGACGTGGTTGGAGATTTTGGCGAGTTGGAGTTTTTCGGCTTGTATACAATTTTTGACCAATTTTTGGGCATTTTGCCAAGGCACCTCTGAAGAAACCTCAGGGCACCTCAGGGTGCCTGGGCACCCTGGTTGAAAAAGGCTGCTCTAAATTTCATACTTTCTGCATGGAGTGAAAACAAATTATTAAAATACTGTAATAAACACAGATGTCAAAGTACAAAGGTATTTCCTTTTAGTATTGTAAACTTCTGACACTTATCTTCTGTTGCAGAGTAAAGGAAATAAGAAGAAGAGAGGGAAGGAAAAAGAAAAAATTATACTTTATTTTCATGGAATCAACACTTGAGAATCAGTTGAATGCTGGAGGCAAAGCATAGATGCTTAGATGTCATTCTCAGTTAACAATAAAATGTAATTTTGACACTAAAAGAGCCACCACATCATGGTTGGAGAATATCATGACACTACAGTAGGTAAGTCATCACAAGAACTATTTGATCTTCAAAAAAGATGACTTGAGATTTTGCTGAATTCAGTAGTCTGTAGGGAACAGAATGGAGAACAATTATGAAAAACATAGCTTTATTATCCATGTCAAAAACATTTCCCAAGATCAGAAACTAGATGAGCAAAGTTGCTATAGGGCCTCATGCACACTGGATGCCATAAAAACGCTGGTAGTGTTAGCTGTAGCTGTAGAATGAGTTTTGCAGTGTTTTTTTAGCTGTAGCATTTTTTTAGCCTTTTTTTGGGCGAAATTATACTCTCACAAAAGCTTATGGCCCAAAAACGCTGATAAATGCAGAATAGTTGTGTGTTACAGCTTTTATCAGAGTTAGGCCTCATGCACACTGGACGTTTTTACAGCTGCTGTTTTTGGCATCAGTCAATTTGTTCTACAGTCAGTAAACTGCCCAGCATTTTGTCCTATGTGTCCATGTTGTCCTATGTGTCCATGTTGTCCTAAGTGTTCATGTTGTCCTAAGTGTCCATGTTGTCCTAAGTGTCCATGTTGTCCTAAGTGTCCATGTTGTCCTAAGTGTCCATGTTGTCCTAAGTGTCCATGTTGTCCTATGTGTCCATGTTGTCCTATGTGTCCATGTTGTCCTATGTGTCCATGTTGTCCTATGTGTCCATGTTGTCCTATGTTTTAATGCGTGGAATTATAGACAGGGCTAGGGATGAGCTTCGTGTTTGAGTCGAACATACGTTCGACTCGAACATCGGCTGTTCGATCGTTCGACGAAGATCGAACGATTTGGGCCGTTCGCGCCAAATTCGAGTGACGCGAACGGCCCACAATGCACTACGCCGTCGCAGTGTCATCCAGGCGCTGTGATTGGCCAAGCATGCACTGTGACCCCGCATGCTTGGCCAATCACAGCGCCGGCAGCGAGGAGAGCAATGATTGGACACAGGCAGGATGCCTGTGGCCAATTATTGCTGAGGGTGTTTAGTACACGCCCCACACTATAAAAGGCCGCCAGCACGGCGGCCTAGTGTAGTGTGTTCCGGAGCAGGGAAAGAGCAGCATAGGCAGGGACAGTGACTTTTATTTCTTTCTTGCTTAACCTGGATTCCTTTAGTTTAGGGAAAGAGAAGGATAGGTAGGGAGAGTGTCAGTGTGTTTTGTGCTTGTGCTATAGTGTGCTTTAAAAAAACATTTTTTCTAGGGACAGAAAACTCTAGGTAGGGAGAGTGTCAGTTTCTTTCACTGTGCAAGTCCTTGTTTCTAGGGACAGGGAAGGACAGTGAGTGAATTCTCCTTGTGCTATAGTGTGCTTAAAAAAAACATTTTTTCTAGGGACAGAAAACTCTAGGTAGGGAGAGTGTCAGTTTCTTTCACTGTGCAAGTCCTTGTTTCCAGGGACAGGGAAGGACAGTGAGTGAATTCTCCTTGTGCTATAGTGTGCTTAAAAAAAACATTTTTTCTAGGGACAGAAAACTCTAGGTAGGGAGAGTGTCAGTTTCTTTCACTGTGCAAGTCCTTGTTTCCAGGGACAGGGAAGGACAGTGAGTGAATTCTCCTTGTGCTATAGTGTGCTTAAAAAAAACATTTTTTCTAGGGACAGAAAACACTAGGTAGGGAGAGTGTCAGTTTCTTTCACTGTGCAAGTCCTTGTTTCTAGGGACAGGGAAGGACAGTGAGTGAATTCTCCTTGTGCTATAGTGTGCTTAAAAAAACATTTTTTCTAGGGACAGAAAACTCTAGGTAGGGAGAGTGTCAGTTTCTTTCACTGTGCAAGTCCTTGTTTCTAGGGACAGGGAAGGACAGTGAGTGAATTCTCCTTGTGCTATAGTGTGCTTAAAAAAAACATTTTTTCTAGGGACAGAAAACTCTAGGTAGGGAGAGTGTCAGTTTCTTTCACTGTGCAAGTCCTTGTTTCTAGGGACAGGGAAGGACAGTGAGTGAATTCTCCTTGTGCTATAGTGTGCTTAAAAAAATTTTTTTTCTAGGGACAGAAAACTCTAGGTAGGGAGAGTGTCAGTTTCTTTCACTGTGCAAGTCCTTGTTTCCAGGGACAGGGAAGGACAGTGAGTGAATTCTCCTTGTGCTATAGTGTGCTTAAAAAAAACATTTTTTCTAGGGACAGAAAACTCTAGGTAGGGAGAGTGTCAGTTTCTTTCACTGTGCAAGTCCTTGTTTCCAGGGACAGGGAAGGACAGTGAGTGAATTCTCCTTGTGCTATAGTGTGCTTAAAAAAAACATTTTTTCTAGGGACAGAAAACTCTAGGTAGGGAGAGTGTCAGTTTCTTTCACTGTGCAAGTCCTTGTTTCTAGGGACAGGGAAGGACAGTGAGTGAATTCTCCTTGTGCTATAGTGTGCTTAAAAAAAACATTTTTTCTAGGGACAGAAAACTCTAGGTAGGGAGAGTGTCAGTTTCTTTCACTGTGCAAGTCCTTGTTTCTAGGGACAGGGAAGGACAGTGAGTGAATTCTCCTTGTGCTATAGTGTGCTTAAAAAAAACATTTTTTCTAGGGACAGAAAACTCTAGGTAGGGAGAGTGTCAGTTTCTTTCACTGTGCAAGTCCTTGTTTCCAGGGACAGGGAAGGACAGTGAGTGAATTCTCCTTGTGCTATAGTGTGCTTAAAAAAACATTTTTTCTAGGGACAGAAAACTCTAGGTAGGGAGAGTGTCAGTTTCTTTCACTGTGCAAGTCCTTGTTTCCAGGGACAGGGAAGGACAGTGAGTGAATTCTCCTTGTGCTATAGTGTGCTTAAAAAAAACATTTTTTCTAGGGACAGAAAACTCTAGGTAGGGAGAGTGTCAGTTTCTTTCACTGTGCAAGTCCTTGTTTCTAGGGACAGGGAAGGACAGTGAGTGAATTCTCCTTGTGCTATAGTGTGCTTAAAAAAAACATTTTTTCTAGGGACAGAAAACTCTAGGTAGGGAGAGTGTCAGTTTCTTTCACTGTGCAAGTCCTTGTTTCTAGGGACCTGGAAGGACAGTGAGTGAATTCTCCTTGTGCTATAGTGTGCTTAAAAAAAACATTTTTTCTAGGGACAGAAAACTCTAGGTAGGGAGAGTGTCAGTTTCTTTCACTGTGCAAGTCCTTGTTTCCAGGGACAGGGAAGGACAGTGAGTGAATTCTCCTTGTGCTATAGTGTGCTTTAAAAAAACATTTTTTCTAGGGACAGAAAACTCTAGGTAGGGAGAGTGTCAGTTTCTTTCACTGTGCAAGTCCTTGTTTCTAGGGACAGGGAAGGACAGTGAGTGAATTCTCCTTGTGCTATAGTGTGCTTAAAAAAAACATTTTTTCTAGGGACAGAAAACTCTAGGTAGGGAGAGTGTCAGTTTCTTTCACTGTGCAAGTCCTTGTTTCTAGGGACAGGGAAGGACAGTGAGTGAATTCTCCTTGTGCTATAGTGTGCTTTAAAAAAACATTTTTTCTAGGGACAGAAAACTCTAGGTAGGGAGAGTGTCAGTTTCTTTCACTGTGCAAGTCCTTGTTTCCAGGGACAGGGAAGGACAGTGAGTGAATTCTCCTTGTGCTATAGTGTGCTTAAAAAAAACATTTTTTCTAGGGACAGAAAACTCTAGGTAGGGAGAGTGTCAGTTTCTTTCACTGTGCAAGTCCTTGTTTCCAGGGACAGGGAAGGACAGTGAGTGAATTCTCCTTGTGCTATAGTGTGCTTAAAAAAAAACATTTTTTCTAGGGACAGAAAACTCTAGGTAGGGAGAGTGTCAGTTTCTTTCACTGTGCAAGTCCTTGTTTCTAGGGACAGGGAAGGACAGTGAGTGAATTCTCCTTGTGCTATAGTGTGCTTAAAAAAAACATTTTTTCTAGGGACAGAAAACTCTAGGTAGGGAGAGTGTCAGTTTCTTTCACTGTGCAAGTCCTTGTTTCTAGGGACAGGGAAGGACAGTGAGTGAATTCTCCTTGTGCTATAGTGTGCTTAAAAAAAACATTTTTTCTAGGGACAGAAAACTCTAGGTAGGGAGAGTGTCAGTTTCTTTCACTGTGCAAGTCCTTGTTTCTAGGGACCTGGAAGGACAGTGAGTGAATTCTCCTTGTGCTATAGTGTGCTTAAAAAAAACATTTTTTCTAGGGACAGAAAACTCTAGGTAGGGAGAGTGTCAGTTTCTTTCACTGTGCAAGTCCTTGTTTCCAGGGACAGGGAAGGACAGTGAGTGAATTCTCCTTGTGCTATAGTGTGCTTAAAAAAAACATTTTTTCTAGGGACAGAAAACTCTAGGTAGGGAGAGTGTCAGTTTCTTTCACTGTGCAAGTCCTTGTTTCTAGGGACAGGGAAGGACAGTGAGTGAATTCTCCTTGTGCTATAGTGTGCTTAAAAAAAACATTTTTTCTAGGGACAGAAAACTCTAGGTAGGGAGAGTGTCAGTTTCTTTCACTGTGCAAGTCCTTGTTTCTAGGGACAGGGAAGGACAGTGAGTGAATTCTCCTTGTGCTATAGTGTGCTTTAAAAAAACATTTTTTCTAGGGACAGAAAACTCTAGGTAGGGAGAGTGTCAGTTTCTTTCACTGTGCAAGTCCTTGTTTCCAGGGACAGGGAAGGACAGTGAGTGAATTCTCCTTGTGCTATAGTGTGCTTTAAAAAAACATTTTTTCTAGGGACAGAAAACTCTAGGTAGGGAGAGTGTCAGTTTCTTTCACTGTGCAAGTCCTTGTTTCCAGGGACAGGGAAGGACAGTGAGTGAATTCTCCTTGTGCTATAGTGTGCTTAAAAAAAACATTTTTTCTAGGGACAGAAAACTCTAGGTAGGGAGAGTGTCAGTTTCTTTCACTGTGCAAGTCCTTGTTTCCAGGGACAGGGAAGGACAGTGAGTGAATTCTCCTTGTGCTATAGTGTTCTTAAAAAAAAACATTTTTTCTAGGGACAGAAAACTCTAGGTAGGGAGAGTGTCAGTTTCTTTCACTGTGCAAGTCCTTGTTTCTAGGGACAGGGAAGGACAGTGAGTGAATTCTCCTTGTGCTATAGTGTGCTTAAAAAAAAAAAAAATTCTAGGGACAGAAAACTCTAGGTAGGGAGAGTGTCAGTTTCTTTCACTGTGCAAGTCCTTGTTTCTAGGGACAGGGAAGGACAGTGAGTGAATTCTCCTTGTGCTATAGTGTGCTTAAAAAAAACATTTTTTCTAGGGACAGAAAACTCTAGGTAGGGAGAGTGTCAGTTTCTTTCACTGTGCAAGTCCTTGTTTCTAGGGACCTGGAAGGACAGTGAGTGAATTCTCCTTGTGCTATAGTGTGCTTAAAAAAAACATTTTTTCTAGGGACAGAAAACTCTAGGTAGGGAGAGTGTCAGTTTCTTTCACTGTGCAAGTCCTTGTTTCCAGGGACAGGGAAGGACAGTGAGTGAATTCTCCTTGTGCTATAGTGTGCTTAAAAAAAACATTTTTTCTAGGGACAGAAAACTCTAGGTAGGGAGAGTGTCAGTTTCTTTCACTGTGCAAGTCCTTGTTTCTAGGGACAGGGAAGGACAGTGAGTGAATTCTCCTTGTGCTATAGTGTGCTTAAAAAAAACATTTTTTCTAGGGACAGAAAACTCTAGGTAGGGAGAGTGTCAGTTTCTTTCACTGTGCAAGTCCTTGTTTCTAGGGACAGGGAAGGACAGTGAGTGAATTCTCCTTGTGCTATAGTGTGCTTTAAAAAAACATTTTTTCTAGGGACAGAAAACTCTAGGTAGGGAGAGTGTCAGTTTCTTTCACTGTGCAAGTCCTTGTTTCCAGGGACAGGGAAGGACAGTGAGTGAATTCTCCTTGTGCTATAGTGTGCTTTAAAAAAACATTTTTTCTAGGGACAGAAAACTCTAGGTAGGGAGAGTGTCAGTTTCTTTCACTGTGCAAGTCCTTGTTTCCAGGGACAGGGAAGGACAGTGAGTGAATTCTCCTTGTGCTATAGTGTGCTTAAAAAAAACATTTTTTCTAGGGACAGAAAACTCTAGGTAGGGAGAGTGTCAGTTTCTTTCACTGTGCAAGTCCTTGTTTCTAGGGACAGGGAAGGACAGTGAGTGAATTCTCCTTGTGCTATAGTGTGCTTAAAAAAAACATTTTTTCTAGGGACAGAAAACTCTAGGTAGGGAGAGTGTCGGTTTCTTTCACTGTGCAAGTCCTTGTTTCCAGGGACAGGGAAGGACAGTGAGTGAATTCTCCTTGTGCTATAGTGTGCTTAAAAAAAACATTTTTTCTAGGGACAGAAAACTCTAGGTAGGGAGAGTGTCAGTTTCTTTCACTGTGCAAGTCTTTGTTTCCAGGGACAGGGAAGGACAGTGAGTGAATTCTCCTTGTGCTATAGTGTGCTTAAAAAAAACATTTTTTCTAGGGACAGAAAACTCTAGGTAGGGAGAGTGTCAGTTTCTTTCACTGTGCAAGTCCTTGTTTCTAGGGACAGGGAAGGACAGTGAGTGAATTCTCCTTGTGCTATAGTGTGCTTAAAAAAAACATTTTTTCTAGGGACAGAAAACTCTAGGTAGGGAGAGTGTCAGTTTCTTTCACTGTGCAAGTCCTTGTTTCTAGGGACAGGGAAGGACAGTGAGTGAATTCTCCTTGTGCTATAGTGTGCTTTAAAAAAACATTTTTTCTAGGGACAGAAAACTCTAGGTAGGGAGAGTGTCAGTTTCTTTCACTGTGCAAGTCCTTGTTTCCAGGGACAGGGAAGGACAGTGAGTGAATTCTCCTTGTGCTATAGTGTGCTTAAAAAAAACATTTTTTCTAGGGACAGAAAACTCTAGGTAGGGAGAGTGTCAGTTTCTTTCACTGTGCAAGTCCTTGTTTCTAGGGACAGGGAAGGACAGTGAGTGAATTCTCCTTGTGCTATAGTGTGCTTAAAAAAAACATTTTTTCTAGGGACAGAAAACTCTAGGTAGGGAGAGTGTCAGTTTCTTTCACTGTGCAAGTCCTTGTTTCCAGGGACAGGGAAGGACAGTGAGTGAATTCTCCTTGTGCTATAGTGTGCTTAAAAAAAACATTTTTTCTAGGGACAGAAAACTCTAGGTAGGGAGAGTGTGAGTTTCTTTCACTGTGCAAGTCCTTGTTTCTAGGGACAGGGAAGGACAGTGAGTGAATTCTCCTTGTGCTATAGTGTGCTTAAAAAAAACATTTTTCTAGGGACAGAAAACTCTAGGTAGGGAGAGTGTCAGTTTCTTTCACTGTGCAAGTCCTTGTTTCTAGGGACAGGGAAGGACAGTGAGTGAATTCTCCTTGTGCTATAGTGTGCTTAAAAAAAACATTTTTTCTAGGGACAGAAAACTCTAGGTAGGGAGAGTGTCAGTTTCTTTCACTGTGCAAGTCCTTGTTTCTAGGGACAGGGAAGGACAGTGAGTGAATTCTCCTTGTGCTATAGTGTGCTTAAAAAAAACATTTTTTCTAGGGACAGAAAACTCTAGGTAGGGAGAGTGTCAGTTTCTTTCACTGTGCAAGTCCTTGTTTCCAGGGACAGGGAAGGACAGTGAGTGAATTCTCCTTGTGCTATAGTGTGCCTAAAAAAAACATTTTTTCTAGGGACAGAAAACTCTAGGTAGGGAGAGTGTCAGTTTCTTTCACTGTGCAAGTCCTTGTTTCTAGGGACAGGGAAGGACAGTGAGTGAATTCTCCTTGTGCTATAGTGTGCTTAAAAAAAACATTTTTTCTAGGGACAGAAAACTCTAGGTAGGGAGAGTGTCAGTTTCTTTCACTGTGCAAGTCCTTGTTTCTAGGGACAGGGAAGGACAGTGAGTGAATTCTCCTTGTGCTATAGTGTGTGTGAGGGGGTTAGCTCGGCAGCGGGTGTGTGTGACCCCCGGGATGGGCTCCCCACACAAAACAGGCCCAGCAAACGGAGGTTGTGGTTTTCAAAATCAAAAAGGTGCGGTTTATTTTCTATTTACAGTGACAAAACACAGCAAAGCAAAAGAAACATAACCAAAATAAATCCTGGTCAAGTTGACCTCTGACTAAACATACAGGTTTCCTAACTAACAACTGGGATCAGCCTAGTGCTGTCCTAGTCCCTAAGTCCCTGGTTTTAAATGTCCAAGCAAATAGCCACACAGGCTTTTTCTCACCGCACAGGGGTTCACTCTCCCTAGACAGTCCACACAGGTCTGGTTCCAGGCATGAGCTAACATCTAATGAAGCTGGGAGTTCTTATAGAGGCCTAAATGAGCTGACAAGGTTCAGCTGGTCTCATCAACTCCCTGTCTGCACGACGCCCAGCCCTCTCCCTAGAGGTATGAGTCATCCATGAGCCCACTAGCCTTATACAACTCTCCACCTAGTTGTATAAGTCGGCGTAAAGCCTGAATCTGGGCGAAATATATCTACCCCCCTGGATGCAACCAGGTGACTTTACCTTCCTGCTGTCACATACCCCCCCCTCTTGTTTTAACCTCGGGGTTGGAACACCAGCAATCAGGCATTCATGTACTCGAGACAAAGCATCCACATTCCCCATTTGAACGCCAGGGCGATGCTTTACTGTGAAGTTGAATTCCTGGAGGGCCAGGAACCACCTATTCACTCTTCTATTTGTTTCCTTGTTTTGAGCCATCCACTTTAACGGAGCGTGATCCGTAACCATGTCAAAGTGCCTACCTAGCAGGTAGTACCGAAGGGAATCTAGAGCCCACTTCACCGCTAAACACTCCTTTTCAACGGTGGCGTAATTTACCTCATGGGACTTCAACTTCCTGCTGAGGTAAATGACTGGGTGCTCTTCCCCGTTCCAGACCTGGGACAATACTGCTCCTAACCCCACATCTGACGCATCACTTTGTACGACAAAGTCTTTAGAGAAGTCGGGTGAGTACAACACTGGCTGGCTACATAAGGCTTGTTTCAAGAATTGGAATGCTGCCTCAGCCTCGGGGGTCCATTTAATCATGACCGACCCTTTCCCCTTCGTCAGGTTGGTTAGGGGCACAGCCTTAGAAGCAAAGTGGGGAATGAATCGCCGATAATACCCAGCGATTCCCAGAAAGGCTCGTACCTGCTTCTTGCTGTTGGGACGTGGCCAACTCTGGATGGCCTCGACTTTGTTGAGTTGGGGTTTTATTACTCCCCTCCCAATGGTGTACCCAAGATATTTGGCCTCCTCCTGCCCAATGGTACACTTCTTGGGGTTAGCCGTAAACCCCGCTTCCCGAACAGAGTCCAGGACTGCTTGCACTTTTGGCAGATGTGAGGCCCAATCTGTGCTATGGACAATTACGTCATCCAGGTAAGCCGCAGCATACTTCCGATGGGGCCTCAGCATCTGGTCCATTTTCCGCTGGAATGTGGCCGGCGCATTCTGTAACCCGAACGGCATTCTTTTATATTGGAACGCCCCGTCTGGGGTTACAAATGCGGTTTTCTCTTTGGCCGACTTGGCCAGGGGGATTTGCCAATACCCTTTTGTGAGGTCAAGAGTCGTCATGTATCGGGCTGTTCCCAGCCGGTCGATCAACTCATCTATACGTGGCATGGGGTAGGTGTCAAATTTTGTAACTTTGTTCAACTGACGAAAATCGTTACAAAATCGCCAGCTCCCATCCGGTTTAGGCACCAACACGATGGGACTAGACCAATCACTTTGGGACTCCTCTATCACCCCTAAGTTCAGCATTTTCTGTACTTCCTCCCGTATTGCCTCCCGTCGAGCCTCTGGGATCCGATAGGGTTTTAACTTCACCCTTTCACCGGGCGGGGTAATGATGTCATGCTCTACCCCAGATGTTTGTCCCGGCAGCTCAGAGAATACCTCCTTGTTGCGAAGCACAAACTCCTTAACCTCCTGTTGTTGGGGTTGTGACAAGGTGGCTGCTATTCCAACCTCAGGAATCACGCAACCAGTTTGAGCTGGTGACCAAGTGTCTGCGACTAGGGACTCTCTATCCCTCCAGGCTTTCAACAGATTAACGTGATAGATCTGTTCGGGCTTTCGCCTTCCTGGTTGTCTGACCTTGTAATTCACTTCGCTCACTTTTTCCATTATCTCGTAGGGGCCTTGCCATTTGGCAAGGAATTTACTTTCAACCGTAGGGACAAGTACCAATATCCTATCCCCCGGGGAAAAGGTACGGGTCTTGGCTCCACGGTTGTACACTCTCTGCTGTGCCAACTGCGCTTGGGCCAAATGTTCCTTCACGATGGGCATTACCTGTGCAATTCGATCTTGCATCAGGGCGACATGCTCAATCACACTCCTGTGGGGAGAACTCTCACTTTCCCAAGTTTCCTTGGCAATATCCAACAGCCCTCTTGGGTGTCTCCCATACAGTAACTCAAAGGGGGAGAATCCCGTAGAGGATTGGGGCACCTCCCTAATAGCAAACATCAAATAAGGAAGTAAACAGTCCCAATCCTTTCCATCTCTATCCACCACTTTCTTCAACATTTGTTTTAGGGTTTTGTTGAATCTTTCAACCAGCCCATCGGTTTGGGGGTGATACACAGACGTACGCAATTGCGTCACTTTGAACAATTTACACAGCTCTTTCATAACCCGGGATATAAAGGGTGTACCTTGGTCCGTAAGCAGTTCTTTACAAATACCCACCCGGCTAAAAACAAGAGATAGCTCTTTGGCTATGGTTTTGGCCGAGGTATTTCGGAGAGGGATCGCTTCTGGATAACGGGTGGCATAGTCCATTATAACTAATATGTACTGGTGCCCCCTAGCGGACTTGATTATAGGACCTACCAAATCCATGGCGATCCTCTCAAACGGGACCTCAATGATGGGTAGAGGGACCAGCGGGCTACGGAAATGTGGCATCGGGGCCAACCTCTGACACACAGGGCAGGAGGAACAATAATTTTCTACGTCCTTCATCACCCCCGGCCAATAGAATCTCTGTAATACCCTCTCTCGGGTTTTCTCTGTCCCCAGATGACCTCCAAGAATGTGCCCATGGGCCAACTCCAACACCAACTTCCTGTAAGGTTTGGGCACCACAAGCTGCTCAACGGTTTCTTCTGCCCTTTTTGCCACCCGATACAGTAGGTCCTTCTCTACGCTGAAGTATGGGTAAGTGCAGGTATTATCTGGGTTCACTAACTCGCCATCTATTTTCACTACGTTTTCCCGTGCCTTTATTAGGGCGGGGTCTTTCAACTGTTCTGTGGCAAAGTTTTCCCTGTGAACCTCAAGATCAGAAAACTCCACAGACGGTAGGTTTTCGTCTGAGGAAGTGGGCTCCTCTCCAGTTTCTTGAGTCTCCCCTGCCAATACTGATAAGGGAAATTCCGGAGAGTCCTCACCACTCTCAGGGGAGTTCTGGCTATCACATTCCTGGTACATAGGGGCACCAGTGAGGGGCTCAGGATCATCCCACAGTTCCCAGAACTTCGGAAAATCCCTTCCCACAATGGCGTCATGCGGTAACTGAGATACTAAGCCCACTGGATGAGAGAGGGTACCTTTGGGGGTCTCGAAACACACTGTAGTCACTGGATACTCTCGGGTGTCCCCATGCACACAAATAACAGCTACCTTGCTATTCCCAGAGACCTCTGTTTTAACTAACTCAGCCTTTATCAGGGTCACAAGGCTACCTGAATCCAGCAATACCACAACATTTCTACCATTAACAAACATTTTGCATAAATGTTTCTCAGTTCCTCGAATGGCAGTGCATGCGACTGTCGCACACAGCGACTGACGTCTGCCCGTCAGAAAGTCACACTGCATGGGTTCCTCCATAACCGGGCAATTGGCTGCAATATGTCCCGCTTGCCGGCAGCGGTAGCAAACGATCCTTCTTGCCGCCTCTTGAGCCGCTGATTTCCCAGGCTGTTCTCGCCAAACTTGGGGTAGAGCTCCCACCCTCTCACTCTCTCCACCCTCACCCCTTGGAATCCTCTTATCCGCCCCTGGGGATGGTCTGGTCTTAGGGTGGAAAGTCCGAGTGTCTCTGGAAGAGGCCGTCAGGTTCTCTGTAGCCAAGTATTTCTCCACACGATCCACAAGACCATCGGCCGTCTCTGGGTCTCCATGGCTTACCCACTTTTGGATGGCAGTAGGAAGAGCTCTCAAAAACCGATCCATTACAACACGTTCCACAATCTTTGGTGCGGACAAAGTCTCTGGCTGTAGCCACTTTCTGCTCAGGTGAATGAGATCATACATTTGAGACCTGGGGGGTTTTCCAAGCTGGAAAGTCCAGTTATGCACACGCTGAGCCCGGACAGCCTGGGTGACACCCAGCCTTGCCAATATTTCAGCTTTTAGCATCACATAGTCTTTTGCTTGGTTAGGCTCTAGGTCATAGTAAGCTTTCTGCGATTCACCAGTTAACAGAGGAGCCACCAGTCCAGCCCACTGCTCCTCAGGCCACTTTTCTCTTTCAGCGGTCCTTTCAAATGTGGTCAAAAATACCTCTGGATCATCCTCTCCAGTCATTTTTGTCAATAAACGACTCACCCCAAAGGACGCGGTATTAGTGGGACGGCTTTCCTCACTGGTCTGCGGACGTTGCTGCATTACTGCTTCCATCTGTTGTTGTAGTCTCTGCTCTTGCTTCTGCAACAGGTCTATGAAGCGGGCCTCAGATTGCTGCTGGGCTCGTTGCTGAGCCTCCAGACTCTGTTGCAAAGTTGCGTTTGTCTGCTGCTGGGCTGCAAGGCTCTGTTGATGAGCTGCAAGGCTCTTTTGCAAACCTGCATTTGTCTGCTGTTGATTGGCATTTGCTAGAGCCAGCTGCTTCAGTATCTCCTCCATGCTGGCTTAAAAAAAACTGCCCGCATTCTCCACCAACTGTGAGGGGGTTAGCTCGGCAGCGGGTGTGTGTGACCCCCGGGATGGGCTCCCCACACAAAACAGGCCCAGCAAACGGAGGTTGTGGTTTTCAAAATCAAAAAGGTGCGGTTTATTTTCTATTTACAGTGACAAAACACAGCAAAGCAAAAGAAACATAACCAAAATAAATCCTGGTCAAGTTGACCTCTGACTAAACATACAGGTTTCCTAACTAACAACTGGGATCAGCCTAGTGCTGTCCTAGTCCCTAAGTCCCTGGTTTTAAATGTCCAAGCAAATAGCCACACAGGCTTTTTCTCACCGCACAGGGGTTCACTCTCCCTAGACAGTCCACACAGGTCTGGTTCCAGGCATGAGCTAACATCTAATGAAGCTGGGAGTTCTTATAGAGGCCTAAATGAGCTGACAAGGTTCAGCTGGTCTCATCAACTCCCTGTCTGCACGACGCCCAGCCCTCTCCCTAGAGGTATGAGTCATCCATGAGCCCACTAGCCTTATACAACTCTCCACCTAGTTGTATAAGTCGGCGTAAAGCCTGAATCTGGGCGAAATATATCTACCCCCCTGGATGCAACCAGGTGACTTTACCTTCCTGCTGTCACATGTGCTTAAAAAAAACATTTTTTCTAGGGACAGAAAACTCTAGGTAGGGAGAGTGTCAGTTTCTTTCACTGTGCAAGTCCTTGTTTCTAGGGACAGGGAAGGACAGTGAGTGAATTCTCCTTGTGCTATAGTGTGCTTAAAAAAAACATTTTTTCTAGGGACAGAAAACTCTAGGTAGGGAGAGTGTCAGTTTCTTTCACTGTGCAAGTCCTTGTTTCTAGGGACAGGGAAGGACAGTGAGTGAATTCTCCTTGTGCTATAGTGTGCTTAAAAAAAACATTTTTTCTAGGGACAGAAAACTCTAGGTAGGGAGAGTGTCAGTTTCTTTCACTGTGCAAGTCCTTGTTTCTAGGGACCTGGAAGGACAGTGAGTGAATTCTCCTTGTGCTATAGTGTGCTTAAAAAAAACATTTTTTCTAGGGACAGAAAACTCTAGGTAGGGAGAGTGTCAGTTTCTTTCACTGTGCAAGTCCTTGTTTCTAGGGACAGGGAAGGACAGTGAGTGAATTCTCCTTGTGCTATAGTGTGCTTAAAAAAAACATTTTTTCTAGGGACAGAAAACTCTAGGTAGGGAGAGTGTCAGTTTCTTTCACTGTGCAAGTCCTTTTTTCTAGGGACAGGGAAGGACAGTGAGTGAATTCTCCTTGTGCTATAGTGTGCTTAAAAAAAACATTTTTTCTAGGGACAGAAAACTCTAGGTAGGGAGAGTGTCAGTTTCTTTCACTGTGCAAGTCCTTGTTTCCAGGGACAGGGAAGGACAGTGAGTGAATTCTCCTTGTGCTATAGTGTGCTTAAAAAAAACATTTTTTCTAGGGACAGAAAACTCTAGGTAGGGAGAGTGTCAGTTTCTTTCACTGTGCGAGTCCTTGTTTCTAGGGACAGGGAAGGACAGTGAGTGAATTCTCCTTGTGCTATAGTGTGCTTAAAAAAAACTTTTTTTCTAGGGACAGAAAACTCTAGGTAGGGAGAGTGTCAGTTTCTTTCACTGTGCGAGTCCTTGTTTCTAGGGACAAAGAAGGAAAGTGAGGGGAATTCTCCTTGTGCTATAGTGTGCTAAAGCATTCCTCATCAACCATCTTTGAAATCCTTGATTTTTGGACAGTCAGGGAAATTGTCGTTGTACTATTCTGTGCAAAAGCAATCATCCTCAACCATATTTAGAAATCCTTAAGTAAAGGGACAGAGAAGGACACCTGAAGGTAGCCCTTATTGCTTTTTTCCCATCTCCCTGCAGGCCATCTATTAGAATGTCTGGAAGGCAAACAAGGAGAGGCAGACAGTCAGGAGGCAATAAAAGAGGGCAAGCAGGCTCTGTGTCTGGGGGCAACAGTGCTGGTCGTGGACGCGGTGCATTGTCATCAGCACATGGCCATGGGACACGCTTGTCCTTCTTTTCGGCAGCTGGACATGTTGAGCCACATCATGCCGAAGACTTGGTAGAGTGGATGACCAAGCCCTCCTCCTCCTCCTCATCCTCTCTCACCCAGGCTCAGGGTACTGGCAAAGCAGCTGCCAAAGCGTCCTCTTCCCTGGTATCAATGTCAGACTCATCATCAGTCACTCCTTCCCTAGACCCACCATGTCCTCCTCCTGAGGAGTCCCCCGAACTGTTTGAGCACAGTGTTGGGTACATGCTCCAGAAGGATGCCCAGCGTTTCGAAGGGTCTGATGATGAAACCCAGCTACAGGAAGGCAGTAGGGTGAGAGCAGACAGAGGGGATGCTCAAGAAGGACACCAATCTGGCAGTCATGTTCCAGCAGCTGCAGCATACTGCCAGATTGGCTCCAGTGATGAGGAGGGAGGGGATGATGAGGTCACTGACTCCACGTGGGTGCCTAATAGGAGAGAGGAGGAGGAGGATGAGGAGGAGGCACATCTCCAACGAGACAGGATGCCCTTTGGTGGCCAGCGTAAGGGCAGTACACCGACGGAATCACACCGCAGAGCTCCGCCTGTGCAGGGCGCTGCCTCTGCCCGTCATTCAAAAAGTTCCTTGGTGTGGGCCTTTTTTGAGGCTAGTGCATCAGATCGCACAGCTGCTGTTTGCAACATATGTCTCAAGCGTATATCGCGTGGCCAAAACATCAGCCGCTTGGGTACCACATGCCTGACCAGACATATGTTGACCTGCCATGCAGCTCGTTGGCAAGCCTACCTCAAAGACCCACACCAAAGAACAAAGCGGACCTCTCCTTGCACCGCATCAGCTGGGATCTCCAACCCCACTATAACTTCAGTCCTCTCTGAAACATGCACTGAGAGGAATGAAGGTGTAGAATTAGGTGTGTCACAGCCAAGTACTTGCGGCCACTCTGCTAGCAGTACACCGATGTCCGATTCTAGCAGGCAAATTTCCCTGCCCCAGCTGCTGGACCGTCGAAAGAAGTTCACTCCCAGCCATCCACATGCCCAGCGGTTGAATGCTAGCTTGGCTAAATTGCTAGCGCTTCAACTGCTGCCTTTTCAGTTGGTAGACTCGGCCCCCTTCCGTGAGTTTGTGCAATGTGCGGTTCCTCAGTGGCAGGTTCCCAAACGCCACTTTTTCTCACGGAAGGCTATTCCGGCTCTCTACCGGCATGTGGAAGGCAATGTCTTGGCCTCGCTGGACAGGGCGGTCAGCGGTAAGGTGCATATTACCGCTGACTCATGGTCCAGCAGGCATGGACAGGGACGTTACCTTTCTTTCACGGCCCATTGGGTCACTCTTTTGGCAGCTGGGAAGGATGCAGGACAAGGTGCAGTAGTGTTGGAGGTTGTCCCACCGCCACGCCTCCAAAATGCTACTACTGGTTGTGACACACCTCTCTCCTCCACCCCCTCCTCTTCTTCTTCCTCCATGGCCTCTTCCTGTGGTTTGTCCTATGAACCAGCGGTGCTCCGTAGCCGTTCACGGGGCTACGCAAGTACGCAGGCAAAAAGATGCCATGCCGTGCTTGCGCTGGTGTGTTTGGGGGACAGAAGCCACACTGGGGCAGAGGTCCTGTCTGCTCTGCAGGGCCAGGCCGAGAGGTGGTTGACGCCACGCCAGCTTAAGCCAGGAATGGTGGTTTGCGACAATGGCACCAACCTCCTCTCCGCCCTTCGACAGGGACAACTGACCCATGTGCCCTGTGTGGCTCACGTCCTTAACCTGGTGGTGCAGCGGTTCTTGGGCAGGTACCCGGGCTTACAGGATGTCCTGAGGCAGGCCAGGAAAGTCTGTGTGCATTTCCACAGATCTTATAATGCCAGTGCTCGCCTGGCTGAGCTGCAAAAGGAGTTGAACCTGCCCAAGAACCGCCTTATATGTGACATGCCCACCAGGTGGAACTCAACGTTGGCCATGCTGCAGCGGCTGCACACGCAGCAGAGGGCCATCAATGAGTACCTGTGCGACTACGGCACCAGGACAGGGTCAGGGGAGCTTGGTTTTTTTTCTCCACGCCAGTGGGGCATGATCAGGGATGCATGCACTGTCCTGGCACCATTTGAGGAGGCCACGAGGATGGTGAGCAGTGACAGTGCATGCATCAGTGACACTGTACCTCTTGTCCACCTGTTGGAGCACACGCTGCGTGGAATAATGGACAGGGCACTTGAGGCAGAACAGAGGCAGGAAGAGGAGGACTTCCTTGCCTCTCAAGGCCCCCTTTACCCAGACAGTGTTCCTTCTGTCCCACCCATCGCACAGGAAGAGGAAGAGGAGGAGGAGGAGGAGGAGGAGGATTGTGTCAGCATGGAGGTGGAGGCTGGCACTCAGCATCATCAGCAGCAGTCTTTTAGGGATGATTTACAGTCCCAAGAAACCAGTGGACTTGTACGTGGCTGGGAGGAGGTGACTGCGGATCATGTCGTCCTTAGTGACCCAGAGGACTCCGGAGCGAATGCCTCAGCAAACCTACACTGCATGGCCTCCCTGATCCTGCAAAGTCTGCGGAAGGATCCTCGTATTCTTCGGATCAAGGAGAGGGACCATTACTGGCTGGCCACTCTCCTTGATCCACGGTACAAGGGTAAGGTTGCGGACCTTATGTTACCGTCGCAGAGGGAGCAGAGGATGAGACAACTCCGGGAGGCCTTGCAGAAAGGTCTGTGCAACGCGTTCCCAGAGACTGGGAGGTTACAAACTCCTGGTCCTGGACAACGAGTTGCTGAGGCTTCGGCCAGTCAAAGAAGGAGCGGTGGGGAAGGTGGCCGTCTGACCGATGCGTTCAGACAATTCTTTAGTCCGCAGCCCCAAAGTATGATCGGTTCCAGCAACCATCGCCAGCGTCTGATAAACATGGTGCAGGAATATCTAGGGGCAAGGTCAGACTTGGACACCTTCCCCACCGAAAATCCTCTGGCTTACTGGGTCTTGAGGATGGATCACTGGCCAGAGCTTGCACAGTATGCAATTGAGCTACTGGCCTGTCCTGCATCCAGCGTTCTTTCGGAACGCACATTCAGTGCTGCTGGAGGATTTGTCACGGATCACAGGGTGCGCCTGTCCACCGACTCGGTTGATTGACTGACTTTCATCAAGATAAACCAGTCTTGGATTACCACCAGCTACCACACACCTGATGCTGATATAACAGACTAATTGATTTTAACATGTCACATCCCTTCAAGACTGATGCTGATGCTGAGTGCCTGTGCTGTTATGTTGACTGGCTATCCTCCTCCTCCGAGTCCTCAATGATACGATTGATGATGATAGCTTGGAAGATCATTTTTGTTTATGGGTGCCACCACCAGTGGCTAAGGCCCAATTTTTCAGCCCCTGTTTTACAGGGGCGTGTACTTACAATTTTTTTAGCAATAATTTGCCATAGGGCTCATTGCTGTGCTCCAAGTACAGTATCTGTGAGGGGTTGGAGTGTTGTGGCACCAGTGCCTAAGGCCCAATTTTTCAGCCCCTGTTTAACAGGGGCGTGTCATTACAATTTTTGAAGCAATACTTTGCAACAGGGCTCATTGCTGTGCTCCAAGTACAGTATCTGTGAGGGGTTGTAGTGTTGTACCACCAGTGCCTAAGGCCCAATTTTTCAGCCCCTGTTTAACAGGGGCGTGTCATTACAATTTTTGAAGCAATACTTTGCAACAGGGCTCATTGCTGTGCTCCAAGTACAGTATCTGTGAGGGGTTGTAGTGTTGTGCCACCAGTGCCTAAGGCCCAATTTTTCAGCCCCTGTTCAACAGGGGCATGCAATTACAATTCTTGATGTAATAATTCACAGCAGGGCCCATTCCTGCACCCACCAAGAGTAAGTCTGAGGGCTTACAGTGTTGTGGCAACGCCACCACCACCACGAAAGGCCCAATTTTTCAGCCCCTGTTCAAAAGGGGCATGTAATTACAATTCTTGATCTAATAATTCACAGCAGGGCCCATTCCTGCACCCACCAAGAGTAAGTCTGAGGGCTTACAGTGTTGTGGCAACGCCACCACCACCACCACCACGAAAGGCCCAATTTTTCAGCCCCTGTTCAAAAGGGGCATGTAATTACAATTCTTGATGTAATAATTCACAGCAGGGCCCATTGCTGCACCCACCAAGAGTAACTCTGAGGGCTTACAGTGTTGTGGCAACGCCACCACCACCACCACCACGAAAGGCCCAATTTTTCAGCCCCTGTTCAAAAGGGGCATGTAATTACAATTCTTGATCTAATAATTCACAGCAGGGCCCATTGCTGCACCCACCAAGAGTAACTCTGAGGGCTTACAGTGTTGTGGCAACGCCACCACCACCACCACCACGAAAGGCCCAATTTTTCAGCCCCTGTTCAAAAGGGGCATGTAATTACAATTCTTGATCTAATAATTCACAGCAGGGCCCATTCCTGCACCCACCAAGAGTAAGTCTGAGGGCTTACAGTGTTGTGGCAACGCCACCACCACCACCACCACGAAAGGCCCAATTTTTCAGCCCCTGTTCAAAAGGGGCATGTAATTACAATTCTTGATCTAATAATTCACAGCAGGGCCCATTCCTGCACCCACCAAGAGTAACTCTGAGGGCTTACAGTGTTGTGGCAACACCACCACCACCACCACCACCACGAAAGGCCCAATTTTTCAGCCCCTGTTCAACAGGGGCATGCAATTACAATTCTTGATCTAATAATTCACAGCAGGGCCCATTGCTGCACCCACCAAGAGTAACTGTCAGGGCTTACAGTGTTGTGGCACCAGCACCACCATCAAAGCCCCAATTTTTACTACCACTGTTCAACAATTATATGTAATTAAAATTCCTGATATAATAGTTGACAGCAGGGCGTTCCAGCACCAACCAAGAGTAACTGTGAGTGCTTACAGTGTTGTGCCAACACCAACAACTAAGGGGCCTATTTCTGCAGAGTATATACGGCAGGTCCCTACTTTCAAACATCCAACTTACAAACGACTCCTACTTGCAAACGCAAGAAGACAACAGGAAGTGAGAGGAAATCTACCCCTAGGAAGGAAAATTCTCTCCTGTAAGAATAAATATGGGAGAAAGGTGTCTCCTCTGTACTGATGCTTTATCAGCAATCCTTGTTTCAAGAAAAACACCACATTTCAAAAACAGTTGTCATTGGGACGGAAAGTGAGGTGAAATGTTCTGAACAGGGGCACAGACAGCAAAACAAATGTTACAGGGGTGATAACCCTTACCTATGTTTTCCAAAAAGTTTAAAAATAGATTTTTGGGCTGGAGCTACACTTCAACAATGTACCTGTTCAAAATTACAAACACATTCTACATAAGAACAAACCTACAGTCCCTGTCTTGTATGCACCGCCTGTATACGGCTGTTCAGAGTATATAGGGCCTTTTTTATTTTATGTGCGGGGTTCCCCTTAATATCCATACAAGACCCAAAGGGGCTGGTAATGGGCTGGGGTAGGGGGGGGGGTCATGGGGTAGCTATGCCATTTTTCTTAAAGATTTTCATCCATATTACCGGGACCAGACATTACATTAAAGCCGCAAGCAGTTTTAAATGGCTTTTTTTTCCTTTAGAAGTGTCATTTTGTGCAGGGACAGTTCTAAACACGGGAAACACGTGGCACTTCACAGGCATACTTTAGACACCCCCCAGGTACGATATTTAAAGGAATATTTGACTTTTTTTTTTCACTTTATGCATCATTAACCACTTGACCACTGGGCACTTAAACCCCCTTAATAACCAGACCAATTTTCAGCTTTCGGTGCTCTCACATTTTGAATGACAATTACTCAGTCATACAACACTGTACCCATATGAAATTTTTGTCCTTTTTTTCACACAAATAGAGCTTTCTTTTGGTGGTATTTAATCACTGTTGGGTTTTTTATTTTTTGCGCTATAAGAGAAAAAAGACTGAAAATTTTGTAAAAAAATGATTTTTTTTTCGTTTCTGTTATAAAATTTTGCAAATTACTATTTTTTCTTCATAAATTTTGGCCAAAATTTATACTGCTACATATCTTTGGTAAAAATAAGTACAAATTGGTGCATATTATTTGGTCTTTGTGAAAGTTATAGAGTCCACAAGCTATGGTGCCAATATCTGAAAATTGATCACACCTGAAGTACTGACGGCCTATCTCAATTCTTGAGACCCTAACATGCCAGAAAAGTACAAATACCCCCCAAATGACCCCTTTTTGGAAAGAAGACATTCCAAGGTATTCAGAAAGAGGCATTGTGAGTTTTTTGAAGTTGTCATTTTTTCCCACAATTCTTTGCAAAATCAAGATTTTTTTTTTCTCTTTTTTTTTTTTCACAAAATTGTCATATTAGCAGGTTATTTCTCACACACAGCATATGCATTCCACAAATTACACCCCAAAACACATTCTGCTATTACTCCCGAGTATGGCGATACCACATGTGTGAGACTTTTACACAGCGTGGCCACATACAGAGGCCCAACATGCAGGGAGAACCATCAGGCGTTCTGGAGAACCCAGGCCAATTCTGACATTTCTCTCCTACATGTAAAAATCATCATTTATTTGCTAGGAAATTACATAGAACCCCAAAACATTATATATGTTTTTTTAGCAAAGACCTTAGAGAATATAATGGTGGTTGTTGCAACTTTTTATCTCGCACGATATTTGCGCAGCAATTTTTTTAACGCGTTTTTTACGGAAAAAAAATGTTTTGTGCTTAAAAAAAAAAAAAAACAGTAAAGTTAGCCCAATGTTTTTGCATAATGTGAAAGATGAAGTTACGCTGAGTAAATAGATACCTAACATGTCGCCCTTAAAAATTGCACACACTCGTGGAATGGCGCCAAACTTCGCTACTTAAAAAATCCCCATAGGCGACGCTTTAAATATTTTTACTGGTTACATGTTTTGAGTTACAGAGGAGGTCTAGGGCCAAAATGATTGCTCTCGCTCTAACGTTCGCAGAGATACCTCACATGTGTGGTTTGAAAACCGTTTTCATATGTGGGCGGGACTTACGTATGCGTTCGCTTCTGTATGCGAGCTCACGGGGACAGGGGCGCTTTAAAAAAAAAAAAAAAATGTATTCTTCATTTTACTTTATTTATTTTAGTTTGACATGTTTTTCCGCCCTAAACATTTTTTTGATCACTTTTATACCTATTACAAGGAACGTAAACATCCCTTGTAATAGGAATATGGCATGACAGGTCCTCTTTACAGTGAGATATGGGGGGGGGGGGGTGTCAATAAGACCCCACATCTCACCTCTAGGCTGGGAAGCCTGAAAAAAAAAAAAAAAAAAAAAACAATCCTGGCTTTGATCGTAGCGGTGAGTCGGTAGAAGCACCGGAGGGCGGCGGGGGGGGGGGGGGGACATCCCCTCTCGCCTCCCGTAAGAATGATCAAGCGGCGGAACAGCCGCTATGATTGTTCTTATGGTGTAGGGAATCGCCGGCTGAAAAAGCCGATATCTGAATGATGCCTGTAGCTGCAGGCATCATTCAGATATCCCCGCACAAAGTCAAGGACGTCATATGACGGCCGGAGGGCGGGAAGTGGTTATTGCAGAGTATTGCCGGGCATTGCGGAGTATTGCCGGGCATTGCGGAGTATTGCCGGGCATTGCGGAGTATTGCCGGGCATTGCGGAGTATTGCAGGGCATTGCGGAGTATTGCGGTGTATGGCAGGGTATTGCGGTGTATGGCAGGGTATTGCACGGATATTGCGGAGGGTATTGCACAGGGTATTGTGGAGGGTATTGCAGAGTATTGTGCAGGGTATTGCAGAGTATTGTGCAGGGTATTGCAGAGTATTGTGGCGGGTATTGCAGAGTATTGTGGCGGGTATTGCAGAGTATTGTGGCGGGTATTGCAGAGTATTGTGGCGGGTATTGCAGAGTATTGTGGCGGGTATTGCAGAGTATTGTGCAGGGTATTGCAGAGTATTGTGCAGAGTATTTTGCAGGGTATTGCAGAGTATTTTGCAGGGTATTGCAGAGTATTGTGCAGGGTATTGCAGAGTATTGTGCAGGGTATTGCAGAGTATTGCACCAGGGTATTGCAGAGTATTGCACCAGGGTATTGCAGAGTATTGCACCAGGGTATTGCAGAGTATTTCGCAGGGTATTGCAGAGTATTTCGCAGGGTATTGCAGAGTATTTCGCAGGGTATTGCAGAGTATTTCGCAGGGTATTGCAGAGTATTTCGCAGGGTATTGCAGAGTATTGCACCAGGGTATTGCAGAGTATTGCACCAGGGTATTGCACCAGGGTATTGCAGAGTATTGCACCAGGGTATTGCAGAGTATTGCACCAGGGTATTGGCAGGGTATTTTGCAGAGTATTGGCAGGGTGTATTGCAGAGTATTGGCAGGGTGTATTGCAGAGTATTGCACAGGGATGACTGAGCAGGGATGGATGGATGGCTGGATCTGTGACTGCAATTGTCACAGATCCAGCCCACAGTGCTGCTGCTGCCATCCGCTCCCTCCCCCTCCCCTCTCACACTGTACCGATCGGTACAGAGAGGGGAGGGAGGAACCGGCGTCATCAAATGACGCCGGTCTGTTTACAAGTGATTGCTCCGTCATTTGACGGAGCGATCACGTGGTAAACGGCCGCTATCAGCGGCGATTTACCGCGATTCGTGATCCGCCGGGTCCTCTGGACCCGGCGGTCACGGAGTTTCCCGTGTGCGCGCCCCAGGGGGCGCGCGGGAGCGCGATTCTGGGAGGACGTTATATAACGTCCTCCCAGAGTTAAGCAACCACCCTGCCGCCGTTATTTGTCGGCAGGTGGTTGTTAAGTGGTTAAAATGACTGCTCCCGAAAAACTACCGTTTTTAAAACTTCTTTTTGCATTGATACATGTCCCCTGGTGCAGAACCCGGGTTCCCAAACCCTTTTTAGGACAATAACATGCATAATAGTTGTTATAATTAGCACTTTAGAATTCGAACGTTCGCATCCATTGTATTTAATAGGGTTCTAATGTTCGTACGAACTTTCGGTCCGTTCGCGGGTTCTGGTGCGAACCGAACCCGGGGGTGTTCGGCTCATCACTAGACAGGGCACTCGAGGCAGAGCAGTGGGAGGAAGAGGAGGACTTCCTTACCTCTCAAGGCCGATTTTATGCAGAAACCATTGTTCCTTTGCCACAGAACACACAAGAGGAGAGAGAGGCAGAGGAGGAGGAGGATTCTGGCAGTTTCAGAGGCACTGAAGCAGCGGAAGACATACATCAAACAGTAAGAGATGGTTTTCTATCCATAGAACCCTTGTGAGTAGTACGTGGCTGGGAGGAGGCAGTTCCAGATACTCTAATCCTCAGTGACCCCGAGGAGTCTGCTTCTCAAGCCTCTGCAAATTTGCGGTGTATGGGCTTCCCTCATGCTTCAAAGCCTGCAAAATTACCCGAGAATACGTGCCGTAAAGGAGAAGGATCACTATTGGTTGGCAACCCTCCTTGACCATCGGTATAAGGAGAAAGTCTCAGAACTCATCCCGTCACAGAGAGTGCAGAAGATGAAAGATCTTGAGGACACCATAAAGAGAAGTTATGGAAAGCTTTTCCCGACTCTGGTAGGTTACAGTGTCATGGAAAACGTCGTTTTTGAGGCTTCTGTTGATCAAGAGAGGAGCGGTGGAGAAGGCAGCCTAAGTGATACATTTCAATTTCTTTTTAGTCCTCCCCACCCAGGGCTGTCATCTTCCACATCCCATCGGCAGCGTCTGCATCACATGGTGAATGATTATCGAGGGGCGAAAGTAGAGACGGAGAGCTTTCCAGTCGACGATCCACTGGCTTACTGGGTCATGAGACTAGACCATTGGCCAGAACTTGCCCAGTATGCTATTAACCATTCTCGGTGAGGGAATCGGGAAGTGAAGCTTTGCGGCTTCACTGCCCGGTTTCCTACTGCGCATGCGCGAGTAGCGCGGCGCGCCGTCACTGGTCCCCGCTCTATCCTGGGAACATTGAATTTCCCAGGAGACAGCGGGGGGGGGGGGCGGTTAGAGGCGTGTCTGCTGCATTAGTCTATTCCCGGAAGTGGGTGCAAATACCTGTCTTAGACAGGTATCTGCACCCCCCTCCCCCTGAAAGGTGCCAAATGTGACACCGGAGGGGGGGAGGGTTCCGAAAAGCGGAAGTTCCATTTTTGGGTGGAACTCCGCTTTAAAGCAATCTACTGAGCTGGCCAGAACCACCTCTGGAGGGAGCTCTTACTGTGAAGAAGAAACCTTTCCGTATTTGGAGATGAAATCTCTTTTCCTCTAGATTTAAATTGGATGTAAACCCACTCTCATCCTTTCTAAACTACTGCCATAGTGCTGATCTATAAGGATATAGATGCCTCCTGCATGTATCCTTACCTGTCAAATGTCTTCCCTCTATCTGTTATAAGAACTGAAAAACTGCAGATTCTGTGGGTGGATCTGTTGTCTGGAGCTCGGTGGGTGGAGTCGTGATGTCAGTAGACTCCCCGCCCACCTCTACACTCCCCTTGTTAACATGCATTTTCTCCTGTGCTATGATCACTAACATCCAGTCAAAATCCAGAAAAGTAACCACATGACTTCAGAAAAGGAGTGGGGGTGGGAATTAAAAAATAATGCCTGTCTAAAGCTAGTGCACGAGATATGTAAATAACCTGTCACTCAAAGCAAGGGGGCGGAACAGACAAAGGTAACTCTGTCCCTTTTATCTCACTGAACAATAAAAGAGGATTGCTCAGAGCTGGATTAACTCTTTGTGGCAAGACCTGGCACAAATGATAGGAAATCTTATACTCTACATTGTGACAGCAAAAAAAAAAAAAAAAATTCGGGTTTACATCCACTTTAAAGAGTAATACATGTCCCCCAGGGCAGTACCCGGACCCCTGTAACCATTGTATGCCCAATTACTTGCATATAAGCATTCAAAATTGGCACTTTTGATTTTTCACGTGCGGGTCCCATAGACTTCAGTGGGGTTCGTTATTCGGGTCTGAACTTTCCCAATGTTCGAAAGTTCTGGTGCGAAGCGAACAGGGGGTGGTTCGGCCCATCCCTATGGGCCAGTAAGAACAAGCCCTCACAGCTTCAAAAACAACGTTAATATTATATGTTACTGTATATATACTTTTCTATGTATGGAAATCTGCATTTCCTCTTCACATACTTTAAAATCAAGAAACAAATTTCTTCCTCTTGAACACAATCACAAGAAGTCCCAAACTTACCTGTCTGTTTTTTTTTGGAAAGACAGAGGAACATGAAACCCAGGAAGAGGAAGACAATACCAAGAGCGCAACCTAACCCACACAATCCGTTCTCCAGAACATCAGAGGGAACCGGGTAGTCTGGAACTAGAAATAGAGAAAAAAGTGAAATACAGATATAGATGGATCTGACTGTACATGTGAGAGTTCTGTGATTTTTAAAGGGGCAGACAGAAGATCGTTTTGTAAAAAAAGTGTGACTGCTGGATGACCTACAGAACTAAAAGGTGTAAAAAGTTCTCTAAATTCAGGTACCTAAAAAAAAAGACAGTTGTAATAAAATGTAACCATTTGACCTTCGGGAAGATTTACACCCCTTTATGACCAGGCCATTTTTTGTGATACGGCACTGCGTTATTTTAACTGACAATTGCGCGGTCATGCAACTCTGTACCCAAATAAAATGTAAGTCCTTTTTTTCCCAACAAATAGAGCTTTCCTTTGGTGATATTTTATCACCTGTGTTTTTTTTTTTTTGCACTATAAACAAAAAAGACTGACAATTTTGAAAAACAAAACAATATTTTTTACTTTCTGCGATAAAACACATCCAATAAAAAAATCGCATTTTGTCAATTATTTATGACAATGTGTATTCTACTACATATTTTTGGTAAAAAAATCCCAATAAACGTATACTAATTGGTTTGTGCAAAAGTTATAGTATCTGCAAACCATGGGATATTTTTATAAAAAAAATGTTTTACTACTAATGGACATGTGCACACTGAAATATTTTGTTCCGGAATTTCGGTTTCGTCCAAAAAATGTATTTATTTAGTTACTTCCGAAATTTGTTTTTATTTAATTTGTTTCGTTAAAAAATGCATTAGTCCGAAAATCTGAATTAGCCCAGGTTCACACTGGGCTGCGGGAGTGAAGCCGTGAACTCGCACAATTTCACTCTCGCTGGCAGTCCCAATTTCAGCCGCGATTACAAAGACATCTGACACAGATGTCAATGTAAATCGCGGCCGAAATCGCAAAACGTAGTACAGAAACTAGTTTTTGAAATCGGTGCAGCGCCGCAGATGCGGCGTTGCACCGATTAGGATGGTGCCATTGCCGGCAATTTGCAGCAAATATCGATGTTTTGACATGCGATTTGATATGCCAAATCACATGTCAAAACGCACCAGTGTGAACCAGGGCTTAAGGTCAAATCTGTCAATTAAAGGCTTATGGTGTCTGTTGTATGTTCTAAGAAGATTCGACGAAGCAGCTAAACTGTACGACGCCACGATCGAATGCTCCGCCCACAAGCTATAAGAAGAATTCTAATGTTGTTTGACTAGTAATAATTATAATTATTAATTATTATTACTAGTCAAACAACATTAGAATTCTTCTATAGCCTATGGGCGGAGCATTTGACCGCAAATGTCCGCCCTTGCAGCGATTGTATTTTTTTAGCTGCTTTGTCGAATCTTTATGTCTCTATAATGTTGAATCTTTTCTCTCTATGTCGAATATTCTTGGACTAATAGAGTTAGGTTAGGCACATTCGACCGCAGGTTAAATAGGCACAGATCGCTTTTGTCACAGTCATGTCGAATCTTCTATCTATCTATATCGAACTGTTGTCGCAACGATACGAAAATATAATGGATACGGAAATAAAGCATTTTTTTATTTTGGATCTTTTGAATTTCGTTATCGTTTGTTAAAATGAGCATGAAATGAAATGAAATCCCAGAAATTCGGACAAAAAACAAATGCGCATGTCTAGTAATGGCAGCAATCAGTGACTTAAAGCGGGACTGTGATATTGCGGTGGACATTATGCCGCTAACTGACACTTTTGACACTTTTTGTGGACCAGTGACACTAATACAGCGATCAGTGCTAAAAATATGCACTTTCACTGTACCAGGGTTGCCAACTTTCAGTAAATTTACAAACAGTTTGTAAAATCCATAATTGTTTCATCTGTCCATGATTGTCAGTTACGGACATGCAGCCTACATGTCCGCAATGAACATTCATGGACAGATGCAAAAAGTACAGATTTTACAAACTGTTTGTATATTTACTGAAAGTTGGCAACCCTGCACTGTACTAATGACACTGGCTGGAAAGGGGTTAAACATCTAGGGTGATCAAAGTGTTAAATGTGTGCCTAACCAGGGTTCTTGTGTACTGTATGTTGTACTTTTACTAGGGGAAGCAATCGATTTTATTACCTGCATTGCGGCAAAAGAAAATCTATTACTTCCTTGTTGACAGGACAGGGCTCTGCCTTGTTTCCATAGGCAGAGCCCTGTCCTGTATGTGTTCTGGACGATCAGCGGGTGCCAACGGTATTCTATGTGCCAGCACCTAATGATCAACGTCTGCCGTGCAAAATTACAGCAGAGCTGGACTGCCCGTGGCGCGCCCTAACTTGGAAGTGCCAGCTCCTGTACTAGGTACGTGATCTGGTGGCTGGTGCAGGAGTGCTGCCTTGCCGCTGTATATCTAGGTTATACAGTCAGCAAGTGGTAAATAAGGATTTGCATTTCGGTGGGGATATTTGGGTTCCTAAGGCATGTCAATGGCTTCTTTTGTAAATTGAAGAGTCCAAAGGAGTAAAACTCTACAGGGCTTCTAATCCTAATCCTTGTTATAATGATTTATGCACCGAGCATGTCTTGCTTCTCTGCTGATTTGCGTAGGTGGCACCAAATTTTTGAATGGCTTCAGTATACTGAAGTGGACATATCATGTCATGACTATAGCCCAGGCTTTAAAGCGGAGTTCCACCCAAATATGGAACTTCCGCTTTATCCACTCCTCGCCCCCTTACATGCCACATTTGGCATGTAATTTTTTTTGGGGGGGGGAGTGGGGGCTTCAGTAGGAGTGGGACTTCCTGTCCCACTTCCTCCTTCCACCCAGGGCTCGTCTAGGTGATACGTCATATCACCTTGTGGCGGTCCCTCCCTGTAGGCGATCACCTGGGACGTGACAGGTCCCAGGCGATCGCCTGTCCATTCAGAGAGCGCTGCGCCGTTCGCGCATGCGCAGTGAGTGCCCGGCTGTAAAGCCGAAAGCTGTCACGGCCGGGTGCCCACACAATGAATGGAGGCGCTGGCGGAGAAGGGGGGAGAGGAGCGGAGCTCCAGGCGGCGCGTCGCTGGACAGTGGAACAGGTAAGTGTATGTCTATTAAAAGCGAGCAGCTACACTTTTTGTAGCTGCTGACTTTTAAAAAACATAAAAAAAGGGTGGAACTCCCCTTTAAGGAGTAACTCCGCTTTTGTTGAGAAGAACACACAAACACTCCCCTCTGGGTGATCTATGTACATCGCAAAGATTTTAACAAACTTTGCTGCAGATTCCTACCTTTTGTTATTTTAAATAAATAGCTGTTTGTGTCCATGTGCAAAATGAATGTGAGTGGGAGTGGTTTTATAATCATCAATCAGCTGCTGCACCTGAAGGGCTCTAATGAGGACAGTGGCAGGGTCTGTTTCCCTTTGAGAGTATCTCACCTAAAATGAAATTTTTATTGCTGGGGATGCCCAAAATCTGACTTATCACAGACTTCTGGAAAAATCAGTGAGCCAATCACACAAGCAGGGAAAACTGTAAACCATCTGTGTACAGAACGCCTACAGATTGCCATATTGCATTTTATAGAAAATGACAGCATTGCAGATTGAAAAGGAAAGGTCATTTTAATAACATTCAATTCCAAGATGACTTGTGTTGCAATTGTATACACTATATTGTTTTCTATTTGCATTTTTTCCCCCACAAAAGTGGAGTTACCCAACCACTTCCCTACCCAGCCATAGACAAATGACGTCCACAGATGGGATCTCCCATCCTGGGTGGACGTCATATGACGTCCTCGGATTTGTAGGGGGATATCTGAATGATGCCTGCAGCTAGAGGCATCATTCAGATATCCTTTTGAAGTGCCGGCGATTCTGTGCACCATAAGAACGATCATAGCGGCGGTTCCACCGCTTGATCGTTCTTATAGGCGGCGGGAGGGGACACCCCCCCCTCCCGCCGCCATCCGGTGCTTCTCCGGGCTCCCCCGTGCGATCGGGGACCCGGAGCGAATCTTCCGGCATCGTTGGTGGGTCACGTGATGAGCATAGAGATGACTGGTGACCAGATGGTCACCAGTCATCTCTATGATCGTCGGAGGCCCGGGCGCGATGTGATGACGTCACGCCCGGGTCTCAAATGTAATGTGACAGCAGGAAGGTAAAGTCACCTGGTTGCATCCAGGGGGGTAGGTATATTTCTCCCAGATTCAGGCTTTATGCCGACTTATACAACTAGGGAGAGAGTTGATGAAACCCAGCTGAGGCTAGTGGGCTCATGGATGATTCATACCTCTAGGGAGAGGGCTGGGCGTCGTGCAGGCAGGGGGTTGATGAGACCAGCTGAAGCTTGTCAGCTCGTTTAGGGCCTCTATAAAAACTCCCAGATTCATTAGGTGTTTGCTCATGCCTGGACCCAGACCTGTGTGGACTGTCTAGGGAGAGTGAACCCCTGTGCGGTGAGACAAAGCCTGTGTGGCTATTTGTTTGGACATTTACTAAACCAGGGACTTAGGGACTAGGACAGCACCAGGCTGATCCCAGTTGTTAGTTAGGGAAACCTGCATGTTTAGTCAGAGGTCAAGCTGACCAGGATTTATTTTGTTTATGTTTCTTTTTGCTTTGCTGTGTTTTTGTCACTGTAAATAGAGAAATAAACCGCACCTTTTGATTTTGAAAACCACAACCTCCGTCTGCTGGGCCTGTTTTTGTGTGGGGAGCCCAACCAGGGGGTCACACACACCCGCTACCGAGTTAACCCCCTCACAGTTGGTGGAGAATGCGGGCAGTTTTTTTTTAAGCCAGCATGGAGGAGATACTGAAACAGCTGGCTCTAGCAAATGCCAATCAACAGCAGACAAATGCAGGTTTGCAAAAGAGCCTTGCAGCTCAACAACAGAGCTTCGCAGCCCAGCAGCAAGCTCATCAACAGAGCCTTGCAGCCCAGCAGCAATCTGAGGCCCGCTTCATAGACCTGTTACAGAAGCAAGAGCAGAGACTACAACAAATGGAAGCAGTAATGCAGCAACGTCCGCAGACCAGTGAGGAAAGCCGTCCCACTAATACCGCGTCCTTTGGGGTGAGTCGTTTATTGACAAAAATGACTGGAGAGGATGATCCAGAGGTATTTTTGACCACATTTGAAAGGACTGCTGAAAGAGAAAAGTGGCCTGAGGAGCAGTGGGCTGGACTGGTGGCTCCTCTGTTAACTGGTGAATCGCAGAAGGCTTACTATGACCTAGAGCCTGACCAAGCAAAAGACTATGTGATGCTAAAAGCTGAAATATTGGCAAGGCTGGGTGTCACCCTGGCTGTCCGGGCTCAGCGTGTGCATAACTGGACTTTCCAGCTTGGAAAACCCCCCCAGGTCTCAAATGTATGATCTCATTCACCTGAGCAGGAAGTGGCTACAGCCAGAGACTTTGTCCGCACCAGAGATTGTGGAACGTGTTGTAATGGATCGGTTTTTGAGAGCTCTTCCTACTGCCATCCAAAAGTGGGTAAGCCATGGAGACCCAGAGACGGCCGGTGGTCTTGTGGATCGTGTAGAGAAATACTTGGTTACAGAGAACCTGACGGCCTCTTCCAGAGACTCTCGGACTTTCCACCCTAAGACCAGACCATCCCCAGGGGCGGATAAGAGGATTCCAAGGGGTGAGGGTGGAGAGAGTGAGAGGGTGGGAGCTCTACCCAAAGTTTGGCGAGAACAGCCTGGGAAGTCAGGGGCTCAAGAGGCAGCCAAATGGATTGTTTGCTACCGCTGCCGGCAAGCGGGACATATTGCAGCAAATTGCCCGGTTGTGGAGGAACCCATGCAATGTGACTTTCTGACGGACCGACGTCAGTCGCTGTGTGCGACAGTCGCATGCACTGCCATTCGGGGAACTGAGAAACATTTATGCAAAATGTGTATTAATGGTAGAAATGTTGTGGTATTGCTGGATTCAGGTAGCCTTGTGACCCTGATAAAGGCTGAATTAGTTAAAACAGAGGTCTCTGGGAATAGCAAGGTAGCTGTTATTTGTGTGCATGGGGACACCCGAGAGTATCCAGTGACTACAGTGTGTTTCGAGACCCCCAAAGGTACCCTCTCTCATCCAGTGGGGTTAGTATCTCAATTACCGCATGATGCCATTGTGGGAAGGGATTTTCCGAAGTTCTGGGAACTGTGGGATGATCCTGAGCCCCCCACTGGTGCCCCTATGTACCAGGAATGTGATAGCCAGAACTCCTCTGAGAGTGGTGAGGACTCTCCAGAATTTCCCTTGTCAGTATTGGCAGGGGAGACTCAAGAAACTGGAGAGGAGCCCACCTCCTCAGACGAAAACCTACCGTCTGTGGAGTTTTCTGATCTTGAGGTTCACAGGGAAAATTTTGCCACAGAACAGTTAAAAGACCCCGCCCTAATAAAGGCACGGGAAAACGTAGTGGAAATAGATGGCGAGTTAGTGAACCCAGATAATACCTGCACTTACCCATACTTCAGCGTAGAGAAGGACCTACTGTATCGGGTGGCAAAAAGGGCAGAAGAAACCGTTGAGCAGCTTGTGGTGCCCAAACCTTACAGGAAGTTGGTGTTGGAGTTGGCCCATGGGCACATTCTTGGAGGTCATCTGGGGACAGAGAAAACCCGAGAGAGGGTATTACAGAGATTCTATTGGCCTGGGGTGATGAAGGACATAGAAAATTATTGTTCCTCCTGCCCTGTGTGTCAGAGGTCGGCCCCGATGCCACATTTCCGTAGCCCGCTGGTCCCTCTACCCATCATTGAGGTCCCGTTTGAGAGAATCGCAATGGATTTGGTAGGTCCTATAATCAAGTCCGCTAGGGGGCACCAGTACATATTGGTTATAATGGACTATGCCACCCGTTATCCAGAAGCGATCCCTCTCAGAAATACCTCGGCCAAAACCATAGCCAAAGAGCTATCTCTTGTTTTTAGCCGGGTGGGTATTTGTAAAGAACTGCTTACGGACCAAGGTACACCCTTTATGCCCCGGGTTATGAAAGAGCTGTGTAAATTGTTCAAAGTGACGCAATTGCGTACATCTGTGTATCACCCCCAAACCGATGGGCTGGTTGAAAGATTCAACAAAACCCTAAAACAAATGTTGAAGAAAGTGGTGGATAGAGATGGAAAGGATTGGGACTGTCTACTTCCTTATTTGATGTTTGCTATTAGGGAGGTGCCCCAATCCTCTACGGGATTCTCCCCCTTTGAGTTACTGTATGGGAGACACCCAAGAGGACTGTTGGATATTGCCAAAGGAAACTTGGGAAAGTGAGAGTTCTCCCCACAGGAGTGTGATTGAGCATGTCGCCCTGATGCAAGATCGAATTGCACAGGTAATGCCCATCGTGAAGGAACATTTGGCCCAAGCGCAGTTGGCACAGCAGAGAGTGTACAACCGTGGAGCCAAGACCCGTACCTTTTCCCCGGGGGATAGGATATTGGTACTTGTCCCTACGGTTGAAAGTAAATTCCTTGCCAAATGGCAAGGCCCCTACGAGATAATGGAAAAAGTGAGCGAAGTGAATTACAAGGTCAGACAACCAGGAAGGCGAAAGCCCGAACAGATCTATCACGTTAATCTGTTGAAAGCCTGGAGGGATAGAGAGTCCCTAGTCGCAGAAACTTGGTCACCAGCTCAAACTGGTTGCGTGATTCCGGAGGTTGGAATAGCAGCCACCTTGTCACAACCCCAACAACAGGAGGTTAAGGAGTTTGTGCTTCGCAACAAGGAGGTGTTCTCTGAGCTGCCGGGACAAACATCTGGGGTAGAGCATGATATTATTACCCCGCCCGGTGAAAGGGTGAAGTTAAAACCCTATCGGATCCCAGAGGCCCGACGGGAGGCAATACAGGAGGAAGTACAGAAAATGCTGAACTTAGGGGTGATAGAGGAGTCCCAAAGTGATTGGTCTAGTCCCATTGTGCTGGTGCCTAAACCGGATGGGAGCTGGCGATTTTGTAACGATTTTCGTCAGTTGAACAAAGTTACAAAATTTGACACCTACCCCATGCCACGTATAGATGAGTTGATCGACCGGCTGGGAACAGCCCGATACATGACGACTCTTGACCTCACAAAAGGGTATTGGCAAATTCCCCTGGCCAAGTCGGCCAAAGAGAAAACCGCATTTGTAACCCCAGACGGGGCGTTCCAATATAAGAGAATGCCGTTCGGGTTACAGAATGCGCCGGCCACATTCCAGCGGAAAATGGACCAGATACTGAGGCCCCATCGGAAGTATGCTGCGGCTTACCTGGATGACGTAATTGTCCATAGCACAGATTGGGCCTCACATCTGCCAAAAGTGCAAGCAGTCCTAGACTCTATCCGGGAAGCAGGGTTTACGGCTAACCCCAAGAAGTGTACCATTGGGCAGGAGGAGGCCAAATATCTTGGGTACACCATTGGGAGGGGAGTAATAAAACCCCAACTCAACAAAGTCGAGGCCATCCAGAGTTGGCCACGTCCCAACAGCAAGAAGCAGGTACGAGCCTTTCTGGGAATAGCGGGGTATTATCGGCGCTTCATTCCCCACTTTGCTTCTAAGGCTGTGCCCCTAACCAACCTGACGAAAGGGAAAGGGTCGGTCATGATTAAATGGACCCCCGAGGCTGAGGCAGCATTCCAATTCTTGAAACAAGCCTTATGTAGCCAGCCAGTGTTGTACTCACCCGACTTCTCTAAAGACTTTGTCGTACAAAGTGATGCGTCAGATGTGGGGTTAGGAGCAGTATTGTCCCAGGTCTGGAACGGGGAAGAGCACCCAGTCATTTACCTCAGCAGGAAATTGAAGTCCCATGAGGTAAATTACGCCACGGTTGAAAAGGAGTGTTTAGCAGTGAAGTGGGCTCTAGATTCCCTTCGATACTATCTGCTAGGTAGGCACTTTGACATGGTTACGGATCACGCTCCGTTAAAGTGGATGGCTCAAAACAAGGAGACAAATAGAAGAGTGAATAGGTGGTTCCTGGCCCTACAGGAATTCAACTTCACAGTAAAGCATCGCCCTGGCGTTCAAATGGGGAATGTGGATGCTTTGTCTCGAGTACATGAATGCCTGATTGCTGGTGTTCCAACCCCAAGGTTAAAACAAGAGGGGGGGGTATGTGACAGCAGGAAGGTAAAGTCACCTGGTTGCATCCAGGGGGGTAGGTATATTTCTCCCAGATTCAGGCTTTATGCCGACTTATACAACTAGGGAGAGAGTTGATGAAACCCAGCTGAGGCTAGTGGGCTCATGGATGATTCATACCTCTAGGGAGAGGGCTGGGCGTCGTGCAGGCAGGGGGTTGATGAGACCAGCTGAAGCTTGTCAGCTCGTTTAAGGCCTCTATAAAAACTCCCAGATTCATTAGGTGTTTGCTCATGCCTGGACCCAGACCTGTGTGGACTGTCTAGGGAGAGTGAACCCCTGTGCGGTGAGACAAAGCCTGTGTGGCTATTTGTTTGGACATTTACTAAACCAGGGACTTAGGGACTAGGACAGCACCAGGCTGATCCCAGTTGTTAGTTAGGGAAACCTGCATGTTTAGTCAGAGGTCAAGCTGACCAGGATTTATTTTGTTTATGTTTCTTTTTGCTTTGCTGTGTTTTTGTCACTGTAAATAGAGAAATAAACCGCACCTTTTGATTTTGAAAACCACAACCTCCGTCTGCTGGGCCTGTTTTTGTGTGGGGAGCCCAACCAGGGGGTCACACACACCCGCTACCGAGTTAACCCCCTCACAGTAAACAAAGCCGCCATTGCGGCTGTAAGTATGAAATCAGTGAAAAAATTTTCACTGATCTCATGCTTTCCAGCCTGGAGGAGAGATGTGGGGTCTTATTGACCCCGCATCTCTCAATAAAGAGAACCTGTCACACACATTCCTATTACAAGGGATGTTTACATTCCTTGTAATAGGAATAAAAGTGATAAAAAAAAAAGTAAAATCATTGTAAAAAAATAAATAAATAAGTAAAATAAATAAATAAATAATAATAAAAAAAAAGTAAAATGCCCCTGTCCCCGATAGCTCGCGATCAGAAGCGAATGTACACGTAAGTCGCCCACATATGTAAACGCCGTTCAAACCACGCATGTGAGGTATCGCCGCGTGCGTTAGAGCGTGTGCAACAATTCTAGCACTAGACCTCCTCTGTAATTCTAACCTGGTAACCTGTAAAAAAAATTAAAGCGTCGCCTATGGAGATTTTTAAGTACCGAAGTTTGGCGCCATTCCATGAGTGTGCGCAATTTTAAAGCGTGACATGTTAGGTATCTATTTACTCGGCGTAACATTATCTTTCATATGTTCCCAAAAAATTGGGCCTAACTTTACTGTTTTGTTATTTTTTAATTCATGAAACCATTTTTTTTTTTTTAAAAAGGCGTTTGAAAAATTATTGCGCAAATATTGTGCAAGAAAAAATGTTGCAATGACCGTCATTTTATTCCCTAGGGTGTCTGCTAAAAAAACATATATAATGTTTGGGGGTTCTGAGTAATTTTCTAGCAAAAGAATGATGATTTGTACATGTAGGAGAGAAGTGCCAAAATAGGCCCAGTATTGAATAGGTACAAAAAGCCCTGTATTGAAGTGGTTAAAGTTAGCTACCTATGGATAAACAATAGAGTACATGTACCATGAATTTTCGTTTCCATCTCTATATCGATTTATCTTTTTTTTTTTTTCATCTATGCTCGCTTTTGCTGCACGATTACATAGACATTACAATGTATTTTGCTGCTTAATATTGCTGATGTCTTGGCTCACACGCTTAGCATTCGCTTTTCTCTTTATCTGTAGTTTGATTTGGTACATTCGTGTGGGGCAGTTTTTGGGGGTTGACGTTGTCACATCATTTTAAGTATACAGTGGGATATTTTTGAGGATAGGGATTTACATTTAACCACTTCAGCCCCGGAGGATTTGGCTGCCCAATGACCGGCAATTTTTTGCGATTCAGCATTTAACTGACAATTGCGCGGTTGAGCGACGTGGCACCCAAACAAAATTGACGTCCTTTTTTTCCCCCAAATAGAGCTTTCTTTTGGTGGTATTTGATCACCTCTGCAGTTTTTATTTTTTTGCGCTATAAACAAAAAAAAATTTGAAAAAGAAGCAATATTTTTAACTTTTTGCTATAATACAAATCCCCAAAAAATATATAAAAAAACTAATTTCTTTCTCAGTTTAGGCCGATACGTATTCTTCTACATATTTTTAGTAAAAAAAAATTGCAATAAGCATTTATTGATTGGTTTGCGCAAAATTTATAGCGTCTACAAAATAGGGGATAGATTTATGGCATTTTGATTAATATTTTCTTTTTTACTAGTAATGGCGGTGATAAGCGATTTTTATCGTGACTGCGACATTATGGCGGACATATCGGACACTTTTGACGCTATTTTGGAACCATTGTCATTTATACAGCGAACAGTGCTATAAAAATACACTGATTACTGTGTAAATGACACTGGCAGGGAAGGGGTTAACTACTAGGGGCAAGGAAGGGGTAAAGTGTGTCCTAGGAAGTGATTATAACTGTGGGGGATGGGCTACGAGTGACACGACAGTGATCACTGTTCCCGATCACAGGGAGCAGCAGATCACTGTCCTGTCACTGGGCAGAACAGGGAAATGCTTTGTTTACACTGGCATCTCCCCGTTCTGCCGCTCTGTGACACGATTGCGGGACACCGACGGATATCGAGTTTGCCGGCACCGCCAGCACGGTCACGGAGCTCGCGGCAGGGGTGCCCGCACACGGCAGATTCAAAGCAACGTACAGGTACGTTGCTTTGTGCAGCCATACCATTTTACCTACGTATATCTACAGGCGGCGGTTACTAAACCCACAACAGTAAAATCAGTCTGTAAATGCAGTAAAGCATGCTTGTTATACTCACTGTGGAACCTAAGGGGTTAATTCTCTGCATTGTGTAAAAAGGCTGTTTGATCCTGTCTTCTCTGATCCTCCCCCTTTTTACTGTCCCCAATCCATCTGCTGATAGAACAGAGCCTTGGAGGCACTCTGCACATGCTCAGTTTGGTGTGTAATGCTAGAGAGTGTTTTTTTTTTTTTTAGGCGGGTGCATGTGATCAACACAGGGCTAATCAACACTGTCCAGACAGAGAGTCAGGGGTCCTGCAGCCTCATAGGACAGTCAGAGCAGAATGAAAACTTCTCTTACAAGTTTTTACCAGTGCTCAAAATGCCCTCCGTGTTTTGTTAAGCCAGAGGGGTGGATTTCTGCTTAGCTAATATGGACTGTGGCCTAGGGCAGTGGTTCTCAACCCTGTCCTCAAGTACCCCCAATGGGTCATGTTTGCAGGTTTTCCTTTATCTTGCAAATGTGCTTTAAATCAGAGTCAAAGGCTTGGTATTTTGGACAGCTAATTTATCTAAGAGAAATTCCCAAACAATGGCCTGTTGGGGGTACTTGAGGACAGGGTTGAGAACCACTGGCCAAGGGCATAGAGCTGTTGTACAATGCATCCCAGAAGTCATATTTCTGATGGTCAGTAACCTATTTCCCGTTCAGGTAATCCATCTGGGTCTTCTTAGTTGCTGTCCCTGAACAGCTTGTGCATTTTTCTTGGGTCCATATACCTATAACAGAACTTCTAGCTGTAGGTTCCAAATTTACTGACACTGAGAAGGCTAACTGGCCCTTTCCATCTCTTTCTCCCAGCTGTGCCGGCCATGGTGCATATGGTGTGTCTATGACATCAATCTCATTAGTGAGATATAAAGCTATCCAGGTGACTAGGGTAGTAGAGAAGCGGCACAAGACAGTTGACCTAGGGCAGTGATGGCACCCCAGATGTTTTGGAACTACATTTCCTATGATGCTCAACTACACTGCAGTGCATGAGCATCATGGGAAATGTAGTTCCAAAACATCTGGGGTGCCAAGGTTCGCCATCACTGACCTCAGGAACAGCAAGTATAAATCTGAGACTGTTGACCACAGATTACTTCATTAAGGCAAGTCAACTTCAATAAGCTAAAACAATTTGTAGCATGACTGTTATACTGACCCCAGTATCCGACGATAGTCCTGCTATCACCCACCACTTGCACATTACAGGAATAGATATCATTATAATTAGGGGTAACGTTGAGGTATGAGAAGGCCTGGAAGCTCCCGTCAAACAAGGCAAAGTATCCAGGGGATTCTGGTACTCTTGGCAACAGTTCTCCATTCTTCCTCCAGGTGACGGTCAGTGCAGGTGGGTACACGTCTTTGATAAAACAGATCAATGTGTTGGGCGCCCCGATTCGGAGGGGATGTGCTGTGAACACCTCCGTTTGAGTACCACCTAAAAATAAAGCATGGAAGATGAAGAGCTGTTTGTTGCTGCATCCTTAGATCCAGTCTGTCTGAAATTCCTGTTCTTACACTATATAAATAGTGCATTGAGGGTCGTGGTAGAACAGTTTCAGAAGTAGGAACTTGGCTGTACTACAAAATAAATATTTTTTTTCCCCTCATTGAAAAAACTGAAGCATATCATGTTTCATGATAGACGAGGCTTTCATGCTCTTATGGCACCAAGCAACACAAAATGCTTCCCCTAGCAGAATAACAGCGGCCACCTTTGCCTAACATACTATACAGTATATCCAATGTCAACATATAAAAGCTAGTTGTTGTTGACATTGTGGGGATGATTTACTAAAACTGGAAATAGCTAAATCTGGTGCAGCTCTGCATAGAAACCAATCAGCTTCCATTTTTTTTTTCAATTCTTAATGAACCTTTTAAAGTGATACTATAGGTTCAAATATTTTTTTTTAAACAACAAACATGTCATACTTACCTCCACTGTGCAGCTCGTTTTGAACAGAGTGGCCCCCGAGCGGCACTCTCGGCTCCTCCCCGCTTCAGATAACCCCCTCTGGGAAGCGCTCTCCCAAGAGGGTTACCTTGCGGGTGCGCTCCCGAGTCCTGCATTCGGCGTCCATAGCCGCCGAGTGCAGGACTCTGCCCTGCCCCCCGGCACCCACGTCATTGGATTTGATTGACAGCAGTGGGAGCCAATGGCTGCACTGCTATCAATCTATCCAATGAAGAGCTGGGAACCCCGGGCAAAGATCCATCGTGTTCTCGACACAGGACTTTCCAGGGCTCAGGTAAGTAAAACAGGGGGCTGGGGGGGCCGGTAACTGTCAGATGTTTTTTCACCTTAAAGAGGAAGTAAACCCATCAGGTTTCCCTGCAAAGGTAAAGCATAATGGGCTACTATGCATCACATAGTAGCCCATTATGTGTCACTTACCTGAAACCGAAGCCTGCAAAGTCCCCGATTTCCTCGCCGGCTGGAAGCGTCCATCTTCCTTCCCGGGGTCACGGACTCTGGCTCTGTGACTGGCCGGAGTCGCATGGGAGCCGCCAGTCACAGCATGACCTTTACTTGGAACGGCACGGCGTGAGATTTCTAAAGTGCAAATGCGCCGAATACGTTGGCACATGCGCAGAAAAAATCCTCGTACGGGGAATTATAATTATCTCCTAAACCGTGGAGGTTTAGGAGATATTTACAGCACCTACAGGTAAGCCTTAATCTAGGCTTACCTGTAGGTAAAAGTGTGTTGTAAGGTTTACAACCACTTTAATGTATCGGATGCACGAAGGTGAAAAAACATGAGGGTTTGCAACCCCTTTAAGGACCGTCCCACGAACATATACTGCGGCAGGGCGGCCCTTAAGTGCAAAATTACATACCTGTACGTAATTTCTTTCTTCGTCTCTGGGGGCACATGCTCTCCCACTGTGGTTTGACACAGCGCAAGCCAATCAGCCAGTCCGGCGGACGCAATGTCTGTTGGGACCCGCTGATCGTTCTGAGGAGAGGCAGAACAGCGGTCTGCCTATGTAAGCAAGGCAGACCGCCGTTCTGCCAGAGGGGAAAATGGAGATCTTGATTTTCTGCTAAGCAGAAACACGGATCCCTGTTTTCCTTAAGACCCCTTTTCACACTGGAGGCGTTTTTCAGGCGCTTTAGTGCTAAAAATAGAGGGGAAATATTCCACTGAGGACAGTTCTAGTGACCTAGGTGCCCCCAAAGAAATTCCCTTAATTTGCAGGGATTTCCTCTTACTTCCTGTTTGGCTATGGGACAGGAAGTGAAGGGAAATCTCTGCAATGGGACACAGATGGCGAACAAAAATCTGACAGGGGTTATAACCCTCCCTTGCTCTATCCAAAAATTTTAAAAAAGTTTAGTGTTCTACTTTAATTTGAAACTCAAGGGTTTACCCTAACCACCCTTCTACCATCACCTCCCAAAGCCCCTCTGATATTCTTTATAATAAAAAAAAAAATTTACACAACCTTTACCTGCCGTATTCTAGATGGTCTGGTGACATCATAGGAACTTCCTCTTCTTCCTTCAGCAGAGGCGGGGCAAGGGTGGGCATTCTTTCAGGACCGAGCAGCACTTTGGTAATGATGTGTGAGTACTGGAGTACTGTGAGACCAGCCTGCATGATGACGTGCCCCACAGGGGGTGTGTAAATGACAGGCTGAGCTCACAGGAAATGGGCAAAAAGAGGACCTCCTGTGCTGGACTGTGAAGTGGTTAATATTAATGCAATGAGTCCCTTGTGCTGCTGGCTTCTGCTTTAGCTGAAATCTTTCTCCTCCGACCCGCCCCCCCACCCCACACACACACTTGCGGCTGTAATCTTCTGGTGCAGCGGGGGTTAATAGAGCTTAGGGATCTGTGATATCCGCGCATCAAGAGTCTTGACTACAACCACCCTTTTCCGACCACCTCCTCCGTTCATACAAACTGTACTATAGCTTCTATGAATGAAAAAGGAAGTATGAATGGAGGATGGGGAAATGAATGAAAGGTCTGCCGTCTCCATTCATAGACCGTTTTTTTTTATTCATAGAAGCTATAGTAAGGCTTCTATAAATGTTGGAGGGAGCAGAATAGGCAGGCATAGTGGTCAGTCTTGTTGAGTGCATATGACAGGTCTCTTGGCTCTAATAACCCCCCGCTGCACTGGAAGATTATGGGGGGGGGGGTAGATATGGGGGGGTAGGGTAGAGGGGATCGGGACTAAACGTAGGTTTTATTATTTACTTAACCACTTGCTTACAGGGCACTTAAACCCCCCTCCTGCCCAGACCAATTTCAGCTTTCAGCGCTGATGCACTTTGAATGACAATTGCGCGGTCATACAACACTGTACCCAAATGAAATTTTAAGCATTTTTTCCCCACAAATAGATCTTTCTTTTGGTGGTATTTGATAACCTCTGCGGTTTTTATTTTTTGTTAAGAAAAATTAAAAAGATCAATTTAATATATATATATATATATATATATATATATATATATATATATATATATTATATTTTGCTATAAAATTTTGCACATTTTTCTCCTTCATTGATGTACTCTGATGAGGCGGCACTGATGGGCTGCACTGATAAGGTGGCACTGGTGGGCACTCATAGGTGGCACTGAGAGGTGGCACTGATGGGTGGCACTGAAGGGCATTGATAAGTGGCACTGGTGGGCACTGAGAAGTGGCACTAATAGGTGGCATTTATAGGTGGCACTGATAGCTGGCAGTGATGGGCACTGATAGGTGGCAGTGATGGGCACTGATGGGTGGCAGTGATGGGCACTGATCGGCACTGGTAGGTTACACTGATAGGCAGCATTACTAGGCAGCACTGATGAGGTACTGATTGGCACCACTGGTGGGCATTGATAGGTGGCACTTGTGGGCATTGATAGGTGGCACTGTGGGCACTGGCAGGTGGCACTGGCAGGGGATACTGATTGGCACACATGAGGCAGAATTGCCTCTTCCTCTTCGGGACCGATGTCCCTGGTACACAAGCCGGTGATCGGCTTTTTTTTTTCCTCACGCTGTCAGCGTCAGGAGAAAAAAAAAACGATTCCCGATCCTTTGTTTACATCATGTGATCAGCTGTCATTGGCTGACAGCTGATCACGTGGTAAGGGGCGAGGACCGGTCCCTTACACGGATCTGTGATCTCCCGAGTCTCAGTGACTCAGTGATCACAGTGCGCGCCGCGTGCAAAGGGAAGGACGTCTTTTGACGACCTCCCGGATTTTCACGTCCGCGCTGTAGCTGTCATTCGACTATAGCGCGGGCCTCCAGTGGTTAAAAGGGTTTTCTGGGCTTAAATCGGAGTTCCGCCTGGGAATTTTTTTTTTTTTAAGTCAGCAGCTACAAATACTGTGGCTGCTGACTTTTAATATAAGGACACTTACCTGTCCAGGGAGCCCACGATGTCGGCACCCGAAGCCAACCCATCCCTTGGCTCCGAGTGCAGGCGCATTATTACTAAAGGAAACAGGAAGTGAAGCCTTGCGGCTCCACAGCCTGTTTCCTACTGCGAATGCGCGAGCCACGCCGCACATTTCTGAATGGTTCCTGCTGTCTTCTGGGACCTGTGTGTCTCCCGAAAGACAGCGGGGGGGGGGGGCAGAAATTGCATAGTTGGCCGCACAGAGTGTGGTGATCTTTCCCCAGAAGTGGGAGCTGATACCTGGATTTGACAGGTATACGCTCCCCCCTCCCCCCTGAAAGGTGCCAAATGTGACACCGGAGGGGGGGAGGGATCCGATCCACGGAAGTTCCATTTCTGGGTGGAACTTCGCTTTAAAATGTATTTTTTTTTTGTTTTGGATGATTGGAATCCCTGTCAAGTTTTTATTGCCATCTTTGTCCCCACTAAGTAGGTCCACCAAGTACAGGCTTCACCTGGAAATTGACAATTAATATTTCCAGTGGAAACAGCTATAAAAAAAAAAAAAAAAAAAAAAAAAAAACTTTAAAAAAATTCCACTTTAGAATTAACTAAAGATAAAACATTTTGTGGTGAGGGGGTTAGAACCCCTGTCATGTTTTTATTGCTGCCTTTGTCCCCTTTTTCACTCTCTCCATTTGCCTGATCACTGAAGATCACCGCCAATGAAAGTGAGGGGAAATCCAAAATTGTGAGTAGCCACCAGAACAGGAATAGAGGGGAAATCCAGAAATCCAGCGGGGGCTTTTTTTCCCATAACTTCTTTTTTATTTTATTTTTCTCAAAAAGATTTTATTGAAGCAACAATAAACATGCAATCCAGCAAATCAGGTTCCACATCAAGTATTGACATATAAAGTTCAACACGTCATCACAATAGGGTGACCACATTTCCAAACTACCATTCAGGGACACCCTCCCTTCTCAAAAATCAGCTTGTGCTGTAACGAATCACAGCACAGTGAATGGACACAAGAGGTGGGATTTATGATTTCTCCAATCACAAGCAGGGGGCGGGGATTGTGCTCCCACAGGCATTCCTGGCCAGACAAGTACCGTCAGTGAGTAAAGCGGTGATGTGGCAGCCTTTTTTGGGGGCATCAGATTGGCCCGGGGGGTGGCTGTGTCAGTTTCATTCCGGGACACTGTATTGTCCTGGAATGAATGTGCCCGGGACAGACCTGCAAAATGCGGGACTGTCCCGGGCAATCTGGGACACGTGGTCACCCTACATCACAATCCACTAGTACAAAGGAGAATTCTAATACATCTCTACAGGTTTCTGCTTCCCTCCCATTCCGCCCCATAACTTTTTAGGAGGGGATTTCCCTCACATTGCACAGATATTCTCTCACTTCCTTTCTCCAAGACAGGAAGTAACGGAAAATTTCCCTCTGAGTCACAGATCACCAAAACAAAATGACAACATTTTTGCCCCTCCTTTACACTGACCAAAATGAAAACAAATTCGACTTTAAGGCTTGGTCCACACTTGTGCGAACAAAGTTGGGAGCATGAAATTGTCCAAAATGTCTTGGTATGCTGACACCTTAGGAGTTCCCTTCACTGGAACTAAGGGGCCAAGCCCAACCCCTGAAAAACAACCCCACACCATAATCCCCCATCCACCTAATGATTTGGACCAGTGCACAAAGCAAGGTCCATAAAGACATGGATGAGCGAGTTTGGGGTGGAGGAACTTGACTGGCCTGCACAGAATCCTGACCTCAACCCGATAGAACACCTTTGGGATGAATTAGAGCGGAGACTGAGAGCCAGGCCTTCTCATCCACATCAGTGCCTGGCCTCACAAATGTGCTTCTGGGAGAATGGTCAAACATTCCCATAGACACACTCCTAAACCTTGTGTACAGTATACCCCGAAGAGTTGAAGCTGTTATAGCTGCAAAGGGTGGACCAACTCAATATTGAACCCTACGGACTAAGACTGGGATGCCATTAAAATTCATGTGTGTGTAAAGGCAGGCGTCCCAATACTTTTGGTAATATAGTATATTTCAAACAGTACAGGATATTACTGAACTGGCTGAATTTCAGTCCATCTATGGCCAGCTTTACACCATGGGGTTGATTTACTAAAGGAAAATCCACTTTGCACTACAAGTGCACTGCTAATACACTTGGAAGTGCAGTCGCTGTAGATCTGAGGGGAAGATCTGAAATGAGGGGAAGCCCTGCTTTTTTTATAATCCAAACATATACAAGCAAAAATGCTGTTTTTTATTTTCCTTGCATGTCCCCCTGGGATCTACAGCGACTGCACTTCCAAGTGTACTTCCACGTGCATTAGCACTGCACTTGTAGTGCAAAGTGGATTTGCCTTTAGTAAATAAACCCCCCTATCTCATTTAAAAAGTTGTTTTATGTTCTCACGTGAATCAAACCGAATGACAATTCCTATAGAGCATCCATTCCTAATAATAATTAGAACAGTCACACAAGTGAAAGGGTGGACAAAGTTGCTGAAGCCCAAAGCCCTGTACACACGATCGGATTTCCTATGGATTCTAATCCGATGGATTTTTCCATCAGAAATCCGATGAAGCTGACTTCCATCAGTCTTGCCTTCACACCATCAGTCAAAAATACGACCGTTCCAAACGCCGTGACGTAAAACACTCCGACAAGCCGAGAAAAATGAAGTTCAATGCTTCTGAGCATGCGTCGACTTGATTCTGAGCATGTGTGGGTTTTTTGTCCGATGGAGTTCCACACAGACGATCGGAATTTGCTATCGTTTTTTTTCCCATCGGATAAATTTAAAACATGTTCTATTTTTTCTCACCGATGGAAAAAAGACCGATGGGGCCCATACACGATCGGTTCGTCCGATGAGAAAAGTCCATCGGACTGTTTTCATCGGTAAAACCGATCGTGTGTACAGGGCATAAGAAGAGTTTACCCTCCGTTTACTATAGGGTGTATTTATCAATAAACTAACATAGCAATTCACCCAGTAAAAAAGTGCATGTACTCTTGTTCTTTGTGAATAAGGGAAAAAAAGATATGTTATGGAGCTATTTCCTGTGCGCTTAGAATGTTTCTTATTGATTTAAAATGGCAAGACGGCATTCAGCCACTAGATGGCGATACATATATTACACCTGGCAGGAAACAGCCTAATAACTTTCATTTTCTTGTCCCATTCTCCCAGGGTGAATGTACATGCACTTTCCAATGGGTGAATTTCTATGAGGAGTTGTTATAAATACACCTCTATGCGTTTTCCCTGCCTGTATTGAGGAATAAAAGCAAAGGTGAAATTGACCTCAGAAGCCCAGATACTGTCAGGGACATGGCCGTCATACTACTGGCAATGTTGCCCAGAACCTCCATGGACGCTCACGGAGGTTTTCAAGATGTGCACGAGCGCGCACCGCGCATCAGCGCTCACCAGCGCGCATCAGCACACACGCATGCGCAATACGGCGCGTGCGGGATGGTGTGCAAGTGACGTGACTGACGCTGGCGCCAATGGCCCTATTTAAGTCAGCCTGTGACTGCTGGACGGCGCTGGATTATCTCTTCAGTTTCCTGTGTTCCTAGACCTTGTTCCTTGATCCATGCCTATCTGTTGTGACCCGGCTTGCCTTGACCTCGCTTCCTGTTCTCCTCGTTTTGACCCTTGGCCTGCTTCTGGACTCTGCTTATGCTTCTTGATCACCCGGCTTGACCCTCGGCTTGTACCTGGACCCTGCTCGTGTATGACCTTGGCTCGCCCCTGTAACTGCTCTGGACTAACCTACCTGTGTATGACCCCCGGCCTGGCTTCTGGTATCTCCGCTCATCTAAGCACAACGAAGCTCAGTTCTGCCTGCTGCAGCCATCCCTCAGTGGCTAAGTCCATCAAGCTACAAGCAAGCACCTGGCCAACCGCGCTTCTGTGGGCACCGCGCTCCCTGTCCCCAACTCCAGGGTCACGCTGCACTCAGCCGCAAGGGGAGCCCTCTTGGCATCTTGATCTCTATCCTCGTTCCTGACAGATACATTGTTGTTGTATACGGCTATTTATTAGACCCAAAGACCGTACCACCAACAGCCTACAGGACAGTATGGACACTCACCTCTGGCTTCCGGCATGATGTCTTTTAGTGTTTCAGTTAAAGCCTCGCGAAGGTGGCTACAAAGAGACAAATAAGCTGAAATGTTCGCTGCATTGGGGAAGGCTTGATCGCTCCATTGGTCAAAGTCCGGAAGCCAGGCGGAGGTGGTTCGCTTGCTGAAGTTGTAGCTGAACATTTGGTTATCATCAAACATCTTCAGGAGCCCCGGGGTCGATGTGTTGGGCTGACAGAAGAGCACCTGACTCAACACATGGTCAACTAGGAGACAGAAAAAGAATAAAAGGTAAAGAAAAAAATTAAATTATATAAAATTAAAGAGGTTGTAAACCTTAGACATAAAAAATGAACAATGCAAGAGAAAAATGGTGACAGGGGAAGAAGCTCCAGCACACAGCCTGTGATTGACAGCCTCAGCTCTGTTCCTGTGTGCTGTGTGAAGGGGTGTGTCCCCACCCTCCAATCAGTTCTCATAGCTCTCCTCACTGAGTTCTGCAGAGTGTAACTTCAGTTCCCACCTCCTGCTTTTTTTAAAGCTTTTTTTGAAAGCTCAGACAAGCTTTATAAATTCTGCACTTTGAATGGCTGAAGGGGAGAGAGAGCGGCAGATAAACAGGTAAAACCTTTGTAGGAGGATTTGTTTAATCTCTGTGTATAAAGAGAGTGTAAAAACGTGTGCGTTACACTGTGTTTGATGATAAAGGTATGTACCAAAAGGATATTAAAAAAAAAAAAAAAAAAAAAAAACGACGTGAAAATGAAAATAAAAAATAAAAACAAAAAGGTAGTAGACTGACTAATAGAGGATAATGCCGCCGACACCTGTAGTATCCCAACATACACAGTAAACTGTTAGAACATGAATGGTGTGGTGCTAAATCCAGAAATGTGTATAATAACTCAGTGATAATGAGTATAAAAATAACAACTGTGACGCAACGCTTTGGGAGGGGCCAGGTGACGTCACGTCCGGTCAGGGCCGAGACCAGAAGTTCGGATCTGTTAGCGTCTTTCGCTTGTGTGACCCCACGGTCCTATTTACTTGATGTTCAGAGATATTTTAACTGTAAGTCTACACATTTTTAATAAACCTTTTTATTACTACTACACCATGTGGATTTTCATTTCCCTTCGATGTGTGGGCCATCTGAGCGTCATTATCATTTAACCGCTGAGCGCTATGTTTCTAATGGAGATTATTGATTCAATAGAAGCAAGTTACATTGAATCTTAAGGTGAGCGACCATTGCGCACAGTGGTGGAGCACAGGGACAAAACATTGGATTGCATGGAATAATAAATGTCATTTTATTTGAAGAACCAATACAGAACTTCACCATATATTTAAAATAACTTTTCTCACTTTTGTGTGGTTTGCACAGCACTGGATTTTGGATGCACTGCCCAACAGGGCTGATATAAACTGATTGTCATGTTTACACTGAGCCATATTGTTGTATATATTATATATATATATTTTTATGTATGTCTTTGGTCATATATATTTACATATTTATTGGGATTGGTCCCTAGCTAGGTCGTTGATGAGTCCCTGGATCGTTAATGAGTCTCTAGGTCAGAGAAGAGTCCATTTGTTACTGATGAGTCCCTAGGCCACTGATGAGTCCCAGGACCATTGATGAGTCCCTGATCATTGATCGTTGATGAGTCCCTAGGTCAGTGAAGAGTCCATAGGCCTCTAATGATTCCCTAGGTCACAGATGAGTCCCTAGGTCATCGATGAGTCCCTATGTTACTGATGAGTCTGTATGTTACTGATTAGTCCCTAGGTCACTGATGAATCCCTAGATCGTTGATGAGTCCCTAGGTCACTGATGAGTCCCTACATTACTGATGAGTTCTTACATTACTGATGAGTCCCTAGGTCACAGATGAGCCCCTAGGTTATTGAAGAGTCCCTAGGTCAATGATTAGTCCCTAGGTCACTAATGAGTCCCTAGGTCACTGATTAGTCCCTAGGTCAGTGAAGAGTCCCTAGGTTACTGATCAGTCCCTACATTACTGATGAGTCCTTATGTTACTGATGAGTACCTAGTTCACAGATGAGCCCCTATGTTATTGAAGAAGCCCTAGGTCAATGATTAGTCCCTAGGTCACTGATGAGTCCCTAGATCATTGATGAGTCCCTAGGTCAGTGAAGAGTCCCTAGGTCAGTGAAGAGTCCCTAGGTCACTGACAGGGTCCCTACATTACTGATGAGTCCTTATGTTACTGAGTCCCTAGGTCACAGATGAGCCCCTACGTTATTGAAGAGTCCCTAGGTCACTAATGAGTCCCTATGTTACTGATTAGTCCCTAGGTCACTGATTAGTCCCTAGGTTACTGATGAGTCCTTATGTTACTGATGAGTCCTTATGTTACTGATGAGTCCTTATGTTACTGATGAGTCCTTATGTCAGGGATTTAGTTCTGCTTTAACAGTACAAAAACGTTGTAAATAGACCCGATCAAACCACAACACCCACATGTTTTGTGCATTGAGGGGCACTATGTTAGATGGCCACTGGAAATAAATGGTCAATGCATGAAATAAAAAGGTCCTGCCCTATTTTTCCAGCACAGGGCAATAGATTGAGCATGTTCATCTTTGTGTTGCAGAGCAGTGTACCCCGGGGGTGATCACCATACTGCAGAGATGTGCACTGGGGGTGCATTTTATTTTGCATTACACTGCACATGTGCTACGGTGCGTTACAGCAGGGTGTGTTATAACACGGGTCATGATGCTTGGTGTGGTGTGACTGAGCTATAAAACTGTTGACTGAGGGATCATTCACAGCAGCCCCATTGCACAAACATGGACAAAGCCTTATGTCCTACTGTTCTAGTTTGCACCAATGCATCGGTGTGCGCAGAGAAAGTCGGAAAAATCATTTTTTTATGCAAGGCTTTGTGATGGACTACAACCCATCACACTGTGCTGTATAGAGCTAAATAAAATGTCATTTTGTGTCATTTCAACACATTAAAAAAAGATAAAAGGCAAACAGTGCAATGTGATGTAATAAAGCACCGCAGCCCCCCCCCCCCCCCCCCCCCCCGCACACAACCAGAGCATAACACATGCCAATGTGAGTGAGCCCTGACATGACCCTCTAATGCCGCGTACACACGACCGTTATTCATGTCATGGAAAAAAAATAAAAATTTCAACGTGATTTTTCGTGTATCCTCTCAAGCCTGCCTTGCATATACACGTTCATGAAAAAAAACGCTTAAGCAAAGCGCGGTGACATACAACGGCACTATAAAGGGGAAGTTCCATTCGAATGGCGCCACCCTTTGGGACACTTTTGCTGATCCTCGTATTAATAAAGTTTGGTGAGATACGATTTGCGCTTTTCAGTCTTCGTGATTTTCAGTGTGTTACAGCGTGACGAATGTGCTATCTCCATTACGAACGCTAGTTTTACCAGAGCGAGCGCTCCCGTCTCATACTTGATTCTGAGCATGCGCGTTTTTTTCCCCTCGTAAAAGCATACACACTACCAATTTTCACGACGTTAAAAAGAACGACATGAAAAACGACGAGAAAAAATAGAGCAGGTTCTAATTTTTTTTTCTGCCATTTTTCTCGTCGAGAAAAATGCTCTGGAGCCTACACACCACCGTTTTTCACGACCATTTTTAAAAATGTAATTTTTCTCGTCATGAAAAACGGTCGTGTGTACGCGGCATGAGGCAGTGATCTCCAAACTCACAAGCCAAATGCAGCCCTTTGCTTGCTTTTGTCCAGCCCTTGGGGCACTATTCCTCCCACTGATATGGGGCATTATTCTCCCCACTGACACCAGTGATGGAGCAAAATTCCTCCCTCTGATACCAATTGCGGGGCACTATTCCTTCCATTAACATTAATGATGGGGCACTATTCCTCCCACTGACACCAATGATGGGGCACTATTCCTCCCACTGACACCAATGATGGGACACTACTCCTCCCACTGATACCAATGTTGGGGCACTATTCCTCCCACTGACACCACTGATGGGGCACTATTCCTGCCAATGACACCAATTATGGGACACTTTTCCTTCCACTGATACCAATGATGGAGCATGATTCCTCCCACTGACACCAATGAATGGGGCACTATTCCTCTCACTGACACCAATGATGGGGCACTATTCCTTCCACTGACTCCAATGATTGGGGCACTATTCCTCCCAATAATACCAATGATGGGGCACTATTCCACTGATACCAATGATGGGGCACTTATCCTCTGACTGACACCAATGATAAGGCACTATTCCTCCCACTGACACCAATGATGGGGCACTATTCCTCCCACTGACACCAATGAATGGGGCACAATTCCTCCCACTGACACCAATGAATGGGGCACGATTCCTCCCACTGACACCCACTGACACCAATGATGGGGCACTATTCCTCCCACTGACACCAATGATGGGGCACTATTCCTCCCACTGACTCCAATCATGGGGCACTATTCCTCCTCCTAATACCAATGATGGGACACTATTCCCCCTCCTACTGATCACAGGTACTATGTCATTTTTTTACTTCCACTGACCACCAAGTCTGAAGCTGGCCACAGTCTGAACCCCCCCCCCCCCCCTCCCCTCCAAAAAATAATAATCTGGTCCTTTGTTTAGAAAGTTTGGAGACCTCTTCTCTAAAGGCTCATTCACATTCATACCAGCTGGTATGGATTATGCTCCGGATTATGGGCCATGCTAGTGTGGTGTGTTATGTAAACATCATGCTGTTTACTTTTTTAACTTTATTGAAATGTCACAAAATGACAAATCATTCAACTCTATGCACATCAGCATGTTGCAATGCGCTGCAGCGCAGTAACATTAGGGGGCTGTGACTTGCGTTGTGTAAAAATGCACACAAGCTGCCATTTTTACGCAATGCACACCACCGCACATATATGAGAACAGGGCATATAAAGAGCAAATGTTTTTTTTTTTTTTTATGTGCCCTTGCATTGATCTATGCAGATTAACACAGCTCAACCTACACCCTGTCTCTGACCCCAATACTCTATGTAGCACTATAACCTTGTCCTGTAGGTTGATACTTCCAACAGCCCCCGTTTAGTAATTACCCTGTTGTGCCTGCACCGCCAGCAGAGGGAGCACTAGCAGCACAGTGCAGATGATCCTGATTGGTCGCTGACTGTCCGGGGTGATCATCGTTCCAGATTTTGATGATCGGCACTTCTCCAGTAGGAATCTTCTCATCTAACGCCAAACCGGCCAGTCCACCTTCTATTCAGATCCTGCAGCACATAACACGGGGACGAGCGCTGCTACCAGACGTGACACATCCAGAACTGAAGTGACTTGGAGAAGCTACGAAACGTCTTCAACATTACAGAACAAGTCCAGCAGAATGTGATTAATTACCACGAACATCCAGAAGAATGGCGCATCCGAAGTGTTCAGTAATAGCGTCTCTCCGTCCCGTCGTGTGTGCAGGAGTCCCCAGGAGACGGCGATGTTATTTTAGCAACTCGACATGATACATTCTACAGACAAAGATTTTATTGCAGCTGCTACAGTGTAGCAAACTGCAACGCCCATTGTTTTAAAACTTCTAGCCAATAGCAGGGCTCATAGCTGGTACATCGCTTGTTGCTAGGTAGACGTTTATTCTAAGTTGTTGAAGAATTAAAGCCCAATGAAATTTCTTAATTTATTACTGTGATGTAGTCAGGATGCAAATAAAGTAATGAATATCCCTCATTTATATATATATAACAGATAAACTTTATTAGGACAAGTACAGCATTACACATGTAATGCCGCGTACACACGACCGTTTTTCATGACGAGAAAAATGTCATTTTTTAAATTGAACATTAAAAACGATCGTGTGTAGGCTCCAGAGCATTTTTAATGACATGAAAAATGGCCTTAAAATAAATAGAACCTGCTCTATTTTTTCACATCGTTTTTTACGTCGTTCTTTTTAACGTCGTGAAAAACGGTCGTGTGTATGCTTTTACGAGGGGAAAAAATACGCGCATGCTCAGAATCAAGTATGAGATGGGAGCGCTCGTTCTGGTAAAACTAGCGTTCGGAATGGAGATAGCACATTTGTTACACTGTAACGGACTGAAGAGCACGAGGCTGAAAAGCGCGAATCGGCTCTCACCAAATTTTACTAACACGAGGATCAGCAAAAGCAGCCCAAAGGGTGGCGCCATCCGAATGGAACTTCCCCTTTATAGTGCCGTCGTACGTGTTGTACGTCACCGCGCTTTGCTCGAGCGTTTTTTTTCACGATAGTGTGTAGGCAAGGCAGGCTTGAGAAGAATCACGTCGAGAAAAACGTATTTTTTTTTCAATGACATTAAAAACGGTCGTGTGTACGCGGCATAACAATTAGTAGGTAGCAAGTTACAATCACACAAACATTAGCCTTTAAATAAGATATTATTTACCAGTAGTAGTCATTTTAAGTGCATAGCTCCCAACTGTCCCGGATTTCGAGGGACTGTCCCTGATTTAGAGCAATGTCCCTCTGTCCCTCTTTCCTCCTCATTTTGGTCTGATCTATATAGTTGTATATAAAATGCACTTTTTATCTTTCAAAACATGTTTCCCAGCGCTAAACCTTTTATTCCATTTCTAAATAGTTGCATTTGTATATTTTAAAAGCCAATATAAAGGAATAGTAGTGGTAAAAAAAAAGTCCTTGTAGATTTAATTACCGTAACCTTTTTTTGTTAATTCTCCTTTAAGGGGGTGTGTCCTTTGCCTACATACATTTGCTAGTAGGTGTCCCTCATTCCCATCTCAAAATGTTGGGATGTATATAACTGATATCATCTAACACACATTTAATGTCACCAAGAACTATAACTCGATCCTTTATTTCCATGTCATCAACAAAAGCAGTATTGCACAACTCAATCTCTTACATAGAGAGTATTACAGTGCCTTGAAAAAGTATTTATACCCCTTGAAATGTTCCACATTTTGTCATGTTACAACCAAAAACTTAATTGTATTTTATTGGGATTTTATGTGACAGACCAACACAAAGTGGCACATAATTGTGAAATGGAAGGAAAACGATAAATGGTTTTTTACAAATATGTGAAAAGTGTGGTGTGCATTTGTATTCAGTCCCCTTTACTCTGACACCCCCTAACTAAAATCTAGTGGAACCAATTGCCTTCAGAAGTCACCTAGTAAGGTCACCTAGTAAGAAGTCACATTAGTAAGTAGAGTCCACCTGTGTGTAATTTAATCCCAGTATAACTACAGCTGTTCTGTGAAGCCCTCAGAGGTTTGTTAGAGAACCTTAGTGAACAAACAGCATCATGAAGGCCAAGGAACACACCAGACAGGTCAGGGATAAAGTTGGAGAAGTTTAAAGCAGGGTTAGGTTATAAAAAAATTATCCCAAGCTTTAAACATCTCACAGAGCTCTGTTCAATCCATCATCTGAAAATGGAAAGAGTATGGCACAACTGCAAACCTACCAAGACATGACCGTCCACCTAAACTGACAGGCCGGGCAAGGAGAGCATAAGGCTGGCAATACATGTTCGAATTTCGAAAGAATTTTCTTTTGAAAATCAGAAATTTTGTGCGTTTTGTGATCCGATGGCGCCACCATTGATTTTGAAATTCGGCCAACCAAGCCTTCAATTTCACCTCATGTTGCTAAAGAAAATAATTTTTCATGGCTGGGAATCTTCTTTTCTTTCCTGGGAATTTTCTTTTCTTGCACATGCGCGTTTCTTTTTCGATTACATTTCTCGCACGATTCTCCCATCATTGATTAGAAAATCGTCTGTTTTTCAAAAAATTTCCAACATGCCCGATTACTCAAATTCGATGGGCGCACGAAAATCGTCTGTTACTGCAGCCCACTAATGGTGCGAAATTCGAAGGAAAATTCTTAGATAAGATTTTCTAAAGAAAATTCTTTCTAAATTCGACCCATGCCTTAAAGCGGAGCTCCACCCTAAAGTGGAACTTCCGCTGATCGGAACCCTCCCCCCCCCTCCGGTGTCACAATTGACACCTTTCAGGGGGGAGGGGGGTGCAGATATCTGTCTAAGACAGGTATTTGCTCCCACTTCCGGGACTCCTCTCTGCGGGAAATCTGTGGGAGCACGTCACTCCCCGCAGATTCCCCATTGTGTTCTGGGAGACACTCGGCTCCCAGAACACAGGGGACCATTCAGAACGGCGCAGCGCGACTCCCGCATGCGCCATAGGGAACCGGGCATGAAGCCGCAAGGCTTCACTTCCTGGTTCCCTCACCTAAGATGGCGGTGGGGGCAGCAGAGTGACGAGCGATTGCTCGTCCTCTGCTGCGGACGTCACTGGACTCCAGGACAGGTAAGTGTCCTAATATTAAAAGTCAGCAGCTGCTGTATTTGTAGCTGCTGGCTTTTAATATTTTTTTTCCGCGGCACCTCCGCTTTAATCAGAGAAGCAGCCAAGAGGCCCATGGTAACTCTGGAGGAGCTGCAGAAGTCCACAGCTCAGGTAGGAGAATCTGTCCACAGGACAACTATTAGACATGCACTCCACAAATCTGGCTTTTAATAAGAGTGGCAAGAAGAAAGTCATTGTTGAAAGAAAGCCATAAGAAGTCTAGTTTGCAGTCTGCGAGAAGCCATGTGGGGGACACAGCAAACATGTGGAAGAAGGTGCTCTGGTCAGATGAGACCAAAATTTAACTTTTTGGCCTAAAAGCAAAACGCTATGTCTGGCGCAAAACTAACACTGCATATCACCCTGAACACACCATCCCCACTGTGAAACATGGTGGTGGCAGCATCATGTTGTGGTGATGCTTTTCTTCAGCAGGGACAGGGAAGCTGGTCAGAGTTGATGGGAAGATGGATGGAGCCAAATACAGGACAATCTTAGAAAAAAACCTGTTAGAGTCTGTAAAAGACTTGAGACTGGGGCGGAGGTTCATCTTGCAACAGGACAACAACTCTAAACATACAGCCAGAGCTACAATGGAATGGTTTAGATCAAAGCATATTCATGAGTAAGAATGGCCCAGTCACAGTCCAGACCTAAATCCAGTTGAGAATCTGTGGAAAGACTTGAAAATTGGAAAATTAGGCCGGCAAGACTTTTATTGAAAAAGATAAGATAGGATAGGGAGAGGGAACATGGGATACCACAAAACTGTAATACTGAATAATTTGAGGATGCCTCAGTTTCTGGCTGCACTGCACAGAACTGCTGAATGTCCATCAGGATCTCTGATGCTGTTAGTTACCTGTATATCTTCTAGAGTTAAAAGCTACACACAGGCACTTTCCTTCAGCACTGGGGGTCATCTACTCACTCTGTAGCCAAGTGCAGTCTGCTTTCTCTACTGCAGGTGGCGCTGTTCACAGCAGCACTGTAGATGGAGAGGAAGTCAGGAGAAACATGGTTCCTCTATGGTTTGCTGGGCCACTGGAGAAGCGATCCGATTGGATGCTGTCGCCCCAGGTGACTCTGGTGACCATCTTGGGTCAGGCAGACCTGATTTAAAGCCCTGGCTCTCATTTTTGGTGCGTTGTTGGCGAGTTGGAGAGTAGGGACAGGTACCCCATCTATGAGGGACAGTAATAGCCCTTTCTGATAGGGCACGAGACAGCCAGGCTGCATTCTGTCCCCTCCCAATAGATGCTGTTGGTCAGCTGGAACTTCCTTCTTCACGTCATTGGGAACTGTAAATATACCTGGTTGGGTAGCTGTCCTACTGGGTTTGTTGTGAATTGTTGCTGCATCACTTCAATACTAGTTTCTGTTGCACCCAACTGTGTGAATTATTATTGCCACCCTCGCTGCACTCCACTTACAACTCAGCCACAGAATCATCGGTTTCCTCCTGCCGATTATACACCAGGCTCTTCCTAGTAAGGGAGATGAAGACTTACACCACCATAGAACAGCTGGACTCTTTCCCACCAGTCTCCTCCTGGCCCTCTCCAGTAAGCTTCTCCAGACCCAACATGATACCTGGACACGGACCTAGCTGGCACCTCGGTTTCTTTCTCAAGGCTTCCTCTAGGACCCTGCACAAAAGGTCTGAGCCCCCACACTGGAGTCTCCTCCTGCAGGACTGGACCCAGAAACAGTACACTGCTGCCTGAGGCCTCAGACTATTTATTAGCTCTCCCACCACCTACTAGGCACACCTCCCCAGGGATTGGCTGAAGTTCCATAAATATTCAGGCTACTTGTTCTGTCCTTCCTCCTACTATACATCTAGAATCCTCTAGAAGATAGTAACAGTATACAGGGGGTCCCCGGGTTACGAACCCGTTAGGGACTTTCCTCCTGTTTGTAATTCGGAAATGTTGCATGCGCAGAACGACAATTACGGACATTTCCGATGTTTTCCGATGTTCCGTCGAATGCCGTTCTGCGCATGCGCGGTCAATTACGGACATTTCCGACATTTTCCGAGGCTCCGTCTGGCTGCGCATGCGCAGAACAGCAGATGGACCGCGCAGAACGGCAGAGGGTCCCTGCAGCGCCTGGTTCGTAAGTAGGAGGGGTTCGTAAGTCGGGTGTTCGTAAGTCGGGGGCCCCCTGTAGTAGCCTGTGAAACACTAAGCAGCTATAGATAGTCAACCCGAGGTCCACTGATTACAGGGGAGCCAGACTAAATTTACCTAGCAGCCTGCTCTACACTAGGAGAGTGCTACATGCTAAACTAACAAAAAAATTCCAACAAGCCAATTCGCAAGATTGACTTCACACAAATGGAGTGACCATAGATGGATCGATATCCATTTGGGCCCTGCTGAACCGGCCGAATTTTGATTAAAATATGTGGCCGAATTGAGTTCATCTCTCAACATGTTTTGTATTAAACCCATAGTTAGGGTGCAAAATGAAACACGGTCATATTCCACAGCCCACCCCCCCCCCCATACCTATAAATTATCCTCCTTTACAGAATCTGGGGGTTCTTCTCCCCATAAGCTACTGTCATTTTTTAATTTGGCACAGCTGTGCAGGGCTCCCCCTGCACAGTTGCATCATTCATTCACAGGAATCAGTAAATGATAAGCCTACAAGTCCCATTTGTCACAATGGCAGAGAGACCCGCAGCTTTCAACGGAACACAAGTGCGGTAATGTCACCACACATGTCTATCAATACTTTCTCCAGCTCCTCAAGCTTTCTTAAGCTCCTTAAAGCGGAACTTCACTGAAAAGCAGAAGTTACGCTCTTCCTCCTTCCCTTCTCTACCAATAATGATAAAAAAAAAATCAAACAATAAAAAAACAATATTTTTTACTTTATGCTATAAAACATACCCGATAAACAAAATGTAAAAAATCGAATTTCTTCACCAATTTAGGCCAATATGTATTCTGCTACATATTTGTGTTAAAAAAAAAAAACCCCAATAAGTGTATATTGATTGATTTGCGCAAAAGTTATAGCGTCTACAAACTATGGGATATATTTATGAAAATGTTATTTATTTATTTATTTTCACTAGTAATGGAGGCGATCAGCGATTTTTAGCGGGACTGCGACACTGCGGGGGACAAATCGGACACCTAACTGACACTTTTTGGGGACAAGTGACACTAATACAGTGATCAGTGCTAAAAAAAATGCACTGTACTAATGACACTGGCAGGGAAGGTGTTAACATCAGGGGCGATGAAAGGGTCAAGTGTGTCCCTAGGGCAGTGATGGCGAACCTTGGCACCCCAGATGTTTTGGAACTACATTTCCCATGATACTCAACTACACTACAGAGTGCACGAGCATCATAGGAAAAGTAGTTCCAAAACATCTGGAGTGCCAAGGTTCACCATCACTGCCCTAGGGGATGTGTTCTATGAGGGGGGGGGGGTGATTTGACTGGGATAAGACAGAGATCCATGTTTCTGCTTAGCATAGACACAAGATCTCCATCTTCCCCTCTGGCAGAACGGTGATCTGCCTTGTTTACAAGAGTGACGTTTCGCCCCTCCTCAGAATGATCAGCAGGTCCCGGCGGAACGCGCGTGCAACCCAGACCCCATGCATTAAAATGACATACAGGTACGTGATTTTGCACAGGAGGGCCGCCCTGCAGCAGTATATCTGCATGGAGCAGTCCAGAACCGGTTAAGTTTCCAAAGCTTGCACTTTGCAGGAGCAAACCCCCACAATATCTTTAACCACTTGCTAACCAACCGCCAGCAATTTTACAGGGTTACTAACTGCTATCTAATTTTAAAGTAATACCATAATCCAGCCATTCTTAACCAGGGTTCTATTGAACCCTAGTATTCCTCCAAAGATTGCTTGTGGTTCCTTGAGCAGTTGCAGAATTACTTTTGCCCAATGGTGCCTGAATTGGTGAGGCCAACGTCACCTGGCAGAGTCAGTGGTGTAGGAATAGTGAAGTCTCTCCCCTCCTCCCTCTGATATGTAATCACTGACATCAATTAACTTTTTAACTGTCTGTAAAGATGACATTCTTTTCAATGGCCACCAATGTAAGGTACATTCTTCCTACTGACCCCCAATGTAAGGGGCATTCTTCTTCACTCTGACCAATGACCACCAAATTAAGGGACATTCTTCCCACCGGCCCTCCATGTAAGGGGCATTCTTCCTCCCTCTGATCTGATCATGTAGGAGGGCACTCCCATGACCATTAAAGTTGAGGGGGCCTTCTTTTACTGGAACTTCTTCAATTAATCATCAAGGTAAGAGGGGCCTTATTTACTGGTCATGAATTAAGGGGGGCACCTGTTCCACTGATCAATCAAGGTAAGGGGGACTTCACTCGCCATCAGTGTAAGGAAACACCTCTCACATTGATAATCAAGGTAAGGGGGTCCTTCTCCACTGACCACTAATGTAAGGGAGCACCTCTCCCACTGATCACCAAGGTAAGAGAGCACCTCTCCTACTGATCACCAAGGTAAGAGAGCACCTCTCCTACTGATCACCAAGGTAAGAGAGCACCTCTCCCACTGATCACCAAGGTAAGAGAGCACCTCTCCTACTGATCACCAAGGTAAGAGAGCACCTCTCCTACTGATCACCAAGGTAAGAGAGCACCTCTCCTACTGATCACCAAGGTAAGAGAGCACCTCTCCTACTGATCACCAAGGTAAGAGAGCACCTCTCCCACTGATCACCAAGGTAAGAGAGCACCTCTCCTACTGATCACCAAGGTAAGAGAGCACCTCTCCCACTGATCACCAAGGTAAGAGAGCACCTCTCCTACTGATCACCAAGGTAAGAGAGCACCTCTCCTACTGATCACCAAGGTAAGAGAGCACCTCTCCTACTGATCACCAAGGTAAGAGAGCACCTCTCCTACTGATCACCAAGGTAAGAGAGCACCTCTCCCACTGATCACCAAGGTAAGAGAGCACCTCTCCTACTGATCACCAAGGTAAGAGAGCACCTCTCCTACTGATCACCAAGGTAAGAGAGCACCTCTCCCACTGATCACCAAGGTAAGAGAGCACCTCTCCTACTGATCACCAAGGTAAGAGAGCACCTCTCCTACTGATCACCAAGGTAAGAGAGCACCTCTCCCACTGATCACCAAGGTAAGAGAGCACCTCTCCTACTGATCACCAAGGTAAGAGAGCACCTCTCCTACTGATCACCAAGGTAAGAGAGCACCTCTCCTACTGATCACCAAGGTAAGAGAGCACCTCTCCTACTGATCACCAAGGTAAGAGAGCACCTCTCCTACTGATCACCAAGGTAAGAGAGCACCTCTCCTACTGATCACCAAGGTAAGAGAGCACCTCTCCCACTGATCACCAAGGTAAGAGAGCACCTCTCCTACTGATCACCAAGGTAAGAGAGCACCTCTCCCACTGATCACCAAGGTAAGAGAGCACCTCTCCTACTGATCACCAAGGTAAGAGAGCACCTCTCCTACTGATCACCAAGGTAAGAGAGCACCTCTCCTACTGATCACCAAGGTAAGAGAGCACCTCTCCCACTGATCACCAAGGTAAGAGAGCACCTCTCCTACTGATCACCAAGGTAAGAGAGCACCTCTCCCACTGATCATCAATGTAAGGGTTTCCTTCTCCGCTGATCTCCAATACAAGGAGTGGGCCTTTTCCACTGACTTACAGTGTGAGGCAACACTTATATTTTCACTATCTGATTTTGTTTTCTAGAAAAATAACTATTTTTAACAGTCCACCCTGGTATAGTGATAAGCTAGTGAAGCAAGGTCTCCGGCCTCCTTCAGTCTGATGAGGACCTCCAGGGCCAGGGATAGCTGACATCTTTCTGTATGTAGTGGGTTGTGAGGCATAGTGGGTGCAAGGTGGATAAAGTTATTGGGCGCCAGACACTTCTTGAATGCATAAGAGATGTTTATTTATTTTACAAACTTTTATGGGGGAAAGAGGGGTAGGGCCAGGACACCCTTAAGTAGTTGCAAGTTTAATTAGCAGACTCCAATAGGAAGACAGCCGTGCAGCAGGGAAAGGCCTCCAGCAAGAAGCCACATCTGCACTAGCAGGAATGCTGTCTCCTATATCAACAGTCTTTAACAGTTCCTAACACAAAGCGTAACAGTTTTTTCACCTCCACTACAACTTCTCCTTGTAGTTCTTCAGCCCCCTGAGCTCCCGATCTCTCACTAGACCCTCAGATTCACTGCCACTGAATCCCTTGAGCTCCTCCAATCTTCCTGCTTCTCTGCTTCTCAAACTTCACCACACTGGCCGGCTCGGTCCCTAGCTTGGCACACAAGGCTGCTCTGCAAGCATCACCTCCGCTGGCTGGGTCCCTGGCTTGATCACTGCCTGAAGTTACTCACTGTGGTCCCTGGTAATAAGGTGGTTGGTCCCTTCTGCCTCCAACCACTGACAGATTCTCCGGCCCCACAGAACCGTCACTTTTGGTTGGACTGCAAGCCGCAATCCCAACCCTGCGCTGCTCTCTTGCTTCTGAATAGGCCCACAGAAAGTCTAGCAGCCAGACGCCCCCAGGATAGGCATGTGCCCTGGGCCTAGCAGCCCAGGGCACATGACACACATCCACCCAGACAGCCGTCCAGGTGGCACAGAACATAGATCACCTGACCTCACCTGAATATATAGGCTCTCCCAGCAGGCCAAGAAATTCAAGAAAACCCCTGCGCGTGGGCTGAGATACCCCATATACCCATAACCTGGCCTTGGGTTGCCCTTCTCATATCTAATATCACAAAGTACGCCCCCACCTAGTGGTAGAAGAGAAAAGTGCAACAAGGACAAACTTAGGGAGAAATCAATAGATCTCTAACAATCAACCAGGATAACTACTCCTAGCAAGTAAATTTGTGAGGCGCATCCCTGCCTAAACTCCAGGGTGCTACACTAGTATATGCAAATGGAAGCTACGTTGATTACTATGCCAAGGTGTACTGGTAAAGATCCTTGTTTTCTTTCTTGTGAAAAAAATAATAATAATTTTCTTTCTTGTGAAAAAAAGATCCTTGTTTTCCTATTGCATGGTGACGCCATCCACCAATTCACTTCAACACCTTGCAAGAACTGTGAGTAAAGCCTCGTACACACGGCCGAAAATCTCGTCAAGAAAAAACACGTTGTTTTTTTTTGACAAGATTCTTGGACAAGAAACTTGTCCCGGCCGAGTGTACACACGCTCAATTCAAAGAACCCGCGGTTCTTTGAATGGAGCGAACGCAGTGACGTCATTGAATACGACGAGCGTGCGCTCGTCACATTTGATGCCGTCGCCGTCATCTTGCTACACCCTACCTATGCCTAGGAAGCTACCGCGCATGCATCAAAGTCATTTCGAGCATGCGCGGGCTTCCCGGAGGACAGGTAAGTGTACACACACACAATTTTCTCGTCGAGAAACAGGCTGATGAGAATCTCGACGAGAAAATAGAGAGCAGGTTCTCTATATTTCTCGTTGAGATTCTTGTCGGTTTTCTTGACGAGAAACCATACACACAAACGATTTTCTCGGCAAGAAATCTCTCGGCAGTTTTCTTGTCGTTTCTTGCCGAGAAACTCGTTCGTGTGTACGAGGCTTAAGCCTTTAAAGTGGTTGTAAACTCAACCACACAACTTGCACCTACAGGTAAACCTAGATTAAAGCCCTGTACACACGATCGGTTTTACCGATGAAAACAGTCCGATGGACTTTTTTCATCGGACAAACCGATCGTGTATGGGCACCATTGGTCTTTTTTCCATCGGTGTTAAAAAATAGAACATGTTTTAAATTTATCCGATGGAAAAAAAAACGATAGCAAATTACTATCGTCTGTGGGGAACTCCATCGGATAAAAAACCCACGCATGCTCAGAATCAAGTCGACACATGCTCAGAAGCATAGAACTTAATTTTTCTCGGCACATCACGGCGTTTGGGACGATCGGTTTTTTGACTGATGGTGTGTAGGCAAGACTGATGGAAGTCAGCTTCATCGGATTTCCGATGGAAAAATCCATCGGTTTAAAATCCATAGGAAATCCGATTGTGTGTACAGGGCTTTAGGATTAACTGTAGGTGCAAGAAATATCTCCTTAACCTACACGGTTAAGGAGATATTTGCAGAAAACCCTGCACCGATGTGGTGCCGGTTTTTTTGAATGGGAGAATGCCGGCCCCGCGCATGCATGTGATGTCATCGCCGCTCCGGCCAATCACAGCGCCGGAGCGGCGATACACAGAAGGGACATCGAGGCAAGATGGCGGCGGCGGCAGAGGGGAACGAGGAGCAGTTTGGGGGCTTCGATCTCAGGTAAGTCATTCATAATGAGCTAGTATGCTAAGCAACTAGCTCATTATGCTTTTCTATTGCAGGGTTTTTTTTTTTTTTTTTTTAAATACCGGGTTTACTTCCTCTTTAAGGTGTGCGACTGATACAAAACGACTGATCTGTCTTTTTTTTTAGCTATTATTATTTCCTCCATTTTATTATTTATGATTATTACTTAAAATACCTTTCTCTTATATATGGCAGAAGAGTATTAAAAAAAATCAGCTTTATGTCAAACCTACTGTCGGTACACCATATTCTTTATTTTTGTTTTTGGTATTAGATCAGTAACTTGCTGGTGACGCTATAAAATGTTAGCGGGGTACCTGGAGACCTGAAAATTATTTCAAGGGTGAGAAAGGCTGCCAAAGGCTGCCTGGTCATACTTCCTATTACTGAAGATGTCATACTTGAATATACAGTGCTCATAGGTGTGCGCACAGGGTGTGCCGGATGTGCCTGGGTACACCCTAATCACCCCATGTACATTAGCATTATCCAGGGGTGGCACCAGGTGGGTTGTTGGGGGTGCCAGTGGCCAGTGTAAATTCCCCCAATATATTAAAGGCTAGGTTCAACCTCAGGAACACATTATACCCGTATTTAGGGTGTAATATAATATGGTCCCAATCAACTGTCTGCCACCACCAGAGCCTCTTCCCTGTGACATCAGGTGGCGTTCATGTGTGTTTAAACTTTGGGGTGCACACCCTAATGCAATAGGCTGCGCACACCTATGACAGTACTACTTAGCAGGGCTGAGACAATTAGGTGTAACAACTTAGAGTCCCTCGTACCGGGATATGCAGATCATGAGAACTGCCAGAATGGGGTTTTCCAAAACAAGTCGTTATTAACAGAAGGGGGCGCCCTGTCTTCTTGTATAAGCGGAAATCCCCTTTTCACAATTGCAGACATACAGAAAATAGCGCCACCATCTGCCCGTACAAGGTAGCTGTAGAAACACTATATAATGTCAGTGGCAATGTTAAACTCCAGGGCTGAGCTACAAAGAGTTACAGCTCCCCCGGGTGGTGCCGATCATCTCCACTGCTGTGTGCAGCGATCCCAGTGGCTGTATATAGAGGATACATCACACAGAATTACTAAAACCGAAAGCGCCGGGAAGTCCCTGAACTTTCAATATTTGTTTTTTCAAAACAAAGCCTGCCCTACAGATTCTGTATAATGTAGAAAAATCCAGGCATAATGGGCTGATCTTCTTGGTTTCCTAAGCACTTGATTGTCCCAAAACTATTAAGCCATATACTTATTGCGACAAAAGCTATTAAAATAAATAAACACGTCTCAACATACATTTGCATTTTAATCCTTTAATGGCCAGTGCAATGTTCTTCTGCTTTTGTGACCAGAATGACTCATATCTGAGGATTTTAAGCATTTTTTTTTTTAGATAGTTACTGAGCATGCACACAATGTAGACATCTGTCTGCTCCTTAACCACTTGCCGCCCGACGCACGCAGATATACGTCACAGATATACGGACAGGCAAAAGGACGTATATATACGTCCCCCTTAAGAAGCCGGCATTGTGCACGCGCGCGCCGCGAGCTCCATGGCTCCGATCCCGAGTCCCGCAGACTCGATGTCCGCGGGCATACCCGCAATCGTATCACAGAGAGGAAGAAGGGGGAAATGATTATGTAAACAAGCATTTTCCCAGTCTTCCTAGTGACAGGACACTGATCACAGCTTCCTGTAATCGGAAGCAGTGATCAGTGTCGTGTCACACACAGCCCATCCCCCCTACAGTTAGAAGCACTCCCTAGGGCACACTTAACCCCTACAGCCCCACCTAGTGGTTAACCCCTTCACTGCCAGTGTCATTTTTACAGTAACCAGTGCATTTTTATAGCACTGATCGCTGTAAAAATGACAATGGTCCCAAAAATGTGTCAAAAGTGTCCGATGTGTCCGCCATAATGTCGCAGTCACGATAAAAATCGCTGATCGCCGCCATTACTAGTAAGGCCTGTGTGGCAGTATAGATGCTGGGCCTGGTTGCGGTACTGGTGGTGGTACTGGTACCGATGGCGGTACTGGTAGCCTGTGTGGCGGTGCCAATGGCGGTACCGATGGAGGTGGGCCTGTGACAGATGATTGACAGATGGGCTGATTGATTGACAGATGGGCTGATTGATTGATTGACAGATGGGGTGATTGATTGACAGGTGGGGTGATTGATTGACAGATGGGCTGATTGATTGACAGATGGGCTGATTGATTGACAGATGGGCTGATTGATTGACAGATGGGCTGATTGACAGATGAGCTGATTGACAGATGGGCTGATTGACAGATGGGCTGATTGGCTGGGCTGATTGATGTGCTGGGCTGTGTGACAGGTCCTCTTTATGGGGGGGGGGGGTGTGTTGTGCACTGTAAACTTATGTAGACAAACTACACTGAGCTAACTTACTGATCTCTTCTCTCTCCTCACAGATCGGTGTGTGAGGAGAGAGCAGGGATCAGGTAGTAACTCCTGTGGAGTTTGTTTACATTTGTGACCGGCTGTGATTGGACACAGTCGGTCACGTGGTAAACAGCCAATTCATTGGCTGTTTACTCTGATCGGGGACGCGCTGTGTCCAAGGGACACTCGCCTTCCCCGATCCCCGCTCTGCAAGCCTGTGGCGGCGCGCACGGAGCGCGCCGCCGAGTTTGTTTTGACAGGTGATCGGCTGTGACTTTGACACAGCCGATCACATGGTAAACAGCCAATGAAATTGGCTGTTTACCGTGATCGGGGAAGCGCTGTGTCCGAGGGACACATGCCGTCCCCGATCACCGCGCTGCGCGCCCTCGCGGGCGCGCGCAAGGCAATATCCTGCAGGACGTCATATGACGTCCAGTATCGATATTGCAACCACTTCCCGGACGTCAATTCGCTATTGACTGGGCGGGAAGTGGTTAAGTACAATGCAGAACTAAAAGCCCTGCATTGTATGTAATTACCTCTACCTGGAGCACCAGAGAGTAGAGAAAAACGTCCAAAGTCTCCCAGAGTGAGAAATAAAGTATGAATTACACTATTCCTCTACCACTAGACTTAAAGGGGTTGCTCCACCGGAAAAAAAAAATTAAAAGCCAGCAGCTACAGCTACAGCAGCTGCTGGCTTTTAATATTTGGACACTTACCTGTCCTGGAGTCCAGCGACGTCCGCAGCAGAGGACGAGCGACCGCTCGTCGCTCTGCTGCTCCCCCCGCCATCCTCGCTGAGGGAACCAGGAAGTGAAGCCCTGCGGCTTCATGCCCGGTTCCCTACGGCGCATGCGCGAGTCGCGCTGCGCCGTTCTGATTGGTGCTCCTGTGTTCTGGGAGCCGAGTGTCTCCCAGAACACCAAGGGAAGTCTGCGGGAAGTGACGTAACTCCCGCAGATTCCCGGAGACAGGACTCCCGGATGTGGGTGAAAATACCTGTCTTAGACAATTGTGACACCGGAGGGGGGGAGGAATCCGATCCGCGGAAGTGAAAAATTAGGGTGGAGCTCCGCTTTAAAGTGGTATTAAACCCAAAAATCAAAAATGTCATATATTGCAGTTTACCAATCATTATATGTGGTGGCTGCAATAGTTTTCTTTTTTTTAGGCTTTTCACCCTCTATTTTCACCTGATGATCTGGCCAGTAACACACCTCCTGTATTAGAGTGCCCCCAACATTCTGTATGAAGGAGAACAGGAGGCATAGCAATCAGCAGCATTGTCACTCTGGTGGGGAGGGGAGTGTTAGATGGACTAGCAGGTGCATGAGGCTGCAGATGGACACAGTGAGACTCAAGTATAAGCAGAGGGGGGCATTTTCAGCATAAAAAAATGTGCTGAAAAACTTGGCTTATACTCGAGTATATAGGGTAAATACAATTTACAATACAATTACAAATTGAAGCCAAACTCCAGCTCAAACTTTATAAGCAATTACAGGAATGTTTTTTTTTCCCCCTTTTGGGATAAAGGTTTTACATAAATAAAAGCTGATCATTGTAAGCACTCTGCTAGTGTTAACTGGTTTGTCTCTTCTCTGTAACTGATACATTCTGCTGGAGAGCTTGTTCTTTTGAAAAAGAGAATGAATGCAGCCATCACATCTAAGAATTGGTAAGCAGCAATATGATAAATGTTTGCCTTTGGGTTTAATACCGCTTGTAGTGTAGGGTAGGTTATCAGGCGTCCAATCATAGCAAAGATGACATGAATAGGACGGGAGAAGACATCGAGGACTCGGAGGGAGCGTGGAGGATGGCGCTGACCCGAGAAAGGTAAGTGCCGGGCAGGGGGGGGGGCAAACTGGCTGCATTTGATGGGGCAAACTAGCGGCATTTGATAGGGCAAACTGGCAGCTATTGATGGGGCAAACTGGCAGCTATTGATGGGGCAAACTGGCAGCAATTGATGGGGCAAACTGGCAGCAATTGATGGGGCAAACTGGCAGCAATTGATGGGGCAAACCGGCGGCATTTGATGAGGCAAACCGGCGGCATTTGATGAGGCAAACCGGCGGCATTTGATGAGGCAAACCGGCGGCATTTGATGAGGCAAACCGGCGGCATTTGATGGGGGCAAACCGGCGGCATTTGATGGGGGCAAACCGGCGGCATTTGATGGGGGCAAACTGGTGGCATTTGATAGGGAAAACTGGTGGAAATTGATGGGCACAGTGGCTGCGTTTGATGGCACAGTGGCTGCATTTGATGGGCCCAGTGGCGGCAATTGATGGGCAAAGTAGCTTCGTTTGATGGGCACAGTGAGGCTGCAATTGATGTTTTATTTTTTTTCAGTTTGTTTGCACCCTCCCAAAAATTTTGAGCACCAGCCGCCACTGTCTTCTATTAAAGTCATAATATTTTAGAGCCAGCAGAGAGCACTTAGTTTCATTTGTTTTTTTCCACGCGACTGTGATCTGTCTGAACATCAAGACCTCTCGCTGCCTCCTATACATACCCCAAGGGGGAACAAGTGCACATGACCTTCCTGTTCTTTCAGGAGTTATAAGGTGAGAAAACAATTTACCTAGTGGTGGAGGGATCAGTCACCTGAGGTGCAATTGGATTTATTTTATTCACGTGGATTTCTGTGCTGCATTGTGAACTTTTTGGCTGCATTGTAAACTTTATCATTCTGGTATGCGGATCCGGAATGCTCTATATAAGAGCTTGGATTTTCTAGGTGCCAATAACTTGAGTCATAGTCATACACTAAAATTCAATCAATTTATTCATATATTTCATGTTAAAAAATCAAGAAAAAAAAATATAGGTATAATAAAAACATGAAAATAATTCATGTTTGATATCCACATAGTGAATTCATTACAGTTGCTTGTCATGGTGTATCAATCCCGACATGTTTCACCGTTTGACAGGCTCCCACACCTTATGTCCGAGACACTATTGATTTACCAAAAACTTTAGATGGAATGCATGTTCCAGAAAGGGGCGTGGCTAAACTCTATTCCGCATAACCAAGGGTTCAATGTGATTGAACTATTGCTATCGGAGAGGGGGCAGTCTGCACACAAATTTAACAAATTTGTACTGAAACTATTGTGTTTTATCCTGACACGTAACATATTTTTGTTCCAAGGCTCCCACTACCTCCAGGTACAGGGGGTCGCAATGGGCAGGAGGACTTGGGCAAAATCATTACCTGGTTTCGTTTTATTAATGACATTTTATTTATCTGGTGGCGGTACCCAACTCGAACTGCTAACTTCTTTGTCAAAAATGATTGTCAACCAGTATAATCTTAAATTTACTTAAATTATGTCCAAAAATCAAGTTCCTACACCCCAAACTCGCTCATCCATGTCTTTATGGACCTTGGTTTGTGCACTGGTGTGCAGTCATGATGGAACAGGAAGGGGCCATCCCCCAAACTGTTCCCACAAAGTTGGGAGCATGAAATTGTCCAAAATTACTTGGTTTGCTGACGCCTTAAGAGTTCCCTTTACTGGAACTAAGGGGCCAAGCCCAACCACTAAAAAACAACCCCCCACCATAATCTCCCCTCCACCAAATGATTTAGACCAGTGCACAAAGCAAGGTCCATAAAAACATGGATGAGTGAGTTTGGGGTGGAGGAACTTGACTGGCCTGAACAGAGTCCTGAACTCAACCCGATAGAACACCTTTGGGATGAATTCGAGCGGAGACTGTGAGCCAGGACTTCTCGTCCAACATCAGTGCCTGACCTCACAAATGCACTTCTGGAAGAATGGTCAAACATTCCCATAGACACTCCTAAACCTTGTAAACAGCCTTCCCAGAAGAGTTGAAGCTGTTATAGCGACAAAGGGTGGGCCAACTCAATATTGAACCCTAGGGACTAAGACTGGGATGCCATTAAAGTTCATGTGTGTGTTAAGGCGGGCGTCCTAATACTTTTGATAATATAGTGTATCTCAGATAATCAGGGACAGTTAGAAACTGCAAGTCATGTGTTTTCGGCTTTAACCGTAATGACTAAAGCCACAGCTTGTGTATACAGCATAGAAGAGTGGCAAAGTAGCCAATCAGAAAACAGAATAATATAAGCAAAAAAATTCTCTGTTAACCCACAAGGAAAAAAAAATGAATAGTTCCCCAGACTGGGCTGGTTTGGAGGAATCAAAGGCGTCCTTCTATATTATACCTGCATAACCTTTGCATAGCATATGGACTTTCAATTGAACTGCATTGTACTGTATGAGCCAAGAATCCAGGAGACGCCTTTATACTCCGAGATACAAAGGTGAACAGTTCCTGTTACTTATTAACAATTGCATAATGACATCATGGGAATGATATTCAGCTGCCTGGTCATGTTGGTCGTGTTCTTGAAGAAAACAAGTTGCATTTACACAGTTAGCAAGAACGAATATATATACCAATTGCATCATTTGCTGCTTGTGTTTGTACAAGAGTAATGTCAGGAGGATATTATCTACATGGTTTTAATATGATAGGATATGGTTTTAAGGCGGCCATACACGGTCCGAATTTCGAAATAATTTACTTTCGAAAATCGTATCAAAGAATTTTCGTACGAATTTCGCACCGTTAGTGGGCTGCAGCAACAGCCGATTTTCGTGCGGCAATCAAATTTGAGGAATCCGACATGTTGGAAATTTTTTGAAAAACAAACGATTTTCTGATCAATGATGGGAGAATCGTGCGAGAAATGTAATAGAAAAAAAAATGTGCATGTGCAAGAAAAGAATATTTCCGGAGAGAAAAGAATATTCCCGGAGAGAAAAGCAACATGAAGGTTTGGTCAGCCGAATTTCGAAAATCAATGGTGGCATCATCGGATCACAAAAAAAACGAACTTTCTGATTTTGAAAATAAAATTTGTTCGAAATTCGACCGTGTATGGCCTGCTTTACTTCTGACTCTACACCTTTTAATGGAAAGTCTGGATTTTAACCCTTTTCCTGGCAGAGTCAGTCGGCTGTTTTGATGGAGGTTTTTTGTACACATTTTTAACAAAATTTAGGCCTTGCGATTATTCAAAACACCCCTAAACATTGTATATTTTCTGAAAGCAGACCCTAGAACATAAAATAGTGAGAATTCCAATTTATGTCACCCAATATTAACACAGTGGTTTACGAAATGCAACATTTTAGTAAAAAAAAAAAAAAAAAACACACACACTTTAGTTAATTTTAGGGCACACAAATATAATAAATTACCCAATTTTTTTGTAAAATTATTACGTTGAGTAAACAGATTTCCGACATGTCAAGTCTTAAAATTGTGTGCGCCCACAAAATAGTGAAAATCTTCAGTACCCTATATTTTCTATAATTAGGCCCGTTTTACACAGGCTTCTGCTAGAGCAGTGTGAACAGTAAGCTTTGACAAAGAATTTGCAGAACGTTCAGCAAGCTTTGTTGAAGCTTTAAAAGTACCATTCAGCTCCAGTTTTTAAATGCTTAACACAGATCCTAATGGGAGTGCTAATTTCCACTTTAACAGGCTACTATCAGGCTTCAGCAGGCTTTCAACAAGCTTCAAGAAGTGCCAAAGCCTGCTAGTGGCTTGTTTAAAGTGGCAATCAGGACTCCGTTAGGATCTGTGTTCAACATTTACAAACTGGAGCTGAATGATACTTTAAAAGCTTCAACTAAAGATTTGCTGAAAGTGCTGCAATGCGTTGCCAAAGCTTACTGTTCACACTGCTCTTATATAAGCTGAAGTCCGTGTGAAACAGATCTGATGATGCTTTAAAAGCCCTACAGGTCATCAGTTTAGGCTCCATGTACACAGAAGCTCAAAAACGGTAGTTTTGAACGCCAGAAAAAGCTGCTTTAAAATATAGTTTTTATCAGCGTTTTTTACTAGCGTTTATTAGCGTTTTTCAGTGTAGCGTTTTTCAGCATTATTTTTTTTCAATGGATCAAAAAAAGCAAAAAAACGCTGGCGACCAACGTTTTTGAACGTTTATTAGCGTTTTTCAGCGTTTTGCGTTTTTTGGCATTTTCTCCCGCCGGAAAACGTCACTTTGAAAGCGAATTTCTTGCGTTCAGAAAAAAGGCCATTAACTCCACTGCTCATTAACGCTAAAAAATGCTATGTGTATGTAGCAATACCCCCAACTTAAGAGGGCCGCTGGTATTATTTCGGGCCCTGTACACAGCACTGCCAACCCCCAGCAATCTACTCGACCCTCCTCTGGCACAGCTAGTCTAGGGGATGAGGTATTGGTATAACTCTGTAATTGTCTATGAGCAATCCCACAGTAAGTTTAGTCTTATGGTAAAGAATCTTCGCATGCAAGGGTAATCGGTGGTGCACATTCAGGAACAACAATTTGTAAATCCAAAAGAACTGTGTCTAGTAACGGAACAACTCACAGGAGACTATCAACTCAGTTCTGGAAAGATAGTAGGTATAGCACGAAGGGCCAAAGCAGTCAATAGGCCTAACAAAGTACTTGGCTATAGCTGTGAGCAGGTGCTCTCTCACCACACCGGACTTAGTCCTCGTCCGTAACTTCCACCGCTGTGTATCCGCACACAGGGTATGCGATAGCCGGGTCTTCGGTCCTCCTGATGTCAGTGAGAGGCAAATGGAGATCAGGTGCCACACAGGCTCCGCAGTGGGGTGGAAGGCTCTTTGGAAGTGCGCAAGGTCCAGACTTCAGGCCTTGCTCCAGCAGCAAGTCCGCACAGGGGGATCCTTTTGATAGAAGCGCGGTGTCCAAAGAGGCCGAGCTTAGCCTCACCCCTCACCTTTATACCCCACCCCATGAGTCTCTGTGGGTGGCAATGCACCTTGGGTGCTAAACGGGGTTCTGGGTATCGTAGTCCGTGGGGCCTTAAAGGAGACCCCGCTAGATAGTAATAAAGATAGTGCTAACACAAAGTACGTACAACATTTGATAAAGCTGCGTATGATGTCGGCAGGGGAAGTTCCCACCAAAACCGAGGAGGGGAATTACCCTGCCCACAGGTCACATTGTCATAAGTGGCCTGTCTAACTGTGCCAGAGGGTGAGTTGGGGTTGCCCTTCACCAAATAAACAGTGGAGGGATCAGGGTTTTCTACACTCCTGGCGGTTATCACAGTGTCCTCTGAACTCTCCCCCATTTGGGTATAAGTCAACTTCCGGGGAGGACGTATGGTTCTTTTCGTTCTCTGCTCCCTTGGAATCTCTGGTTCAATCACTGTAGGTTCCTCTTCTGGAACAGACATAGAAGCCCCCATCGTTTCTGCAACGTTCAACTCAGATGCAGGAAGATACATTGAGTCTCTTGGATCCTCCAGAGGGAGTGAGTCAATGGCATCTTCCCATGAGTCTGATAGAGGACTAAATGGTATGAACTCTGTAGCTTCTGCATTCAGTGTACTGTCTATGGTGTCTTCGGATGGTGGAAGATCTATAGAAGAAGGTACAGGGTCCTGGGAAGGCCACAGCCACTCAAGCTCCTCTCTCTCATCCTTGCTGGGTTCAGAGACATCTACTCCTCTGGGTTGAGGTGTCTGAGATTGGGTATTCGGCCTAGGAGTATCCAGGATGGAACTTGGCTAAGGGGAATCCTTTACAGGAGGTATCCGAACTGCTTCGGCAAGTGGAAGTAGATGGTTTCTGTGCCAAGTCTTCAATGGCCCCACCTTTCCTTCCGGCTTCAGTTGGTAGACTGGCAGTTCGGGTAGCTTCTTGCAAATGACATAAGGTTCAGGTCTCCATCTGTCTGCCAGCTTGTGCTTCCCAGGGACTCCTAAGTTTCTCAGCAACACTCTGGTTGCAAATCCTGGATCCGGACTCTCAGATCAAAATTTTGCTTGTTACGGGCTCCCCTTTGATCCGAGGCTGCTTGAGCCTGTTCATAGGCCAACTTTAAACTTTGCCTCAGCCTATCCACATATCCTTTGTGAGAGGTGGCTGAGGTGTGGTGTATGGAAGAACCGAAGGCCAGGTCTACAGGTAGTCTTGCCTCTCTTCCAAACATAAGTCGATAGGGCGAGTACCCTGTGGCATCACTTGTTGTACTATTGTAAGCATGCACAATGGCTGCTATGTGTTTGCTCCAGTGCTGCTTCCTTTCACTGCTTCAAGTCCCCAGCATGTTGAGTAGGGTTCGGTTGAACCTCTCCGGTTAAGCATCCCCTTGTGGATGGTAGGGGGTGGTCCGGGTCTTCTTGATCCCTAAGGAGTCCAAGAGTTTCCTGATCAGCCGACTCTCGAAGTCCCTCCCTTGATCCGAGTGGAGACGTTGCGGTAGCCTGTAGTGCACAAAGTATTTCTCCATGAGTACTTTGGCCACTGTGGAAGCCTTTTGATCTTTGGTTGGGAAGGCCTGGGCATAACGGGTGAAATGATCCGTTATCACTAGAACATTTCCTAGTCCACTCAGGTCGGGTTCGAGGCAGAGAAAATCAATGCATACCAAATCCAATGGACCTTGACTTTGCAGGTGGCCCATTGGGGCAGCTTGATGGGGTAGAGTCTTTCGTTGGATGCAGCGTGCGCATGAACAGGAGTATTCCTCCACTTCAGCCCTCATGCAAGGCCAGTAGAACCGCCTCCTGATGAGTTGAAAGGTTCTTTCAGCCCCTAAGTGGCCATGGTTATCGTGTAGAGCAACCAAGACAGTCTCTCTGTGCTTCTCGGGGCAGAAACAGTTGCCACTTGTCCTCCAGGTCATCAGAGGGGCCCCTATCGGTAGACCACCCCTTGATGTACCTGTAGCCTGTCCCACTCTTTTCTTAGCAGGTGTGCCTCCTTTGAAGGATGATGCAGAAGTCTGTCTGAATCCTGATCTTCCAGGGCTTCCAGGACCAATTTCCCCAGAGGGTCCTCCAATTGGTCACACCTCAATTCCTTCTTGGACAGCTTTGGCAATTCATCTTCTTCTATTTGGGTCACGCCACATTATTGTTTGGGTACTCATACCACTGTGACCCCTATTTCTTCCGCTCTGGATCCGCCATTGGCTTGGAGTTCAACTCCTTGACAGAGAGCCTGCACCCCATCTGGCGTCACTTGGGCCCAGTCTTCGGTACTGCTGGTGAGAGCATGAGACCTCCTGGACAAGACATCTGCATCTCGGTTTCCGGCCCCAGGTCTGTATTTCAGGCTGAAATTGAATCCAGATAGTGCAGCCAGCCAGCGGTGGCCTGTGGCATCCAGCTTTGCTGTGGTGAAGAGATAAGTAAGGGGGTTGTTATCAGTTTTCACAATGAATTCTGCCCCATACAAGTAGTCCTTTAGCTTATCGACCACAGCCCACTTTAGGGCCAGGAACTCCAACTTGTGGGTAGGCTGGTTCTTCTCAGATGGGGTTAGGCTCCTGCTCATGTATGCAACGGGTCGTAGTTGCCCTTCATGCTCCTGATAGAGCACTCCTCCCAGACCATCATGACTGGCGTCCACATGGAGTTCATAGGGCTTCTTTGTATCTGCATAGGCCAAGACAGGGGCAGTGGTCAAGCTCTTCTTCAGCATTTGGAAGGCCTCTTCACACTTCCCATTCCACTGATCTTCAACTGACTCCCCCGGCTTCCTGGGGCCCGAGTCATCCTCTTCTCCCTCTGTCTTCAACAGTTCGTCTAATGGTCTGGCTATTCGTGCAAACCCCTCCACGAACCTTCTATAGCAGTGATGGCGAACCTATGGCACGCGTGCCACAGCTGGCACTCCGAGCCCCCTCTGTGGGCACTCAGCACGCCGCCAGGATAGCAGAGGGAATCCCCCAGCAAGGCAGTCACTTTCACTGGCAGTGCAGGCACTGAGGAGCAGACTCCTCCTATCATGAGTGCGATTGGGCAGTGGGGCGGCAGATGCGAGTAAAGCCCTCCCTGCAGGCACTGAGGGCAGCCAATTGGAAAGGACATGGAGTGTCTGCTCTGTAAGCAGCGTGTGATGCCTGTAATGCTGTGTATGGAGGAGAATGACTCCTCCCTTCCTGGACGTGGAAAGCGGCTTCCGGTGCAGGGGCTCGGCGCTGAAGCATGGCAATGTGGAGGACTTTGTACATACACAGGTAGGACAGTGCTATGGGGGAAGGAGGGGACGGCAAGGACACTGCTGTGTATGTGGGGGGATGTGAAGGGGCAGAGGACACTGCTTTTGGAAGGGCCTTCACATCATCCCACTGATCCTATGCATCCATCTCTGATCCCAATACATGCATCCATCCCTGATCCCAGTACATGCATCCATCCCTGATCCCAGTACATGCATCCATCCCTGATCCCAGTACATGCATGCATCCATCCCTGATCCCAGTACATGCATCCATCCCTGATCCCAGTACATGCATCCATCCCTGATCCCAGTACATGCATCCATCCCTGATCCCAGTACATGCATCCATCCCTGATCCCAGTACATGCATCCACCTCTGATCCCAGTACATGCATGCATCCATCCCTGATCCCAGTACATGCATCCATCTCTGATCCCAGTACATGCATCCATCCCTGATCCCAGTACATGCATCCATCCCTGATCCCAGTACATGCATCCATCCCTGATCCCAGTACATGCATCCACCTCTGATCCCAGTACATGCATCCACCCCTGATCCCAGTACATTCATCCACCCCTGATCCCAGTACATGCATCCACCCCTGATCCCAGTACATTCATCCACCCCTGATCCCAGTACATGCATCCATATCTGATCCCAGTACATGCATCCATCTCTGATTCCAGTACATGCATCCATCCCTGATCCCAGTACATACATCCATCACTGATCCCAGTATTCTGAGCACATGCATCCATCCCTGATCTCAGAATTCTGAGCACATGCATCCATCCCTGATCCCAGAATTCTGAGCACATGCATCCATCTCTGATCCCAGATTTCTGAGCACATGCATCCATCTCTGATCCCAATACTCTGAGCACATGCATCCATCTCTGATCCCAATACTCTGAGCACATGCATCCATCTCTGATCCCAATACTCTGAGCACATGCATCCATCTCTGATCCCAATACTCTGAGCTCATGCATCCATCTCTGATCCCAGTATTCTGAGCACATGCATCCATCCCTGATCCCAGGATTCTGAGCGTAACACACTCCTTTGAAAAAGCACAAAATTGATTTTCTGGGCAGAATTGTATGTTTTTGGTCCCTTAGGAATCATTCAGAGGGATGATCAGTCCCTTCCTCTGTACAGAGCCACTGGTAGGTTTAATTTCATGTTGGCACTTTGAAATAAATAAGTTGGTTTTGTGGCGCTGTTTGGGCACTCGGGCTCAAAAAGGTTCGCCATCACTGTTCTATAGTATGAGCAGAACCCCAAAAAGGACCTGAGTTCTGTCACAGTGGTGGGCTGTGGCCAGGAGGTGATTGCCTCCAACTTCTCGGGGTCTGTGGCCACCCCTTCTTCGGACACTATGTGCCCCAGATAGTTGACTGACGACTGGTAGAACTGGCATTTCTCTGGTGAAAGCTTGAGTCCCTCGTCACTGAGTCTTCTTAAGACTTTTTCCAGACTCTCCTCATGTTCCTCTAGAGTCTTCCCAAAGACGATGATATCATCCAGGTACACTAGGACTTCAATGAGGTTCATGTCTCCTACAGTTTTTTCCATCAGGCGCTGAAAAGTGGCGGGGGCTCCAGACAGACCTTGGGGCATCCGGTCAAACTCAAAGAATCCCACAGGGGTTATAAAGGCTGGCTTTTCCTTATCTTCCAGATGCATAGGGATCTGGTAGTATCCGCTTTTAAGGTCCATAACACTGAACCACCTGGCTCCAGACAAACTCTGTAGGGCATCCTCTATCCTCGGGGTGGTATATTGGTCGGGAATTGTTCTCCGGTTGAGAGTCCTGTAATCTATACATAGTCTTAACGACCCATTCTTTTTCCTGACCACCACAATCGGAGAGGCATAGGGACTTCTAGATTCCTGGATAACACTGGTTCGCTTGTGCTCGGCGAGCTGTTCTCTCAAGTCTTCTAGGTCGGCTAGAGGAACTCGCCTGACCCTCTCTCTGAAGTTCTTGTCTTCCTGGAGGTGGATTCGATGGGTGGCACTCTTTGCACACCCCACATCGAACTCATCTTGGGAGAAAATCTTCCTCCATCTGGTCAACTGGGCCTTTGCCCTCTCTTTCCAGGCCCTTGGCAGGTTCGGGTTCTCCATGCAGAGCTTCTCCCAAATAGTCCTTTCTCCCTCTGTCTTCTCCACATCTGACAAGACAACGGGGGCAGCAGGGCTCACCTGGCACCGCAACATTCTGGCTGGGATCTCCACGGGGGCATCAGTGGTATCCCTGATGCTCACCGGCACCTTACAGTGTGCCTTCTTTAAAGCTCTTAATGGAACCACTTCAGGGATCACTTCTAAACCTGAGTGTTCCTCCCGGGGATCTGGTTCCAACACAACAAAGGGGCCAGGTTGTTCCCAAGTAAGCTTTACAGTGGCTCTGAGACAGGTTACTTCACCGGGCTGCAGCACTATTCCTTTCTTCCCCAGCCTCCAGATTTTCCCTACCCCATCTTCTGGGGCCTTCTGCTCCAAAACTAGTCGCTGGTAGGCTAGCTTCAGCATCGGGTGGATTCTGGTGGCTGCAGGGTTCTTCCCTCGTGCTAAGGGAGCCAGGAGCCTTCGGACCAATTCCGTATTGGTCCCTATTATTAGAGAACTCTTGTTGGCTCCAGGTGGTCGGGGGCAGACTACTGCTAGAGTATCAAATACTTCAGCCTTCCCGGCCACTGAGGGGTCAAAGGTCAACTTTATGGGTAAGTAACCATCATAGGGGAAACTCTGTGTCCCGATCCCCTATATCTCCAAGTCTTCTATTTTTTTGATGGGTAGATGGCTCAGATGTTTGTCATAAAAGTCCCTATATAACAGGGTCACCTGTGCCCCAGTATCCAAGATGGCTCTTGTGCAGACTCCCTCCACTTGAATAGGTACTATGGGGGAGGGTTCTACCAGCTTTTCTGGGAATGGTCTCGGAGGGGTCTCTTTCCTTTGATCCCTGCGTTTTCCCTTAGGACTTTTCTTCTTCCATTTCTCTCTGGACCTTAGTCCCTCTTGGGCTCGGTATGCATTGATTTCACCCCTTTTTTTTGTATGTTCCCGCTGAGGGACATTATTCCTCTTCTGAGGGGGCTTGCCTCCTTTCTTACTGGGCTTCTCATTCAGTTTTGATCCAATGGAACTTACTGGAGATGATGGGCACCCGGTTGACTCCTTCACCGGGGCCCTCTGGAGTTTTCCGCCGGCTTGCGATTATTAACTTTCTTTTTCTTGGGACTGGGATACACTTTTCCAATATGGCCAACTCCTCCACAGTTGTAACAAATCGCATCCCCCAATCCTGCAGGGGAGCGGGCGCTGAGGTATCTGGGAACAACTCCTTCTTCGGTCCCTCTCTTTCTGAGACGCTTGGATCCTTTGTCATCAAAGAGGTCAGCATCTCCAATACCTGAGACATCTGTGACTTTAGGGTATCTACTTCCGAGTCTCTTTCAGGGGTCATAGCTGATCTGACCATCACAGGTGTAGAAGAGGTGTGTGTCTTGATTGCTTGCTGATCTTTCTGTAAAGCCTCTTCATCTCTTATAATCTTCACCAGATCAGGATAATTCAATGACATGCCTCCTCCAGAGGCCTTCAGGTGGAGCCAGACCGGATCTGAACGCAATGCTCCCTTTAGGACCTGCTTCATCCTTGCCGCATCTATGGCTTGGAGCACCATTCCCTTTTTCAGCACGATTTGGCAAAGCATCTTATTCAGTCTCCTTACATACTCCGACAGCTTTTCTCCTGGCTGCTGAAAAGTGTGTTCAAACTGATACACCAGTTCTGTCACTTTCTCCAACTGACCAAACTCTTCCTGCAACATGTCTAAACAGTCGTAGGCCGTGCAAGCAGCATTTCCAAACCGGAGACTTTTTACAGCTTCAGCAGCCGCGCCTTTCAGACTCTCAATCACTTGCTGCTTCTTCTGCGCTTCAGGCACCTCCCATGCCTCTACCGCTAGTAAGGCCTGCTCGATCCAGGTGTCGAAGTCTTCCTCCCCTACAGGGACGGGCAGCTTCCCTGAAAATATCCTTAGCTTTCAGTAACTAGCCTCTATATGCACTGTGTTGGTTTTCTGACACTTAGTGACCAGATCCCCTAGGGCATTTAAAAGTTCTGGCTCTATGGCAGTAAGGGGTGTCACCGGAGGTATCGTTCCTTTACGCTTCTCTGGTGTACAGGATGTAACTGGCGGTGACCCCGGTGGGGATGGTGGAGGTGACTCCGTCTTCACGGTCACTGCGTGCGCCAAACCATAAATCTTTTTATCTGCCGTCTGCACACTTCAACCTTTAAAAGTTCGCCGGTATTCCATCCCTCCATTCTATCAGTACATACTGAAACAAGGTTTCCGGATTTGATTTCATGTCCACCACCCATGGCTCTTGATTCGGGGACAACGACACTAAGAGTCGCTCCACCGCATCCGTCGGCCATTCTTCTCCCAGGAGACTGATGACCACTGACTTGTCTGGGCTGGCCTTGGCTGCCTCGCACCATGCTTTCACTTCTAGTGGGTCCATGCCGGTACTTATGGCGTGTTTGCTTGCCGTATACAGGATCCCAGACGAGCACCCACGTGTAGCGATACCCCCAACTTAAGAGGGCCGCTGGTATTATTTCGGGCCCTGTACACAGCACTGCCAACCCCCGGCAATCTACTCGACCCTCCTCTGGCACAGCTAGTCTAGGGGATGAGGTATTGGTATAATTCTGTAATTGTCTATGAGCAATTCCACAGTAATGCGAACAGTAATAACGTACAGTAATTGAAACTCATACCAGAGTACTCAACTATAGCAACTTTACTTTGGTATAAAAGTTATATAGCAATACAGTACATCATAACCCATGCAGAGCCCTGCAATTATAATGACACCTAGCAATACTGTAAAGGAATGAATCACACACCACGTGCAGCTATTCTCCCTATGAGCAATATGGCGCTCAATATTGTTCTACACTACCCAGTCAGGCCTGACTTAAGCTAAAGTTTAGTCTTATGGTGAAGAATCTTCGCATGCAAGGGTAATTGGTGGTGCACATTCAGAAACAACAATTTGTAAATCCAAAAGAACTGTGTCTAGTAACGGAACAACTCACAGGAGACTATCAACTCAGTTCTGGAACTAGTCTCCTATTAAGATAGTAGCAGGTATAGCAGGAAGGGCCAAAGCAGTCAATAGGCCTAAGAAAGTACTTGGCTACAGCTGTGAGCAGGTGCTCTCTCACCACACCGGACTTAGTCCTCGTCCGTAACTTCCACCGCTGTGTATCCGCACACAGGGTAGCCAGGTCTTCGGTCCTCCTGATGTCAGTGAGAGGCAAATGGAGATCAGGTGCCACACAGGCTCCGCAGTGGGGTGGAAGGCTCTTTGGAAGTGTGCAAGGCCCAGGCTTCAGGCCTTGCTCCAGCAGCAAGTCCGCACAGGGGGATCCTTTTGATAGAAGCACGGTGTCCAAAGAGGCCGAGCTTAGCCTCGCCCCTCACCTTTATACCCCACCCCATGAGTCTCTGCTGGTGGCAATTGTCTTGCTTTGCATTTATCTAGCAAGGTTACTCTGTGGTATAACAAGGAAGCTGAGACTTCTGCAGTGTGTAAATGTGCTTTTACTATACAAGATGCTGTACATACAAAACTATTACAATATTAGGACTAAAATACAAGACTGACAGCTCTCTATAACAAGCAAAATGCCTAGAAAATAGAACAGCCTATGGTCTATAACTACAAATACATTTAAAGGTTACTTATCTTCGATTACTCTATGTTCATGATCTCCATTCCTGGTGACCAGGCATCTTCTTCTTATGATGAGTGGCTTCTCCTGATCTTACAGCAACATGATGTGTGTCTGTCTGTCCTAGCTTATGCCTGCTTTTATGTGTTTCAGGCTGTTTACCATTGTTGCCAAACAGAAAACATAGCTGTTTACTGTAGCTGTATTTCAACAATAGCATTGAATACAACAATGCTATCTACCTATTGTCTACTCAAAACGAAACCTGTAATCTAAACTGTAATTCTTTTCAGTTTGAGAGCTGAAAGAAATCTCAAACAGGTAATGTACTAAATACAACAATGGTATCTAATCCCATTGTATGAAAAAGCATTTGTTTGAGAAATCTACTCAAACCAATAGGCTGACAGGTAATCTGACCAACTCACTATTGTAAATTTGTCCCATGTATCCTATGTCTGATTAATATAATAAAAATCATATTTTTAACAAACGCAATACAGCAATGCACCTTGGGTGCTAAACGGGGTTCTGGGTATCGTAGTCCGTGGGGCCTTAAAGGAGACCCCGCTACATGTACATGAACACATAGGCTAACATAGAGTGCAGTTAATGGGCTTTTTAAAAAAACGCCAAAACGCCAATAAACTGCAGTTTATCAGCTTCAGTGTACATGGAGCCGTAAGCCCTGTACACAAGGTCGGACCTTTGGCCAACAAACTTCATTTTGAGCAAGTTGGACCAACAATCCGACCGTGTGTACGCTCCATCGGACAAACTTTTTTAGTTTTTGTTTTGTTTTCATCAGACAAAAGTTGGGTCTGCAAACGGACAAACTTTTGCCCAACAAAAGTCCGATGGAGCAAAGTCCGACCGTGTGTACAGAAAACCATCGGACTTTTGTCCGATGGACAAAACAACTAATGTTAAAATCAACCAACAATAGCAGAAGTTGACCAAAGGGTGGCGAGAAAGAGCAGAAAAACCATGTGATGTTGCAAAAAGTTTTGAGAAAGTTTGCAGAAAAGTCTGAGCGTGTGTATGCTATGGGTGTTCCCGACCAACTCCGTTCGAACAAAAAACCATGGAAAAGTCAGATGAAAGTCCGACCGTGTGTACGAGGCTTTAGAGTTAACTGAATAATGGGCCTAGAATTATTGCTCTCACTCCGGTGTGCAAGGTGACATGAAGCATGTGTAGTGCAATCAACGGTTTAAAAAACTTGTGGGGGGTGGGATTTTAAGTGTCTGGGTGTAGTATTAATTTTTTACACTTTTTTTAAAAAAAAATTGTTTTTTAACTTTTTTTTATCACATAGGGGACAAAAAGTCCTCTTTGTTATGCATTTTTTGGTGACAGGTTCTCCTTAATGAGACATCTGGGGTTTAAGCTCTTCAGCTCCGGAAGATTGTATGTGGCAATATGGGACAACTTGGGATCTAGCGATCACAGGATGATCACATTCAGTGTAAATCATAGAAAAAGGAAACATTAGGGTGGCACAAAAACTAAAAATTTTAAAAGAGCCAACTTTTCTGAACTGTGCTCAATACTACAAGACATAAATTGGGACCAAATCCTAGAAACATTGAACACGGAGGAAAAATGGGATTGCTTTAGGAACATATTAAACAAAGCTATCACAGTGCATTCCAATGGGAAATAAATATAGAAGAGCGAAGGTTAAACCTGGGTGGCTAAAGTGCCTTAGTGTGATGCGATTTTTTTTGATGCGTTTTTTTTATTTTTTTTCTTGAATCATTATTTATATATATTTACTTGTACTATTTGTTTGCACATATCTACATCACTTACCAGACACATATCCCCCTTACTTTGTATAGTGGTGTGTGCACTATCATTTCATGCGTTTTGTTCATTTAATTTAGTCTTTGGCACAATTTATGAGACGCGTTTCACGCTAGCAGCTTTATTTCTATACCTTAAAGCCCCGTACACACGGTCGGACTTTTGGCCAACAAACTTCATTTTGAGCAAGTTGGACCAACAATCCGACCGTGTGTACGCTCCATCGGACAACTAATGTTAAAATCAACCAACAATAGCAGAAGTTGACCAAAGGGTGGCGGTAAAGAGCAGAAAAACCACGTGATGTTGCAAAAAGTTTTGGGAAAGTTTGCAGAAAAGTCCTGTGGTGTGTATGCTATGGGTGTGCCCGGCCAACTCCATTCGGACAAAAATCCACGGAAAAGTCAGATGGAAGTCCGACCGTGTGTATGGGGCTTTAGCTGATAAGAGTGGTGGCTCGCAGGATTGTTGCATTTTTATTTTGTAGGTTGAGCTTAGCCTGGCCTCACAATGTTACAGGCACATTGATATAGGATTTTGTAGGGGGAGTCCACAGACCAAAAATCATATCCAAGCTGTTTTCTGTTGCATGTGTTGTGATGAACCAGAGGTCAGGTCCACGTATGTATATTATTTGAGTCCCATAGAAAATGAACAAGAGTGTACCACAAAATAGAGGAAAAACACACTGGATAGCCGTTGAAAACACACGAAAAACACATCAAAAATGCGTGTGCAGAAATGCATTAGGATCGCCAAATTATGGCGTGAACCAGCCCTCAATGAAGATACTATACATCCCACATCAATACATTTGTAGTCCATTAATGCCCTCATCCAGTCACCTCTGTATGGACCTCGGAATGTGGATGTAAGCAATGCTATAGGCCTATGCATTGCTGCATCGTCGTATATTGCCACCTCAGCTCCCGTGACAGGATATATGCTCTCGGACCACCCTATTGGCGGTCACCGCATGCCGCACGCACTGTACTGCTTGGTGAGTGTGTTCCATTAATTACTCATATATAGTAATTTTTCTGTCATTTATCCCTCTCTATATTGAGTGCAGTCTATTATTATAATTCTATATTCCATAGGAATTCCTGTCGCATCTGCTCCTGATGAGTGGAGTTTTCCACAAAACGCGTCGAGCTACTCTTGATGCCACAGTTATATTATATATGGAATGCTATCCATACAGTATCCTATTTTGACGATGCCATCAAGACCCAGCATACTTTGACACACCATGTGACCACTGATACAAGTATTGGGCACGCTGCTGTTAGTTTTTAGTTGGTCATTCCACCTATGTATTTATTTACACCATTTTATGCATTGCTATTGACCATGTATTTATGTGTATAACTATTTACTGTATATTGTTCATATGTGGTGCTAGACATGTGTGTATATATATGGAATCATTTCCTTATTGGATATCAATCCATGTCATGAATAAAACATTTATATTTTTCTTACCTCCGCATTTCAATTGCCTCATATAAAGTCCCAAACTCCCCCCTTATTCATAGGTCTATGCATTGAACCTACGATGCATGGATCAAGCAACGCTCAGCGGGCTTGAATGTAATTTTTATTCTTAAAGGGGTAGTAAACCCTCGTGTTTTTTCACCTTAATGCATTCTCAGGGGGTGGGGCTGAGACCGGCATTCTGTGTGAATGGACACAGAAGCAAGGCTCGGGAGCGCGCCTGTGCCGGTCTCCAACGTGGGCACTCGATGCGGGGAGGAGCTACCAGTGCCGCCGGGGACCCCAGAAGAGGAGGATCGGGGCCACTCTGTGCAAAACCAACTGCACAGTGGAGGTAAGTATGACATGTTTGTTATTTTAAAAACAAAAACAAAAAACAGGGTTTATAATACACATTTTTTTGTTTTATCATTGGTGCATTTATTACATTTTTATTACACAAAAGGTGGACTATGCCTTTAACACAAATCAGTTAATCACAATGGGGGTTATTTATAAAAGGCAAATCCACTTTGCACTACAAGCGCAAACTACAAGTGCTAAGTGCACTTGAAATTGCACTGAAAGTGCACTTGGAAGTGCAGTCGCTGTAAATCTGAGGGGAAGATCTGAAATAAGGGGAAGCTCTGCTGATTTTATCATCCAATCATGTGCAAGCTAAAATGCTGTTTTTTATTTCCCTTGCATGTCCCCCTTGGATCTACAGCGACTGCACTTCCAAGTGCACTTTGCACTCGTAGTTTGCACTTGTAGTGCAAAGTGGATTTGCCTTTTGTAAATAAACCCCCAATGAGTGTTACTCTGTTGCCCACAAAGACGCTGTGGGTGGTCCTGCAGTTCCCTTTTAACAACCGCATCTAAAGTTCCCTTTCAGCTAGAAACTCCTTAGAGCAGCAGTTCTACCCAAAAAAGGATTTTTATTTTTCGGTGAAGTGGGGGAAGGTCTTCACGTCTACACACAACTCCAGAGGAGAGGTCTCCCTGACCACAACATGACAGTGTGAGCTCTCCCTTTCAGTCAACCTACCATTGTCACCAGCCTAGGTGAACCTGCCATGTATTCTTACAAACGGTCCACTAGAGGGTGCATGACACAGAAAACTTGCATCACTCGCAGTGTTACTTTTGACAGCAAATTTCAATTTAGTTTTAGTCTAAAGGCCCATACACACGATCAGACTTTCCGACAACAGCGGTCCGTCGGACGTGTTTTATCGGACAACCCGACCTTCTGTATGCTCCATCAGACAATTGTTGTCGGAATTTCCACGGACAAATGTTCGCTGTGTATGCTCTCAAACTTTCCGACAACAAATGTCCGATGGAGGATCATCCGATCGTGTGTACAAACACGCATGCTCCGAACCAATCTTAACCATCAGACAACAATAGCAGAAGTTGCCCAAAGGGTGGCAGTAAAGAGAAGAAAAACCACGTGGTTTGGTGAATGTTGGCTGAAAATGTTCTGCCTTCTGTATGCAGAACAAATCCACGGAAAAGTCAGATGGAAGTCCGATTGTGTGTGAGGCTTTAGACCCCATACACACTATTAGATTTTCTGAAGATTTTTGTCTTCAGATTTACCAAAACCATGTAGTACAAGGGCCTGCCTGATTGCATACAAATTGAAACTCTTAAAGTGGTTGTAAACCCTTACAGACCACTTGGCCCTACAGGTAAGCCTAGATTAAGGCTTACCTGTAGGTGCAAGAAAAACTTAGTTAGACTTACCGGTGACGGTATTTCTAAGAGCCTTTCAGGACAACCTTGGAGAGAGCGTAGCTCCGCCTCTTTAACAGGAAACACTTTCAGCCTTTAAATCCCTCCTCTTCCACCATGGCCTCAGTTATTGTGGTTTCCGACAAACTGGAAGACAAAAGCACAGAACAACCACAACGACCATGATAGACACTTAATCAATACTTCTAAGATATATTAGGGAGGGAAATAGCGGTTGTCCTGAAAGGCTCTTAGAAATACCGTCACCAGTAAGTCTAACTAAGTTTTTCTCAAATCGCCTTTCAGGACAACCTTGGAGAGGATAACCGAGTAACTTACCCTAGGGTGGGACCACTGCCTGCAGTACCTTCCTGCCGAAGGCTTGATCTGCGGCAGACAGCAAGTCCAACCTATAGTGCCGGAGAAAAGTTGAGTAGTTGGACCAAGTGGCAGCCTTGCAAATCTGATCAGGCGTAGCACCGGCCCTCTCGGCCCAGGAAACTGCTGTTGACCTTGTTGAATGAGCAGCAATACCTGAGGGAGGTATTTCTCCTTTAGCTTGGTAAGCTTCTGTAATTGCTTGTTTAAGCCTTCTGCCTAATGTACTTTTGGAAGCTTTCTCCCCTTTACGGGGACCTGAAAATACTACAAAGAGGGCATTTGTTTTTCTAAACTCTTTGGTAACTGCTAGAAACTGGAGCAGACATCTTCTCACATCCAGCGTATGGAAAGCTTCCTCTCCTGCATTGTTAGGAATTGAGGAAAAGGTAGGCAGGGTTATCTCTTGTGACCTATGGAAGGTTGAAGATACTTTTGGTAGGAAGGCTGGATCTGTCTGAAGGATCACTCGGTCTGGAAAGACCCTCAAAAAAGGTTCTGTAACCGCCAGAGCCTGGAGTTCACTGACTCTCCTTGCCGATGTAATGGCAACTAAAAAAATTGTTTTGAAAACTAAACTTCTTAAGGAAGTCTCTTGAAGGGGTTCAAACGGAGCTCCCGTGAGACCCTGTAAAACAACAGATAGATCCCAACTGGGAAAAACTTTAAGGACTATGGGTCTGTTCCGAGCCAAGGCCCTAAAAAATCTGGAAATTAAAGTTTCTTTGGACAAAGCTTTTTCAAAGTAAACTGAAAGAGCCGCAACTTGGGTTTTCAAGGTGCTGGCTGCCAATCCTTTCTCCATTCCTTCATGGAGAAACTCTAAAACTGAAACGACACTCTTGACTATAAAGTTTTTGGAAGAACACCAAGAATTGAATGTTTTCCATACTTTAAGGTAGATGGCCCTAGTTACCTCCTTTCTACTGGACAGTAGGGTCCTTACTACCTTATCTGAAAGTCCTTTGGCTTTTAGGAGGTCTTCTTCAGAAGCCAAGCAGTCAGATGTAGTCTGTCTGCTTCCGGATGGTTCACAGAACCCTGTGATAGTAAGTCCTTCCTGAGTGGTAGCCTCCAAGGAGGATTTGCGGCTAGGTTTAGAAGTGTCGCAAACCAAGGTCTTTTTGGCCAATATGGAGCAGTCAGGATAAGACTGGTGTTCTCTTCCCTGAACTTTCTTAATACCAATGGGATTAGGGGAAATGGGGGAAAGGCGTAACACAGCTGGTAATGCCATGGGTGTGCTAGAGCATCTATTCCAACTGCCTGATCCCCTCTGTGGAGAGAAAATAATTCTCGGACTTTCGTGTTTTGCTGGTTGGCAAATAGATCTACCTGGGGTTTCCCCCACTCTTTGGAGATCATGGAGAAAATCTCCTGGCTCAGACTCCATTCTGCTTCCACCACACTCCTTCTGCTTAGCAGATCTGCCAACAGATTCTGGGATCCCTTTAAATGAACCGCTGATAAGGAGGTCACGTTTAGCTCTGCCCAGGACAACAACTGACTGGCTAACTCCATGAGACCTGGGCTCCTGGTTCCCCCTTGCTTTTGTACATAAGCTATCGCTGTTGTGTTGTCTGACAGAATTTGAACATGACGTCCTTTGACTGTCTGCTGAAAGGTAAGGAGGCCCAGAAATATGGCTTTTAACTCCCGCCAATTTGATGACTTCTTTGCTTCCCACTTGGACCAAGTTCCTTGAGCGGTTTGCCCTTCCAGATGAGCTCCCCAACCCCAAGCACTTGCGTCTGTTGTCAGACGTTTGTCCAGTGGAAACACCCACAAGAGACCCTTTGTCAGGTTGTTTGGGTTTCTCCACCACCAGAGTGCTCTTTTTACGTTTGATTTTAGTTTGAAGCACTTTTCCAGTGACTCCTGGTGTGACCAAACTTGTAAAATGTTCCTCTGGAGGGGTCTGGAGTGTAGCCTTGCCCATTGTACGGCTGGTATTGAGGCCGTGAGGAGGCCTAATACTGCCATAGCCAATCGGACAGATGTTGGGAGATTTGTCTGAATCTGACCCACTGCAGAGTAAATCTTCTCTATCTTTTCTTGGGGGAGAAAGACCTTTTGAAGAACTGAGTTTATGGTGTAGCCCAGAAACCTCATCTCCTGAGTTGGATCTAAGTTTGATTTGTCCAGATTTAGGAGCCAACCTAAATTCTTGAGATGAGTCCGTGACACTTGCAGGTTTGTCACAAGCTGATCTCTGGAATCTGCAAAAAACAGTAGGTCGTCCAAATATGGAATGACCGAGATCCCCCTCAGTTTCAGAGGCTCTAGGGCTTCTGCCATGACTTTTGTGAAAATCCTGGGCGAGGATGAAAGCCCGAATGGTAGGGCTGTGAATTGGAGATGCCATATTGACGTCCCCAGATCGATGGCTAGGCGGAGAAATCTTTGGGAAGCCAGAGCTATCGGCACATGTAGATAGGCGTCCCTCAAGTCCAGGGACGCCATGAAGCAACCTGGAGTCAACAGCTTTGTAATGGAGTGGATTGTGTCCATACGAAAGTGCTTGTACCTTACTGATTTGTTTAAGATCTTCAGATTCAGAATCAGTCGGTACTTGCCTGAAGGTTTTTTTACCAAGAATATATGGGAATAAAACCCCCGGCCCTCCTGATGTTTTGGGACTGGAACAATCACTTCCTGTTGTATCAGATCCTGTAAGAGGGTCATCATAGCGGAAGCTTTTTCCTGATCCCGTGGTGGGGCTGTGACATAAAACCTGCTTGGGGGGCATTCCGAGAATTCTAGACTGTATCCCTATGAAATGATGTTCCTCACAAAGGGACTTTTGGATACTTGGTTCCATTGAGGGAAAAAAGCTGACAGTCTTTCCCCCACTGGAGTAATGCTGTCATTTGTTTTTAGAAGCTTGGTCTGTAGGGAATCTAAAGAGCACTCCACCCCTTCCTCTACCTTTTTGGGAAAACCAAGGCTTTTTGTTGTCATCTTTTTTGAAGGATTGCTGAACAGAACGAAAATTCTTTTTAAACGGTTGCTTCTTTTTAGAAGGGAAAGCCTTCTTCTTGTCAGCTGTTCTATCCAGCACAGTTTCTAGCTCTGGACCAAACAGCAAATCCCCCGAGAAGGGTAGGCCACAGAGTTTAATTTTTGAGGCTGTGTCACCCGACCATGTCTTTAGCCAGACTGCACGCCTAACTAAATTCACTAATGCTGCTGATCTAGCAGCCATTTTGATTGATTCAGCGGATGCATCTGCCATGTATTTTACCGCTTTCAAAATTAGAGGGAAGGATTCCAACAGGTCTTTCCTTGGAGTACCTGCCTCTACATGGTTCATCAATTTCTCTATCCAACACTCCAGGTTTCTTGCCACCACTGTGGAAGCCATAGCTGGTTTGAGGCTGGCTGACGTGGAGTCCCATGCTTTTTTCAGCAGGGAGTCTGCCCTTTTATCCATTGCATCCTTCAACACTCCCATGTCCTCAAAAGCGAGATCCGTACGACGAGAGACTTGCGAGAAGGCAGCGTCCACTCTTGGTTTTTTATTCCAGACCTCTGAGTCCTTGTTTTCAAAAGGAAAACGCTTTTTGAGGGTCTTTGATAGGAAGGGACCTTTTTCAGGGTCCTTCCATTCCTTTTTGATAGTGTCCGATATGACCCTATGGACTGGGAACACTCTTTGCTTGGAATCATCCAGACCCTGGTACATTTTATCATGAACTGAAAGATGTACCTTTTCCTCCTGAATATCCAGGGTAGTGTAGATTGCTTTTAAGAGATCATCCACATCTTCCAAAGATAATTTATATCTGGAGGTTTTGCCGTCATCTTCCTCTTCCTCCTCATCTGAGTCCTTGAGAGAGGGGAGAGTACTTGCCCCTTCGTCCCCAGAGTCCACACTCTCTGCTGGTCTAGAGGTGGAGGCTCTTGGGCTGGACGGTGGTTGCTGGGGTTCAGTTAAGACTGCTGGACTTAGCAGAGATTTAACCGAACCAAGAGAACTTGTAAGCTCTCTTACTGAGGAAAATAAATCCTTGAATTGCTGGGATGTTTCCTCTTCCACTAAGTCCTTAATGCAAGACCTGCACATAGCTTTTTGCCATGAATCCCTTAAAGGATTCTTGCAGGAGGGACACTTCCTCTGGCTTGGTGGGTTTACATGTTTGGTTTTTGCTACAGCTTTCTCCTGAAACGAGATAAACAATAGAAATTCACCTAATGTCCTAGCCACACCTAACCAATTAGTGTCATTTAGGCCACCACCAAAGATAGAGAAGAAGTGTCCCAGTGAAAACAACCACCAATGTCCAAGCTGTAGCAGGTCAGAGAGAAGTAACCACCGACCGTACAGCAGCAGGCTCCCTTAAGGGAGGAAACAAACAAAACAACACAGCAAAAAATACTCATTTGGATAAGAATAAAAGGCACCATTGTACCCCTCTTACCTGAGCCTGACCGGAGCTTAGGGGGCCTGCTTCCGCCATCGCTGTCTGTCTCTCTTCCATCTTGTCGAGAGCGCAGCTGGGCTATACACACAGTGTGTGTTTTAAATTTTCCCGGGTCCCGCGTCATCCACGTGGGCCGGAAACGGAAGCGCCGGTCGATAGACCCGCCCCCTAGTCCCTCCGTTCCAAGCGCTGGGAACCACTAGCGCCACGCCCCCACAGGAAACCGCATCGCCGGAACTGACGTCACCCGCCAGCCAGGACCCGGAACCGTCATGCGATTCGCGCCGCTGACCTGCAGCGGCAACCGCTTGGCTCCTGGAGCCTTACCGCGGATTCCGGGCACAAGATGCTGCGTCTCCTGTGGGTCCTTTACTCCCCTGAGCAGGCGAGACTGGGGACTCCGGAACACCCCCCGCTTGCGGTGGAGGGGGTGCTGGGATGGTCACTGGTACAAGTACCAAATAAAAGCTGCACACCAGGCAGCAAAAAAAGAAAGGTAAGCCTTACTGCTTCCCCCTTGGAAAGAGCGTAGCTCCCTGGTTCCCACCTGTTGCTTCCACCATGGCGGAGGAAACACAATAACTGAGGCCATGGTGGAAGAGGAGGGATTTAAAGGCTGAAAGTGTTTCCTGTTAAAGAGGCGGAGCTACGCTCTCTCCAAGGTTGTCCTGAAAGGCGATTTGAGAAATATCTCCTAAACCTACACGGTTAAGGATATATTTGCAGAAAAGTCTGCACTGATGTCTACGGTGCATGCATGCTGTAGACAGCGGCGCAGGCGCAATGAGCGTGGCGTTAATGAATGGGATCGTGCCATCCCTGATGGCTCCCGCGCCCATGCGCGGGAGTGACGTCATCGCTGCTCCGGCCAGTCACAGCGCCGGAGCAGCGATAATCGGAAGTCACTCGGGTATCATGGCGGTGGCAGAGGAGAGGAATGAGGGTTGCTGTGGGGGCTTTGATCTCAGATAAGTAATTCATAATGAGCTAGTATGCTATGCATACTAGCTCATTATGCCTTTTTCTTGCAGGATTTGTTTTTTTTTTAGGAAAGGTTTTAGAGGGTTTACTTCCTCTTTAAGATTTTTAAGGTATTATTGGTTGAGTCTGAAATGGCTCTTCTGGGCTCATCGGAATCAGGAACCCCCCTTTAACAAGGGGGTCCCCAGATCCCAGAATCCCTGAGGGTTTACTTCCTCTTTAAGGTTTGACCTCATTATATATGTTTTTGGTGCTTCTGAAGACACAAATCTGCCGAAAATCAACATTTGCATTTTTTGTGCACTAATTCTCAGTGCACACAAATATAATACAGTGCAGTTTATACACTGATGTGTCATCTTCCACCGACCACCAATGTAAAGGGGGCACTCTTCCCACTGACCACCAATGTAAGGGGGGCACTCTTCCCACTGACCACCAATGTAAGGGGGGCACTCTTCCCACTGATCACCAATGTAAGGGGGGCACTCTTCCCACTGACCCTTCCCACCGACCACCAATGTAAGGGGGGAACTCTTTTTACTGACCACCAATGTAAAGGGGGCACTCTTCCCACTGATCACCAATGTAAGGGGGGCACTCTTCCCACTGACCCTTCCCACTGACCCTTCCCACCGACCACCAATGTAAGGGGGGAACTCTTTTGTACTGACCACCAATGTAAGGGGGGGAACTCTTTTTACTGACCACCAATGTAAGGGGGGCACTCTTCCCACTGACCCTTCCCACCGACCACCAATGTAAGGGGGGAACTCTTTTTACTGACCACCAATGTAAGGGGGGCACTCTTCCCACTGATCACCAATGTAAGGGGGCACTCTTCCCACTGACCACCAATGTAAGGGGGGCACTCTTCCCACTGACCACCAATGTAAGGGGGGGACTCTTCCCACTGACCACCAATGTAAGGGGGGCACTCTTCCCACTGACCACCAATAATCTATCATGGCAGAGCAGCCAGCCATTAACACCCCTGTGTAATTTACATAGGCGTTATTGGCTGGCTGCTCTGCTGTGACAGATTATTAAAGGCTTCTTGTTATTCACAGACTTAGCCTCTGATTGGCTGCTTGCTGCCCGCAGTCATTTATTAATGGTTGAGTCTGAGATTGCTCTTCTGGGCACATCGGAATCTGGAACCCCCCTTTAACAAGGGGGTCCCCAGATCCCAGCATCCCGATCTCCATCGGGGGGACACTGTTTTTTTTTATTTTTAATAAAGGAATTGTCAAAAACTGTGTTTTTTTTTCTTATTGACACAATGTACCCCATACTCATTCACATGGGGAGGGGGGCAGGATCTGGGGCCCCCTTGTTAAAGGGGGCTTCCATATTCCGATAAGCCCTCTGCCTGCATACCCCGACAACCACAACCCAGGGTTGTGGGGAAGAGGCCCTTGTCCTCATCAACATGGGGGCAAAGTGCTTTGGGGTGGGAGTGCAGAGCCCCCTCTGCCCCAAAGCACCCCCCCCCCCATGATGAGGGCATGTGGCCTGGTATGGTTTGGGGGGTGCCTGTTCTACCCCACCCTTTCCTGGCCTGCGTGGCTGCATGCTCAGATAAGGGTCTGGTATGGATTTTGGGGGGGGGGCGTGCTGCTTTATTAAAAGATTTGCCGTGGGGTTCCCCATAAAATCCATACCAGACCCACCGCTTTTTTCTATTGCCAACAATGTTTTTTTTTTATTCAGCTCTCAGCAGGGAAACTGACAGCTGACTTTTTTTTTTCACTCTTTTTCTTTCCCTTTTTTCTATTGCCACTGTTCTGACGAGAAATGCCCCCTTGTCCAATAATGCCCCCCCTGTACTGCACTTGCGCAGTATGGAGCGGCCGAACATTGGAATAGGCTTCCGATGCTCGTGCAAGTCTGCAAGGGGCGGACTTGTTCATAATGGGAGCGAGAGAGGGGAGGATGGCAACAGAAGGGGGCGTATTTTGTGATGATGGGCAGTGCTGTTAAGATGGGGGCGGAATTTGTCGCGAAACTCAAACACATCTCCTAAACAAATATATCTCTGCTATTCTTCCTACACGTGTTAAGGGCAACACGCGCCCATCATGAACAAGTCCGCCCCTTGCAGACTTGCATGAGCATCGGGAGCGTGTGGCACTATGTCGGCTGTAGTGCGCAGGCACCATCTGCAGCTGATCGTCAATTCGGATGTTCGGCGGCTTTGTAGTGCGCAAGCGCTGCGCATGCGCAGTACCGGGGGGGGCATTATTTGACAGGGGGCATTTATTGACAAGACACTGGCAATGTTTTTTTTTATATTCAGCTGTCAACGGGGAAGCCTGTTGACAGCTGATGACTCATCGGTTGTAAAGGACGCAGCGGCTGGTTTTCCACTGTGCCCTGACTGGGCAAAGCTTTGCCCAATCAGGGCTTAGAATGAACTGGGAAGTGCGCAATGCATTTGGGTGTTCGCCAAACGGGGGAACAGGCGATGTTCGGGTTGAACTTTTTCTCGGCCCGGACCGTTCGCCCAACACTACCCTCAACCTACAAAAAACACTAAATTTTGAAAAAGTTTACGTATAATCCTATACTGAATGACATTTAGTTAGCTTAAAGTAGAACTTTTTTTACATTTTGGATAGAGTAAGGTAGGGTTATAGCCCCTATTCGTTTTTGTTTTTGCCATCTGTGTCCCATTGGGAAGATTTCCCTTCACTTCCTGTCCTATAGCCAAACAGGAAGTGAAAGGAAATCCCTCCAGAATGAGGAAATTCCTGGTTGTCACCAGACCTAGTGTCCCCATTGGAAGATTTCCTCTTTATTCCTGTTCTGGTGACACATCAAAAGTGTGTATTTTCTTTCACTTTTCGGTGATAACAGTAAACAAGAACAAATATAGAGGGTGAATAACAACCTGAAATTTCCACTCTATGCAAAACTAAAATAAAAGGTTTTGCCTTTAGTTAAACTTTAAGCACTGTGTATCATAAACAAATACATTTTCAAAATTAGAACCTCTTTGTTATCCTGGGTTGCATTTTGACATGGCTGATCGCCTGCAACCTCTTTGCAGACATTTCCCATCCACTCCAGTAATTGCCACACGTCATTTCTAAGAGGGGTTTCTTGATAGTCAGACCTGGGACTTTGCCAGCATTCGGCCTGAGATTCTGGCTTTGCTTAGTTCTCCCCACTTTTGGGATCCCTCCAGTCCTCGTATCCTGATACTGTGTAGTCTGTTCAGTCCTTCTTTCAGCCCAGCACTTGTCATCCCAACACACCTTTCCCAATTCCGTGACATCGCCCCCTGCTGGATCATATTCTCTTTCCACTTCACTTTACTATCACATTGTATCTTTTCATTGTTTGAATCTCTCCTGTGATTGGATTTCCCCTTTGTTTCATTAACCACTTACCTACAGGGCACTTAAACCCCCCTCCTGCCCAGGCCAATTTTCAGCTTTCAGCGCTGATGCACTTTGAATGACAATTGCGCGGTCATACAACACTGTACCCAAATGAAATTTTTATATATTTTTTTCACACAAAGCATTCTTTTGGTGGTATTTGATCCCCTCTGCGGTTTTTCTTTTTTGTTAAAAAAAATTAAAAAGACAGATTTAAAAAAAAAAATTATATTGATTTTTTTTATATTTTGTTATAAAATTTTGCAAACGGGTAATTTTTCTCCTTCATTGATATATGCTGATGAGGCTGCACTGATGGGCACCGATGGGCTGCATTGATGGGCACCGATAAGGCAGCACTGGTGGGCACTGATAGGCGGCACTGAGAGGTGGCACTGATGGGTGGCACTGAAGTGCATTGATAGGTGCCACTGGTGGGCACTGAGAAGTGGCACTAATAGGTGGCATTGATAGGTGGCACTGATGGGCACTGATAGGTGGCAGTGATGGGCACTGATGAGTGGCAGTGATGGGCACTGATCAGTTACACTGATCGGCAGCATTACTAGGTGGCACCGATTGGCATCACAGGTGGGCAGTGATAGGTGGCACTTGTGGGCATTGATAGGTGGCACTTGTGGGCACTGGCAGGCGGTATTTTTGGGCACAGAGGAGGCAGATGTGCCTCCTTCCTATTTGGGACCGATGTCCCTTGTAAACAAGCCGGTGATCGGCTTTTTTTTTTCTCCTCATGCTGTCATCGTGAGGAGAAAAAAAAATGACCGATCCTTTGTTTACATCATGTGATCAGCTGTCATTGGCTGACGGCTAAGGTTGCCACCTCATCCCTTTAAACCCGAACACATATGAATTAATTTATTTTGCCCCATTAGTCTTATGGTCTTCATATGGCCTTTCTATTCAAACATTTTTGAGTAATTTTTCTTAACTTTTTCTTTCTATGTAATTTGCAATTTGGTTTGTTATTTTGCCCATATACCTCACCTATTGCATTGTAATTTGCACAGTTTATCCCTTTTCCAAGATGGCGACGTCTTCATACGATCCGCGGTTCATACCGAGGCTTGGTTAGGCAGTTTTACTATTTATTGCGGCACGTCAGCACGCCGCCCGTATCCCGTGAACACATCTGCTTGTGACGAAACGTGTAGGGAGAGTCGAGTGCTGACGTCACCGCACCCACGCATTCCCGGAACTGCTTATTCTTGTCTGTTTTTAACCGACTAATTGTAAGTGTCCATTTTTACATTATGCGGAATAAAATGTGTAAGGATTTACACTATTAGTTTTCCTTTTTCCTTTGGTTTATTGCCACACTGGTATCGTATGTCCATCCATTGCGAGTTGCTACTTCCTGGTCAGGACGCCATTCCTACTGTTGGACGCGGTTGCCACACACCCCTGGCTGGGGATTTAGCCACAGGCGTATTCGGATCCCCTGTCATAAGGGATCATCTACCTGCGGTAAGCGGCAGTGTGTTTACCGGTGAAGGTCCTTCTATCACTATTTCTCTGGTGCTTTATCCATCACGGATTATACTGAATACGGTGGAGGACCCCTTCTTTGAATTTGACTGCATTTCATTTATGAACTTTAATATCTGATTTTTGTGTGTCATTCACATTATTCACTGGTTTATTTGGAGAGCTGTTGTGCTCTTCATCATTTTTTTTTATTATTATTTTTATATTTTCATATATATATATATATATATATTTTATCTACAAGAGTTCAATTATTTATTGATGTTATTATTTGTGGCTTGATTTATTTCACTTATTCAGTCTCTTAACCACAAATAAAAAAAAAAAATTTTTTCACGCATCATTTATTCACTGTTTGATACACCTTTTGTACACCCTACCCCTAACAGGGTTATCCTTTTTCATTATCAGTATTTTTTACGTTTAGCGCAACTTTCCCTTTTTATACATTATTTTTATCGTTGCAGCTTTAGCTTTAGGTTTATTTATGGAATAGCGCAGTTTTTTCTTTACCCCACATATGAATTACACAGGTTCTGAGGCTAATTTAATTCAGATGAGGCACCAAGTGAGTTTAATTACCACCTTAATCAGCCACAGAACCTGTGTAAATAACATGTGTTCAGTTTTAAAGGGATGAGGTGGCAACCCTACTGACAGCTGATCACGTGGTAAGGGGCCGGGACCGGCCCCTTACATGGATCTGTGATCCACGAGTCTCAGTGACTCTGATCACAGCGCGCGCTGCGGGGGGCGCGCGTTACACGTGCAAAGGGGAGGACATCTATTGACGGCCTCCCGGATCTTCAGGCCCGCGCTGTAGCCGTCATTTGACTATAGCGCGGGCCTCTAGTGGTTAAAGGGCCATTTCACACCGCTCTGTAGCAAAATTGTGATAAATACGCATGTGTGTTTTTACCACATTTTTGCTGTGTTTGATATGCGTTTCCTGTGCAGTTCTGGTGCGTTTTTGGGTTGCCTGCACCCGTGAAAAATGGACATGTGACTCAAAAACGTACCAAAAATGCAAATCATTGTGCATTTTTACCACGATTTTACCACGACTTTGCCTCAATTTCTGGGAAGCTGTGTTTTTGGTGTGGTTTTCAACACCGCACCACAGATGCAGCATGCAAGACTTTTCAAAATGCACTGTACTCACAGCACAGTGGTGTGAAAAGTGCCATAGGATTTAAGAGCCAGTTCGCACCACATGCAGTCCAGTGCATTTTTTCTCTGGATCAAAAACACATTGGATAGTAGGTTATATGGTTTCCACTGGCATAGTTCACACCAGTGTGGTCAGTTTCAGGGCGTTCCATTTACAGAAAAAAAAAAGAATATGCTGCATTTTTCCTGCACTGGACTGTATTGGAATGCTGTAAAAATGCATCAGAAACGCAATGGAACGCACCTAAACGCACCAAGAATGCACTGCCTTATTTAGCCCAGGTTCACACTGGGCTGCAGGAGTGAAGCCGTGCGAGTTCAGCTGAACTCGCACGATTTCACTCTCGCTGGCAGTCCCGATTTCAGCCGCAATTACAAAGACATCTGACACAGATGTCAATGTAAATCGCGGCCGAAATCGCAAAAAGTAGTACAGAAACGACTTTTTGAAATCGGTGCAGCGCCGCAGATGCGGCGTCGCTCCGATTAGGACGGTGTCATTGCCGGCAATTTGCTGCAAATATCGCCGATTTGACATGCGATTTGGCATGTCAAATCGCACCAGTGTGAACCAGGGCTATAGGCCAGTTCACACCACATGCAGTCCAGTGCATTTTTTTCTGCTTAAAAAATGCATGGAAAGTAGGTTATATGGTTTTCAATGGCATAGTTCACACCAGTGCTTGTAGTTCCAGTGCGTTCCAGTTTCAGAAAAAAAAGTAGAACATGCTGCATTTTTCCTGCACTGGAGTGTACTGGAACGCTGTAAAACGCATCAAAAAAGGCACTGGAACACATATGTCCTTATGTAAGTGTAGCTACCGGCACTTCTGCCTCCTCCGCTACTACTCAGGATTCACACTTTGTTATTAAATGGGAATCGACTGATTTCTTTACTTTTGGGTCTGCAGCTAATTACCTCCCCCGAGTGGATCCTTCAGCTCCGTTGTCTAGGTACACCAATATCTTCCAGAAATAAGGCCAATGTCCACACACGAGTAAAACCTAATAAGCAAGGCTGTATTCTTTTTCTTTCCCAACTTTGAGTCAACTTGAAGAGGAAGCGAGAGCAGAAAAGTTGAAATAAGTAATGGGAAGGTTCAGGCATGCAACACTTAAATCCAGTATCTACACTCGTCGCCACTCAAGCCTGAGTGGGTATTGCTCACCCGGATAGTCCCTATGAGAGCGGTCCTAGCAGCCGGGATGGAGCATGGATGTCAGAGACAATTAATCCCCCTCTAGGCAGGTCTCCAGGCCTCTCCCCGAGATAGCAGTACATCGCTAATCTCTGCCGGGACTGTTCTTCCCCTGGAACTCCTTTCCTAAAGATGGGCCCCCTAAAGACGGGCAGTCTGGGATCCTTCTCTGAAGCGTAGGCCCTTGTTAGTGGAGCTGGGCCTACAATGCAGCAGCAGAGCCTTGGGCTAAAGGTGCCTGGGGCCTAAACACACTCGCGCACCTCGTGCCATGCGGGCCACGAGGCGCACTCACTGGACCAGAGGTCCCCCTTCACGCCTTGGGGTCCCTCTGGAACCTCACGCCAAAAAGCGTCTGCCCCTTGTGTACCCTCTCCCAGCATGCACAGCAGATAGACCACGCCCACTGCACGGCTGCCGAGTGTGGACACCCAAGGTGTTGTGATACCCTCGTATTCCAGTCCGTGCCGGTGGTGACAGTGCCACCTGCAGGCAAAGGAGAATAACGCTGCCGGGCAGTATCACACCCCGAGCAGAACCAACAATTGAACATAATTGGTCTGAGCCCAACTACTGGCTCAGACAGCCCCTAGATTTCCACATAGCGCCCCCAAAAATTGGGGGGGGAGGCGCTACATAAGTTTAAGAAAAAAGAGGGTGAAAATGCACTAGAGTGCATCAAAAACGCATTCGGACTGCGTTTCTATGGTGTGAACTGGTCCTACAGGGAAAAAATTTTCTTGCAGAGTAAAAATGCAGGAAAAATGTATCAGTGTGAAAGGGGCCTAAAGGCAGGGCTCAAGTCCTGCGGGAATGCGTGGGAACGGCGTCCCTGCACTTTTTTCACAGCAGGAACGCCGTTCCCTTTGCAGGACTAGAGTAGAGAATAGGAGGGAATGCAGTGGCGTACTAAGTGGGGTGCGGGCCGCCCCGGGTGCCACACACTGGGGGGGTGTCAGGCTGGCGCCCCCCCCCCTCCGACTGAAGCAGAGACTGCAGGCAGGTTTAGGCAGCGGGCGGGTTTAGGCAGCGGAGCGGCAGGCGCCCCCCCCCTCTGCGACTGAAGAGACAGCGAGGCTGAGCTTGCGGGTTCAGAGACAGCGGCGGGATTAGGCAGCAGCGTGCAATTTCAGAACACAAGCGGAGGGAGCCTGAGGTAGTGGCTTTGCGGGGGTGCGAGCCGCACTGGAGTGACACCCGTCAGATCCCGCCCTTCTCTCCGTGGTCGAGGCTCTGATCAGTCTCGGCACAGCCAAGCAGAGTGAAGCGGCCCGCCTCCCCCTCCTCCTGTATGTCTACACAGAACAAAGGGACTGTCTGTGCATGTCCCAATCATCTGAGGTACATTATGGTACTGAAGGGGGGGGATTTGTACTGAAGGGGGGGGATCTGTACTGTGGGGGGGGATCTGTACTGTGGGGGGGATCTGTACTGAAGTGGGGGGGATCTGTACTGAAGTGGGGGGAATCTGTACTGAAGTGGGGGGAATCTGTACTGAAGTGGGGGGAATCTGTACTGAAGTGGGGGGAATCTGTACTGAAGTGGGGGGAATCTGTACTGAAGGGGGGGAATCTGTACTGAAGGGGGGGAATCTGTACTGAAGGGGGGGAATCTGTACTGAAGGGGGGGGAAATCTGTACTGAAGGGGGGGATCTGTACTGAAGGGGGGATCTGTACTGAATGGGGGGGAATCTGTACTGAATGGGGGGGAATCTGTACTGTAGGGGGGTGGGTCTGTACTGAATGGGGGGGTGTCTGCACTTTAGGGGGGTCTGTGTAACATGCTGGGGGTCCATAGCTGTTAGGGGGGGGGTGTCTGTGTAACATACAGGCGTCCAGAGCTGTGGGGGGCTGTCTAATGTAAAGGGGTCCAGAGTGCTGTCTAATGTAAAGGGGTCCAGAGGTGCAGGGTTCTGTGTAATGTAAAGGGATCCAGAGGTACAAAGAGTTTCTCCGCTGCGGACAGGCGTGACTGACACCCGCTGGCCGCCGCTACACTCTTATATCTGCAGCAGAGGCAGAGCGGTGCGGGTATGCAGTCACTTCCCTGTATGTCGGATCGAGCTTCCTCATTCACAAGCCGGGAGGCGGGATGAAAGAGCAGAGGAGATTGCTGCTGCTGCCGCCATGACCTGCGAGGAGCCCGTGCAACAAGTAAGTTTGCAGACGCTAAAAACCTAACCTACCTAAGGCAGTGTTGTATCACAGTGGCTTAGCTGTGATAACTGTCTGACATTTTTACTTCTTGGGGGGGGGGTTAATTTACAATGGTATTCAGCAATGAGGGGGTTAATGTACTTCCACTGATGCATTGGTGACCAGTGGCAGTTTATTAACCCCTTTGTGCTGTATTAGTGACACCAGTGTCAGTGTTTGTTACCCCTATTTGGTGCAGCATGAATAGGTTTATAAACACTGACACTGGTGTCACTAATGCAGCACAAAGGGGTTAATTACCTGCCACTGGTCACCAATGCATTAGTGGCCAGTGGTGTATTTGATACTACCCACCCCATACACTCCCCACCCCTCTCATCTACATACCACCCACCCCCATCATTTTTTTTTTTTTTTTGGTGGGGGAGTGGATCTTGGGTGGGATTTCCCACACTTTTTTCCCCCAGGACTTGACCCCTGCCTAAAGGATAACAAAAGGGTAATTTATTTATTTTTTGAACATAGTGGAGAGGCATTAGCACCCCTGTCAGGTTTTTATTACTGTCTGTGTCCCCATCAGGGAGATTCATCCTCTCTATATGTCCTGTTTACCATTATCATTAAGAGTGAAAGTAAAAGAATATCCAACATTTTGAGTTGTCACCAGAACAGGAATAGGGGGGAAATATTCCAATGGGGACACTAGTTCTGGTGACAACCTGGGACTTCCTGTTTTGGACTATGGGGCAGGAAGTGAAGGGAGACACAGGCAAAAAAATTAAAAATAAACTGACGGTTGTTATAACCCTTCCTTATCCTTACCCAATTAAAAATAAAGTTTTGCCTTCAGTTCGGCTTTAAAGCTGAAGTTTAGGTTTAAATTTTAATAAATAGATAGTCTGGTTTGAAACAATGTAAGTCTCCATATCTCATGCTTGCCTATTCCTGTAGAAGCCGACAATCACTGTAGTAGTCTGGAATAGGCATAGCTGCTGTCATCTCTGACCACCAGTGTTGAGTAGCTGCCCTTCTGCATACTAACCACAGGGGGGTGCTCACAGCTGTCAGAATACAATACAAGAGCTGGCAGTTGGAGATGTGTCCGCCCACAGTGCTGTTGATTGGTCTGTGTGGGAAAATATGTGACAAGTTGACAACAAAACTATGTCAACGGAAGCTGCAGATATAAGAACAATGAAAATTACTTGTATGAATTACATTAAAGGAAATCTATGGTCACAGGCTGAGCATACACTTTAATTTTATAACATCAACATTGTAATAACAATACAAGACATGGGGGGTTATTTACAAAAGGCAAATCCACTTTGCACTAAAAGTGCAAAGTGCACTTGGAAGTACAGTCGCTGTAAATCTGAGGGGGACATGCAAGGAAAATAAAAAAACAGCATTTTAGCTTGCACATGATTGGATGATAAAATCAGCAGAGCTTCCCCTCATTTCAGATCTTCCCCTCAGATTTACAGCGACTGTACTAGGGTTGCCATCTGTTTGGGATTCACCCAGACAGTTCGGGTTTGGAATCATGTGTCCGGGTTTCAGACAGTCTGAGACCCGGACACATTATTCAGAGCAGACTGAAGTCTCCCCCTTCTCTCTCCTGCCTCTAAGTGAGGACGCTAAGGTAAATCAGGGTTCTCAGAGCATTCATTACATCAGAGCTCCCCTTTACACCAGAGGCCACAGTGTTCCCCCTTACATCAAAGTCCTCTTTGTACACCAGAGAACCCCTTATGTTGGAGTCCCCAGAGTTCTCCTTTACATCACAGTCTGCAGAGTCTTCCCTTACAGTGAAAGGAAACTCTGTGAGTTCAGATGTAAAGGGGGAACTCTGTGGACTATAATGTAAAGGGGGAACTCTGTGGACTATAATGTAAAGGGGGAACTCTGTGGACTATAATGTAAAGGGGGCACTCTGTGGACTCTGATGTAAAGGGGGAACTCTGTGGACTCTGATGTAAAGGGGGAACTCTGTGGACTCTGATGTAAAGGGGGAACTCTGTGGACTCTGATGTAAAGGGGGAACTCTGTGGACTCTGATGTAAAGGGGGAACTCTGTGGACTCTGATGTAAAGGGGGAACTCTGTGGACTCTGATGTAAAGGGGGAACTCTGTGGACTCTGATGTAAAGGGGGAACTCTGTGGACTCTGATGTAAAGGGGGAACTCTGTGGACTCTGATGTAAAGGGGGAACTCTGTGGACTCTGATGTAAAGGGGGAACTCTGTGGACTCTGATGTAAAGGGGGAACTCTGTGGACTCTGATGTAAAGGGGGAACTCTGTGGACTCTGCTGTAAAGGGGGAACTCTGTGGACTCTGATGTAAAGGGGGAACTCTGTGGACTCTGATGTAAAGGGGGAACTCTGTGGACTCTGATGTAAAGGGGGCACTCTGTGGACTCTGATGTAAAGGGGGCACTCTGTGGACTCTGATGTAAAGGGGGCACTCTGTGGACTCTGATGTAAAGGGGGCACTCTGTGGACTCTGATGTAAAGGGGGCACTCTGTGGACTCTGATGTAAAGGGGGCACTCTGTGGACTCTGATGTAAAGGGGGCACTCTGTGGACTCTGATGTAAAGGGGGCACTCTGTGGACTCTGATGTAAAGGGGGAACTCTGGGGACTCTGATGTAAAGGGGGACTGTGATTAACTTCATATGATTAGAAATGTTATTTAATTGCAACATCTATGCATAGTTTATCTATGCATACTATGAACAAAAATTTGCTCTGCGACACTGAAGTGTTCGGGTTTGACTTGAAGAAAGGGTGGCAACCCTAGACTGTACTTCCAAGTGCACTTTCTGTGCAATTTCAAGTGCACTTTGCACTTTTGTAGTTTGCACTTGTAATGCAAAGTGGATTTGCCTTTCGTAAATAACCCCCATAGTGAGTCTGTGTCAAAGAATTCCAGGAAATAAGGTGTGGGGATCTTCACAAAGTATGTTTATGATAGTCTTCCCCTCTACTCTTGAATATAGAGTTGCCCAGTGATGTACTAAGCGGGGGTACAGTTCACACTCACTGGGGGTGTTGTGGACGCCTCACATTCAAACAAAAGTATGTCAGGTGGTCATAGCACCCCTAAAAATCAGCACCCAGTGTTCCCCTGACAGCGGTAGTTCAGTGTGAGGGAATCCTCCTTCCCTGCTCTGGTCATATGACAGATCCGGGGGGAGGACTTCCCTTCCCCTCACTCTGGACTGTTGCTGCTCTGGGCTGTTGATAAAGTTGAGGGATGGGGGGGTCCTTTCCTGAAGGACAGTACTGAGAAGTTGGATGGAGGTGGTCTGTACCAGGAACGTGCAGTCAGTGGAGGCAGAGCCTCACCTGCCATAAACATAAAAAAAATAGAAAATAAACATTGAGCATCAAGGGTCGTAGCTCGGCAACCTGGGGTCACAGAGACCCCAAATTTGGGGGGTAAGTAGCTGAAGTCCTACCCAACCACTGGTCAAAATGGGGCTCTTATGACCTATGGTTCTGGAGATACGGGGCTCCTTGCGCAGCCTGTCAGAAGCTACATACAGAGCGTCCAGTTTAAATACAAGCTGACACACTCTGCAGCAGACTGAGAGGATGAGCTCACAGTGCCTCTCCTCACTTCTTGTCAGAGCCACTGAGCTCAATGGACAGCTTAACCACTTTCCGCCCAGTCAATAGGAGATTGACGTCCGGGAAGTGGTTCTGTTATCCACACTGGACGTCTATTGACGTCCTGCAGGATAACAGCCGCCGCGTGCCCGGGGGGGGGGCGCGCATCGCGGCGATCAGTGGAGCGGTGTGTCAGTCTGACACACCGCTACACTGATCTCGGTAAAGAGCCTCCGGCGGAGGCTTTTTACCACGTGATCAGCCGTGTCCAATCAGGGCTGATCACGATGTAAACAGGAAGACCCGTTGATCGGCTCTTCCTCACTCGCGTCTGACAGACGCGAGTAGAGGAGAGCTGATCGGCGGCTCTCCTGACAGGGGGGTTCGCGCTGATTGTTTATCAGCGCAGCCCCCCCTCGGATACCCACACTAGACCACCAGGATGCCGCCCAGGACCACCAGGGAAGCCCCAAGCATGTGGATAGCCCCCATGGCCATCCACTTGTAGTAAAACATAAAAAAAAATGCCAATCAGTGCCCACAAATGGGCACTGACTGGCACGACCACAATGTGTGGTGGCTGGCATTGCTGGGCATCAGTATCATCAGTGCCACCTACTAGTGTCATCAGTGCCACCTATCAGTGTCCATCCGTGCCCATCTGTGCCCATAAGTGCCCACCTATCAGTGCCTGTCCGTGCCACCTATCAGTGCCACCCATAAGTGCCCATCAGTGCCACCTATAAGTGCCCATCAGTGCCACCTGAGTGCCCATCAGTGCCGCCTGAGTGCCCATCAGTGCTGCCTATGAGTGCCCATCAGTGCCGCCTATGAGTGCCCATCAGTGCCGCATACCAGTGCCACATATCAGTGCCCATCAGTGCCGCCTATCAGTGCCCATCAGTGCCACCTCATCAGTGCCACCTCATTGGTGCCACCTCATCGGTGCCCATCAGTGTCGCCTTATCAGTGCCCGTCATTGAAGTAGAAAAGGTACTTATTTACAAAAAAAATTAACAGAAACAAAGAAAAACATTTTTGTTGTGCAAAAAATAAAAATCGCAGAGGCGATCAAATACCACCGAAAGAGAACTCTATTTGTGGGAACAAAATGATTAAAAATTTGTTTGGGTACAGTGTAGCATGACCGCGCAATTGTCATTCAAATTGCGACAGCGCTGAAAGCTCAAAATTGGCTTGGGCAGGAAGGTGTATAAGTGCATGGTATTGAAGTGGTTAAGTCTTGGACCAATGGTAAAGTACCTTTGACCCAAGCTGTCCAATAAAAATGCTGCAGTGGAGGCTCACTGCAGTGTCATAGAAGGGGGTGTGTCTAAAAGACAAATGCTCCCTTCCAGTCCAGCCCTCCTTAAAGTGGTTGTAAACCCATTTTAACAACTTTATGTTACAGGTAAGCCTATATTAAGGCTTTCCTGTAGCTACCCAGGATATCTCCTAAACCTGCACGCTTTAGGAGATATCCCCCTGTGTCCGCATGTGCTGAAGTGATCGGCACATGCGCACTGAAGCAACGGTTAGATGTGCTGTTACCGGCGGCTCCGGCGCGCATGGAGTGAGGGCGGAGGGGGGGGGGGGGTCGAGGACGGCGGAGGGGGCTTCGATCTAATGTAAGTAATACATAATGAGCTAGTATTCTATGCATACTAGCTCATTATGCCTTTGTCTTGCAGTTGTTTTTTTTTTTTTTAAGGGTTTACAACCACTTAAACTACAAGGAAAAAACATGTGTTTATGTGTATAAGATTTACCCACAATCCCATGTTTTTCTCACACAGTTCTGAGGGAGAATGAGAGTTTGCTGCTGAAAGGGTACAAGCTAAATAATATATTATTATGCTATATGTTATAACATATTATTTATCTATTTACTGTGAAATTACTGGTTGGAAGTTATAACTTCAAACTTCAGTAATTTGTCTGTTAAGCCACCTGCTTGAGTACAGATTTAGAAAATATAGTAAATTATCTTAAAAACAATATATAATAATTATTTGTATATTACTTATGGTAATTAACCCCTTGCCACCCAGGCCAATTCTGACACTTCTCTCCTACATATAAAAAATGGAAAATTGTATCATACTTACCAGTAATTTTCCTTTCCTGGTGCCTATCCATGGCAGCATACCTGTGACAAGCTCCGCCTTGGCTCCTCCCTCAGGACTAGTGAATATTATAAAAGAGTTGATTAGCACAGCCCCAGCATTCTCCGTAATATAGAATACCGAGGGTGGGATTGTATGCTGCCATGGATAGGCACCAGGAAAGGAAAATTACTGGTAAGTATGATACAATTTCCGTTTTCCTGGTGCCTCCATGGCAGCATACCTGTGACAAATAACTAGCTGATATGGGTGGGATGATGCCCAGAGTTTTATTTTAAAGAGATTATTATCATCATTTAGAGGAAGAAGCAAAGGCCGATTTGACCGCCTGTCTGCCAAACTCCACCGATGAGAGAGCTCCTGGGTCTACTCGGTAATGTTTCAGAAACGTATGTTGGAATGACCAAGTCGCTGCCCTGCAAATAGTTTCAATTGACACATTCGCTCTTGCCACCCAAGAGGCAGAAACCGTTCTGGTGGAGTGTGCCCTGACTATCGAAGGGGCTCCCAGACCCTTTGCCCTGTACACCTTGTGGATGAGTTTAACGAACCATGAGGCAACCGTTCCTGCTGACACCTCCTTGCCTTTGTTTATGAACAACCTGATAGTGTCCCTGAAGGATGCTGTAGCCTGCAGATAGCATCTCAAAGTGGAGGCAATGTCCAGCTCGTGAAGAGAACCCGAGTCTTGTTCTGAAAATGTTGGAAGTGCCCGAGGCTCCGACATGTTCGAGGATGATGTGACCTTGAGGCTAAATCCTTGCACCATTCCGAGTTCTACTTTGTCAGGAAATAATCTGATATGATTATGATCCGCTCCTAAAGCTTGGAGCTCTGAAACCCGCCTGTCAGAAGTTATGGCTATCAAGAAGGATAGCTTCATGGTTAGATTCCAAAGCGATGCTGACTCCGAAGAGGCAAGAGGTGGATTGGTTAAAGGCTCTAGGATGATAGCAAGGTCTCAAGTGGGAAAAGATTGTTTTGTTGTTGGTCGGATCTTTTTTGACAGCTTTGAAAAATTGGATTATTAATGAATCCTCAGCCCATCTTTTACTGGTTGCCGCTGAAATTGCCGTTACCTGCACCTTTAGTGTACTTAAGCAAGACCTAGGTCTAAGCCTGCCTGCAAGAGTTTTAGAATTTGAGAGGATAATGGGAAATCTGGATCGCAGTTTCTGCCAATCATGAAGGCCCTGAATTTGTTCCACACCCTATCGTATATACTGTTTGTGGATGGCTTTCTTGCGCTGAGCAGGGTTTCGATAACTTTGTTGGGACACCCTAGGGATTGGAATCTTTCCCTTTCACCTGCCAGATGTGAAGATTTAACCTGCGGGAATCTGGATGGGTGTGACATCCCTGTGACAGGAGAAAAGGTATTATTGGAACCTTGACTGAAGTCTGTGTATTCAGGTACATTGCTGTGGGGAACCAGGGACGTCTTGGCCAGTACAGTAGGACCGCTATCTCCGTTGTGGTTTCTACCATAAGCCTCAACAGGAGTTTTTTTGGAATGAGAGGCCATGGAGAGAAGGCATAGGCCAGATTGCATGCCCAGGGGCTGAGAGAGCATCTACTGCCTCTGCCTGGGGATGAGGAAGTCTAGAGATAAACCTTGAAAACTTGGTATTTAATGCTGTTGCAAATAGGCCCAGCACGAGGGGACCCCACTGGTCCACTAACCAGTCGAAAACTTTCGGGTGCAGAGACTATTCGTTGGAATCTACGAACCTGCGAGATAGGCGGTTGGCCCTTGAGTTGAGAAGACTGGGCAGATAGACTGTCCTTAGGTCTTTTGGATTCCTTTTTGCCCAAAAGAATATGGTTTCACTTCCTTCAGCAGGGACCTGCTGCGCATCCCTCCTTGGTCGGTGTATATTAGGACACCGCAGCCCTGTTGTCCATTCGGAGAACTGGTTTGCCTGTAATCTTGAATACTAGGGCTAGCAATGCAAAAGGTAGGCTGCCTGGACCTCCAGGATATTTGATAATAGGCCTGTTGTATGGAAGGACCATCTTCCTTGCCCTGAGATCTGGTTGCAGTGTAATCCCCACCTGCTTCACTGGCATCGGTAATAATTGTGATCCAGTTGACATGTCTTAATGGACGTGATTTCATAGGTGTGTGTTTCTTCATCCACCAATGTAGACTCCTGAGCATCAGGGTCGTCAGGTGTATGGGTTGATATAGATACCGTCTATTCCACAGCCTCAAGGACTCCAGCTGGAAATGTCTCAAATGCCAATGGGCCCAAGGGACCCTAGGGATGCATGACGACATCCAGCCTATCAGGCTCTGACAGTTCGAGTATGACAGGTAGAATCTCACACTGACTTTCTTCATCTGTCGTACAGTAAATGTCACCTTTTGAGGTGGGAGGGATACTGTACCGTTCTGTTCCACTAAGTAATGGTATACTCGAGGCCCTAATTCTATTAGAGGGGCTATGATGGCAATTGGGGTCTTCCTAAAGACTTTTGGTGACGTGCAGAGGCCGAATGGGAGACTCCAAAATTTAAGATGTACAGGTGCCACTGCAAACCTCGGATATTTCTGGAAAGGAGGGAGTGTTGGTATATGCAGGTAAACATCCTGCAAGTCTATTGATAACATCCGATCCCCTGGTTGGATTACACGTATAATCGCTCATAGCAACTCCCTTTTAAAAAAATTTAGGAAGATATAGCGATTTAGCCTCTTCAGGTCTAACACGGGTCTCCTACCTCTGTTTCTCTTGGGGACTAGAAACAGGGTGGTGTAAAAACCGAAAAATCTTTCTGATGGAGACACTGGAACCACTGCTTGCTGTTTTTGCAAGGACAGAAGAAATCGCTCTAGTGCTTCAGTTTTTTTGGGTGCACCTTGACACCATTGTCGGAGAGAAGAAGTCTTTGGGGGCTTTGTCTAGAAACGTCCAGAACTGATCGTATTTAACTGTGGAGACTACCCACGGATCCCTACACTTTGTTCCCAGATCTTCAAGAAGTGTTTGAGTCTGGCCCCACAGGGATCGCTTGGGATGGCCTGGCGTCAAAAGGATTTTGCAGAATCCTGGGGGATGGGCACAAGTCTCTGTCTATGGGTCTTGAGGAAAGTGGACTGCGTGCTTCTCCAATTTTGCCTAAAGCATTTCCCCTGTCTGGACTGTCTGTAGTCCTTACTCTTGGAGTATTGAAATCTGGGTGCAAATGTCCTGGAGCGCCTGGATCGCCTGTCTTGGGGTAACAGGCCCGATTTCCCACCCATGACGCGAGAGATGGCCTTGTCCAATTTCTCCCCAAACAAGGCTTTTCCGTCAAAGGGTACCTTGCACCAATTATGTTTTGGAGGCAGTATCTGCTGACCAGGGTTCCAGCCACAAGGCCCGTTTGGCCATAACTGTGTGGAGCATTGACCTTGCGGAGCATCGAATTGAATCGATCGTGGCTTCACCAATAAGATCTACTGGGAGCTTTAGCTCCAATAAGGCCCTGATGATGTCCTCCCCTGGGATATCCTGTTAGATTGCAAACTCTATATCATCTGTCCAGACGCATAGGGCGTTGGACACTGACTTCAGGGCTATCGCAGGTTTACAAGCGTTGCCCGCCATCTTTTGGGAGACCAAGATCCATCCTTCTGTCTGGTGGATCCTTAAACAAAGTCGAGTCTTCCATGGGCAATGTGACGTTCTTTGCCAACCTTACCACAGCTGCATCAACCACTGGAGGGCCCTCCAGCATTGCGGAATCGGCCTCTGAGAGAGGGTATAACTTTCCCAGTCGATTAATGGAGAATCTTTTCTCCGTCTTTTTCCACTCTTCCTCAATCACATCCCTGATCTCCCCCATGAGAGGGAAAGAGGGTAATCTGGCGTTTGAAAAAGGGGAAGGATGACTTAGACTTCTGTGTCGGTCTCTTCTCAGCCGATCACTTGCTTTACCGCCTGCACAAAAAGGCTGGACCATGGCGAAAGAAAAACCAAAAGGTATCTAGGTCAACAGAGAGGCATTCTCTTGCTGATGTTTAGAGGAAGAAGCATGCGTTCGGCGTGAGATTTCACTTGAGGACGGCCCAGGAATGGATGCCTCCGCCGTTTGCTCCTGAGTAGGAGATGCCAGATGTTGCGGCGGCATTGTGGCTACCAATTCCGCGAGGGAATTCTTTACTGCTTTCTCAAGTAGGTCCGCCACTTGCCGGCTTTCGGACTTTCTGTCCGCTGGGCAATTTCGACAGATCACTTTGTCTGGAAGTGGGGTGTCTCCACAGGACTGACATCCTGGAGATCTCGGCTTCAGGAGTGTTAGGCCACTTTCACACTGAGGCGCTTGAAAAACTGCCAGTAAAACACTGAGCGCCTTTGAAGCGATTTCAGGCGCTTCCAAAAAATTTTTTTTTTTTTTTTTTTTTTTTGCGTGAAAGCGCCGATGACTTCCTGCCACTTCTATGATCCCGATGCCTGGACAATCTGTCTCTACTGGGACTAGAATCATCATAGTCCTCATTTCGCCTTGAGGTCTTTTTAGACGTCTTCTGGCGTATAGGGCTGAAATACATAAAAGTACCAGCCTCAGTGCACTCTTTTTTTTTTTTTTTTAAGATATGTAAGCTTACCTGGATGTAGGTCCTTACCTCAGAAGTAGAGTAGGATCTTGTACAGGCGGCGAATGGCTCATGCTGAGTGGCTTAGCAGAGGCAGCAGCTAACAAGAATAGAGAAGACACAACTGGCTGGATCCTAATTTGGCTAAGGGGAATTTACCTCTAAACAAATGGTGTGTTTTTTTTTTTTTTAAGTTCTCGAAAAATACGACTATATATTTTATTTTATTTATTTTTTATTATTATTAAAAATATATTATTTTTTTTTTTAAATCCTTAACTACAAATATATATATTTAAAAATAAAGAACCCCTTAACAAACATATAGTATACATTTCCCCTTTACTTTAAAAAATCTCTTACCTGAAGACAAATTAGTATTTCCTCCCTGGAGCTCTCAGTGTAGTTCTTACTGCAGTCTCAGGTGTCTCAGGCCTCGTACACACGGCCGAGATTCTCGTCGAACAAAACATGTCGTTTTTTTCGACGAGATTCTTGGACAAGAAACTTGTCCCGGCCGAGTGTACACACGCTCGATTCAAAGAACCCGCGGTTCTTTGAATCGAGCGAACGCGGTGACGTCATCGACTACGATGAGCATGCGCTCGTCACATTCGATGCCGTCGCCGCCATCTTGGTATACCCTACCTATGCCTAGGAAGCTACCGCGCATGCGTCAAATTCATTTCGAACATGCGCGGGCTTCCGGGAGGACAGGTAAGTGTACACACACTCACTTTTCTCGTCGAGAAACATGCCGATGAGAATCTCGACGAGAAAATAGAGAGCAGGTTCTCTATTTTCTCGTCGAGGTTACTTGTCGGTTTTCTCGACGAGAAACCCGATAGCCGCGTACACACGACCGATTTACTCGGCAAGACATCTCTGCCAGCAAGTTTCTTGCTGGTTCTTGCCGAGAAAATCGGTCGTGTGTACGAGGCCTGACTGAGGCCATTAGAGAGATTCACATGGAAACAGGAAAGGCAGGGAACGCCTCTGTGCTGTGCCTGAGGTTTTGTGGGCAAAAGACGTCTTTCTGCCCTGATCCAAAATGGGCGCCACGGCCTCCGGATCCACCGCGCATGCGCCGACCGACGAGACGAGAACCCGGAAGACCCGCACCGCCGGCGCACATGCAGAATGATGCGGAAGACGCCGCAAGTAAATAAAATATAGACGCTGAGCGCGCGCGGCTCCTAAGGAGCTGGAGAGGTGACAGGGAGCTAGAGAATTTAAAATGGAAAATAAATCAGAGAAGACAAGAGTTTGGGGGAGAAAAACCTAGGAAAGGGGAAAAAAAAAAGAGATACAGAAATAGCTGCTGCCTTTGTTGCCAGAATTGAGCTAATGCCTGGAAGATGTGCTGCAGGTGGAACTCTTAGTTAAGAGACAAACTGCTTGTCCCAAAAGATCCTACAGAAGGGACTCCCAACCTTATAAGCGCATTTAGCTGCCCAAGAGAAGGGACCGCGTCCGGGAGAGGCTTGAACCCGGACGGAAGCTGCCGAATGCAGAAGGTAAGGACGTTCGACCAGAATTCACTGCCATGGAGGTATGAGGAAAAAAAGGAGAATGCTGGGGCTGTGCTAATCAACTCTTTTATAATATTCACTAGTCCTGAGGGAGGAGCCAAGGCGGAGCTTGTCACAGGTATGCTGCCATGGAGGCACCAGGAAATCATAATTTCTTTTTCTAGAAAATTACTCAGAGCCCCCAGACATATATATATTTTTAGCAGACACCCTAGGGAATAAAATGGTGGTCGTTGCAACTTTTAATGTCACACAGTATTTGCGCAGCAATTTTTCAAAAAAAAAATTGGAAAGAAACTGTTTCATGAATAAAAAAAAACACTAAGGTTAGCCCGTTTTTTTTTTTTTTGTATAATGTGAAAGATGATGTTCTTGATATTGAGCTGTCTGCATTCAGCCCAGAGTTTACACAGCACACAGCTCTTCTATAGACACAAAGGCTCCATCCAGACTGGAGTGGAAAGGAGAAAACGAGTATTTCAAGGTGGCAGCTAGAGGGAGCTAGAGATCCTCACCGTTATTTTATTTTGTAATGACAGTTTTCTGGAGAAGAACATGAGCGTTGTGGGAGTGTTCTTATTTCATATGCAAATACTGCTTTACATCTGTTACACGCTGCATTGCAAAATCTGCTGGTAAACATTGACATCCCTATTGTTTCATGTATACATATACAGCATATTAACCATTTTCAAAAAAAAATAATTCTGTTTATATAGGTGAATTATATTGAACACACAAAAAAAAATTAGCAATTAGTAAGCTACGTATATGGGTGTCAAATGAGGATTAATTATTCCGCTGCCGGAGACTTTTTCCTTGTTTTATGAATAAAATTATTGTAATTTTATTTTTATTTTTTTCTTAGCACAATTGTTTATCAAACCAGTAAAAAAAAAAAAAAAAAAAAAAAAAAAATACACAAATTTTAGTGCAGACAAACGCAATGTCATTTCATATTTTTTGGTAATACATAAAAGATGAGATTGTGTTAAGTAAATAGATACCAAAAATGTCAAACCTATAAATGTGAGTTTGCCACAAGCTGATTCACTTTTTAACACACGCTTGGCAAGTTCGTTTTGTACATCCGGATTGGAGTGACAGATGCGATGTTTTGGAGAATCAGCTGATTTCCAGGAGAGTGACGTGGAATTACTGGCGTAGAATGAGTAATGAGCGTAATCCGTAAAAGGATCTGGTGGTAGCTGTAGGTACGGCAGTATGAATCAGACACAACAGAACTGGAACTCAGCACACTGTAAAGACCTTACCGTCATCAGAATACTTGGATTAGAAAATTGTCCGTCTCACGCCATATGACAAAATAAGCCAAAGGATGTATAGTGCTTTGGTACCCAGGGACAGGATGCCAAAGAGCCCCATAATCCAGCACTACAAAAACAAACAGGTTTAAAAATAAAAATAATAAGGGAAGGGAATGAAGGAGTTAGTAAAAATAATAAGGGAAGGGAATGAAGGAGTTAGTAAAAATAATAAGGGAAGGGAATGAAGGAGTTAGTAAAAATAATAAGGGAAGGGAATGAAGGAGTTAGTAAAAATAATAAGGGAAAACTGAAATTTCAACTACAAATGTACATTTGTGGCGCAAATCATTTTTGGCACAAAAACACAAACAACTAATGCAAATTGAAAGATTTAATATGAAAAAAAAAATAGTGCAAAAAAAAAGGAAGAATGAAATTAAGGCATTAAGAAAATAATAACAGTTAAAGCGGAGTTCTGCTGGAAAAAAAAAAAAAATATTAAAAGTCAGCAGCTACAAATACTGCAGCTGCTGACTTTTAATATATGGACACTTACCTGTCCAGGGCGTCCGCAATGTCGGCACCCGAAGTCAATCTCTCCCTCGGCTCTCGGGTGGAGGCGCTGCCATCTTCGGTATAGGAATCAGAAAGTGAAGCCTTGCTGCTTCACTTCCTGGTTCCCTACTGCACATGCGCGAGTCACACTGCACGATCCCACTGGCCCCTGCTGTCTTCTGGGACCTGTGTGTCTCCCAGAAGACAGCGGGGGGGGGGGCGGAGTAGGCGCCGGACGTGGCGTAGGTCACCGGGATCAACGCGGTGATCTATGCCCAGGAGTAGGAGCATATACCTGTATATACCAGGATTCCAAAAAGCAGAAGTTTCATTTTTGGGTGGAACTCCACTTTAACTATTAAAGTGATTGCAAAGGTTCGGTTTTTTTACTTCTGCACAGAGCAGCCCCAATCCTCCTTTTCTGGGGTCCCCCAGCAACGTTCCTGTCTCCTCCTCGAGTGCCCCACGGAGAGCCGAAATCCATGGGGGCACTCATGTCCATTGACACAGACAGCAGGACTCGACCCCGCCCCCGGCTTCCGTGTCACTGGATTTGATTGACAGCAGCGGGAGCCAATGGCCCCTGCTGCTATCAATCTATCTAATGAGGACCCAAGACAGTGGCTTGAGCTGCTGGGCTCATTCTCGTTGCTAGAACCTTAATGCATGGAAAACCTTGAGACTTTACAACTCCTTTAATATTATTATTATTATACAGGATCTATATACATTTTTAACTACAAATTTTATGTTTACATACATTTTTGGTATAAAGCCCTTTTTAAATTTGGCAAAACAAATATGAACAAATGCAAATTTAAAGTGGTTGTAATGGCAAAAGTATGTATTAAGGTAAAAAAAACCTGCATACAGATTTCCATCCACCCCCCCCCCCTCTAAATACATACCTGAGCCCGATCTCGATCCAGCAATGTGTATGAGAGCATAGGCTCTTTATGGTTCTTTGCCTCCTCATTGGCTCAGATTGACCCAAGAAAGAGGAGGATCGGGGTTGCTCTGTGAAAAATCATTGCACAGAGCAGGTAAGTATAACATGTTTTTATTTTAATTTAACCTCTTTGTGCCGAGTGCACGCAAATATGCGGTCTCTCAGGGGCCGGGTCTTGGTGCCAAGCAGCCACATATTTGCATGCAATAGCGCAGATAGAACTGTCCTGAGAGTGCTTGCCCTGCGCACTCCCAACACAATTAGCGGCAGCTAACTGAAAGCTCCCATTCGCTGCTTGCGAACATGGGGCTTTCCGATCATGTGACCGCCAATCATGGCCGATAGGCCCCGCCCCTCCGGGAATTCTTAAAACAAAGCTTTATTATCACTTTAAAAAGTTGATATGCAAACGATTAATTAAAAGAGGCAAAAAAAGAAGGGAATAAAGGAGTTAATATAAAATAATATAAAATAAGTAGGGTTAACTAAAGTTTGTAAACGGACTGTAATGTGAAGGGGGAATGTGATGTAAGGTAGAGGGTAACTGTGATGTGAAGGGGGGACTGATTGCACTGATGTAAAGGGGGAAGGGGGGCTGTGATGTGACGGAGGCACTGAAGACACTAATGTAAAGGGAGATACCATGATGTAAAGGGACATATCTTAATGTAAAGGGCTGTGGTGTGAAGGGGGTAGGAATGTAATGTAAATGGGGGACTGAGGACACTGATGTAAAGGGGGGTACTGTGATGTAGAGGGGTGTCTGTGATGTAAAGGAGGAACTGTGTTGTAGAAGGGGGACTGAGGACACTGATGTAAAGGGGGTACTGTAATGTATAGGGGTGTCTGTGATGTAAAGGGGGAACTGTGTTGTGGGGTGGGGGGGGGCTGGGGACACTGATGTAAGGAGGTACTGCGGTGTAGAGGGGTGTCTGTTATGTAAAGGGGGAACTGTGATGTAGAGGGGGGGCTGAGGACACGAATGTAAAGGGGGTACTGTGATGTAGTGGGGTTGTAATGTAAAGGGGGAACTGTTGTGGGGTGGGGGGGGCTGAGGACACTGATGTAAAAGGTATACTGTGATGTAGAGGGGTGTCTGTTATGTAAAGGGGGAACTGTGATGTAGAGGGGGGGCTGAGGACACTGATGTAAAGGGGTACTGTGATGTAGTAGGGTTGTGATGTAAAGGGGGAACTATGATGTGGGGTGGGGGGGGCTGAGGACACTGATGTAAAAGGTATACTGTGATGTAGAGGGGCGTCTGGGATGTAAAGGGGGAACTGTGTTGTGGGGTGGGGGGAGGCTAAGGACACCGATGTAAAGGGGGTACTGTGATGTAGTGGGGTTGTGATGTAAAGGGGGAACTGTGTTGTAGAGGGGGAGGGCTGAGGACACTGATGTAAAGGGTGTACTGTGATGTAGAGGGGCGTCTGTGATGTAAATGGGGGAACTGTGTTGTAGAGGGGGGGCTGAGGACACTGATGTAAAGGGTGTACTGTAATGTAGAGGGGCATCTGGGGTGTAAAGGGGGAACTGTGTTGTGGGGTGGGCTAAGGACACTGATGTAAAGGGGGTACTGTGATGTAGTGGGGTTGTGATGTAAAGGGGGAACTGTGTTGTAGAGGGGGGGGACTGAGGACACTGATGTAAAGGGGGTACTGTGATGTAGAGAGGGCGTCTGTGATGTAAAGGGGGGAACTGTGTTGTGGGGTGGGGGGTACTGAGGACACTGATGTAAAGGGGGTACTGTGATGTAGAGGGGTGTCTGTCATGTAAAGGGGGAACTGTGATGTATAGGGGGGCAGAGGACACTGATGTAAAGGGGGTACTGTAATGTATAGGGGTGTCTGTCATGTAAAGGGGGAATTATGTTGTAGAGGGGGATGGGCTGGGGATATTGATGTAAAGGCGGTACTGTGATGTATAGGGGTGTCTGTGATGTAGGGTTGCCACCTTTTCTTCAAGCCAAACCCAAACACTTTAGTGGCGCATGGCATATTTTTTTTGTTTGTAGATTGTAAAAGATCTGGGACAATCTACAATCTCAGACATGCATGCAGCTGCAGAGATAGTGAGAGCGGGGCGGGGGTCTGCACCGACCAGAATGCTGGTATGTGAGTAAACAGGGCAGAGTGATAGTGTGCGGGAACTGGGTACGGGGAAGGGGGAGGAGCCTTTGTGGTGGGCAGCCCATGTTGTAAAGGGAGGAGTCTGTACACTATACTGACCACTTCCTGTTATCCTCATCCCTCTGCAATAGACTGATTGTCCTGGAAGTCTACATAGAAGGAGCCACAGTCCAGTCTGAATGTGTGCATCATTGCGGGAACATTTGTTCAATTTCCTAATGCCGCGTACACACGGCCGTTTTTCTCATCGAGAAAAACGAAATTTTTTCCTTTCGACAAGAAAAACGATCGTCTGTGGGCTTTTTGACGTTTTTTTAGACGAGAAAAACAGCATTAAAAACGACGAGAAAAATTAGAACATGTTCTAATTTTTCTCGTCGTTTTTTTCGACATGTTTTCCGCGGCAGTGTTTCCCATAGGGAAACACTGCCGCGGAGCCCACAGACGGTCGTTTTTCTTGTCAAGAGAAAAAATGACGTGAAAAACGACCGTGTGTGGGGAACAAGCTGTTCCCTTGTTTTTAATGTCATTATTCACGGCGGTTTTTTAACCGCCGTGAATAATGATCGTGTGTACGCGGCATTATGGTTAGTGGGGGTCAAATCCACGTTTGTTTTCAACCGCAGTGAAACATTTTCTAACAGTGAATGTGGTTCTCGTTCGGGAAAGTCCATTTGCTCCAAAATCAAACGTTAGAAGCAAATTTCTTTAGAGGACAAATGACAATCATCAAGTCATAGAACGTATTGATGAGAATTTTCATACGAATATTCATAGGAATGTTTGTGTGAAAATCTACTAGTGTATGGCCAGCTTTAGAATCCTTTAAGCGTCTCATGCTGTCTTTCAGACTTCTCTTACATGGCCAGAACTGTTTGACAACAAAAGCTGGAGCCTCATCCATAGAATTGCAGATTAGTTACAAGCTGACTTGGAATAGAATATTCGTATAGGAAGGCGGGGCTAATTATCAGCCTTTTCGCACCAAGCTTAGCTTGATCTATTCAAAGAGGATTACATTAGGTCTTTGTCACACATCCCAAGTGAGACTGACCCACCAGAATTTCACATTTGGTTAGGAGTGAATTCATATCTATACATTGTGGTAAAGCATACGTTTTACCGCACAACACGCAGGTCTCTGTACATTGCCTGGACATTCAATTTTAATGGCACTTCAACACACATCACACTACAAGGTATATTCGTTTTAACGCACGACAATAATTCAGTCATTTCAAATAACCTTGAGGCACCCTTTATACTTCTACTACTATTTCATATGTTAATGTGCATTGTGTTTGGGTAGTCAATTCACTTTGAATTGGCTACTAGTACACCAGAAAATTGGACATGCTTTATTTTTGTTTTTAATTAGAGTAGGGAAGGGTTATAACCTCTTCCGTTTTTTTCCATCTGTGTCTCATTGGGGAGCTTTCCCTTCACTTCCTGTTCTGTAGCCAAAACAGGAAATTAAAGGAAATCCCTCCAAAGTCAGGAAATCCCCGGTTGTCACCAGAACTAGTGTCCCCACTGAAAGAGTTCCCCATCATTCCTGTTCTACTAACAACCCAAAATGTGGTATTTTCTTTCACTTTCGCTCTAAGTGATAACATGACCATTAGACAAGCCAAAGCTTATTCAATTTTCTTTCCTTCCACCGCAAAGGTTGGAAAATGTTCCTAGTGAAGTTCTAAAGTAGCCCATAAATTATGTAATCGCTTGATTCCCCCATCGATACAGTCAGTGATGATAGGGGAATCCCTCTTAAAGAGCTAATGTGTTCTCCCGGTGGAGAGCCTTCCCTTCTGGTAGAACACAATGATTATTGGGTGCAATCGGCCTGCCCATACATAGACAGAATCTTGTCTGGTCCCTGCTGAACCAGATGAGATTCAATCAATCTATGGATGGTTTTAGAGAGGATGAATCTCCTTAGTGGGTGCACAGACTGCAGTAAAACTTGACAGGTGTTCTAATCCACCTCCATTCTATCCAAAACTAAAAAAAAAAAAAAAGTTTGCCTTTAGCTATATGTTCTTCTAAATAAGCACTCTGCGTGAACGGTTCAAGCGTTTTTATCTTGATATCTGTTAACCTGTATATACAATTTATACATTAAACCTACAGTTGAGTAAATAGCTAAGGAGACCCTATTTTTTGGATATTGATTGCGTGTCTGTCACGTACCTGGTTGAAGGTTGAAGGGATGAGGGGGGGGTTTCCTTGTGACTCTGGTCCAAACACCCCTGGAGGTGATGACAGGGAGTGCAGGGCTCAAAAAAGTAGGGGTGCAGATAGACCACTTCGCTGATGGCAGCTCCAGGAGGTGATCAGTGAGATGGCTCTCAGGCAGACCAGGTTCTCAGCAGGAACACAAGGAAACATTGTGGAAGAGCAGTGTCAGGGCTGGGCTCAGCCCTTCCTTCTCTGAGCTGGCCGCTCAGCTGTTGGCTAATTGTCAGCTCCTATCTCTCCACAGTGATTCACCTGTTGATGATCCTGCTCGTCATTCCTGCCTACTTAAGCTGTCCAGCTCAGATGTTCTCTGCCTTCGCCTTGGTCAACATCACAGAGACTATCTCCTGTGTTCCTTTTAACCACTTTTCTACTGCCCACCGTCAAATGGCGGCGGGCGGAAGACTCTCTTGTTCTGACCAGACGTCATATAACGTTGCAGCTTTAAAAGCAGCTAGGGGGCGCACGCGCCCGCCGCGTCACTGGGGACCCGATGCGCGTGCCCGGCGGCCGCGATGGCCGCCGGGCACCCGCAATTGCCCAGTAACCTAGCAGGACTGTGGATCTGTGTGTGTAAACACACAGATCCATGTCCTGTCAGGGAGAGGAGACCGATGGTGTGTCCCTTGTACATAGGGACAACCATCAGTCACCTCCCCCAGTCAGTCCCCTCCCCCCACAGTTAGAACACATCTAGGAAACACATTTAACCCCTTCCTCGCCCCTAGTGTTAACCCCTTCCCTGCCAGTCACATTTATACAGTAATCAATGCATTTTTATAGCAGGGATCGCTGTATAAATGTGAATGGTCCCAAAAATGTGTCAAAAGTGTCCGATGTGTCCGCTGCAATATCGCAGTCACGATAAAAATCGCAGATCGCCGCCATTACTAATAAAAAAATTAAATAAAAATATGCTATAAATCTATCTCCTATTTTGTATCTGCTATAACTTTTGCGCAAACCAGTCAATATACGCTTATTGCGATTTTTTTTTTTTTTACCAAAAATATGTAGAAGAATACATATCGGCCTAAACTGAGAAAAAATAAAAAAAAAAATGGATATTTATTATAGCAAAAAGTAAAAAATATTCATTTTTTTCAAAATTTACGCTCTTCTTTTGTTTATAGCGCAAAAAATAAAAAGGTGATCAAATACCACCAAAAGAAAGCTCTATTTGTGGGAAAAAAAGGACGCAAATTTCGTTTGGGAGCCACGTTGCACGACCGCGCAATTTGTAATTCAAAGTGTGACAGTGCTGAAAGCTGAAAAATGGCTTTGGCAGGAAGGGGGTTTTCGTGCACAGTAGGCAGGTGGTTAAAGACTTGCTTGGCTGACATCCCTTCTGGCTCCTGATCCTGATTGCTGTTCTACTACATTCTTCTCTGGCTCCCTGACGTTTGGCTTGTCTGACTATTCGATCTGGTTCCTTAACTCTGGCTATGTTTTTACTATGTTTACTCTGTTTATCTTTTTATGATTATTATTATTAAACAAGTGTGATTTAACTGTACTTTCTGTCTCGGTCTGATTCATGGTTTCTGACAAGCAGGTCATGCACAACAGCTGGCAGGATGCGGACATCTGCAGTAGGCAAAGCTGGTGCAGGATATGGCCAGCAGGAAAGGAACTGGAATAGTGTCATTGAGGTCAGGAGCCAAGCTGAGGTCATACACAGGTGGTCAGTAGAATTGGGGATAACAGAGTGGGCAAGAGCCAGATCCAGGATCATACACAGTGGATTAGAGGACATCAAAATAGTCAGGTGCCAAAGCTGGGGTCATGAATAGATGATCAGTAGTAGCAGAGTCCTTAAAAGAGCTGCAGTCCCAACCAGAGATCAGACATAGGGGAATCTGAGTTGGATACAGGTAGTGAGGATACACAGAAGCATGGGTCACTGACAAGCTGAAGATCAACCAGCAATCATCTGTCATTGCTTCTTCCATTAAATAGGGTGTTTGGTGCCATTCTGGAATTGGATGCATGCACAGTCATCAGTTCAATGAACCTGCATGCATTTGTGTGCAAACAAGCATACCCACGCAGGATACTGGCAGAAGTTCCTGGCATGCATATTGCCATATTGGCAAACTTGCACCTTTGGTCTGGAGTACCAGTGTACCAGAGTCAGGACCGCGTAAAGTTTGGGATCCACAGGTGTTGCCTGGGATATACTGTATAAGGTCAGCAACCTTTTGTTGTTTTGTATATACAGTAAAACCTTGGTTTTAGAGTAACTTGGGTTGAGAGTATTTTGCAAGACAAGCACATTTTTAAATACATTTTGACTTGATATACAAGCGATGTCTTGATATACAAGTAGCATCACGTCACAACTGAGTATAAAAGAGAAGAGAGGCACCTCTCATGCCGCGTACACATGACCGTTTTTAATGTAATTGAAAAAAACTACGTTTTTCTCGACGTGATTCTCCTCAAGCCTGCCTTGCCTACACATGATCATGGAAAAAAATGCTCGAGCAAAGCGCGAAATGTACGACGGCACTATAAAGGGGAAGTTCCATTCGGATGGTGCCACCCTTTGGGCTGCTTTTGCTGATCCTTGTGTTAATAAAATTTGGTGAGAGACGATTCGCGCTTTTCAGCCTCGTGCTCTTCAGTCTGTTACAGCGTGACGAATGTGCTATCTCCATTCCGAACGCTAGTTTTACCAGAACGAGCGCTCCCATCTCATCACTTGCTTCTGAGCATGCGCGTTTTTTTCACGTCGTTAAAGCCTACACACGGCCGTTTTCCATGACGAAAAAAACGACGACGTGAAAAACGACGAGAAAAATTAGAGCATGTGCCAAATTTTTAATGCCCATTTTTCACGTTGTGAAAAATGCTCTGGAGCCCACACACGATTGTTTTTAATGACCAAATTAAAAAATGGCATTTTTCTCGTCATGAAAAACGGTCGTGTGTACGCAGCATCATGTAGCAATATGGTTACATTTAATGAAGCTACAACATTTAGCAACATATTGCTACACTTAGAGGTGCCTCTCTTCTCTTTTAGGCCTCATGCCCACTGGCGTTTTTACAGCTGCGTTTTTGAGCGTTTTTTACAGCTTAAAAACGCCTGTCCATGTTATTGTAAATATTTTTTTTTTTTTTTTATTTTTTTTTGAAAAAAAAAAAAAAAAAAAAAAAAAAAAAAAAACGTCGGAGCTAAAAACGCGACCGCGCGTTAGTGCGCGTTTTTTGCGCGTTAGTGCGCGTTAGTGCGCGTTTTTGCGCGTTTTTTGACGCTCGCGTTTTTTCCTGCCTAGTTCTGACGCTGAGGAACGCACTGGCCCTGGGTTTTTTTTACAGCTTACAAACGCCTATGCTCTTTACAGCTCAAAAACGCCTAGGTGGGCATGAAGCTATAGACTAACATGGACAGGCGTTTTTAAGCTGTAAAAAACGCTCAAAAACGCGGCTGAAAAAACGCCCGTGGGCATGAGGCCTTATACTCTGTAGCTCCTGCTGGATTTTGCTTCTAATCCCCTTGTGGAGGCTTCCATTTGTGGATGGACATTTTATGGTTACACAACCTATCACATTGCTATAATCTTTTTTATATGAACTATAATCTGAAGGACTTATGAATAAATGGTTGTGGAACAAATCTTTTGAGTTTCCATTATTTCTTATGGGGAAATGTTTGCTTTGATATACAAGTACTTTGTATTACAAGCATGTTTTTGGAACGAATTATGCTCGCAATCCAAGGTTTTGCTGTACACAGATTGTTCTATTTGGGGTGTTTTACTGCACATTACCGCACAGACAGTTGTAAAGCCAGCCAATGCTTGACACAAGTGATTGCTTTTTTGATAAAAAAAAATGATTGTTGATTGATTAAAAATCATTTAGTACATTTGATCTTTAGAACATAAAAGAACAATTCCTTGGAATAAAGGTTACATTGAGGGATTGTATAGTGATGGGTCTGGCCTATTAACATTCATTGCATGATTTGCTGCATCTCATAGTCAGTAGAGAAATAATAGGATATACAGCTCACTGGTGCTTTTTATCCTGTAAAAATTTCTTTTTTCTGAGACAGGTAATCAGGAACCTTTAAAAAAAAGTAATAGCTTGTCATATATAGAAGGACTGTGCTGTCCAACCAGTCTGTCTGGTTCCAAACCTCCATTTTTGCGGCTATGGGTACCGTCTCATGTTTACACTTGGGGCATTAAAACAAGCTAACTAATTCCGACATACTGTGTAGGTGTAGGTACTCTTCAAAATAGACCTAAACACAACACTACAGTTCAGCTACTTAAAGAGGAAGTAAACCCCGATGAGTTTTACTTCCTCTTTTGTTCCCCTGCAAAGTAAAAAAGTAAAAACATAATGGGCAAGTATGCACTGCATACTAGCCCATTATGTGCTACTTACTGTATCTGCAAACGAAGCCAGCAATGTCCCTGCTGGTGGCCTCGTCCATCTTCACCCCTCTTCCTTTCTGGGGCCACGGACTCCGGCTCTGACTGGCCGGAATCACGTGACTTCACTCCCGCACATGCGCAATGGAGCCGACAGTCACGGCACGGGCCTATTAGAAATGGCACAATTGTGCCCTTTCCTCAGTGCGCATACGGCGATGACGACGGCGCAAGCATATATGGTAAATATCCCCTATACCGTGCAGGTTTAAGAGATATTTCCAATACCTACAGGTAAGCCTTATTATAGACTTACTTGTAGGTAAAACTGTTGTGTAAGGGTTTACAACCACTTTAAGCTGGAGTTGGTTTTTGTTTGAATGTTTAAATGAAATGTCATTCATCAGAGCATTCGAATAATGCCATCATTGATTAGAAGGGAAAGGGGAAGAGGAATGTGGAACTTTAAATTAAGCCGTGGCCTGGTAAGGCCACGTGCTTCCATCCCTGTCAATATGGTACAAAATAGGGCAGAGAGGGTGGGACTTTAAATGAAACACGTAGCAGCACCTGAGTAATTAGGTGGACATGTAAGAAGATATACACACATAATATATATAAGGGAAATAGGTAAATAAATCCCACACAATAATCATGATAATAATATGGATATCAATTGCATGACATAATAAATCACCAGGATCCACCAGAATTAATGTTTATACATAACAGAATTTCAAGATACTGCCTGCATGGCCTATGGCCTTACTTTTCCCAGTCAGAGTTGATATAAATAAGCATGATTGTGAAAAGTTCAATTGACCACATGATGGTACAATACACGGCATATATTGGCTCTATGCGTTTCGTGGTGTATAACCACTCGTCAGGAGCAGGCACGTGATGGATCTATAATAGGAAAAAAAAAAAATGGGTCTAAATGGTCTGTCCTATAGCATAATGGGAGAGGGGAAACCCCCTACCACATGTTACATACAGAAAAAGCTGGTACTGGTGATATAATGCTAGGAATCGCAGGTCACCCAGGGGCATCATGGTCAGAAGCTGTGGTGGGGGCCTGTCCAACGAAAGCGCCCAACAACACACAGCCCCCCAGAGAACTGTGGGTCCAGGCATATCCATGGTGCAGTGGTGATGGTATGTGAACCAACCACATGGGTTTCTGTAATGGAAAGGTGCAGGTGGTTAGGAAGGAGCCCTACAGGTGGGACAGAAGAAAAGTGCAAGGATGAAACCAAAACTAAAGATCAGCCGGCGGAAAAAGAGGGGGATAAAGTGAAAAAAATGCCAAGATACCAAAAACCAAACTAGGGATTTTTTTTCGGCTACTTTTATCTGAAGCCCTCAAACATTTTGTCCATACCTACTAATTGAACAGATTCCCAGAAATATCAAACATATTTATTTTTTGCTTATTAAATCAAAGAAAGAATGATGCAAAGCAATGTTTATTTAAATTTATAAGTACATTGCATATTATGGGAAAAGGGGGGCTACTCCAAAATATTGCCCAATAAGGCCTGTGGTTAACACAATTACCTACAACAATGTTACTATTGTCTTGTTGATTTGGTATTTTATGTATTTTTTCTCAATAAATGTTTAAATTTTATTGAAACCTGTCTCATCTTCTGGGTACCGATATAGTCCTTCAAATACCACAGGCGTTATTGGGCAATACTTTGGAGTAGCCCCTATTAACCCGCCTCCTTTTCCCATTGTCTAACTATAGGACGATGGTACCCAGCCCTACACTCTAAACATTTCAAGTGAGGCAATACCCCTTGATCTACATTGCATATTAGATGTATACTTATATATACATTGGCAAGAAAAAAATAAGTGAACCCACTTGGATTTCACTGGTTTTCTGCAGTAATCTGGCAAAAAAAAATGTGATCTGATCCTCATCTAAGTCACAACAATAGGCAAACACAATGTGCTCAAGCTGATAACACACAAACAATTCTAATTTCTTGTGCCTTTATTATACATTCACAGTGATGGAGGAAAAAGTTTGTGAAGCCTTGGCGTTAATAGCTGGTTAAACCATCTTTGCCATCAATGCTTTCAGTGACGTTTGGATCCGACCTGCACAACATTCAGGAGTAATTTTTGATCCTTCCTCTTTACAAAACTGCTTCAGCCCAGAGACAATTGTAGGATGTTTGCTGTGAATGACTCTCTTCAGGTCATTCTACAGCATCTCTATGGGGTTAAGGTCTGGGCTGTGACTGGACCACTCCAAAAGGTGCATTTTATTTTTCTGAAGCCAGTCTGTTGTGGATTTACTTTGATGCTTACATTTATTGTCTTGATGCACCAACCAGATTCTGCTAAGCTTCAGCTGGCAGACAGCCACCCTGAAATTATCCTGTAAGATATGTTCATAAACTTTGGAATTCACGTTCCCCTCAATGATGGCAAGCGGTCCAGGCCCCAAGGCAGTGAAGCAAGCCCAAATCATGATGTTTTCTCCACCATACTTGGAATGATGTTTTGATGTTGGTAAGCTGTGCCTTTTTTGCACCATACATAGTGCTGAGTATTCTTCCCGAACAATTCAACTTTTGTTTCATCAGTCCACAAAACATTTTCCTAGTAGTGTTGTGGTTTGCCAAGGGGCCTTTTGGCAAACTTTAGGCACGCACCAATGTTTTTGTTCGAAAGCAGAAGCTTCCTTCATGATGTTCTGCCATGGACATCCTTACTGTTCAAAGACTTACCTATGGTAGACTTATGAACAAGAATGTTTGCCAGTTCCAGTGGTGTCTTCAAGCCTTTAGCTGTTGCTCGTGGGTTCTTCTTTACCTAATTGAGGATTCTGTGTTGTGCATTGGGAGTCATCTTGACTGGGTGCCCATTTATAGGAAGAGTAACCACAGTACTAAACTTTTGTCCAATTATAAACAATTTGTTCAACTGCCAACTGATGGATGCCTAAATAATTTGAGATTGCTTTGTATCCCTTTCCATCCTTATGCAGATCAGCGACTCTTGGTTGTAGGTCTTCAAAGAGCTCCTTTTTGAGTGGCATGGATTACATCAGCTGATGCTTCTTAGCAACAGCAATCCTAAAAAGTCTGAGTGTCTTTTATCAATCAAAATATCTCTAAAGCACACCCCCAAACACATTTCATTAATTGGACTCCAGGTGTGCAAACTACTGACTTCAATTAGCTTTCGCGGAAGTAATTGGTTCGCTTACTTTTTCCTTCAGCACTGTGAATGTTTAATGGGTGTATTCAGTAAAGACACAAGGAATAAGAATTGTTTGTGTGTTATCAGCTTAAAGTACAACTAAAGGCAAAACTTTTTGTACATTTTGGATATAGTGCAGAGGAATTAGAATGCTTGTAATTTTTTTTTATTGCTGTCTGTCCTCCCATTAAGGAGATTCACCCTCTCTATATGTCCTGTTTACCATTATTATTGTAAAGAGTGAAAATAGATGCGCAACCAAATAAATTGCAAACACAGTGCAAAATGTAAAAGAAAAATATTTGTTTAAAAATACTCTGAAATAAGTATAAGGAACAGTCCATAGGAAACAACAAAGTCCAATTGGGATAGAAAGAAAAAAGTCCAATTCTAAACAGCCCCTGAGGCTTGGTGGTGATCCAGGAAGCAAAGATACAAATCTTCCTCCTTTGTTTCCACGCTGCAGGCACAGGATAATAAAGTACAAAGTGACCGCTTACCAGATAGGTTGGATCTCTATAACGGAGATCATATGGGCTCAATACCAACGATATCCTCCTAGTAAAAGTGGCAATTAGATCATCCCTTCATCGCAAGCTCCACCAGTCAGCTGGGTATATGTTAACAAATCTCCTTCACCGTCATAGTGCAAATAGAGTTGTTCATACAGCGATGCAGGGGACCATATTGAGAAGAGGAAAAAAAGACACTTCTTGGTGCAGTAACTTTGGTAAAAAATATACCCTTTAATCGAATGACTGGGTAACTGACATCAAAAAAATGTTTTTTTTGGGTGGAGCCGGTGATCCTGACGTCACCACGCCCCCAGCTGGCTGGCTTGAGCCGCGGCTGTGTGAATATCCATGTTTTAAACTTGTGCTGTTTTAAAACCATTTTTTTGATGTCAGTTACCCAGTCATTCGATTAAAGGGTATATTTTTTACCAAAGTTACTGCACCAAGAAGTGTCTTTTTTTCCTCTTCTCAATATGGTCCCCTGCATGGCTGTATGAACAACTCTATTTGCACTGAGACGGTGAAGGAGATTTGTTAACATATACCCAGCTGACTGGTGGAGCTTGCGATGAAGGGATGATCTAATTGCCGCTGTTACTAGGATGATATTGTTGGTATTGAGCCCATATGATCTCCGTTATAGAGATCCAACCTATCTGGTAAGCGGTCACTTTGTACTTTATTATCCTGTGCCTTCAGCGTGGAAACAAAGGAGGAAGATTTGTATCTTTGCTTCCTGGATCACCACCAAGCCTTAGGGGCTGTTTAGAATTGGACTTTTTTCTTTCTATCCCAATTGGACTTTGTTGTTTCCTATGGACTGTTCCCTATACTTATTTCAGAGTATTTTTAAACAAATATTTTTCTTTTACATTTTGCACTGTGTTTGCAATTTATTTGATTGCGCATCTATTTTCACTCTTTACATATTTACATAGTTGATTATTCCAGTCATTTATATAGTTGCAGCACTGTCACTTTATAACATCAATTATTACTGTTGAAAGACATTAACTTTTTTTTTTTCACCACTGCTTATTGCACCATCCTTTTGCACTCACGCAAAATTTGTTGCACTATTAGCATTTTTTATGCACATGGGGGTAGCGCAGATTTTTCACGCTTGACAATATTACCATTATCATTGAAAGTGAAAGTAAAAGAAAATCCCATATTTTGGGTTGTCCCCAGAAAAGTAGTGAAGGTCAAATCTTCCAATGGGTACACTAGTTCTGGTGACTTGGGGGTCCCCAAGAAATTCCATTAATTTGCAGGGATTTGCTCTCACTTCCTGTTTGGCTATGGGACTGGAAGTGAGGGGATATCTCTGCAATGGGGGACACAGATGTCGAAAAAAAAATCTGACAGGGGTTATAACCCTCCCTTTCTCTATCCATAATGAAAAAAAAAAGTTTTGCCTATAGTTCTACCTTAAGCATGTAGCGCCCTGTAAATTTAGTGTTATCTGAGCTATAAATAGCTCAGAGTGATTTAATAAAGTTAATTTGCTTCTGTTCCAATTTGGCTGTGTTGTACGCATTTCTCACTGTTGCCAGTAGGTGTCACTGTCACCACAGGCCAGTGTGAGAAATACAGCAGGCTAAGTGCATTGACTGTTCTTTCCCAGAAACAGCCCAGTGGGAGTGTTCGACCGCTGTGCATTCTGGGAGAGGATATTTAAGGGACAGACGCCATGATTATTTCTCTCTGACCTCATGGCCCTCCTGGCCTAAGGTATGTGGCAGTTGCTCTTTTCTACCTCGGGCCCTGCTGGCTCAAGGTTGTGCTACTACGTGTAGGCCCAGAAGTCTGTCTGGGGCCTACTTAAAGTGGTTGTATACCCACAAATATGAAATGCACCTACAGGTAAGCCTACATTAAGGCTTACCTGTAGGTGCTTGCAATATCTCCGAGACCTACACGGTCTAGGAGATATTTATAAAAAAGAGTGCACCGCTATCTACGTATATAACTGCGCAGGTGCACTGAGCGCGGTGGCTCTTTGAATAGCAGCCTGCCGGACACTGCCGGAATTCGCGCATGCGCGGGGATCGTGCCGTTCCCCGCGCATGCGCGGGAGTGACGTCATCGCCGCTCCGGCCAATCACAGCGCCGGAGCGCCGATACCCGGAAGTCACTCCGGGTATCATGGATGCGACGGAGGACGTGTCCGAGGACCGCTGCGGGGCTTCGATCTAAGGTAAGTGATTGATAATGAGTAGTATGCTAGTCATACTAGCTCATTATGACTTTGCCTTGCAGGTTGTGAAAAAAAAAAAAAAAGTTTTGCGGTATACAACCGCTTTAACTGAAGGTGATCCTGTGCTGCACTCAAACTGAGAAGATTCCAGGGGGGGACCCTTGCTGGAGAGAACCGGGCTGAAGGCTGGTTTCTCAGGGAGGACCTGGTGACTCGATGCACCCTACCTCACAGTACTGCCGGATGGCTTAAAGGGTCTGGTACCGTGCAGCTGTTCTATAACTAACTACTGGCTAAACAATCCTGTGGCAGAGGATTATCCAGGAGTTCCACGTATCGCTAAGTCTGTGGCAGAGACTTGTCCGTGCTTCATACCGGCTGCTAGGTGTGTGTAAGAGGCCTATCTGGTTGTCGCAAGATCCAGAGACATAAAACTGTTCGTCCTCTGGATCCAAGAACCTCATCAGTGATGTGAAAATAAGGTATATGAACTTCCCCTAACCCTCTATCCTTCTGCTACTGAAAGTTGTTTAATAAAGCATTGGAAAAAGACTGAAGTGACTGGCACTCATATCTATCTAAAACTTCCTATCATAGACTCTTAGTTCTGGGACGGTGAAAGGTGGGGTAACGGCAGGACCCAAAATGTAATCCAGCAGTCCTCTAGGGCAGGGATATGCAATTAGCGGACCTCCAGCTGTTACAAAACTACAAGTCCCATCATGCCTCTGCCTCTGGGTGTCATGCTTCTGGCTGTAAGAGTCTTGCTATGCCTCATGGCACTTGTAGTTCTGCAACAGCTGGAGGTCCGCTAATTGCATATCCCTGCTCTAGGGGGTAACGCTACATGTGGGGGCTCGTAGTCCGGGATTGCCGTTGCCCTGAGCAGCTCAAGTAAAGTCATTCACCGAGAGTCTACTCTAAAGAGGGCCCTGGACTGTCTTACTTTTTCCAGGACAATAGGGGTTAAGTGCAGATCATTTTTCTAACTGCGTAGGCTGTGGGCGGAGCCAAGAAAGCCCGGGAGCTACGTGACTAGAAGAACAAGTGTGTGTGTGTCTGGCGCTGAAGAGAGAGAGCTGCGTTGCTGTACAGAGAGGATCAGAGTTCAGAGAGAGACCTTGAAGCGCTGGGTATGCTATGCCATAAAGTGTGAAGGACTGGCCATTAGTGATGAGCCGAACACCCCCGGGTTCGGTTCGCACCAGAACCCGCGAACGGACCGAACGTTCGTACGAACATTAGAACCCTATTAAATACAATGGATGCGAACGTTCGAATTCTAAAGTGCTAATTATAACGACTATTATGCATGTTATTGTCCTAAAAAGGGTTTGGGAACCCGGGTTCTTGACCAGGGGACATGTATCAATGCAAAAAGAAGTTTTAAAAACGGTCGTTTTTCGGGAGCAGTCATTTTAATGATGCATAAAGTGAAAAAAAAAAAGTCAAATATTCCTTTAAATATTGTACCTGGGGGGTGTCTAAAGTATGCCTGTGAAGTGCCACGTGTTTCCCATGTTTAGAACTGTCCCTGCACAAAATGACACTTCTAAAGGAAAAAAAAGCCATTTAAAACTGCTTGCGGCTTTAATGTAATGTCTGGTCCCGGTAATATGGATGAAAATCTTTAAGAAAAATGGCATAGCTACCCCATGACCCCCCCCCCCCACCCCCTACCCCAGCCCATTACCAGCCCCTTTGGGTCTTGTATGGATATTAAGGGGAACACCGCCCACAAAATAAAAAAGGCCCTATATACTTTGAACAGCCGTATACAGGCGGTGCATACAAGACAGGGACTGTAGGTTTGTTCTTATGTAGAATGTGTTTGTAATTTTGAACAGGTACATTGTTTAAGTGTAGCTCCAGCCCAAAAATCTATTTTTAAACTTTTTGGAAAACATAGGTAAGGGTTATCACCCCTGTAACATTTGTTTTGCTGTCTGTGCCCCTGTTCAGAACATTTCACCTCACTTTCCGTCCCAATGACAACTGTTTTTGAAATGTGGTGTTTTTCTTGAAACAAGGATTGGTGATAAAGCATCAGTACAGAGGAGACACCTTTCTCCCATATTAATTCTTACAGGAGAGAATTTTCCTTCCTAGGGGTAGATTTCCTCTCACTTCCTGTTGTCTTCTTGCGTTTGCAAGTAGGAGTCGTTTGTAAGTTGGATGTTTGAAAGTAGGGACCTGCCGTATATACTCTGCAGAAATAGGCCCCTTAGTTGTTGGTGTTGGCACAACACTGTAAGCACTCACAGTTACTCTTGGTTGGTGCTGGAACGCCCTGCTGTCAACTATTATATCAGGAATTGTAATTACATATAATTGTTGAACAGTGGTAGTAAAAATTGGGCCTTTGATGGTGGTGCTGGTGCCACAACACTGTAAGCCCTGACAGTTACTCTTGGTGGGTGCAGCAATGGGCCCTGCTGTGAATTATTAGATCAAGAATTGTAATTGCATGCCCCTGTTAAACAGGGGCTGAAAAATTGGGCCTTTCGTGGTGGTGGTGGTGGTGGTGGTGTTGCCACAACACTGTAAGCCCTCAGAGTTACTCTTGGTGGGTGCAGCAATGGGCCCTGCTGTGAATTATTAGATCAAGAATTGTAATTACATGCCCCTGTTGAACAGGGGCTGAAAAATTGGGCCTTAGGCACTGGTGGCACAACACTGCAACCCCTCACAGATACTGTACTTGGAGCACAGCAATGAGCCCTGTTGCAAAGTATTGCTTCAAAAATTGTAATTACACGCCCCTGTTAAACAGGGGCTGAAAAATTGGGCCTTAGCCACTGGTGGCGGCACCCATAAACAAAAATGATCTTCCAAGCTATCATCATCAATCGTATCATTGAGGACTCGGAGGAGGAGGATAGCCAGTCAACATAACAGCACAGGCACTCAGCATCAGCATCAGTCTTGAAGGGATGTGACATGTTAAAATCAATTAGTCTGTTATATCAGCATCAGGTGTGTGGTAGCTGGTGGTGATCCAAGACTGGTTCATCTTGATGAAAGTCAGTCGATCAACCGAGTCGGTGGACAGGCGCACCCTGTGATCCGTGACAAATCCTCCAGCAGCACTGAATGTGCGTTCCGAAAGAACGCTGGATGCAGGACAGGCCAGTAGCTCAATTGCATACTGTGCAAGCTCTGGCCAGTGATCCATCCTCAAGACCCAGTAAGCCAGAGGATTTTCGGTGGGGAAGGTGTCCAAGTCTGACCTTGCCCCTAGATATTCCTGCACCATGTTTATCAGACGCTGGCGATGGTTGCTGGAACCGATCATACTTTGGGGCTGCGGACTAAAGAATTGTCTGAACGCATCGGTCAGACGGCCACCTTCCCCACCGCTCCTTCTTTGACTGGCCGAAGCCTCAGCAACTCGTTGTCCAGGACCAGGAGTTTGTAACCTCCCAGTCTCTGGGAACGCGTTGCACAGACCTTTCTGCAAGGCCTCCCGGAGTTGTCTCATCCTCTGCTCCCTCTGCGATGGTAACATAAGGTCCGCAACCTTACCCTTGTACCGTGGATCAAGGAGAGTGGCCAGCCAGTAATGGTCCCTCTCCTTGATCCGAAGAATACGAGGATCCTTCCGCAGACTTTGCAGGATCAGGGAGGCCATGCAGCGTAGGTTAGCTGAGGCATTCGGTCCGGAGTCCTCTGGGTCACTAAGGACGACATGATCCGCAGCCACCTCCTCCCAGCCACGTACAAGTCCACTGGTTTCTTGGGACTGTAAATCATCCCTAAAAGACTGCTGCTGATGATGCTGAGTGCCAGCCTCCACCTCCATGCTGACACAATCCTCCTCCTCCTCCTCCTCCTCCTCTTCCTGTGCGATGGGTGGGACAGAAGGAACACTGTCTGGGTAAAGGGGGCCTTGAGAGGCAAGGAAGTCCTCCTCTTCCTGCCTCTGTTCTGCCTCAAGTGCCCTGTCCATTATTCCACGCAGCGTGTGCTCCAACAGGTGGACAAGAGGTACAGTGTCACTGATGCATGCACTGTCACAGCTCACCATCCTCGTGGCCTCCTCAAATGGTGCCAGGACAGTGCATGCATCCCTGATCATGCCCCACTGGCGTGGAGAAAAAAAACCAAGCTCCCCTGACCCTGTCCTGGTGCCGTAGTCGCACAAGTACTCATTGATGGCCCTCTGCTGCGTGTGCAGCCGCTGCAGCATGGCCAACGTTGAGTTCCACCTGGTGGGCATGTCACATATAAGGCGGTTCTTGGGCAGGTTCAACTCCCTTTGCAGCTCAGCCAGGCGAGCACTGGCATTATAAGATCTGCGGAAATGCACACAGACTTTCCTGGCCTGCCTCAGGACATCCTGTAAGCCCGGGTACCTGCCCAAGAACCGCTGCACCACCAGGTTAAGGACGTGAGCCACACAGGGCACATGGGTCAGTTGTCCCTGTCGGAGGGCAGAGAGGAGGTTGGTGCCATTGTCGCAAACCACCATTCCTGGCTTAAGCTGGCGTGGCGTCAACCACCTCTCGGCCTGGCCCTGCAGAGCAGACAGGACCTCTGCCCCAGTGTGGCTTCTGTCCCCCAAACACACCAGCGCAAGCACGGCATGGCATCTTTTTGCCTGCGTACTTGCGTAGCCCCTTGAACGGCTACGGAGCACCGCTGGTTCAGAGGACAAAGCACAGGAAGAGGCCATGGAGGAAGAAGAAGAGGAGGGGGTGGAGGAGAGAGGTGTGTCACAACTACTAGTAGCATTTTGTAGGCGTGGCGGTGGAACAACCTCCAACACTACTGCACCTTGTCCTGCATCCTTCCCAGCTGCCAAAAGAGTGACCCAATGGGCCGTGAAAGAAAGGTAACGTCCCTGTCCATGCCTGCTGGACCATGAGTCAGCGGTAATATGCACCTTACCACTGACCGCCCTGTCCAGCGAGGCCAAGACATTGCCTTCCACATGCCGGTAGAGAGCCGGAATAGCCTTCCGTGAGAAAAAGTGGCGTTTGGGAACCTGCCACTGAGGAACCGCACATTGCACAAACTCACGGAAGGGGGCCGAGTCTACCAACTGAAAAGGCAGCAGTTGAAGCGCTAGCAATTTAGCCAAGCTAGCATTCAACCGCTGGGCATGTGGATGGCTGGGAGTGAACTTCTTTCGACGGTCCAGCAGCTGGGGCAGGGAAATTTGCCTGCTAGAATCGGACGTCGGTGTACTGCTAGCAGAGTGGCCGCAAGTACTTGGCTGTGACACACCTAATTCTACACCTTCATTCCTCTCAGTGCATGTTTCAGAGAGGACTGAAGTTATAGTGGGGTTGGAGATCCCAGCTGATGCGGTGCAAGGAGAGGTCCGCTTTGTTCTTTGGTGTGGGTCTTTGAGGTAGGCTTGCCAATGAGCTGCATGGCAGGTCAACATATGTCTGGTCAGGCATGTGGTACCCAAGCGGCTGATGTTTTGGCCACGCGATATACGCTTGAGACATATGTTGCAAACAGCAGCTGTGCGATCTGATGCACTAGCCTCAAAAAAGGCCCACACCAAAGAACTTTTTGAATGACGGGCAGAGGCAGCGCCCTGCACAGGCGGAGCTCTGCGGTGTGATTCCGTCGGTGTACTGCCCTTACGCTGGCCACCAAAGGGCATCCTGCCTCGTTGGAGATGTGCCTCCTCCTCCTCCTCCTCCTCCTCCTCTCTCCTATTAGGCACCCACGTGGAGTCAGTGACCTCATCATCCCCTCCCTCCTCATCACTGGAGCCAATCTGGCAGTATGCTGCAGCTGCTGGAACATGACTGCCAGATTGGTGTCCTTCTTGAGCATCCCCTCTGTCTGCTCTCACGCTACTGCCTTCCTGTAGCTGGGTTTCATCATCAGACCCTTCGAAACGCTGGGCATCCTCCTGGAGCATGTACCCAACACTGTGCTCAAACAGTTCGGGGGACTCCTCAGGAGGAGGACATGGTGGGTCTAGGGAAGGAGTGACTGATGATGAGTCTGACATTGATACCAGGGAAGAGGACGCTTTGGCAGCTGCTTTGCCAGTACCCTGAGCCTGGGTGAGAGAGGATGAGGAGGAGGAGGAGGGCTTGGTCATCCACTCTACCAAGTCTTCGGCATGATGTGGCTCAACATGTCCAGCTGCCGAAAAGAAGGACAAGCATGTCCCATGGCCATGTGCTGAAGACAATGCACCGCGTCCACGACCAGCACTGTTGTCCCCAGACACAGAGCCTGCTTGCCCTCTTTTATTGCCTCCTGACTGTCTGCCTCTCCTTGTTTGCCTTCCAGACATTCTAATGGATGGCCTGCAGGGAGATGGGAAAAAAGCAATAAGGGCTACCTTCAGGTGTCCTTCTCTGTCCCTTTACTTAAGGATTTCTAAATATGGTTGAGGATGATTGCTTTCGCACAGAATAGCACAATGACAATTTCCCTGACTGTTCAAAAAACAAGGATTTCAAAGATGGTTGATGAGGAATGCTTTAGCACAGTATAGCACAAGGAGAATTTCCCTCACTGTCCTTCCCTGTCCCTAGAAACAAGGATTAGCACAGTAAACCACAGTGACACTCTCGCTACCTATAGTTTACTGTCCCTAGAAAAAATGTTTTTTTAAAGATGGTTGATGATCAATGTTTTAGCACAGTATAGCACAAGGAGAATTTCCCTCACTGTCCTTCCCTGTCCCTAGAAACAAGGATTAGCACAGTAAACCACAGTGACACTCTCGCTACCTATAGTTTTCTGTCCCTAGAAAAAATGTTTTTTTAACCACTTAACGACCGCCCACCGCCGATTTACGTCGGCAGAATGGCACGGACAGGCAGAATCACGTAGATCTACGTGATCGCCTTTGTGCAGTTGGGGGGTCCATCCGGACCCCCCTTCACTGCAGTGAGCGGCCGTTAAGTGTTCGGGAGCGATCAGGCATGAGGGGGGGGCCGCTCGATTCCGCCCCCCCCCTCGCGATCGCTCCCGGCCAATGAAAATGCTTCCTCCGCCATGTGATGTAAACAAGGCTGGAGGAGGTGATGTCATCTCCCTCGCCGCGGTCTTTCCGTTCCTGGCGCCGAGCAGAGAGGAAGCAGGTTAGTGCACTAACAGTCCACTGACACGTAGGTACACATAGGCACACAAATCACCCCCCAGTCACCCCCAGATCACCCCCCAGGTCACCCCAAAGCCCCCAATCACAGTGTCACTGATTGCAGTGATCATTTATTTTACTGATCACTGCATTTAGTGTCATCTGTGATTGTAAAAAGTTGCAGGGCAGTTAGGATTAGGCCCCTTTAGGTCCAGGGTAGCCCCCTAACCCCCCCTAATAAAGGTTTAACCCCTTGATCACCCCCCAGGTAACCCTTTCACCCCCTAACTTCAGCGTCACTAAGCGATTGTTTTTCCGATCGCTGTATTCGTGTCGCTGGTGTTTTAGATAGGCAGTTATTATTTTTTAGGTTCGCCGCAGGTTTTTATTAGTGTCAGGTACCCCCATATATTATTTTAACCCCCTGATTGCCCCTAGAGTTAACCCTTTCACCAGTGATCGCCGTATAAGCGTCACTGGTGTCACTGGTTAGCCAGTAAGTTATTTAGTTATTTAGGTTACCCGTCAGGTTTTTATATAGTGTCAGGTACCCCCATATTTAACCTAATAAAGATTTTAACCCCCTGATTGCCCCTAGTTAACCCTTTCACCAGTGATCACCATATAAAGGTTACGGGTGACGCTGGTTGATTAGTTTGCTTTTTATAGCATCAGGGCACCCGCCGTATATAACCCAATAAAGGTTTAACCCCCCTGATCGCCCGGCGGGTGAGATCAATTAAGTTTTAGCGCCAGAGAGGGTCTGCGTCGCCCCAGGCAGTGTTAGGTTAGTGACAGTAACGCTAACACCCACGCGCAAAGCATACACCCCCCTTAGTGGTATAGTATCTGATCAGATCTGATCAGATCTATACTAGCATCCCCAGCGGTTTAGGGTTCCCAAAAACGCAGTGTTAGCGGGATCAGCCCAGATACCTGCTAGCGCCTGCGTTTAGCCCCTCCGCCCAGCCCAGCCCAGCCCAGCCCACCCAAGTGCAGTATCGATCGATCACTGTCACTTACCAAACACAACACACATAACTGCAGCGTTCGCAGTGCTTGGTTTTTGGGGCCCTGTACGCGGCTAGGCTCCCAAAAAGTCCCACACATGTGGTATCCCCGTACTCAGGAAAAGCAGCAGAATGTATTTTGGGGTGCAATTCCACATATAACCATGGCATGTGTGAGCAATATATCATTTAGTGACAACTTTTTGTACATTTTTTTTTCTTTTTGTCATTATTCAATCATTTGGGACAAAAAAAAAAATATTCAATGGGGTCAACATGCCTCTCAGCAAATAGCTTGGGGTGTCTACTTTCCAAAATGGGGTCATTTGGGGGGGTTTTGTGCCATCTTGGCATTTTATGGCCTTCAAAACTGTGATAGGTAGTGAGGAGTGAAATCAAAAATTTATGCCCTTAGAAACCTTGAAGGCGGTGCTTGGTTTTTGGGGTCCCGTACGCGGCTAGGCTCCCAATAAGTCCCACACATGTGGTATCCCCGTACTCAGGAGAAGCAGCAGAATGTATTTTGGGGTGTAATTTCACATATGCCCATGGCATGTGTGAGCAATATATCATTTAGTGACAACTTTGTGCAAAAAAAAAAAAGTTTGTCATATTCCCGCAACTTGTGGCAAAATATAAAATATTCCATGGACTGAACATGCCTCTCAGTAAATAGCTTGGGGTGTCTACTTTCCAAAATGGGGTCATTTGGGGGGGTTTTGTGCTATTTTGGCATTTTATGGCCTTCGAAACTGTGATAGGTAGTGAGGAGTGAAATCAAAAATTTGCGCCCTTAGAAATCCTGAAGGCGGTGCTTGGTTTCCGGGGTCCCGTACGTGGCTAGGCTCCTAAAAAGTCCCACACATGTGGTATCCCCGTACTCAGGAGAAGCAGCAGAATGTATTTTGGGGTGCAATTCCACATATAACCATGGCATGTGTGAGCAATATATCATTTAGTGACAACTTTTTGTAATTTTTTTTTTTTTTTGTCATTATTCAATCACTTGGGACAAAAAAAAAAAATATTCAATGGGCTCAACATGCCTCTCAGCAATTTCCTTGGGGTGTCTACTTTCCAAAATGGGGTCATTTGGGGGGGTTTTGTACTGCCCTGCCATTTTAGCACCTCAAGAAATGAGATAGGCAGTCATAAATTTAAAGCTGTGTAAATTTCAGAAAATGTACCCTAGTTTGTAAACGCTATAACTTTTGCGCAAACCGATAAATATACGCTTATTGACATTTTTTTTACTAAAGACATGTGGCTGAATACATTTTGGCCTAAATGTATGACTAAAATTGAGTTTATTCGATTTTTCTTATAACAAAAAGTAGAAAATAACTTTTTTTTTCAAAATTTTCGTTCTTTTTCCATTTATATCGCAAAAAATAAAAATCGCAGAGGCAATCAAATACCATTAAAAGAAAGCTCTATTTGTGGGAAGAAAAGGACGCAAATTTCATTTGGGTACAACATTGCATGTCCGCACAATTTACAGTTAAAGCAGCGCAGTGCCGAATCCCAAAAACAGGCTTGGTCCTAATGGCCCGAAATGGTCCGGGGCTTAAGTGGTTAAAGATGTTTGAAGATCAATGTTTTAGCACAGTATAGCACAAGGAGAATTTCCCTCACTGTCCTTCCCTGTCCCTAGAAACAAGGATTAGCACAGTAAACCACAGTGACACTCTCGCTACCTATAGTTTACTGTCCCTAGAAAAAATGTTTTTTTAAAGATGGTTGATGATCAATGTTTTAGCACAGTATAGCACAAGGAGAATTTCCCTCACTGTCCTTCCCTGTCCCTAGAAACAAGGATTAGCACAGTAAACCACAGTGACACTCTCGCTACCTATAGTTTACTGTCCCTAGAAAAAATGTTTTTTTAAAGATGGTTGATGATCAATGTTTTAGCACAGTATAGCACAAGGAGAATTTCCCTCACTGTCCTTCCCTGTCCCTAGAAACAAGGATTAGCACAGTAAAACACAGTGACACTCTCGCTACCTATAGTTTTCTGTCCCTAGAAAAAATGTTTTTTTTTAAAGATGGTTGATGAGGAATGCTTTAGCACAGTATAGCACAAGGAGAATTTCCCTCACTGTCCTTCCCTGTCCCTAGAAACAAGGATTAGCACAGTAAAACACAGTGACACTCTCGCTACCTATAGTTTTCTGTCCCTAGAAAAAATGTTTTTTTAAAGATGTTTGAAGATCAATGTTTTAGCACAGTATAGCACAAGGAGAATTTCCCTCACTGTCCTTCCCTGTCCCTAGAAACAAGGATTAGCACAGTAAACCACAGTGACACTCTCGCTACCTATAGTTTACTGTCCCTAGAAAAAATGTTTTTTTAAAGATGGTTGATGATCAATGTTTTAGCACAGTATAGCACAAGGAGAATTTCCCTCACTGTCCTTCCCTGTCCCTAGAAACAAGGATTAGCACAGTAAACCACAGTGACACTCTCGCTACCTATAGTTTTCTGTCCCTAGAAAAAATGTTTTTTTAAAGATGGTTGATGATCAATGTTTTAGCACAGTATAGCACAAGGAGAATTTCCCTCACTGTCCTTCCCTGTCCCTAGAAACAAGGATTAGCACAGTAAACCACAGTGACACTCTCGCTACCTATAGTTTACTGTCCCTAGAAAAAATGTTTTTTTAAAGATGGTTGATGATCAATGTTTTAGCACAGTATAGCACAAGGAGAATTTCCCTCACTGTCCTTCCCTGTCCCTAGAAACAAGGATTAGCACAGTAAACCACAGTGACACTCTCGCTACCTATAGTTTTCTGTCCCTAGAAAAAATGTTTTTTTAAAGATGGTTGATGATCAATGTTTTAGCACAGTATAGCACAAGGAGAATTTCCCTCACTGTCCTTCCCTGTCCCTAGAAACAAGGATTAGCACAGTAAACCACAGTGACACTCTCGCTACCTATAGTTTTCTGTCCCTAGAAAAAATGTTTTTTTAAAGATGGTTGATGATCAATGTTTTAGCACAGTATAGCACAAGGAGAATTTCCCTCACTGTCCTTCCCTGTCCCTAGAAACAAGGATTAGCACAGTAAACCACAGTGACACTCTCGCTACCTATAGTTTACTGTCCCTAGAAAAAATGTTTTTTTAAAGATGGTTGATGATCAATGTTTTAGCACAGTATAGCACAAGGAGAATTTCCCTCACTGTCCTTCCCTGTCCCTAGAAACAAGGATTAGCACAGTAAACCACAGTGACACTCTCGCTACCTATAGTTTACTGTCCCTAGAAAAAATGTTTTTTTAAAGATGGTTGATGATCAATGTTTTAGCACAGTATAGCACAAGGAGAATTTCCCTCACAGTCCTTCCCTGTCCCTAGAAACAAGGATTAGCACAGTAAAACACAGTGACACTCTCGCTACCTATAGTTTTCTGTCCCTAGAAAAAATGTTTTTTTAAAGATGGTTGATGATCAATGTTTTAGCACAGTATAGCACAAGGAGAATTTCCCTCACTGTCCTTCCCTGTCCCTAGAAACAAGGATTAGCACAGTAAAACACAGTGACACTCTCGCTACCTATAGTTTTCTGTCCCTAGAAAAAATGTTTTTTTAAAGATGTTTGAAGATCAATGTTTTAGCACAGTATAGCACAAGGAGAATTTCCCTCACTGTCCTTCCCTGTCCCTAGAAACAAGGATTAGCACAGTAAACCACAGTGACACTCTCGCTACCTATAGTTTACTGTCCCTAGAAAAAATGTTTTTTTTAAAGATGGTTGATGATCAATGTTTTAGCACAGTATAGCACAAGGAGAATTTCCCTCACTGTCCTTCCCTGTCCCTAGAAACAAGGATTAGCACAGTAAACCACAGTGACACTCTCGCTACCTATAGTTTACTGTCCCTAGAAAAAATGTTTTTTTAAAGATGGTTGATGATCAATGTTTTAGCACAGTATAGCACAAGGAGAATTTCCCTCACTGTCCTTCCCTGTCCCTAGAAACAAGGATTAGCACAGTAAACCACAGTGACACTCTCGCTACCTATAGTTTACTGTCCCTAGAAAAAATGTTTTTTTAAAGATGGTTGATGATCAATGTTTTAGCACAGTATAGCACAAGGAGAATTTCCCTCACTGTCCTTCCCTGTCCCTAGAAACAAGGATTAGCACAGTAAACCACAGTGACACTCTCGCTACCTATAGTTTACTGTCCCTAGAAAAAATGTTTTTTTAAAGATGGTTGATGATCAATGTTTTAGCACAGTATAGCACAAGGAGAATTTCCCTCACTGTCCTTCCCTGTCCCTAGAAACAAGGATTAGCACAGTAAACCACAGTGACACTCTCGCTACCTATAGTTTACTGTCCCTAGAAAAAATGTTTTTTTAAAGATGGTTGATGATCAATGTTTTAGCACAGTATAGCACAAGGAGAATTTCCCTCACTGTCCTTCCCTGTCCCTAGAAACAAGGATTAGCACAGTAAACCACAGTGACACTCTCGCTACCTATAGTTTACTGTCCCTAGAAAAAATGTTTTTTTAAAGATGGTTGATGATCAATGTTTTAGCACAGTATAGCACAAGGAGAATTTCCCTCACTGTCCTTCCCTGTCCCTAGAAACAAGGATTAGCACAGTAAACCACAGTGACACTCTCGCTACCTATAGTTTTCTGTCCCTAGAAAAAATTTTTTTTTAAAGATGTTTGAAGATCAATGTTTTAGCACAGTATAGCACAAGGAGAATTTCCCTCACTGTCCTTCCCTGTCCCTAGAAACAAGGATTAGCACAGTAAACCACAGTGACACTCTCGCTACCTATAGTTTACTGTCCCTAGAAAAAATGTTTTTTTAAAGATGGTTGATGATCAATGTTTTAGCACAGTATAGCACAAGGAGAATTTCCCTCACTGTCCTTCCCTGTCCCTAGAAATAAGGATTAGCACAGTAAACCACAGTGACACTCTCGCTACCTATAGTTTTCTGTCCCTAGAAAAAATGTTTTTTTAAAGATGGTTGATGATCAATGTTTTAGCACAGTATAGCACAAGGAGAATTTCCCTCACTGTCCTTCCCTGTCCCTAGAAACAAGGATTAGCACAGTAAACCACAGTGACACTCTCGCTACCTATAGTTTTCTGTCCCTAGAAAAAATGTTTTTTTAAAGATGGTTGATGATCAATGTTTTAGCACAGTATAGCACAAGGAGAATTTCCCTCACTGTCCTTCCCTGTCCCTAGAAACAAGGATTAGCACAGTAAACCACAGTGACACTCTCGCTACCTATAGTTTACTGTCCCTAGAAAAAATGTTTTTTTAAAGATGGTTGATGATCAATGTTTTAGCACAGTATAGCACAAGGAGAATTTCCCTCACTGTCCTTCCCTGTCCCTAGAAACAAGGATTAGCACAGTAAACCACAGTGACACTCTCGCTACCTATAGTTTACTGTCCCTAGAAAAAATGTTTTTTTAAAGATGGTTGATGATCAATGTTTTAGCACAGTATAGCACAAGGAGAATTTCCCTCACTGTCCTTCCCTGTCCCTAGAAACAAGGATTAGCACAGTAAACCACAGTGACACTCTCGCTACCTATAGTTTACTGTCCCTAGAAAAAATGTTTTTTTAAAGATGGTTGATGATCAATGTTTTAGCACAGTATAGCACAAGGAGAATTTCCCTCACTGTCCTTCCCTGTCCCTAGAAACAAGGATTAGCACAGTAAACCACAGTGACACTCTCGCTACCTATAGTTTATTGTCCCTAGAAAAAATGTTTTTTTAAAGATGGTTGATGATCAATGTTTTAGCACAGTATAGCACAAGGAGAATTTCCCTCACTGTCCTTCCCTGTCCCTAGAAACAAGGATTAGCACAGTAAACCACAGTGACACTCTCGCTACCTATAGTTTTCTGTCCCTAGAAAAAATTTTTTTTTTAAAGATGTTTGAAGATCAATGTTTTAGCACAGTATAGCACAAGGAGAATTTCCCTCACTGTCCTTCCCTGTCCCTAGAAACAAGGATTAGCACAGTAAACCACAGTGACACTCTCGCTACCTATAGTTTACTGTCCCTAGAAAAAATGTTTTTTTAAAGATGGTTGATGATCAATGTTTTAGCACAGTATAGCACAAGGAGAATTTCCCTCACTGTCCTTCCCTGTCCCTAGAAACAAGGATTAGCACAGTAAACCACAGTGACACTCTCGCTACCTATAGTTTACTGTCCCTAGAAAAAATGTTTTTTTAAAGATGGTTGATGATCAATGTTTTAGCACAGTATAGCACAAGGAGAATTTCCCTCACTGTCCTTCCCTGTCCCTAGAAACAAGGATTAGCACAGTAAACCACAGTGACACTCTCGCTACCTATAGTTTTCTGTCCCTAGAAAATTTTTTTTTTTAAAGATGTTTGAAGATCAATGTTTTAGCACAGTATAGCACAAGGAGAATTTCCCTCACTGTCCTTCCCTGTCCCTAGAAACAAGGATTAGCACAGTAAAACACAGTGACACTCTCGCTACCTATAGTTTTCTGTCCCTAGAAAAAATGTTTTTTTAAAGATGTTTGAAGATCAATGTTTTAGCACAGTATAGCACAAGGAGAATTTCCCTCACTGTCCTTCCCTGTCCCTAGAAACAAGGATTAGCACAGTAAACCACAGTGACACTCTCGCTACCTATAGTTTACTGTCCCTAGAAAAAATGTTTTTTTAAAGATGGTTGATGATCAATGTTTTAGCACAGTATAGCACAAGGAGAATTTCCCTCACTGTCCTTCCCTGTCCCTAGAAACAAGGATTAGCACAGTAAAACACAGTGACACTCTCGCTACCTATAGTTTTCTGTCCCTAGAAAAAATGTTTTTTTAAAGATGTTTGAAGATCAATGTTTTAGCACAGTATAGCACAAGGAGAATTTCCCTCACTGTCCTTCCCTGTCCCTAGAAACAAGGATTAGCACAGTAAACCACAGTGACACTCTCGCTACCTATAGTTTACTGTCCCTAGAAAAAATGTTTTTTTAAAGATGGTTGATGATCAATGTTTTAGCACAGTATAGCACAAGGAGAATTTCCCTCACTGTCCTTCCCTGTCCCTAGAAACAAGGATTAGCACAGTAAACCACAGTGACACTCTCGCTACCTATAGTTTTCTGTCCCTAGAAAAAATGTTTTTTTAAAGATGGTTGATGATCAATGTTTTAGCACAGTATAGCACAAGGAGAATTTCCCTCACTGTCCTTCCCTGTCCCTAGAAACAAGGATTAGCACAGTAAACCACAGTGACACTCTCGCTACCTATAGTTTTCTGTCCCTAGAAAAAATGTTTTTTTAAAGATGGTTGATGATCAATGTTTTAGCACAGTATAGCACAAGGAGAATTTCCCTCACTGTCCTTCCCTGTCCCTAGAAACAAGGATTAGCACAGTAAAACACAGTGACACTCTCGCTACCTATAGTTTTCTGTCCCTAGAAAAAATGTTTTTTTAAAGATGTTTGAAGATCAATGTTTTAGCACAGTATAGCACAAGGAGAATTTCCCTCACTGTCCTTCCCTGTCCCTAGAAACAAGGATTAGCACAGTAAACCACAGTGACACTCTCGCTACCTATAGTTTACTGTCCCTAGAAAAAATGTTTTTTTAAAGATGGTTGATGATCAATGTTTTAGCACAGTATAGCACAAGGAGAATTTCCCTCACTGTCCTTCCCTGTCCCTAGAAACAAGGATTAGCACAGTAAACCACAGTGACACTCTCGCTACCTATAGTTTTCTGTCCCTAGAAAAAATGTTTTTTTAAAGATGGTTGATGATCAATGTTTTAGCACAGTATAGCACAAGGAGAATTTCCCTCACTGTCCTTCCCTGTCCCTAGAAACAAGGATTAGCACAGTAAACCACAGTGACACTCTCGCTACCTATAGTTTACTGTCCCTAGAAAAAATGTTTTTTTAAAGATGGTTGATGATCAATGTTTTAGCACAGTATAGCACAAGGAGAATTTCCCTCACTGTCCTTCCCTGTCCCTAGAAACAAGGATTAGCACAGTAAACCACAGTGACACTCTCGCTACCTATAGTTTTCTGTCCCTAGAAAAAATGTTTTTTTAAAGATGGTTGATGATCAATGTTTTAGCACAGTATAGCACAAGGAGAATTTCCCTCACTGTCCTTCCCTGTCCCTAGAAACAAGGATTAGCACAGTAAACCACAGTGACACTCTCGCTACCTATAGTTTTCTGTCCCTAGAAAAAATGTTTTTTTAAAGATGGTTGATGATCAATGTTTTAGCACAGTATAGCACAAGGAGAATTTCCCTCACTGTCCTTCCCTGTCCCTAGAAACAAGGATTAGCACAGTAAACCACAGTGACACTCTCGCTACCTATAGTTTACTGTCCCTAGAAAAAATGTTTTTTTAAAGATGGTTGATGATCAATGTTTTAGCACAGTATAGCACAAGGAGAATTTCCCTCACTGTCCTTCCCTGTCCCTAGAAACAAGGATTAGCACAGTAAACCACAGTGACACTCTCGCTACCTATAGTTTACTGTCCCTAGAAAAAATGTTTTTTTAAAGATGGTTGATGATCAATGTTTTAGCACAGTATAGCACAAGGAGAATTTCCCTCACAGTCCTTCCCTGTCCCTAGAAACAAGGATTAGCACAGTAAAACACAGTGACACTCTCGCTACCTATAGTTTTCTGTCCCTAGAAAAAATGTTTTTTTAAAGATGGTTGATGATCAATGTTTTAGCACAGTATAGCACAAGGAGAATTTCCCTCACTGTCCTTCCCTGTCCCTAGAAACAAGGATTAGCACAGTAAAACACAGTGACACTCTCGCTACCTATAGTTTTCTGTCCCTAGAAAAAATGTTTTTTTAAAGATGTTTGAAGATCAATGTTTTAGCACAGTATAGCACAAGGAGAATTTCCCTCACTGTCCTTCCCTGTCCCTAGAAACAAGGATTAGCACAGTAAACCACAGTGACACTCTCGCTACCTATAGTTTACTGTCCCTAGAAAAAATGTTTTTTTTAAAGATGGTTGATGATCAATGTTTTAGCACAGTATAGCACAAGGAGAATTTCCCTCACTGTCCTTCCCTGTCCCTAGAAACAAGGATTAGCACAGTAAACCACAGTGACACTCTCGCTACCTATAGTTTACTGTCCCTAGAAAAAATGTTTTTTTAAAGATGGTTGATGATCAATGTTTTAGCACAGTATAGCACAAGGAGAATTTCCCTCACTGTCCTTCCCTGTCCCTAGAAACAAGGATTAGCACAGTAAACCACAGTGACACTCTCGCTACCTATAGTTTACTGTCCCTAGAAAAAATGTTTTTTTAAAGATGGTTGATGATCAATGTTTTAGCACAGTATAGCACAAGGAGAATTTCCCTCACTGTCCTTCCCTGTCCCTAGAAACAAGGATTAGCACAGTAAACCACAGTGACACTCTCGCTACCTATAGTTTACTGTCCCTAGAAAAAATGTTTTTTTAAAGATGGTTGATGATCAATGTTTTAGCACAGTATAGCACAAGGAGAATTTCCCTCACTGTCCTTCCCTGTCCCTAGAAACAAGGATTAGCACAGTAAACCACAGTGACACTCTCGCTACCTATAGTTTACTGTCCCTAGAAAAAATGTTTTTTTAAAGATGGTTGATGATCAATGTTTTAGCACAGTATAGCACAAGGAGAATTTCCCTCACTGTCCTTCCCTGTCCCTAGAAACAAGGATTAGCACAGTAAACCACAGTGACACTCTCGCTACCTATAGTTTACTGTCCCTAGAAAAAATGTTTTTTTAAAGATGGTTGATGATCAATGTTTTAGCACAGTATAGCACAAGGAGAATTTCCCTCACTGTCCTTCCCTGTCCCTAGAAACAAGGATTAGCACAGTAAACCACAGTGACACTCTCGCTACCTATAGTTTTCTGTCCCTAGAAAAAATTTTTTTTTAAAGATGTTTGAAGATCAATGTTTTAGCACAGTATAGCACAAGGAGAATTTCCCTCACTGTCCTTCCCTGTCCCTAGAAACAAGGATTAGCACAGTAAACCACAGTGACACTCTCGCTACCTATAGTTTACTGTCCCTAGAAAAAATGTTTTTTTAAAGATGGTTGATGATCAATGTTTTAGCACAGTATAGCACAAGGAGAATTTCCCTCACTGTCCTTCCCTGTCCCTAGAAATAAGGATTAGCACAGTAAACCACAGTGACACTCTCGCTACCTATAGTTTTCTGTCCCTAGAAAAAATGTTTTTTTAAAGATGGTTGATGATCAATGTTTTAGCACAGTATAGCACAAGGAGAATTTCCCTCACTGTCCTTCCCTGTCCCTAGAAACAAGGATTAGCACAGTAAACCACAGTGACACTCTCGCTACCTATAGTTTTCTGTCCCTAGAAAAAATGTTTTTTTAAAGATGGTTGATGATCAATGTTTTAGCACAGTATAGCACAAGGAGAATTTCCCTCACTGTCCTTCCCTGTCCCTAGAAACAAGGATTAGCACAGTAAACCACAGTGACACTCTCGCTACCTATAGTTTACTGTCCCTAGAAAAAATGTTTTTTTAAAGATGGTTGATGATCAATGTTTTAGCACAGTATAGCACAAGGAGAATTTCCCTCACTGTCCTTCCCTGTCCCTAGAAACAAGGATTAGCACAGTAAACCACAGTGACACTCTCGCTACCTATAGTTTACTGTCCCTAGAAAAAATGTTTTTTTAAAGATGGTTGATGATCAATGTTTTAGCACAGTATAGCACAAGGAGAATTTCCCTCACTGTCCTTCCCTGTCCCTAGAAACAAGGATTAGCACAGTAAACCACAGTGACACTCTCGCTACCTATAGTTTACTGTCCCTAGAAAAAATGTTTTTTTAAAGATGGTTGATGATCAATGTTTTAGCACAGTATAGCACAAGGAGAATTTCCCTCACTGTCCTTCCCTGTCCCTAGAAACAAGGATTAGCACAGTAAACCACAGTGACACTCTCGCTACCTATAGTTTATTGTCCCTAGAAAAAATGTTTTTTTAAAGATGGTTGATGATCAATGTTTTAGCACAGTATAGCACAAGGAGAATTTCCCTCACTGTCCTTCCCTGTCCCTAGAAACAAGGATTAGCACAGTAAACCACAGTGACACTCTCGCTACCTATAGTTTTCTGTCCCTAGAAAAATTTTTTTTTTTAAAGATGTTTGAAGATCAATGTTTTAGCACAGTATAGCACAAGGAGAATTTCCCTCACTGTCCTTCCCTGTCCCTAGAAACAAGGATTAGCACAGTAAACCACAGTGACACTCTCGCTACCTATAGTTTACTGTCCCTAGAAAAAATGTTTTTTTAAAGATGGTTGATGATCAATGTTTTAGCACAGTATAGCACAAGGAGAATTTCCCTCACTGTCCTTCCCTGTCCCTAGAAACAAGGATTAGCACAGTAAACCACAGTGACACTCTCGCTACCTATAGTTTACTGTCCCTAGAAAAAATGTTTTTTTAAAGATGGTTGATGATCAATGTTTTAGCACAGTATAGCACAAGGAGAATTTCCCTCACTGTCCTTCCCTGTCCCTAGAAACAAGGATTAGCACAGTAAACCACAGTGACACTCTCGCTACCTATAGTTTTCTGTCCCTAGAAAATTTTTTTTTTTAAAGATGTTTGAAGATCAATGTTTTAGCACAGTATAGCACAAGGAGAATTTCCCTCACTGTCCTTCCCTGTCCCTAGAAACAAGGATTAGCACAGTAAACCACAGTGACACTCTCGCTACCTATAGTTTTCTGTCCCTAGAAAAAATGTTTTTTTTTAAAGATGGTTGATGAGGAATGCTTTAGCACAGTATAGCACAAGGAGAATTTCCCTCACTGTCCTTCCCTGTCCCTAGAAACAAGGATTAGCACAGTAAAACACAGTGACACTCTCGCTACCTATAGTTTTCTGTCCCTAGAAAAAATGTTTTTTTAAAGATGTTTGAAGATCAATGTTTTAGCACAGTATAGCACAAGGAGAATTTCCCTCACTGTCCTTCCCTGTCCCTAGAAACAAGGATTAGCACAGTAAACCACAGTGACACTCTCGCTACCTATAGTTTACTGTCCCTAGAAAAAATGTTTTTTTAAAGATGGTTGATGATCAATGTTTTAGCACAGTATAGCACAAGGAGAATTTCCCTCACTGTCCTTCCCTGTCCCTAGAAACAAGGATTAGCACAGTAAACCACAGTGACACTCTCGCTACCTATAGTTTTCTGTCCCTAGAAAAAATGTTTTTTTAAAGATGGTTGATGATCAATGTTTTAGCACAGTATAGCACAAGGAGAATTTCCCTCACTGTCCTTCCCTGTCCCTAGAAACAAGGATTAGCACAGTAAACCACAGTGACACTCTCGCTACCTATAGTTTTCTGTCCCTAGAAAAAATGTTTTTTTAAAGATGGTTGATGATCAATGTTTTAGCACAGTATAGCACAAGGAGAATTTCCCTCACTGTCCTTCCCTGTCCCTAGAAACAAGGATTAGCACAGTAAACCACAGTGACACTCTCGCTACCTATAGTTTACTGTCCCTAGAAAAAATGTTTTTTTAAAGATGGTTGATGATCAATGTTTTAGCACAGTATAGCACAAGGAGAATTTCCCTCACTGTCCTTCCCTGTCCCTAGAAACAAGGATTAGCACAGTAAAACACAGTGACACTCTCGCTACCTATAGTTTTCTGTCCCTAGAAAAAATGTTTTTTTAAAGATGTTTGAAGATCAATGTTTTAGCACAGTATAGCACAAGGAGAATTTCCCTCACTGTCCTTCCCTGTCCCTAGAAACAAGGATTAGCACAGTAAACCACAGTGACACTCTCGCTACCTATAGTTTACTGTCCCTAGAAAAAATGTTTTTTTAAAGATGGTTGATGATCAATGTTTTAGCACAGTATAGCACAAGGAGAATTTCCCTCACTGTCCTTCCCTGTCCCTAGAAACAAGGATTAGCACAGTAAACCACAGTGACACTCTCGCTACCTATAGTTTTCTGTCCCTAGAAAAAATGTTTTTTTAAAGATGGTTGATGATCAATGTTTTAGCACAGTATAGCACAAGGAGAATTTCCCTCACTGTCCTTCCCTGTCCCTAGAAACAAGGATTAGCACAGTAAACCACAGTGACACTCTCGCTACCTATAGTTTACTGTCCCTAGAAAAAATGTTTTTTTAAAGATGGTTGATGATCAATGTTTTAGCACAGTATAGCACAAGGAGAATTTCCCTCACTGTCCTTCCCTGTCCCTAGAAACAAGGATTAGCACAGTAAACCACAGTGACACTCTCGCTACCTATAGTTTTCTGTCCCTAGAAAAAATGTTTTTTTAAAGATGGTTGATGATCAATGTTTTAGCACAGTATAGCACAAGGAGAATTTCCCTCACTGTCCTTCCCTGTCCCTAGAAACAAGGATTAGCACAGTAAACCACAGTGACACTCTCGCTACCTATAGTTTTCTGTCCCTAGAAAAAATGTTTTTTTAAAGATGGTTGATGATCAATGTTTTAGCACAGTATAGCACAAGGAGAATTTCCCTCACTGTCCTTCCCTGTCCCTAGAAACAAGGATTAGCACAGTAAACCACAGTGACACTCTCGCTACCTATAGTTTACTGTCCCTAGAAAAAATGTTTTTTTAAAGATGGTTGATGATCAATGTTTTAGCACAGTATAGCACAAGGAGAATTTCCCTCACTGTCCTTCCCTGTCCCTAGAAACAAGGATTAGCACAGTAAACCACAGTGACACTCTCGCTACCTATAGTTTACTGTCCCTAGAAAAAATGTTTTTTTAAAGATGGTTGATGATCAATGTTTTAGCACAGTATAGCACAAGGAGAATTTCCCTCACTGTCCTTCCCTGTCCCTAGAAACAAGGATTAGCACAGTAAAACACAGTGACACTCTCGCTACCTATAGTTTTCTGTCCCTAGAAAAAATGTTTTTTTAAAGATGGTTGATGATCAATGTTTTAGCACAGTATAGCACAAGGAGAATTTCCCTCACTGTCCTTCCCTGTCCCTAGAAACAAGGATTAGCACAGTAAAACACAGTGACACTCTCGCTACCTATAGTTTTCTGTCCCTAGAAAAAATGTTTTTTTAAAGATGTTTGAAGATCAATGTTTTAGCACAGTATAGCACAAGGAGAATTTCCCTCACTGTCCTTCCCTGTCCCTAGAAACAAGGATTAGCACAGTAAACCACAGTGACACTCTCGCTACCTATAGTTTACTGTCCCTAGAAAAAATGTTTTTTTTAAAGATGGTTGATGATCAATGTTTTAGCACAGTATAGCACAAGGAGAATTTCCCTCACTGTCCTTCCCTGTCCCTAGAAACAAGGATTAGCACAGTAAACCACAGTGACACTCTCGCTACCTATAGTTTACTGTCCCTAGAAAAAATGTTTTTTTAAAGATGGTTGATGATCAATGTTTTAGCACAGTATAGCACAAGGAGAATTTCCCTCACTGTCCTTCCCTGTCCCTAGAAACAAGGATTAGCACAGTAAACCACAGTGACACTCTCGCTACCTATAGTTTACTGTCCCTAGAAAAAATGTTTTTTTAAAGATGGTTGATGATCAATGTTTTAGCACAGTATAGCACAAGGAGAATTTCCCTCACTGTCCTTCCCTGTCCCTAGAAACAAGGATTAGCACAGTAAACCACAGTGACACTCTCGCTACCTATAGTTTACTGTCCCTAGAAAAAATGTTTTTTTAAAGATGGTTGATGATCAATGTTTTAGCACAGTATAGCACAAGGAGAATTTCCCTCACTGTCCTTCCCTGTCCCTAGAAACAAGGATTAGCACAGTAAACCACAGTGACACTCTCGCTACCTATAGTTTACTGTCCCTAGAAAAAATGTTTTTTTAAAGATGGTTGATGATCAATGTTTTAGCACAGTATAGCACAAGGAGAATTTCCCTCACTGTCCTTCCCTGTCCCTAGAAACAAGGATTAGCACAGTAAACCACAGTGACACTCTCGCTACCTATAGTTTACTGTCCCTAGAAAAAATGTTTTTTTAAAGATGGTTGATGATCAATGTTTTAGCACAGTATAGCACAAGGAGAATTTCCCTCACTGTCCTTCCCTGTCCCTAGAAACAAGGATTAGCACAGTAAACCACAGTGACACTCTCGCTACCTATAGTTTTCTGTCCCTAGAAAAAAAATTTTTTTAAAGATGTTTGAAGATCAATGTTTTAGCACAGTATAGCACAAGGAGAATTTCCCTCACTGTCCTTCCCTGTCCCTAGAAACAAGGATTAGCACAGTAAACCACAGTGACACTCTCGCTACCTATAGTTTACTGTCCCTAGAAAAAATGTTTTTTTAAAGATGGTTGATGATCAATGTTTTAGCACAGTATAGCACAAGGAGAATTTCCCTCACTGTCCTTCCCTGTCCCTAGAAATAAGGATTAGCACAGTAAACCACAGTGACACTCTCGCTACCTATAGTTTTCTGTCCCTAGAAAAAATGTTTTTTTAAAGATGGTTGATGATCAATGTTTTAGCACAGTATAGCACAAGGAGAATTTCCCTCACTGTCCTTCCCTGTCCCTAGAAACAAGGATTAGCACAGTAAACCACAGTGACACTCTCGCTACCTATAGTTTTCTGTCCCTAGAAAAAATGTTTTTTTAAAGATGGTTGATGATCAATGTTTTAGCACAGTATAGCACAAGGAGAATTTCCCTCACTGTCCTTCCCTGTCCCTAGAAACAAGGATTAGCACAGTAAACCACAGTGACACTCTCGCTACCTATAGTTTACTGTCCCTAGAAAAAATGTTTTTTTAAAGATGGTTGATGATCAATGTTTTAGCACAGTATAGCACAAGGAGAATTTCCCTCACTGTCCTTCCCTGTCCCTAGAAACAAGGATTAGCACAGTAAACCACAGTGACACTCTCGCTACCTATAGTTTACTGTCCCTAGAAAAAATGTTTTTTTAAAGATGGTTGATGATCAATGTTTTAGCACAGTATAGCACAAGGAGAATTTCCCTCACTGTCCTTCCCTGTCCCTAGAAACAAGGATTAGCACAGTAAACCACAGTGACACTCTCGCTACCTATAGTTTACTGTCCCTAGAAAAAATGTTTTTTTAAAGATGGTTGATGATCAATGTTTTAGCACAGTATAGCACAAGGAGAATTTCCCTCACTGTCCTTCCCTGTCCCTAGAAACAAGGATTAGCACAGTAAACCACAGTGACACTCTCGCTACCTATAGTTTATTGTCCCTAGAAAAAATGTTTTTTTAAAGATGGTTGATGATCAATGTTTTAGCACAGTATAGCACAAGGAGAATTTCCCTCACTGTCCTTCCCTGTCCCTAGAAACAAGGATTAGCACAGTAAACCACAGTGACACTCTCGCTACCTATAGTTTTCTGTCCCTAGAAAATTTTTTTTTTTTAAAGATGTTTGAAGATCAATGTTTTAGCACAGTATAGCACAAGGAGAATTTCCCTCACTGTCCTTCCCTGTCCCTAGAAACAAGGATTAGCACAGTAAACCACAGTGACACTCTCGCTACCTATAGTTTACTGTCCCTAGAAAAAATGTTTTTTTAAAGATGGTTGATGATCAATGTTTTAGCACAGTATAGCACAAGGAGAATTTCCCTCACTGTCCTTCCCTGTCCCTAGAAACAAGGATTAGCACAGTAAACCACAGTGACACTCTCGCTACCTATAGTTTACTGTCCCTAGAAAAAATGTTTTTTTAAAGATGGTTGATGATCAATGTTTTAGCACAGTATAGCACAAGGAGAATTTCCCTCACTGTCCTTCCCTGTCCCTAGAAACAAGGATTAGCACAGTAAACCACAGTGACACTCTCGCTACCTATAGTTTTCTGTCCCTAGAAAATTTTTTTTTTTAAAGATGTTTGAAGATCAATGTTTTAGCACAGTATAGCACAAGGAGAATTTCCCTCACTGTCCTTCCCTGTCCCTAGAAACAAGGATTAGCACAGTAAACCACAGTGACACTCTCGCTACCTATAGTTTTCTGTCCCTAGAAAAAATGTTTTTTTTTAAAGATGGTTGATGAGGAATGCTTTAGCACAGTATAGCACAAGGAGAATTTCCCTCACTGTCCTTCCCTGTCCCTAGAAACAAGGATTAGCACAGTAAAACACAGTGACACTCTCGCTACCTATAGTTTTCTGTCCCTAGAAAAAATGTTTTTTTAAAGATGTTTGAAGATCAATGTTTTAGCACAGTATAGCACAAGGAGAATTTCCCTCACTGTCCTTCCCTGTCCCTAGAAACAAGGATTAGCACAGTAAACCACAGTGACACTCTCGCTACCTATAGTTTACTGTCCCTAGAAAAAATGTTTTTTTAAAGATGGTTGATGATCAATGTTTTAGCACAGTATAGCACAAGGAGAATTTCCCTCACTGTCCTTCCCTGTCCCTAGAAACAAGGATTAGCACAGTAAACCACAGTGACACTCTCGCTACCTATAGTTTTCTGTCCCTAGAAAAAATGTTTTTTTAAAGATGGTTGATGATCAATGTTTTAGCACAGTATAGCACAAGGAGAATTTCCCTCACTGTCCTTCCCTGTCCCTAGAAACAAGGATTAGCACAGTAAACCACAGTGACACTCTCGCTACCTATAGTTTTCTGTCCCTAGAAAAAATGTTTTTTTAAAGATGGTTGATGATCAATGTTTTAGCACAGTATAGCACAAGGAGAATTTCCCTCACTGTCCTTCCCTGTCCCTAGAAACAAGGATTAGCACAGTAAACCACAGTGACACTCTCGCTACCTATAGTTTACTGTCCCTAGAAAAAATGTTTTTTTAAAGATGGTTGATGATCAATGTTTTAGCACAGTATAGCACAAGGAGAATTTCCCTCACTGTCCTTCCCTGTCCCTAGAAACAAGGATTAGCACAGTAAACCACAGTGACACTCTCGCTACCTATAGTTTACTGTCCCTAGAAAAAATGTTTTTTTAAAGATGGTTGATGATCAATGTTTTAGCACAGTATAGCACAAGGAGAATTCCCCTCACTGTCCTTCCCTGTCCCTAGAAACAAGGATTAGCACAGTAAAACACAGTGACACTCTCGCTACCTATAGTTTTCTGTCCCTAGAAAAAATGTTTTTTTAAAGATGGTTGATGATCAATGTTTTAGCACAGTATAGCACAAGGAGAATTTCCCTCACTGTCCTTCCCTGTCCCTAGAAACAAGGATTAGCACAGTAAAACACAGTGACACTCTCGCTACCTATAGTTTTCTGTCCCTAGAAAAAATGTTTTTTTAAAGATGTTTGAAGATCAATGTTTTAGCACAGTATAGCACAAGGAGAATTTCCCTCACTGTCCTTCCCTGTCCCTAGAAACAAGGATTAGCACAGTAAACCACAGTGACACTCTCGCTACCTATAGTTTACTGTCCCTAGAAAAAATGTTTTTTTAAAGATGGTTGATGATCAATGTTTTAGCACAGTATAGCACAAGGAGAATTTCCCTCACTGTCCTTCCCTGTCCCTAGAAACAAGGATTAGCACAGTAAACCACAGTGACACTCTCGCTACCTATAGTTTACTGTCCCTAGAAAAAATGTTTTTTTAAAGATGGTTGATGATCAATGTTTTAGCACAGTATAGCACAAGGAGAATTTCCCTCACTGTCCTTCCCTGTCCCTAGAAACAAGGATTAGCACAGTAAGCCACAGTGACACTCTAGCTACCTATAGTTTTCTGTCCCTAGAAAAAATGTTTTTTTAAAGATGGTTGATGATCAATGTTTTAGCACAGTATAGCACAAGGAGAATTTCCCTCACTGTCCTTCCCTGTCCCTAGAAACAAGGATTAGCACAGTAAACCACAGTGACACTCTCGCTACCTATAGTTTACTGTCCCTAGAAAAAATGTTTTTTTAAAGATGGTTGATGATCAATGTTTTAGCACAGTATAGCACAAGGAGAATTTCCCTCACTGTCCTTCCCTGTCCCTAGAAACAAGGATTAGCACAGTAAACCACAGTGACACTCTCGCTACCTATAGTTTACTGTCCCTAGAAAAAATGTTTTTTTAAAGATGGTTGATGATCAATGTTTTAGCACAGTATAGCACAAGGAGAATTTCCCTCACTGTCCTTCCCTGTCCCTAGAAACAAGGATTAGCACAGTAAACCACAGTGACACTCTCGCTACCTATAGTTTTCTGTCCCTAGAAAAAATGTTTTTTTAAAGATGTTTGAAGATCAATGTTTTAGCACAGTATAGCACAAGGAGAATTTCCCTCACTGTCCTTCCCTGTCCCTAGAAACAAGGATTAGCACAGTAAACCACAGTGACACTCTCGCTACCTATAGTTTACTGTCCCTAGAAAAAATGTTTTTTTAAAGATGGTTGATGATCAATGTTTTAGCACAGTATAGCACAAGGAGAATTTCCCTCACTGTCCTTCCCTGTCCCTAGAAACAAGGATTAGCACAGTAAACCACAGTGACACTCTCGCTACCTATAGTTTTCTGTCCCTATAAAAAATGTTTTTTTAAAGATGGTTGATGATCAATGTTTTAGCACAGTATAGCACAAGGAGAATTTCCCTCACTGTCCTTCCCTGTCCCTAGAAACAAGGATTAGCACAGTAAACCACAGTGACACTCTCGCTACCTATAGTTTACTGTCCCTAGAAAAAATGTTTTTTTAAAGATGGTTGATGATCAATGTTTTAGCACAGTATAGCACAAGGAGAATTTCCCTCACTGTCCTTCCCTGTCCCTAGAAATAAGGATTAGCACAGTAAACCACAGTGACACTCTCGCTACCTATAGTTTTCTGTCCCTAGAAAAAATGTTTTTTTAAAGATGGTTGATGATCAATGTTTTAGCACAGTATAGCACAAGGAGAATTTCCCTCACTGTCCTTCCCTGTCCCTAGAAACAAGGATTAGCACAGTAAACCACAGTGACACTCTCGCTACCTATAGTTTTCTGTCCCTAGAAAAAATGTTTTTTTAAAGATGGTTGATGATCAATGTTTTAGCACAGTATAGCACAAGGAGAATTTCCCTCACTGTCCTTCCCTGTCCCTAGAAACAAGGATTAGCACAGTAAACCACAGTGACACTCTCGCTACCTATAGTTTACTGTCCCTAGAAAAAATGTTTTTTTAAAGATGGTTGATGATCAATGTTTTAGCACAGTATAGCACAAGGAGAATTTCCCTCACTGTCCTTCCCTGTCCCTAGAAACAAGGATTAGCACAGTAAACCACAGTGACACTCTCGTTACCTATAGTTTTCTGTCCCTAGAAAAAATGTTTTTTTAAAGATGTTTGAAGATCAATGTTTTAGCACAGTATAGCACAAGGAGAATTTCCCTCACTGTCCTTCCCTGTCCCTAGAAACAAGGATTAGCACAGTAAACCACAGTGACACTCTCGCTACCTATAGTTTACTGTCCCTAGAAAAAATGTTTTTTTAAAGATGGTTGATGATCAATGTTTTAGCACAGTATAGCACAAGGAGAATTTCCCTCACTGTCCTTCCCTGTCCCTAGAAACAAGGATTAGCACAGTAAACCACAGTGACACTCTCGCTACCTATAGTTTTCTGTCCCTATAAAAAATGTTTTTTTAAAGATGGTTGATGATCAATGTTTTAGCACAGTATAGCACAAGGAGAATTTCCCTCACTGTCCTTCCCTGTCCCTAGAAACAAGGATTAGCACAGTAAACCACAGTGACACTCTCGCTACCTATAGTTTACTGTCCCTAGAAAAAATGTTTTTTTAAAGATGGTTGATGATCAATGTTTTAGCACAGTATAGCACAAGGAGAATTTCCCTCACTGTCCTTCCCTGTCCCTAGAAATAAGGATTAGCACAGTAAACCACAGTGACACTCTCGCTACCTATAGTTTTCTGTCCCTAGAAAAAATGTTTTTTTAAAGATGGTTGATGATCAATGTTTTAGCACAGTATAGCACAAGGAGAATTTCCCTCACTGTCCTTCCCTGTCCCTAGAAACAAGGATTAGCACAGTAAACCACAGTGACACTCTCGCTACCTATAGTTTTCTGTCCCTAGAAAAAATGTTTTTTTAAAGATGGTTGATGATCAATGTTTTAGCACAGTATAGCACAAGGAGAATTTCCCTCACTGTCCTTCCCTGTCCCTAGAAACAAGGATTAGCACAGTAAAACACAGTGACACTCTCGCTACCTATAGTTTTCTGTCCCTAGAAAAAATGTTTTTTAAAGATGTTTGAAGATCAATGTTTTAGCACAGTATAGCACAAGGAGAATTTCCCTCACTGTCCTTCCCTGTCCCTAGAAACAAGGATTAGCACAGTAAACCACAGTGACACTCTCGCTACCTATAGTTTACTGTCCCTAGAAAAAATGTTTTTTTAAAGATGGTTGATGATCAATGTTTTAGCACAGTATAGCACAAGGAGAATTTCCCTCACTGTCCTTCCCTGTCCCTAGAAACAAGGATTAGCACAGTAAACCACAGTGACACTCTCGCTACCTATAGTTTACTGTCCCTAGAAAAAATGTTTTTTTAAAGATGGTTGATGATCAATGTTTTAGCACAGTATAGCACAAGGAGAATTTCCCTCACTGTCCTTCCCTGTCCCTAGAAACAAGGATTAGCACAGTAAACCACAGTGACACTCTCGCTACCTATAGTTTACTGTCCCTAGAAAAAATGTTTTTTTAAAGATGGTTGATGATCAATGTTTTAGCACAGTATAGCACAAGGAGAATTTCCCTCACTGTCCTTCCCTGTCCCTAGAAACAAGGATTAGCACAGTAAACCACAGTGACACTCTCGCTACCTATAGTTTACTGTCCCTAGAAAAAATGTTTTTTTAAAGATGGTTGATGATCAATGTTTTAGCACAGTATAGCACAAGGAGAATTTCCCTCACTGTCCTTCCCTGTCCCTAGAAACAAGGATTAGCACAGTAAACCACAGTGACACTCTCGCTACCTATAGTTTTCTGTCCCTAGAAAAATTTTTTTTTTAAAGATGTTTGAAGATCAATGTTTTAGCACAGTATAGCACAAGGAGAATTTCCCTCACTGTCCTTCCCTGTCCCTAGAAACAAGGATTAGCACAGTAAACCACAGTGACACTCTCGCTACCTATAGTTTACTGTCCCTAGAAAAAATGTTTTTTTAAAGATGGTTGATGATCAATGTTTTAGCACAGTATAGCACAAGGAGAATTTCCCTCACTGTCCTTCCCTGTCCCTAGAAACAAGGATTAGCACAGTAAACCACAGTGACACTCTCGCTACCTATAGTTTTCTGTCCCTAGAAAAAATGTTTTTTTAAAGATGGTTGATGATCAATGTTTTAGCACAGTATAGCACAAGGAGAATTTCCCTCACTGTCCTTCCCTGTCCCTAGAAACAAGGATTAGCACAGTAAACCACAGTGACACTCTCGCTACCTATAGTTTACTGTCCCTAGAAAAAATGTTTTTTTAAAGATGGTTGATGATCAATGTTTTAGCACAGTATAGCACAAGGAGAATTTCCCTCACTGTCCTTCCCTGTCCCTAGAAACAAGGATTAGCACAGTAAAACACAGTGACACTCTCGCTACCTATAGTTTTCTGTCCCTAGAAAAAATGTTTTTTTTTAAAGATGGTTGATGAGGAATGCTTTAGCACAGTATAGCACAAGGAGAATTTCCCTCACTGTCCTTCCCTGTCCCTAGAAACAAGGATTAGCACAGTAAAACACAGTGACACTCTCGCTACCTATAGTTTTCTGTCCCTAGAAAAAATGTTTTTTTAAAGATGTTTGAAGATCAATGTTTTAGCACAGTATAGCACAAGGAGAATTTCCCTCACTGTCCTTCCCTGTCCCTAGAAACAAGGATTAGCACAGTAAACCACAGTGACACTCTCGCTACCTATAGTTTACTGTCCCTAGAAAAAATTTTTTTTAAAGATGGTTGATGATCAATGTTTTAGCACAGTATAGCACAAGGAGAATTTCCCTCACTGTCCTTCCCTGTCCCTAGAAACAAGGATTAGCACAGTAAACCACAGTGACACTCTCGCTACCTATAGTTTTCTGTCCCTAGAAAAAATGTTTTTTTAAAGATGGTTGATGATCAATGTTTTAGCACAGTATAGCACAAGGAGAATGTCCCTCACTGTCCTTCCCTGTCCCTAGAAACAAGGATTAGCACAGTAAACCACAGTGACACTCTCGCTACCTATAGTTTACTGTCCCTAGAAAAAATGTTTTTTTAAAGATGGTTGATGATCAATGTTTTAGCACAGTATAGCACAAGGAGAATTTCCCTCACTGTCCTTCCCTGTCCCTAGAAACAAGGATTAGCACAGTAAACCACAGTGACACTCTCGCTACCTATAGTTTACTGTCCCTAGAAAAAATGTTTTTTTAAAGATGGTTGATGATCAATGTTTTAGCACAGTATAGCACAAGGAGAATTTCCCTCACTGTCCTTCCCTGTCCCTAGAAACAAGGATTAGCACAGTAAAACACAGTGACACTCTCGCTACCTATAGTTTTCTGTCCCTAGAAAAAATGTTTTTTTAAAGATGGTTGATGATCAATGTTTTAGCACAGTATAGCACAAGGAGAATTTCCCTCACTGTCCTTCCCTGTCCCTAGAAACAAGGATTAGCACAGTAAACCACAGTGACACTCTCGCTACCTATAGTTTACTGTCCCTAGAAAAAATGTTTTTTTAAAGATGGTTGATGATCAATGTTTTAGCACAGTATAGCACAAGGAGAATTTCCCTCACTGTCCTTCCCTGTCCCTAGAAACAAGGATTAGCACAGTAAACCACAGTGACACTCTCGCTACCTATAGTTTACTGTCCCTAGAAAAAATGTTTTTTTAAAGATGGTTGATGATCAATGTTTTAGCACAGTATAGCACAAGGAGAATTTCCCTCACTGTCCTTCCCTGTCCCTAGAAACAAGGATTAGCACAGTAAACCACAGTGACACTCTCGCTACTGTGACAGCAGGAAGGTAAAGTCACCTGGTTGCATCCAGGGGGGTAGATATATTTCGCCCAGATTCAGGCTTTACGCCGATTTATACAGCTAGGTGGAGAGTTGTATAAGCCCAGCTGAGACTAGTGGGCTCATTGATGACTCATACCTCTAGGGAGAGGGCTGGGCGTCGTGCAGGCAGGGAGTTGATGAGGCCAGCTGAAGCCTGTCAGTTCGTTTAAGGCCTCTATAAAAACTCCCAGCTTCATTAGATGTTGGCTCATGCCTGGAAGCAGACCTGTGTGGACTGTCTAGGGAGAGTGAACCCCTGTGCGGTGAGAGAAAGCCTGTGTGGCTATATTTTGCTTGGACATTTAAAACCAGGGACTAGGACAGCACTAGGCTGATCCCAGTCGTTAGTTAGGAAACCTGTAAGTTTAGTCAGAGGTCAAGTTGACCAGGATTTATTTTGTGTTTGTTTTTTTTTGCCTTGCTGTGTTTTTGTCACTGTAAATAGAAAATAAACCGCACCTTTTTTGATTTTGAAAACCACAACCTCCGTCTGCTGGGCCTGTTTTTGGGTGGGGAGCCCATCCCGGGGGTCACACATACCCGCTGCCGAGCTAGCCCCCTCACAGTTGGTGGAGAACCAGTGGCAGTTTTTTTTAAGCCAGCATGGAGGAGATACTGAAACAGCTGGCTCTAGCAAATGCCAATCAACAGCAGACAAATGCAGGTTTGCAAAGGAGCCTTGCAGCCCAGCAGCAAGCTCATCAACAGAGCCTTGCAACTTTACAACAGAGTCTGGAGGCTCAGCAACAAGCCCAACAGCAATCTGAGGCCCGCTTCATAGACCTGTTGCAGAAGCAAGAGCAGAGACTACAACAACAGATGGAAGCAGTAATGCAGCAACGTCCGCAGACGGGTGAGGAAAGCCGTCCCACTAATACCGCGTCCTTTGGGGTGAGTCGTTTATTGACAAAAATGACTGGAGAGGATGATCCAGAGGTATTTTTGACCACATTTGAAAGGACCGCTGAAAGAGAAAAGTGGCCTGAGGAGCAGTGGGCTGGACTGGTGGCTCCTCTGTTAACGGGTGAATCGCAGAAAGCTTACTATGACCTAGAGCCTGACCAAGCAAAAGACTATGTGATGCTAAAAGCTGAAATATTGGCAAGGCTGGGTGTCACCCTGGCTGTCCGGGCTCAGCGTGTGCATAACTGGACTTTCCAGCTTGGAAAACCCCCCAGGTCTCAAATGTATGATCTCATTCACCTGAGCAGAAAGTGGCTACAGCCAGAGACTTTGTCCGCACCAAAGATTGTGGAACGTGTTGTAATGGATCGGTTTTTGAGAGCTCTTCCTACTGCCATCCAAAAGTGGGTAAGCCATGGAGACCCAGAGACGGCCGATGGTCTTGTGGATCGTGTGGAGAAATACTTGGCTACAGAGAACCTGACGGCCTCTTCCAGAGACACTCGGACTTTCCACCCTAAGACCAGACCATCCCCAGGGGCGGATAAGATGATTCCAAGGGGTAAGGGTGGAGAGAGTGAGAGGGTGGGAGCTCTACCCCAAGTTTGGCGAGAACAGCCTGGGAAATCAGCGGCTCAAGAGGCGGCAAGAAGGATCATTTGCTACCGCTGCCGGCAAGCGGGACATATTGCAGCAAATTGCCCGGTTTTGGAGGAACCCATGCAGTGTGACTTTCTGACGGGCAGACGTCAGTCGCTGTGTGCGACAGTCGCATGCACTGCCATTCGGGGAACTGAGAAACATTTATGCAAAATGTGTATTAATGGTAGAAATGTTGTGGTATTACTGGATTCAGGTAGCCTTGTGACCCTGATAAAGGCTGAGTTAGTTAAAACAGAGGTCTCTGGGAATAGCAAGGTAGCCGTTATTTGTGTGCATGGGGACACCCGAGAGTATCCAGTGACTACAGTGTGTTTCGAGACCCCCAAAGGTACCCTTTCTCATCCAGTGGGCTTAGTGTCTCAGTTACCGCATGACGCCATTGTGGGAAGGGATTTTCCGAAGTTCTGGGAACTGTGGGATGATCATGAGCCCCCCACTGGTGCCCCTATGTACCAGGAATATGATAGCCAGAACTCCTCTGAGAGTGGTGAGGACTCTCCCGAATTTCCCTTGTCAGTATTGGCAGGGGAGACTCAAGAAACTGGAGAGGAGCCCACCTCCTCAGACGAAAACCTACCGTCTGTGGAGTTTTCTGATCTTGAGGTTCACAGGGAAAACTTTGCCACAGAACAGTTGAAAGACCCCGCCCTAATAAAGGCACGGGAAAACGTAGTGAAAATAGATGGCGAGTTAGTGAACCCAGATAATACCTGCACTTACCCATACTTCAGCGTAGAGAAGGACCTACTGTATCGGGTGGCAAAAAGGGCAGAAGAAACCGTTGAGCAGCTGGTGGTGCCCAAACCTTACAGGAAGTTGGTGTTGGAGTTGGCCCATGGGCACATTCTTGGAGGTCATCTGGGGACAGAGAAAACCCGAGAGAGGGTATTACAGAGATTCTATTGGCCTGGGGTGATGAAGGACATAGAAAATTATTGTTCCTCCTGCCCTGTGTGTCAGAGGTCGGCCCCGATGCCACACTTCCGTAGCCCGCTGGTCCCTCTACCCATCATTGAGGTCCCGTTTGAGAGAATCGCAATGGATTTGGTAGGTCCTATAATCAAGTCCGCTAGGGGGCACCAGTACATATTGGTTATAATGGACTATGCCACCCGTTATCCAGAAGCGATCCCTCTCAGAAATACCTCGGCCAAAACCATAGCCAAAGAGCTATCTCTTGTTTTTAGCCGGGTGGGTATTTGTAAAGAACTGCTTACGGACCAAGGTACACCCTTTATGTCCCGGGTTATGAAGGAGCTGTGTAAATTGTTCAAAGTGACGCAATTACGTACATCTGTGTATCACCCCCAAACCGATGGGCTGGTTGAAAGATTCAACAAAACCCTAAAACAAATGTTGAAGAAAGTGGTGGATAGGGATGGAAAGGATTGGGACTGTCTACTTCCTTATTTGATGTTTGCTATTAGGGAGGTGCCCCAATCCTCTACGGGATTCTCCCCCTTTGAGTTACTGTATGGGAGACACCCAAGAGGGCTGTTGGATATTGCCAAGGAAACTTGGGAAAGTGAGAGTTCTCCCCACAGGAGTGTGATTGAGCATGTCGCCCTGATGCAAGATCGAATTGCACAGGTAATGCCCATCGTGAAGGAACATTTGGCCCAAGCGCAGTTGGCACAGCAGAGAGTGTACAACCGTGGAGCCAAGACCCGTACCTTTTCCCCGGGGGATAGGATATTGGTACTTGTCCCTACGGTTGAAAGTAAATTCCTTGCCAAATGGCAAGGCCCCTACGAGATAATGGAAAAAGTGAGCGAAGTGAATTACAAGGTCAGACAACCAGGAAGGCGAAAGCCCGAACAGATCTATCACGTTAATCTGTTGAAAGCCTGGAGGGATAGAGAGTCCCTAGTCGCAGACACTTGGTCACCAGCTCAAACTGGTTGCGTGATTCCTGAGGTTGGAATCGCAGCCACCTTGTCACAACCCCAACAACAGGAGGTTAAGGAGTTTGTGCTTCGCAACAAGGAGGTATTCTCTGAGCTGCCGGGACAAACATCTGGGGTAGAGCATGACATTATTACCCCGCCCGGTGAAAGGGTGAAGTTAAAACCCTATCGGATCCCAGAGGCCCGACGGGAGGCAATACGGGAGGAAGTACAGAAAATGCTGAACTTAGGGGTGATAGAGGAGTCCCAAAGTGATTGGTCTAGTCCCATTGTGTTGGTGCCTAAACCGGATGGGAGCTGGCGATTTTGTAACGATTTTCGTCAGTTGAACAAAGTTACAAAATTTGACACCTACCCCATGCCACGTATAGATGAGTTGATCGACCGGCTGGGAACAGCCCGATACATGACGACTCTTGACCTCACAAAAGGGTATTGGCAAATCCCCCTGGCCAAGTCAGCCAAAGAGAAAACCGCATTTGTAACCCCAGACGGGGCGTTCCAATATAAAAGAATGCCGTTCGGGTTACAGAATGCGCCGGCCACATTCCAGCGGAAAATGGACCAGATGCTGAGGCCCCATCGGAAGTATGCTGCGGCTTACCTGGATGACGTAATTGTCCATAGCACAGATTGGGCCTCACATCTGCCAAAAGTGCAAGCAGTCCTGGACTCTGTTCGGGAAGCAGGGTTTACGGCTAACCCCAAGAAGTGTACCATTGGGCAGGAGGAGGCCAAATATCTTGGGTACACCATTGGGAGGGGAGTAATAAAACCCCAACTCAACAAAGTCGAGGCCATCCAGAGTTGGCCACGTCCCAACAGCAAGAAGCAGGTACGAGCCTTTCTGGGAATCGCTGGGTATTATCGGCGATTCATTCCCCACTTTGCTTCTAAGGCTGTGCCCCTAACCAACCTGACGAAGGGGAAAGGGTCGGTCATGATTAAATGGACCCCCGAGGCTGAGGCAGCATTCCAATTCTTGAAACAAGCCTTATGTAGCCAGCCAGTGTTGTACTCACCCGACTTCTCTAAAGACTTTGTCGTACAAAGTGATGCGTCAGATGTGGGGTTAGGAGCAGTATTGTCCCAGGTCTGGAACGGGGAAGAGCACCCAGTCATTTACCTCAGCAGGAAGTTGAAGTCCCATGAGGTAAATTACGCCACCGTTGAAAAGGAGTGTTTAGCGGTGAAGTGGGCTCTAGATTCCCTTCGGTACTACCTGCTAGGTAGGCACTTTGACATGGTTACGGATCACGCTCCGTTAAAGTGGATGGCTCAAAACAAGGAAACAAATAGAAGAGTGAATAGGTGGTTCCTGGCCCTCCAGGAATTCAACTTCACAGTAAAGCATCGCCCTGGCGTTCAAATGGGGAATGTGGATGCTTTGTCTCGAGTACATGAATGCCTGATTGCTGGTGTTCCAACCCCGAGGTTAAAACAAGAGGGGGGGGTATGTGACAGCAGGAAGGTAAAGTCACCTGGTTGCATCCAGGGGGGTAGATATATTTCGCCCAGATTCAGGCTTTACGCCGATTTATACAGCTAGGTGGAGAGTTGTATAAGCCCAGCTGAGACTAGTGGGCTCATTGATGACTCATACCTCTAGGGAGAGGGCTGGGCGTCGTGCAGGCAGGGAGTTGATGAGGCCAGCTGAAGCCTGTCAGTTCGTTTAAGGCCTCTATAAAAACTCCCAGCTTCATTAGATGTTGGCTCATGCCTGGAAGCAGACCTGTGTGGACTGTCTAGGGAGAGTGAACCCCTGTGCGGTGAGAGAAAGCCTGTGTGGCTATATTTTGCTTGGACATTTAAAACCAGGGACTAGGACAGCACTAGGCTGATCCCAGTCGTTAGTTAGGAAACCTGTAAGTTTAGTCAGAGGTCAAGTTGACCAGGATTTATTTTGTGTTTGTTTTTTTTTGCCTTGCTGTGTTTTTGTCACTGTAAATAGAAAATAAACCGCACCTTTTTTGATTTTGAAAACCACAACCTCCGTCTGCTGGGCCTGTTTTTGGGTGGGGAGCCCATCCCGGGGGTCACACATACCCGCTGCCGAGCTAGCCCCCTCACACTACCTATAGTTTACTGTCCCTAGAAAAAATGTTTTTTTAAAGATGGTTGATGATCAATGTTTTAGCACAGTATAGCACAAGGAGAATTTCCCTCACTGTCCTTCCCTGTCCCTAGAAACAAGGATTAGCACAGTAAACCACAGTGACACTCTCGCTACCTATAGTTTTCTGTCCCTAGAAAAAATGTTTTTTTAAAGATGTTTGAAGATCAATGTTTTAGCACAGTATAGCACAAGGAGAATTTCCCTCACTGTCCTTCCCTGTCCCTAGAAACAAGGATTAGCACAGTAAACCACAGTGACACTCTCGCTACCTATAGTTTACTGTCCCTAGAAAAAATGTTTTTTTAAAGATGGTTGATGATCAATCTTTTAGCACAGTATAGCACAAGGAGAATTTCCCTCACTGTCCTTCCCTGTCCCTAGAAACAAGGATTAGCACAGTAAACCACAGTGACACTCTCGCTACCTATAGTTTTCTGTCCCTATAAAAAATGTTTTTTTAAAGATGGTTGATGATCAATGTTTTAGCACAGTATAGCACAAGGAGAATTTCCCTCACTGTCCTTCCCTGTCCCTAGAAACAAGGATTAGCACAGTAAACCACAGTGACACTCTCGCTACCTATAGTTTACTGTCCCTAGAAAAAATGTTTTTTTAAAGATGGTTGATGATCAATGTTTTAGCACAGTATAGCACAAGGAGAATTTCCCTCACTGTCCTTCCCTGTCCCTAGAAATAAGGATTAGCACAGTAAACCACAGTGACACTCTCGCTACCTATAGTTTTCTGTCCCTAGAAAAAATGTTTTTTTAAAGATGGTTGATGATCAATGTTTTAGCACAGTATAGCACAAGGAGAATTTCCCTCACTGTCCTTCCCTGTCCCTAGAAACAAGGATTAGCACAGTAAACCACAGTGACACTCTCGCTACCTATAGTTTTCTGTCCCTAGAAAAAATGTTTTTTTAAAGATGGTTGATGATCAATGTTTTAGCACAGTATAGCACAAGGAGAATTTCCCTCACTGTCCTTCCCTGTCCCTAGAAACAAGGATTAGCACAGTAAACCACAGTGACACTCTCGCTACCTATAGTTTACTGTCCCTAGAAAAAATGTTTTTTTAAAGATGGTTGATGATCAATGTTTTAGCACAGTATAGCACAAGGAGAATTTCCCTCACTGTCCTTCCCTGTCCCTAGAAACAAGGATTAGCACAGTAAACCACAGTGACACTCTCGCTACCTATAGTTTACTGTCCCTAGAAAAAATGTTTTTTTAAAGATGGTTGATGATCAATGTTTTAGCACAGTATAGCACAAGGAGAATTTCCCTCACTGTCCTTCCCTGTCCCTAGAAACAAGGATTAGCACAGTAAAACACAGTGACACTCTCGCTACCTATAGTTTTCTGTCCCTAGAAAAAATGTTTTTTTAAAGATGTTTGAAGATCAATGTTTTAGCACAGTATAGCACAAGGAGAATTTCCCTCACTGTCCTTCCCTGTCCCTAGAAACAAGGATTAGCACAGTAAACCACAGTGACACTCTCGCTACCTATAGTTTACTGTCCCTAGAAAAAATGTTTTTTTAAAGATGGTTGATGATCAATGTTTTAGCACAGTATAGCACAAGGAGAATTTCCCTCACTGTCCTTCCCTGTCCCTAGAAACAAGGATTAGCACAGTAAACCACAGTGACACTCTCGCTACCTATAGTTTACTGTCCCTAGAAAAAATGTTTTTTTAAAGATGGTTGATGATCAATGTTTTAGCACAGTATAGCACAAGGAGAATTTCCCTCACTGTCCTTCCCTGTCCCTAGAAACAAGGATTAGCACAGTAAACCACAGTGACACTCTCGCTACCTATAGTTTACTGTCCCTAGAAAAAATGTTTTTTTAAAGATGGTTGATGATCAATGTTTTAGCACAGTATAGCACAAGGAGAATTTCCCTCACTGTCCTTCCCTGTCCCTAGAAACAAGGATTAGCACAGTAAACCACAGTGACACTCTCGCTACCTATAGTTTACTGTCCCTAGAAAAAATGTTTTTTTAAAGATGGTTGATGATCAATGTTTTAGCACAGTATAGCACAAGGAGAATTTCCCTCACTGTCCTTCCCTGTCCCTAGAAACAAGGAGTAGCACAGTAAACCACAGTGACACTCTCGCTACCTATAGTTTTCTGTCCCTAGAAAATTTTTTTTTTTAAAGATGTTTGAAGATCAATGTTTTAGCACAGTATAGCACAAGGAGAATTTCCCTCACTGTCCTTCCCTGTCCCTAGAAACAAGGATTAGCACAGTAAACCACAGTGACACTCTCGCTACCTATAGTTTACTGTCCCTAGAAAAAATGTTTTTTTAAAGATGGTTGATGATCAATGTTTTAGCACAGTATAGCACAAGGAGAATTTCCCTCACTGTCCTTCCCTGTCCCTAGAAACAAGGATTAGCACAGTAAACCAAAGTGACACTCTCGCTACCTATAGTTTACTGTCCCTAGAAAAAATGTTTTTTTAAAGATGGTTGATGATCAATGTTTTAGCACAGTATAGCACAAGGAGAATTTCCCTCACTGTCCTTCCCTGTCCCTAGAAACAAGGATTAGCACAGTAAACCACAGTGACACTCTCGCTACCTATAGTTTTCTGTCCCTAGAAAAAATGTTTTTTTAAAGATGGTTGATGATCAATGTTTTAGCACAGTATAGCACAAGGAGAATTTCCCTCACTGTCCTTCCCTGTCCCTAGAAACAAGGATTAGCACAGTAAACCACAGTGACACTCTCGCTACCTATAGTTTACTGTCCCTAGAAAAAATGTTTTTTTAAAGATGGTTGATGATCAATGTTTTAGCACAGTATAGCACAAGGAGAATTTCCCTCACTGTCCTTCCCTGTCCCTAGAAACAAGGATTAGCACAGTAAACCACAGTGACACTCTCGCTACCTATAGTTTTCTGTCCCTAGAAAAAATGTTTTTTTAAAGATGGTTGATGATCAATGTTTTAGCACAGTATAGCACAAGGAGAATTTCCCTCACTGTCCTTCCCTGTCCCTAGAAACAAGGATTAGCACAGTAAACCACAGTGACACTCTCGCTACCTATAGTTTACTGTCCCTAGAAAAAATGTTTTTTTAAAGATGGTTGATGATCAATGTTTTAGCACAGTATAGCACAAGGAGAATTTCCCTCACTGTCCTTCCCTGTCCCTAGAAACAAGGATTAGCACAGTAAACCACAGTGACACTCTCGCTACCTATAGTTTACTGTCCCTAGAAAAAATGTTTTTTTAAAGATGGTTGATGATCAATGTTTTAGCACAGTATAGCACAAGGAGAATTTCCCTCACTGTCCTTCCCTGTCCCTAGAAACAAGGATTAGCACAGTAAAACACAGTGACACTCTCGCTACCTATAGTTTTCTGTCCCTAGAAAAAATGTTTTTTTTTAAAGATGGTTGATGAGGAATGCTTTAGCACAGTATAGCACAAGGAGAATTTCCCTCACTGTCCTTCCCTGTCCCTAGAAACAAGGATTAGCACAGTAAAACACAGTGACACTCTCGCTACCTATAGTTTTCTGTCCCTAGAAAAAATGTTTTTTTAAAGATGTTTGAAGATCAATGTTTTAGCACAGTATAGCACAAGGAGAATTTCCCTCACTGTCCTTCCCTGTCCCTAGAAACAAGGATTAGCACAGTAAACCACAGTGACACTCTCGCTACCTATAGTTTACTGTCCCTAGAAAAAATGTTTTTTTAAAGATGGTTGATGATCAATGTTTTAGCACAGTATAGCACAAGGAGAATTTCCCTCACTGTCCTTCCCTGTCCCTAGAAACAAGGATTAGCACAGTAAACCACAGTGACACTCTCGCTACCTATAGTTTTCTGTCCCTAGAAAAAATGTTTTTTTAAAGATGGTTGATGATCAATGTTTTAGCACAGTATAGCACAAGGAGAATTTCCCTCACTGTCCTTCCCTGTCCCTAGAAACAAGGATTAGCACAGTAAACCACAGTGACACTCTCGCTACTGTGAAGGGGTTAGCTCGGCAGCGGGTGTGTGTGACCCCCGGGATGGGCTCCCCACACAAAACAGGCCCAGCAAACGGAGGTTGTGGTTTTCAAAATCAAAAAGGTGCGGTTTATTTTCTATTTACAGTGACAAAACACAGCAAAGCAAAAGAAACATAACCAAAATAAATCCTGGTCAAGTTGACCTCTGACTAAACATACAGGTTTCCTAACTAACAACTGGGATCAGCCTAGTGCTGTCCTAGTCCCTAAGTCCCTGGTTTTAAATGTCCAAGCAAATAGCCACACAGGCTCTGTCTCACCGCACAGGGGTTCACTCTCCCTAGACAGTCCACACAGGTCTGGTTCCAGGCATGAGCTAACATCTAATGAAGCTGGGAGTTCTTATAGAGGCCTAAATGAGCTGACAAGTTTCAGCTGGTCTCATCAACTCCCTGTCTGCACGACGCCCAGCCCTCTCCCTAGAGGTATGAGTCATCCATGAGCCCACTAGCCTTATACAACTCTCCACCTAGTTGTATAAGTCGGCGTAAAGCCTGAATCTGGGCGAAATATATCTACCCCCCTGGATGCAACCAGGTGACTTTACCTTCCTGCTGTCACATACCCCCCCCTCTTGTTTTAACCTCGGGGTTGGAACACCAGCAATCAGGCATTCATGTACTCGAGACAAAGCATCCACATTCCCCATTTGAACGCCAGGGCGATGCTTTACTGTGAAGTTGAATTCCTGGAGGGCCAGGAACCACCTATTCACTCTTCTATTTGTTTCCTTGTTTTGAGCCATCCACTTTAACGGAGCGTGATCCGTAACCATGTCAAAGTGCCTACCTAGCAGGTAGTACCGAAGGGAATCTAGAGCCCACTTCACCGCTAAACACTCCTTTTCAACGGTGGCGTAATTTACCTCATGGGACTTCAACTTCCTGCTGAGGTAAATGACTGGGTGCTCTTCCCCGTTCCAGACCTGGGACAATACTGCTCCTAACCCCACATCTGACGCATCACTTTGTACGACAAAGTCTTTAGAGAAGTCGGGTGAGTACAACACTGGCTGGCTACATAAGGCTTGTTTCAAGAATTGGAATGCTGCCTCAGCCTCGGGGGTCCATTTAATCATGACCGACCCTTTCCCCTTCGTCAGGTTGGTTAGGGGCACAGCCTTAGAAGCAAAGTGGGGAATGAATCGCCGATAATACCCAGCGATTCCCAGAAAGGCTCGTACCTGCTTCTTGCTGTTGGGACGTGGCCAACTCTGGATGGCCTCGACTTTGTTGAGTTGGGGTTTTATTACTCCCCTCCCAATGGTGTACCCAAGATATTTGGCCTCCTCCTGCCCAATGGTACACTTCTTGGGGTTAGCCGTAAACCCCGCTTCCCGAACAGAGTCCAGGACTGCTTGCACTTTTGGCAGATGTGAGGCCCAATCTGTGCTATGGACAATTACGTCATCCAGGTAAGCCGCAGCATACTTCCGATGGGGCCTCAGCATCTGGTCCATTTTCCGCTGGAATGTGGCCGGCGCATTCTGTAACCCGAACGGCATTCTTTTATATTGGAACGCCCCGTCTGGGGTTACAAATGCGGTTTTCTCTTTGGCCGACTTGGCCAGGGGGATTTGCCAATACCCTTTTGTGAGGTCAAGAGTCGTCATGTATCGGGCTGTTCCCAGCCGGTCGATCAACTCATCTATACGTGGCATGGGGTAGGTGTCAAATTTTGTAACTTTGTTCAACTGACGAAAATCGTTACAAAATCGCCAGCTCCCATCCGGTTTAGGCACCAACACGATGGGACTAGACCAATCACTTTGGGACTCCTCTATCACCCCTAAGTTCAGCATTTTCTGTACTTCCTCCCGTATTGCCTCCCGTCGAGCCTCTGGGATCCGATAGGGTTTTAACTTCACCCTTTCACCGGGCGGGGTAATGATGTCATGCTCTACCCCAGATGTTTGTCCCGGCAGCTCAGAGAATACCTCCTTGTTGCGAAGCACAAACTCCTTAACCTCCTGTTGTTGGGGTTGTGACAAGGTGGCTGCTATTCCAACCTCAGGAATCACGCAACCAGTTTGAGCTGGTGACCAAGTGTCTGCGACTAGGGACTCTCTATCCCTCCAGGCTTTCAACAGATTAACGTGATAGATCTGTTCGGGCTTTCGCCTTCCTGGTTGTCTGACCTTGTAATTCACTTCGCTCACTTTTTCCATTATCTCGTAGGGGCCTTGCCATTTGGCAAGGAATTTACTTTCAACCGTAGGGACAAGTACCAATATCCTATCCCCCGGGGAAAAGGTACGGGTCTTGGCTCCACGGTTGTACACTCTCTGCTGTGCCAACTGCGCTTGGGCCAAATGTTCCTTCACGATGGGCATTACCTGTGCAATTCGATCTTGCATCAGGGCGACATGCTCAATCACACTCCTGTGGGGAGAACTCTCACTTTCCCAAGTTTCCTTGGCAATATCCAACAGCCCTCTTGGGTGTCTCCCATACAGTAACTCAAAGGGGGAGAATCCCGTAGAGGATTGGGGCACCTCCCTAATAGCAAACATCAAATAAGGAAGTTAACAGTCCCAATCCTTTCCATCTCTATCCACCACTTTCTTCAACATTTGTTTTAGGGTTTTGTTGAATCTTTCAACCAGCCCATCGGTTTGGGGGTGATACACAGACGTACGCAATTGCGTCACTTTGAACAATTTACACAGCTCTTTCATAACCCGGGACATAAAGGGTGTACCTTGGTCCGTAAGCAGTTCTTTACAAATACCCACCCGGCTAAAAACAAGAGATAGCTCTTTGGCTATGGTTTTGGCCGAGGTATTTCGGAGAGGGATCGCTTCTGGATAACGGGTGGCATAGTCCATTATAACTAATATGTACTGGTGCCCCCTAGCGGACTTGATTATAGGACCTACCAAATCCATGGCGATCCTCTCAAACGGGACCTCAATGATGGGTAGAGGGACCAGCGGGCTACGGAAATGTGGCATCGGGGCCAACCTCTGACACACAGGGCAGGAGGAACAATAATTTTCTACGTCCTTCATCACCCCCGGCCAATAGAATCTCTGTAATACCCTCTCTCGGGTTTTCTCTGTCCCCAGATGACCTCCAAGAATGTGCCCATGGGCCAACTCCAACACCAACTTCCTGTAAGGTTTGGGCACCACAAGCTGCTCAACGGTTTCTTCTGCCCTTTTTGCCACCCGATACAGTAGGTCCTTCTCTACGCTGAAGTATGGGTAAGTGCAGGTATTATCTGGGTTCACTAACTCGCCATCTATTTTCACTACGTTTTCCCGTGCCTTTATTAGGGCGGGGTCTTTCAACTGTTCTGTGGCAAAGTTTTCCCTGTGAACCTCAAGATCAGAAAACTCCACAGACGGTAGGTTTTCGTCTGAGGAGGTGGGCTCCTCTCCAGTTTCTTGAGTCTCCCCTGCCAATACTGATAAGGGAAATTCCGGAGAGTCCTCACCACTCTCAGGGGAGTTCTGGCTATCACATTCCTGGTACATAGGGGCACCAGTGAGGGGCTCAGGATCATCCCACAGTTCCCAGAACTTCGGAAAATCCCTTCCCACAATGGCGTCATGCGGTAACTGAGATACTAAGCCCACTGGATGAGAGAGGGTACCTTTGGGGGTCTCGAAACACACTGTAGTCACTGGATACTCTCGGGTGTCCCCATGCACACAAATAACAGCTACCTTGCTATTCCCAGAGACCTCTGTTTTAACTAACTCAGCCTTTATCAGGGTCACAAGGCTACCTGAATCCAGCAATACCACAACATTTCTACCATTAACACACATTTTGCATAAATGTTTCTCAGTTCCTCGAATGGCAGTGCATGCGACTGTCGCACACAGCGACTGACGTCTGCCCGTCAGAAAGTCACACTGCATGGGTTCCTCCACAACCGGGCAATTGGCTGCAATATGTCCCGCTTGCCGGCAGCGGTAGCAAACGATCCTTCTTGCCGCCTCTTGAGCCGCTGATTTCCCAGGCTGTTCTCGCCAAACTTGGGGTAGAGCTCCCACCCTCTCACTCTCTCCACCCTCACCCCTTGGAATCCTCTTATCCGCCCCTGGGGATGGTCTGGTCTTAGGGTGGAAAGTCCGAGTGTCTCTGGAAGAGGCCGTCAGGTTCTCTGTAGCCAAGTATTTCTCCACATGATCCACAAGACCATCGGCCGTCTCTGGGTCTCCATGGCTTACCCACTTTTGGATGGCAGTAGGAAGAGCTCTCAAAAACCGATCCATTACAACACGTTCCACAATCTTTGGTGCGGACAAAGTCTCTGGCTGTAGCCACTTTCTGCTCAGGTGAATGAGATCATACATTTGAGACCTGGGGGGTTTTCCAAGCTGGAAAGTCCAGTTATGCACACGCTGAGCCCGGACAGCCTGGGTGACACCCAGCCTTGCCAATATTTCAGCTTTTAGCATCACATAGTCTTTTGCTTGGTCAGGCTCTAGGTCATAGTAAGCCTTCTGCGATTCACCAGTTAACAGAGGAGCCACCAGTCCAGCCCACTGCTCCTCAGGCCACTTTTCTCTTTCAGCAGTCCTTTCAAATGTGGTCAAAAATACCTCTGGATCATCCTCTCCAGTCATTTTTGTCAATAAACGACTCACCCCAAAGGACGCGGTATTAGTGGGACGGCTTTCCTCACTGGTCTGCGGACGTTGCTGCATTACTGCTTCCATTTGTTGTAGTCTCTGCTCTTGCTTCTGTAACAGGTCTATGAAGCGGGCCTCAGATTGCTGCTGGGCTTGTTGATGAGCTTGCTGCTGGGCTGCAAGGCTCCTTTGCAAACCTGCATTTGTCTGCTGTTGATTGGCATTTGCTAGAGCCAGCTGTTTCAGTATCTCCTCCATGCTGGCTTAAAAAAAACTGCCACTGGTTCTCCACCAACTGTGAAGGGGTTAGCTCGGCAGCGGGTGTGTGTGACCCCCGGGATGGGCTCCCCACACAAAACAGGCCCAGCAAACGGAGGTTGTGGTTTTCAAAATCAAAAAGGTGCGGTTTATTTTCTATTTACAGTGACAAAACACAGCAAAGCAAAAGAAACATAACCAAAATAAATCCTGGTCAAGTTGACCTCTGACTAAACATACAGGTTTCCTAACTAACAACTGGGATCAGCCTAGTGCTGTCCTAGTCCCTAAGTCCCTGGTTTTAAATGTCCAAGCAAATAGCCACACAGGCTCTGTCTCACCGCACAGGGGTTCACTCTCCCTAGACAGTCCACACAGGTCTGGTTCCAGGCATGAGCTAACATCTAATGAAGCTGGGAGTTCTTATAGAGGCCTAAATGAGCTGACAAGTTTCAGCTGGTCTCATCAACTCCCTGTCTGCACGACGCCCAGCCCTCTCCCTAGAGGTATGAGTCATCCATGAGCCCACTAGCCTTATACAACTCTCCACCTAGTTGTATAAGTCGGCGTAAAGCCTGAATCTGGGCGAAATATATCTACCCCCCTGGATGCAACCAGGTGACTTTACCTTCCTGCTGTCACACTACCTATAGTTTACTGTCCCTAGAAAAAATGTTTTTTTAAAGGTGGTTGATGATCAATGTTTTAGCACAGTATAGCACAAGGAGAATTTCCCTCACTGTCCTTCCCTGTCCCTAGAAACAAGGATTAGCACAGTAAACCACAGTGACACTCTCGCTACCTATAGTTTTCTGTCCCTAGAAAAAATGTTTTTTTAAAGATGGTTGATGATCAATGTTTTAGCACAGTATAGCACAAGGAGAATTTCCCTCACTGTCCTTCCCTGTCCCTAGAAACAAGGATTAGCACAGTAAACCACAGTGACACTCTTGCTACCTATAGTTTACTGTCCCTAGAAAAAATGTTTTTTTAAAGATGGTTGATGATCAATGTTTTAGCACAGTATAGCACAAGGAGAATTTCCCTCACTGTCCTTCCCTGTCCCTAGAAACAAGGATTAGCACAGTAAACCACAGTGACACTCTCGCTACCTATAGTTTACTGTCCCTAGAAAAAATGTTTTTTTAAAGATGGTTGATAATCAATGTTTTAGCACAGTATAGCACAAGGAGAATTTCCCTCACTGTCCTTCCCTGTCCCTAGAAAGAAGGATTAGCACAGTAAACCACAGTGACACTCTCGCTACCTATAGTTTACTGTCCCTAGAAAAAATGTTTTTTTAAAGATGGTTGATGATCAATGTTTTAGCACAGTATAGCACAAGGAGAATTTCCCTCACTGTCCTTCCCTGTCCCTAGAAACAAGGATTAGCACAGTAAACCACAGTGACACTCTCGCTACCTATAGTTTTCTGTCCCTAGAAAAAATGTTTTTTTAAAGATGGTTGATGATCAATGTTTTAGCACAGTATAGCACAAGGAGAATTTCCCTCACTGTCCTTCCCTGTCCCTAGAAACAAGGATTAGCACAGTAAACCACAGTGACACTCTCGCTACCTATAGTTTACTGTCCCTAGAAAAAATGTTTTTTTAAAGATGGTTGATGATCAATGTTTTAGCACAGTATAGCACAAGGAGAATTTCCCTCACTGTCCTTCCCTGTCCCTAGAAACAAGGATTAGCACAGTAAAACACAGTGACACTCTCGCTACCTATAGTTTTCTGTCCCTAGAAAAAATGTTTTTTTAAAGATGGTTGATGAGGAATGCTTTAGCACAGTATAGCACAAGGAGAATTTCCCTCACTGTCCTTCCCTGTCCCTAGAAACAAGGATTAGCACAGTAAAACACAGTGACACTCTCGCTACCTATAGTTTTCTGTCCCTAGAAAAAATGTTTTTTTAAAGATGTTTGAAGATCAATGTTTTAGCACAGTATAGCACAAGGAGAATTTCCCTCACTGTCCTTCCCTGTCCCTAGAAACAAGGATTAGCACAGTAAACCACAGTGACACTCTCGCTACCTATAGTTTTCTGTCCCTAGAAAAAATGTTTTTTTTTAAAGATGGTTGATGATCAATGCTTTAGCACAGTATAGCACAAGGAGAATTTCCCTCACTGTCCTTGCCTGTCCCTAGAAACAAGGATTAGCACAGTAAAACACACTGACACTCTCCCTACCTATCCTTCTGTTTCCCTAAACTAAAGGAATCCAGGTTAAGCAAGAAAAAAAAATGTCACTGTCCCTGCCTATGCTTCTCTTTCCCTGCTCCGGAACACACTACACTAGGCCGCCGTGCTGGCGGCCTTTTATAGTGTGGGGCGTGTACTAAACACCCTCAGCAATAATTGGCCACAGGCATCCTGCCTGTGGCCACTCATTGCTCTCCTCGCTGCCGGCGCTGTGATTGGCCAAGCATGCGGGGTCACAGTGCATGCTTGGCCAATCACAGCGCCTGGATGACACTGCGATGGCGTAGTGCATTGTGGGCCGTTTGCGTCACTCGAATTAGGCGCGAACGGCCCAAATCGTTCGATCTTCGTCGAACGATCGAACAGCCGATGTTCAAGTCGAACGTATGTTCGACTCGAACACCGAGCTCATCCCTACTGGCCATACATCCCTGTCCATTTGTCCAGTGCTTGCATTGCGGGGAGTACCTGTTTGCTGTAGAACAACCTACTATGCCACCCCGTGCCTACTGAGTTGATTGGGCCATGGGTATTGCTACAGTGAAAGCTGCTGCCCTTGCTCCTGTTGATGATGTCGCTGTGATCGTTCCTAAAGTGCCATCAGCGGACATCGCCCCTGCTACTGCCCCCGCTGCACCTGTCCAGAGGAAGGTGGGCTATGTGAAGGCATCCCATGGCCGCGGTAGAGGCCTACCCCACAGACTACCAGAACCAGAGCCAGAGGAAGGCCTTAACCCTGGAAAATCCACGTCAGGAACTGGTGAGAGATCTGGGGAAAACTTATCTGTGGGGACAGTATGTAAATATTTGCCTGCGGAGGAATTAAGGGATTCGAAGTTAGACTCCCTGTCGGATGTCTCCGATGATAGTGAACTATTTGAGACTATGTCACAGGAACTGTTGTGGGCTAATAGTGAAGATGTTGCTTCTGCCTTTACCTTCTCAGACTGGACAGCCATAGATTCTGGGAAGACATCACCTAGTGTGGAACCGCCCAGTACTATCAGAAAGACTTTGTCCAAAGTTACCAGTCCAATTGAATCTGAGAAATTGTCTGCCAGGTCCATGGTGCAAAAGTCTCCAAATCCATGTGTGCTTCCTGGATTGGGGAATACCAGAGCTTTACCAAAGCTTGCCCGTTTGCAAAGAGTGCTCATCAAAGGAGTTGCCACAGAGTATGGTCTGGAATTCCCGTATTCCCCTAAAGAGACTATGCAGGAAATTGAGTCCAAGCGAGAGCAGTGGTACAGTGAAGCTGTCTGGGACCATTTGTCTGTGCCAAAACCCTTCAGGAAAGCTGGTTATTCCTTTGCCATGGATGAGCGTTTGTCGGGTCATCTGAAGCCAGGTGACAGATGCACACCGTTGGGGTCAGGAGTGCACCGCTAAGGTAGTGAACCCTATAGCTGACTGCTGCGGATAGAACACTGGGTGGTTAAGGAAGGTAGGTCCACAAGAGCACATACAGGGATCCCACAGGGAGCTAGAGCCCAAGATTCCCCAGGGCGTGGAGTCTAAGATCCAGCAGGTGTTCACCAGGGCCTCTAGTGGTGAGGATGGACTGAGCTGCAACTGGATCCAGGTCGCGGCCCCCAGAGTCCCCTAGCTCACGCTCTGTAGGGTATAGAGGATAGAGGGGAAGCAGCAGGTCAGGATACAAGAGATAGTGAGGGGGACAAGCTAAGGTCAGGGCGACAAGCAGACAAGGATAAACAAAGGACAAGCCAAAGCTCAAGGTCACAAGCAGACAGGGATAGTCGACAACAAGCCAAGATCGGTAACACAGAGACAGACGTAGCACACGACAAGCAGGAACCCAAACACACAATGCTTAACAAACAACATTGATCAGCAAGGCAGACTTGCAGTGCACAGGTTAATATAGAGTTCTCCGATAGGGCCTGGGGTGGGGCCATGCTATGAGGAGAGATTATTTAAACAGCCAGGTGAGAGTGTCTGGCCTCTAAGGTGAACACATGGTGAGGAAGGTAAGCTGACAGACAAACATTACTGCATATCCATGACAGTACCCCCCTCTTATGGGCCCTCCCCCTCCCCCGCCTGGGCCCAGGCTTAAAGGGAAACCTCAGATGAAACCTCCTCAACAGACGAGGTGCAAAGACCTCAGATGCAGCGATCCAAGATGCCTCCTCAGGACCAAACCCTCTCCAATGCACAAGGTACTGAAGAATGCCTCTGCAGAGCCGAGAATCCAGAACTTGACTAACCTCATACTTTAGATTATCCTCACAGACCGGAACCGAGGTAGGGAGAGGACGAGAGGATTTGAGGACCAAAGGCCTTTTAGGAATAAGCAAGGGCATGAGAGGATCAACAGGAATCTGAGGAGGGTCCCCCAGATCCTTAGAGATGAACTGGACATCTAGCACAGGACCATGAGACTGGGCAGAGGTCAGCGGAACCCTGAGGTCAGGTTGGTTAGAAGGTGACATGTCACAGGAGTCAAGCTGAATAGCTGAAAGACAAGCAGAATGTCCTGAATAAGAAAAAGTAGGAGGCTCACTGGGCATGGGCTGGACTGGCATAACTAGTACAGAGGCCGAGTGAGTAGCAGAGTCAGGTGTTGCGACTAACTGAATCGCATCGCAAGGCGTAGTGACTGCAGAACTTGTAGACAAGCCAGCCCGGCTGTGCGCCAAGGGTGATTAGGGACAGACAAATGTAAATGGTTATGCAAACTGGAGTGAATGATCGGCTCAGGTTCACAGGTGGGCTCCTCATCCAGAGTGCCACATGACATAGAGAGTGTTTCAGCCCGACTATTGCAAGACACATCCCAGAAATCACTATATGCTTCAGGATAAGCAAAAGATACTGGGATGGTGGCAACAGGAAGTTTCTCTTTTGGGGCAACCTTGGGTAGGCAGGACGAGGAACAGGAGGAACCCCAAGCCAGGATCTGTCCAGCAGTCCAGTCAATGTGTGGAAAATAGAGCCGTAACCATGGAAGACCCAAAACGAGGAGTTGAGGCCTTAGGTAAGATAAGGAAGGACATCCACTCCTGGTAGAGTGTCCCTACCGACATCTTAACAGGGAGGGTCTGGAAGTGGATAGGACCCCCTGGGAGAAGAGTGCCATCAATCACCAAGGGTGTGGTGAGTGGCAAAAGGGTAAGTCTCAGGCCTCGTACACACGACCGATTTTCTCGGCAAGAACCAGCAAGAAACTTGCTGGCAGAGAGGTCTTGCCGAGTAAATCGGTCGTGTGTACGCTGCTAGCGTGTTTCTCGTCGAGAAAACCGACAAGAAACCTCGACGAGAAAATAGAGAACCTGCTCTCTATTTTCTCGTCGAGATTCTCCTCGGCGTGTTTCTCGACGAGAAAAGTGAGTGTGTGTACACTTACCTGTCCGCCCGGAAGCCCGCGCATGTTCGAAATGAATTTGACGCATGCGCGGTAGCTTCCTAGGCATACGTAGGGTATACCAAGATGGCGGCGACGGCATCGAATGTGACGAGCGCATGCTCGACGTAGTCGATGACGTTACCGCGTACACTCCTTTCAAAGAACCGCGGGTTCTTTGAAACGAGCGTGTGTACACTCGGCCGGGACAAGTTTCTTGTCCAAGAATCTCGTCGAAAAAAACGACATGTTTTTTTCAACGAGAATCTCGGCCGTGTGTACGAGGCCTCATAGAAGATGCAACTTCCCAATCCATGAAATTGCCAGCGGCTCCAGAATCCAGATATGCTGAGACCAAATGAGAAGAAGCACCAACATGAAGGAACACAAAAATAAGAAGATGAGAAGGTGAAGGTGATACTTCTGGGTCCAATACTCCACTTTCCAGATGTATTGGAGACAAACGTTTTTCCGGACAAAGAGAGCAAGTGTCACGAAAATTACCTTTGCCTCCACAGTAGAGACACAGGCCTAGAGTTCTGCGCCTAGCACATTCCTCGGGGGATAGCCTGGTCCGACCCAGCTGCATGGGTTCCTCAGCTGGCCGGAGATGCTCCACGGGTCGAAGAGAGGGGAGCTCAGGCTGACTAAGAACCAAGGAGTGCTGGCGTCGCTTTTCTAGGGTCCTTTCCTGAAAGCGAATATCGATCTGGTTACACAAGGAGATAACTTCGTCCAGATCAGTGGGGATGGTTCTTCCTGCTAATTCATCCTTCACTCTATCAGAAAGGCCATGCAAAAAGGTTGCGACTAAGGCCTCATTGTTCCAGCTCAACACAGCCGTCAGTGTGCGGAAATGAAGAGCATATTGTCCCACAGAAGCAGACTCTTGGCGGAGAGGTAAAAGGGCGCTGGCCGCTGAAGAGACACGAGCCGGTTCTTCGAAGATATTCCGAAAAAGTTTCAAGAAGTCAGACAGGCTAGAAACCACTGGATCATTCAGTTCCCCCAGAGGGGCTGCCCAGGCTAAGGCTTCACCGGAGAGGAGGGAAATGATATAGGCTACCTTTGCCCGATCAGACAGAAAGTTTTGAGGCTGGAGCTCAAAATGAATAGTGCATTGGCTGAGGAACCCCCTGCAGGCCTTGGAGTCACCAGAGAAACAGGACGGAGCTGGCAGTTGTAGTGAATGTGTGGCTGCGACTGCGACTGGAATAGGTGCAGTCGCTGATTGTGCTTGAGGTTGCTGACTCAGGGTTCCCAAGGAGACCTGAAGCTGCTCGAAGCGGGAAGCCAGATCCTGGAGGAATCGCATCACCTGAGACTGATTCGATTCCTGGGTCTCCAGTCTGCGGACTATGCCCTGTAATGGATCATCTATGGAAAGCGGCAGCCAGGTCCATGGCTGATCAAACTGTCAGGTCACCTGAAACCAGGTGACAGAAGCACACCGTTGGGGTCAGGAGTGCACCGCTAAGGTAGTGAACCCTATAGCTGACTGCTGCGGATAGAACACTGGGTGGTTAAGGAAGGCAGGTCCACAAGAGCACAAACAGGGATCCCACAGGGAGCTAGAGCCCAAGATTCCCCAGGGCGCGGAGCCTAAGATCCAGCAGGTGTTCACCAGGGCCTCTAGTGGTGAGGATGGACTGAGCTGCAACTGGATCCAGGTCGCGGCCCCCAGAGTCCCCTAGCTCACGCTCTGTAGGGTATAGAGGATAGAGGGGAAGCAGCAGCTCAGGATACAAGAGATAGTGAGGGGGACAAGCTAAGGTCAGGGCGACAAGCAGACAAGGATAAACAAAGGACAAGTCAAAGCTCAAGGTCACAAGCAGACAGGGATAGTCGAGAACAAGCCAAGATCGGTAACACAGAGACAGACGTAGCACACGGCAAGCAGGAACCCAAACACACAATGCTTAAAAAACAATGTTGATCAGCAAGGCAGACTTGCAGTGCACAGGTTAACTTAGAGTTCTCTGATAGGGCCTGGGGTGGGGCCATGCTAGGAGGAGAGATTATTTAAACAGCCAGGTGAGAGCGTATGGCCTCTAAGGTGAACACATGGAGAGGAAGGTAAGCTGACAGACAAACATTACTGCATATCCATGACAGCGTTACAACGGATGCTTGCTGCAATGGAACTATGGCCGACACATTTATTCTGATAAAGTGGTCATCCGCAGACCTGGAAAAGACAATGTTGTCTATTTTGTTACCACTGTGGATAACCAGGGGAAACCAGTTTTTCAGTTTTTGCAAAGAGACTGAGGAAAAATTCTCTATGCTAAATGGACTATAGGATACATAGCTAGATAGTGTCAGGTTGAGAGAACTTTGCGGTCAAGATTTTTCTATCTGCTTCAGTACTTTGTCATTAAGGACTTTGTCACACAAATTTTCTGCCACTAGGTGGTGGAAGTTGCTTATAGCAAAGGCTCGACTTTCTATATTTTAGTTCATTTTACATTTAAAATGGTGGAGGAAAGTTTTATTCTTTGCTCCTAGTTAATCATTTTATGCTGTCTTATATTTTTTGTGTGCATAATTTTTTTATTTTTTTTTCAGGTAAACCAGATCTCCTATCAAGCTGCTGGAGTGTGGGTGGTTAGATAGAGAGTGAGGTTTTGTAACATATGTTGATGTAACCATACTGTGTGTGTTCATGTTGAATCTGTAAACACTCTTCTTTTACTACCTTACCCTTCCCTTTCCCATCCAAGTTTTGTGGTTCAGATACCGACTCTCAGGATTGAGAGTCATTTTTTTTCCAGACAATCAGGACATCGTCTATTCTAGTGGGGGGAGTATGTAGCGCCCTGTTCCTATTGAACAGGGGCTATGTGGTAAATTTAGTGTTATCTGAGCTATAAATAGCTCAGAGTGATTTAATAAAGTTGATTTGGTTCTGTTCCAATTCAATTTGGCTCTGTTGTGAGCATTTCTCACTGTTGCCAGTAGGTGTCACTGTCACCACAGGCCAGTGTGAGAAATACAGCAGGCTCAGTGCATTGACTGTTCTTTCCCAGAAACAGCCCAGTGGGAGTATTCTACCGCTGTGCATTCTGGGAAAGGATATTTAAGGGACAGATGCCATGATTATTTCTCTCTGACCTCATGGCCCTCCTGGCCTAAGGTATGTGGCAGTTGCTCTTTTCTACCTCAGGCCCTGCTGGCTCGAGCCTGTGCCCAGAAGTCTGTCTGGGGCCTACTTAACTGAAGGTGGTCCTGTGCTGTCATGCCTGTGCGGAAGAAGCCACTCAAACTGAGAAGATTCCAGGGGGGGACCCTTGCTGAAGAGAACCGGGCTGAAGGCTGTTTTCTCAGGGAGGGCCTGGTGACTCGTTTGGAGGATGCACCCAAGTTAACCTACCTCACAGTCCTGCCGGATGGCTTAAAGGGTCTGGTACTGTGCAGCTGTTCTATAACTGACTACTGGCTAAACAATCCTGTGGCAGAGGATTATCCAGGAGTTCCACGTATCGCTAAGTCTGAGGCAGAGACTTGTCCGTGCTTCATACCGGCTGCTAGGTCGGTGTGAGAGGCCTATCCGGTTGTCGCAAGATCCAGAGACAGAAAGCCGTTTGTCCTCTGGATTCAAGAACCTCATCAGTGATCTGCAAATAAGATATCTGAACTTCCCCTAACCCTCTATCCTTCTGATACTGAAAGTTTGTTTAATAAAGCATTGGAAAAAGACTGAAGTGACTGGCACTCACATCTATCTAAAACAGACTCTTAGTTCTGGGACGGTGAAAGGTGGGGTAACGACAGGACCCAAAATTTAATCCAGCAGCCCTCTAGGGGGCTTTTTTTGTGACTTATTATCATTATTACAGGTACTTAAGCCTCGTACACACAATGAGAATATTGGACAAATGATCGCCTGTTTTTTTTTATGCATGCTAGTCTCCATATCGAAAATGAAGAGGGTACTAAATTTAAGAAAATTCTCATACGTCAGAATACAACTTTGGAAGTTATGTACAGTGTTGTATTGTATTCTTTCATTTCCGAGCATTTTCCGAAGGAACGACCGTGAAAAAGTTTCTTGCATGATACCAGATCGTACGATTTTTGTTTAATCAGTACAGTTTTCGTCTGAGAATACAATACAAATACTCTACAACACATGACATCACTTCCAAATTTTTATTCTGTCGTATGAGAATTTTTGTACTTTAGTAACCTCTTAATTTTCGATCTGGAGACTAGCTTGCAAAAAAAAAAAAAACAGACAATCGTATATATTCTCATCGTGTGTACTAGGCTTTATATTTGTTCAGATAAGAAAGAAGTCAGATTTTCAATTTTTTGCTTTCCAATGTTCTCATCACTTTGGTCGAAAAACATCAGCAATTTGTCCCCATTAACTGAAAATCGAATGAACATTCCGAAAACAATTTTTTTTAAACAAAATTCTAACCATGTATGGCCAGCTTTTCGCTCTTCCGATGCTCCTTTTCACAAGCAGGAATGTGCAGGAATATTCACCTTTTGTCTGGTTTTGGCTTCCACAGGAGCACTGAAGGTTAGTTGGCCCAAACCACAGCAGAAGGATGAGTTACTGTGCAAACAAAGACAATGAATCAGTGCCTTTGCTTTAACACAGTTCCAGACCCTGATTTCAGCTTGGAGCCAAAGTGCTGATATTGCAGAAGAAGCCCTAATCAGCCATAAGGCAAGTGTGGTTTACTGAGTGTTCTACTAGGTTGTGGCACTAGGGCTCAGTGTTGCATTTCCAAAAATGACAAAATTACTAGACATGTGCACACTGAAATATTTCGTTTCGGAATTTCGTTTTTGTCCGAAAAATAAATTTATTTAGTTACTCCCGAAATTCGTTTTTATTTATTTCGTTTTTCGTTACAAATTGCATTCGTCCGAAAATCTGAATTAATTAAGGTCGAATCTGTCATTGAAGGCTTATGGTGTCTGTTGAATGTTCAAAGAAGATTTGACGGAGCAGTGAAACTGTACGACGCTGCAATCATACATTTCCGGTCGAATGTTCCGTCCACAAGCTATAGAAGAATTCTAATGTTGTATGACTAGTAATAATTATATTTATTCATTACTATTACTAGTCAACCAACATTAGAATTCTTCTATAGCCTATGGGCGGATGCATTTGACCGGAAATGTACGATTGCAGCGTCGTACAGTTTTGCTGCACCGTCGAATCTTCTAACTTTCGATGCTTTGTCGAATCTTCGTCATTCTAGCTATTTTACTGCTCCTCCTCTTTGGTTACAATCAGCCAATAACATTCATCATCAACTTTATTTTTATTTTACTTCCCCCACCCAATTCCAGCAGCGATCTTTTCTCTCTATGTCGAATCTTTTCTCTCTATAATAACAAATCTTTTCTCTCCTATGTCGAATCTTTTCTCTCCTATGTCGAATCTTTTCTCTCTATAATGTCGAATCTTTTCTCTCCTATGTCGAATCTTTTCTCTCCTATGTCGAATCTTTTCTCTCCTATGTCGAATCTTTTCTCTCCTATGTCGAATCTTTTCTCTCCTATGTCGAATCTTTTCTCTCCTATGTCGAATCTTTTCTCTCTATAATGTCAAATCTTTTCTCTCCTATGTAGAATAATCTTGGACTAATAGAGTTAAGGTTAGGCACATTCGACCACAGGTTCGATAGACACAGATTGTTATTGTCAGCGTCACGTCGAATCTCCTATCTATATCGAACTGTTGTAGCAACGAAAACGAAAATAAAGCATTTGTTTATGTCGGATCTTTCGGTTTTCGGATTCTGTGCTTTCGTTTTCGTTTGTTAAAACGATAACGAAAATAGCTGAAATTCGGACGAAAATGCATTCGGACGAAAACGAATGCACATGTCTAAAAATTACAGTTTTAAGTGCAATTTCAGTATTTAGACTACAAACTAGTACAATATGCAATTAACAATGTGATTTGAGGTAGATAATAGGGCAAAAAACATATTTCCAATTTTATTTTCGATATAGTAAGTAAGTAGCTCAGAGAGAGGACCCAGGAGGGCAAGAAATTAGAATGGACAAGTGCACACACACTTGAAATTGGCTCTTACTGTGACACTGACAGCAGAACAGATGACGACACGTCCCCTCGTAAGTCACAGTGACAGTCTCTCTCCACACCAGGTGGTACCTTCAGTCTACTACAGTCCAAACAGCACTGACAGTCCCTTTTTCCGCTTGCCTTGCTCCCATCCCGCAGACCCGGACACGAGGCTTCGGCTGCTCCGCCCAGCTCCCTTGAACCCATGAAATCACACCACACACACAGGCACCACCTCTACCAGACCCACCCCCTGCTGGCACCGCCCAAACACACTGTAGCAGGCACTCTGATGGTCTTAGCCGACTCTGAACCAGGACTGCACATGTGCATTTCCAAGCTGAGCGTCACAGCCATAGTTTTTACTGGAAACCTTTTCCTGTCACTGGCATTTACTGGCAGGAGAAAAGTGCCCATTTTTTACTGGCTGCCACTGCCAGTAAAAATACTGACGGTTGGTAACACTGCTAGGGCTAATGGTTCGTATGAACTGTATTGTTAGGTATATGTCTACATCTCAGTAAACAGACGATTGCCGACCTCCTTCTAAAAATTCTGGTTGCACATCTGCTTTTCTTCAGTGGTTTGACAAACTGACCCAAACAAACATGCCAATTAGGAAAGTATGAAGGCCTTATTTCAATTAAATAACTCGTTGTATTGAAACTTGATGATCTGAATGACAGCCAGGAGGAAAGGGGGGCAGCAAAAAGAAAGATTTCTGCTAACTGAAGAGAAATCAGCAGTCAAGGGACACATGTGACCAGCACCTAACCTGTCGACCATTAGCACCCCATAAGTCCCTTCCTGCAGTCCATGGAGATGAGATGGGTAAGGAAGAAGGAGTGAGGCTACTGTTACAACTCTGTGAAATTATAAATTGCTTAATTATGATTTTTTTTTATGCACGTTTTGAAACATTACCGCACAGGTATCTTCAGACTGGAAATCACACTATTAAGAGGCATTATGTAATTCACGATAAGGATTATGTGAAAACAGTATGCCTGTAATTAGCAAGAAAAATGCTGTAAAATGTTATTTAGTAACGTGGTAACTTTATTTTTTAATTTAGAATTTTTGCTCCCCTAGGAATTTTTGGTCCAGGGCAACTGCCACTGTGGCCCCCCTCATGCTATTCAACTGCAGCCCACTGACTGTAATTTATGCCCCTTGTGCTGATTTTTCTATGTTTTAAGGCTCCATTCATACCTCGGAGGTGCAATGGAGCGTGCACGTTTTTGGGTGTTTCTGCACATTGCGTTTTAGTGCAGCCTATTTATTTAAAATACGTGAAAAATGTTCAAGAGACATGCATTAACAAGATGCATGGGGTGCCATTAAGAATAAATGACACCCCATGCATCTGCAAAAGGGCAGTGTGTTTTTGTCCAATGCGTGCATTTCAGCATTGCACGAGTTTGAATGAAGCCTAAAGCAGAACTTTGCCTCAGAAAATGAAATTTGGTTGCAGGAAGGTTTATTGCAAAAGAAAAATAGCATATCTCCACTGCTGGAAAAGCTTTTTACCTTCCTGTTGGCAAACCTCTGTAGTCAACCACACATTCGCCACTCGGCGCACTCGGTGCCATGGTGAATTAACTCCTGTGCGCATTCAAGGGAGTTACATTATCCTAGGCCAACCAATCAAGATGTCCATAGATGCTAAATTTGGAAGAAGACTGGATTAAGGAGTAGGAAGGACCAGAAATGGGAGTTTTAACCACTTCAGCCCCGGACCATTTGGCTGGCCAAGGACCAGAGCACTTTTTGCGATTTGGCACTGCGTCGCTTTAACTAAAAAATTGCGCGGTCGCGCGACGTAGCTCCCAAACAAAACTGATGTCCTTTTTTCCCCACAAATAGAGATTTTTTTTGGTGGTATTTGATCACCTCTGCAGTTTTTATTTTTTGCTCTATAAACAAAAAAAGAGTGTCAATTTTGAAAAAAAGGAATAATTTTACTTTTTGCTATAATAAATATCCCCCAAAAATATATATATAAAAAAAAAATTCTCAGTTTAGGCTGATACGTATTCTTCTACATATTTTTGGTAACAAAAAAAAAATCGCAATAAGTGTTTATTGATTGGTTTGCGCAAAAGTTATAGCGTCTACAAAATAGGGGATAGTTTTATGGCATTTTTATAATTTTTTTTTTTTTTACTAGTAATGGTGGCGATCAGCGATTTTTATCGTGACTGTGACATTATGGCGGACACATCGAACACTTTTGGCGCTATTTTGGGACCATTCACATTTACACAGCGATCAGTGCTATAAATATGCACTTATTACTGTGTAAATGTGACTGGCAGTGAAGGGGTTAACCAGGAGGGGGCGCTGAAGGGGTTAAGCATGTCCTAGGGATGTGTTCTAACTGTAGGGGGGATGGGCTACATGTGTCACGATCACCGCTCTGGATTACAGGGAGCTGTGATCAGTGACTAGGAAGAATGGGGAAATGCTTGTTTACATCAGCATTTCCCCGTTCTTCCTCTCCGTGAGACGATCGCGGGTAGCCCCGCAGACATCGAGTCTACGGGACCCGCAATCACACTCACGGAGCTCGCGGCGGCCACGTCTTAAAAGCGACTTATGTACACATGATCGGTTTTACCGATGAAAACAGTCCGGACTTTTCTCATCAGACAAACCGATCGTGTATGGGCCCCATCGGTCTTTTTTCCATCGTGAGAAAAAATAGAACATGTTTTAAATTTATCCAATGGGAAAAAAAACGATAGCAAATTCCGATCGTCTGTGTGGAACTCCATCGGACAAAAAACCCACACATAGTTGCATAGTTACATAGTTAGTCAGGTTGAAAAAAGACACAAGTCCATCCATGCTCAGAAGCATTGAACTTAATTTTTCTCGGCTTGTCGGAGTGTTTTACGTCACAGCGTTTGGGACGGTCGGATTTTTGACTGATGGTGTGAAGGCAAGACTGAAGTCAGCTTCATCGTATTTCCGATGGAAAAATCCATCGGATTGGAATCCATAGGAAATCCGATCGTGTGTACAGGGCTTGACAGGTATGCCTGTCCGTGCCATTCTGCTGATGTATATTGGCGTGAGCCGGTCGGCAAGTGGTTAAAGTGCAAAAAAATCGATCAAATTGATAGTACCAATTTCATAGTCTTATTAAACAAACAATGTTAAAATAGATAGAGTTTAAAACCAAAATCATGCGGCCCTAGTACAAAAGTTTGTTGCTTATACATGTTTCACTCAGGGGCGTACCTAGAGCATTTGGCACCCGGGGCGGATCCTATATCTGGCACCCCCCCCCCACATTAAAATGTAAAAACACCCCACTGTGCCCCCGGCATACCTCTGTATCCTTTAATATCTCTTTGTCACTACTGTGTACCCCCTCTCCACAACTGCACCTCTGGACCCCTTTACATTACACTGCACCTTGCACCTCTGGACCCCTTTACATTACACAGCACCCTGGACCCCTTTACATTACACAGCACCGCACCTCTGGACCCCTTTACATTACACTGCACCTTGCACCAAAGGACCTTTTACATTACACAGCACCCTACACCTCTGGACCCCTTTACATTACACTGCACCTTGCACCCTGGACCCCTTTACATTACACAGCACCTTGCACCTTTGGACTCCTTTACATTACACTGCAAATTGCACCTAAGGACCTCTTTACATTACACAGCACTCTACACCTCTGGACCCCTTTACATTACACCGGACCCCTTTACATTACACTGCACCTTGCACCTAAGGACCTTTTTACATTACACATCACCCTACACCTCTGGACCCTTTTACATTACACTGCACTCTACACCACTGGACCCCTTTACATTACACTGCATCTTTGGACCCCTTTACATTACACTGGACATCTTTACATTACACAGTACCCTGCACCTCTGGACCCCTTTACATTACACTGCAAATTGCACCTAAGGACCTCTTTACATTACACAGCACTCTACACCTCTGGACCCCTTTACATTACACTGGACCCCTTTACATTACACAGTACTCTGGACCCCTTTACATTACACTGCACCTTGCACCTAAGGACCTTTTTACATTACACATCACCCTACACCTCTGGACCCTTTTACATTACACTGCACTCTACACCACTGGACCCCTTTACATTACACTGCACCTTTGGACCCCTTTACATTACACTGGACCCCTTTACATTACACAGTACTCTGGACCCCTTTTACATTACACAGCACCCTGCACCTCTGGACCCCTTTACATTACACTGCTAATTGCACCTAAGGACCTCTTTACATTACACAGCACTCTACACCTCTGGACCCCTTTACATTACACTGGACCCCTTTACATTACACAGTCCCTTGCACCTAAGGACCTCTTTACATTACACAGCCCCCCACAGTGCAGACCCCCCCACAGTACAGACACCCCTACAGTGCAGCCCCCCACTCCCCCACAGTAAAGGCCCCCAACAGTACAGACACCCCTACAGTGCAGCCCCCCACTCCCCCACAGTACAGTCCCCCCAACAGTACAGACCCCCCCACAGTACAGACACCCCTACAGTGCAGACCCCCCCACAGTACAGACCTCCAACAGTACAGACATCCCTACAGTACAGCCCCCCCCCACAGTACAGACACCCCTACAGTTCAGCCCCCCACTCCCCCACAGCACAGACCCCCCAACAGTACAGACACCCCAACAGTACAGACACCCCAACAGTGCAGCCCCCCACTCCCCCACAGTACAGCCCCCTCAAAAGTACAGACCCCCCCACAGTACAGACACCCCTACAGTTCAGCCCCCCACTCCCCCACAGTACAGCCCCCCAACAGTACAGACCCCCCCACAGTTCAGCCCCCCACTCCCCCACAGTACAGCCCCCCAACAGTACAGACCTCCCCAACAGTACAGACCTCCCCACAGTACAGACCTCCCCACAGTACAGACCTCCCCACAGTACAGACACCCCCACAGTACAGACACCCCCCCACAGTACAGACCCCCACCCCCCCACAGTACAGACCCCCCACAGTACAGACACCCCTACAGTGCAGACACCCCTACAGTGCAGACCCCCACCCCCCCAACAGTACAGACCCCCCCAACAGTACAGACCCCCCAAACAGTACAGACACCCCTACAGTTCAGACCCCAACAGTACAGACCCCCAACAGTACAGACCTCCCCACAGTACAGACACCCCCCCCACAGTACAGACCCCCATCCACAGTACAGACACCCCCACAGTACAGACACCCCCACAGTACAGACACCCCCACAGTACAGACACCCCCACAGTACAGACACCCCCACAGTACAGACCCCCCTACAGTGCAGACACTAGACACATAATGTACCTCAGTGCAGTCAGATAAGCGAGCAACTGGTCAGGTGACCGGTCCCCTCCCCCTGTGTAGGGAGGAGGAGGGGGAGGCGGCTTCTTCACTCTGCTCGGGACTGAACAGAGCCGCGGCGCGGCAATGAGAGAGGGGGATCGCTGCGGGTCCCGGGTCACTCGGCTCGCCTCCCCCCCTCCTCTTGCAAAGCCACTACAGGCTTTCCGCGCGTTCTGTCACCGCTGCGGTGCCGCGGCTTAAACCCGCCCGGCGCCCGCCCCTTTGTTTTCATTTCAGCCGCGGAGGGGGGGCGCTGGCCTGACACACTCCCAGTGTCTGTCACCCGTGGCGGCCCGCCCCCCCGCTCCCCACTTAGTACGCCTCTGGTTTCACTATAATCATGACTTCTTCTGGAGTTTTGTAGGACCTTATGTAGCACCACCCTCTCCTCCTAGGGCAAAGGAGAAGCACCCATGCCACAAGCCTGTGTCCTCTAGTTTAGAGGTCAGGCGGTGTATATGTTCCTGGGTCCCGCAGCGAGTTACCTCCTTCCACCGGTTCCCGTCTCCAGAATGTAGAGACGAGTCTGTACTTTTCCCTCTTTAATAAAGTCAATGTCCAAACCACTTAAACTCCAACGTTGAGTTTATTTTGTATCTTTGCTTGATAGGTAAGAGAAAGAGTAGGTGAGAGATAATAGTTGAACTAGAGCAGATTCAGGCACAGAACTCCCAGATTCATCACCACTCGGTCCCGAGTGGGTACAACTCACCCGGACAGTCCCTCATAGGTCCTAGAAGTCAGTGTGGAGCTCGAACAAGCAATTTAAATCCTCCAAGGACAGGTTCAGTATGTCCTCAAAGAGCAGCAGCACTCCGCAGGGTCAGTTCTGCGGAGCATAGGATCCTTCCCTCCGACAGGTCACCAGGCATTTCCCGAGACAGCAATCTAACCATCACTCATCTCCTGTTATGGGACCGATCCTCCCCTGGCTTCCTCTTGGTCAGAGCGGATACCCTCACCCGGGTATCCTGGGACTCCTAAATTCCACCTGTAGACCCAGTTGAAGGTACTGGGCATATCCGGAACATTGCGGTCTCGGGCCAAAGGTGCCCGAGACTCCTCAGTTTGGGTACGCACCCCCCTCCTTAGGGGGCACACTCCTCCAGGTACTGGTCCCCAGGTCTCTCACAATAAAATGGCGTCTGCCTCTTTTATATCCTCTCCCGGCATGCACAGCAGGCAGAACCAGCCCACTGCATGGTAGCCGAGAGAGGAAATCCAATAGCGCCAATGCAACCTATGGTTCAACCCGGACCCAACATGGCAGCGCCACCTACAGGCCACAGGGAACTCTATATAGGCACACAGCAATAAAGCAGTGTCCAGCACAATTAGAAGGCCCGAACCATACTAGTGATCGGGCTATCCCCCCTAAATTTAGACATAGGGACCCCCCCCAAATTTGGAGTACCCGCTACACTTATATACAATGTCACTAAAAATTTGAAGTCATATTCACGTTTGGGGTGAGAATGCATCAATCAGATGATCTATATATTGCTGTATTTATGTATATATGAATTGTAAATATGTAGACCTATTTTGGTTTTTGTATGTATTAATGTTTTTTTTTTTTTTCTTTTTCTTTCTTTTTTAAATGTACATTGTGTAGCGGGGTCTCTCTTACGGCCCCAGGACTACGTTACCCAGAACCCCATTCAGCCCCAGGGCGGAGGTTCCACCGCAAAGACTCATGGGAGGGGTTACTTAAGGGAGAGGCGAGGCGGGGCTCGCTCTCTTGGGACCTGGCGCGTCAAGTGACAAGTCATCCTGTGCGGATCGGCTGTGGAGCAAGGCCTGAAGCCTGGGGCCTTGCTTGAAGTCCGAAGAGCCTTCCACCATACTGCAGAGCCTGGGTGAATCCTGACCCGTCGTGATAGGATGTGAGTTGGATCGGGGACTCGATCAGAGCAGACCCTGTGTGCGACACACAGGAGGTGGAAGTCCCAGGCTGGGATCGCGCCTGGAGTGGTGAGCGGGCACCTGCCCATATCAATAGACTAAGTTGTGTTCAGGCCTGTAGACTGCCTAGGCCCGTTGTTCGCTCACCAGTGTTCTTGGGGAGTCCGGTAGTTGGGACAGAGTTGAAGTACCTACCCCCCCCCCCACATTTTGCCTTGTTACTCCAAGTTAATACCCAACGTGGATTACAAATGGTTATCTTTTAAGTGCACCAATGAAAGCTGGCCGGTGAAGAAACCTTCCTTCCTTAGGGGAAAGAGACTCGGTTCCATCCCATGTCAGGCCTGACTTAGGTGGGGAATTTAGAAAGCTTGTGTTACTACGCCATAGGTGAGCGCACGCCATAATAGCTCCGCGTGGTGGATACTGTGCGGTGCCATATTATTGTGCTGCACCTAGTACATTGATTGATGCAGGGCTCTGCAGGCCCAAATATATATGTGTTGCATGTTATACTTTGAATCCTTCATTACCAGTAAAGCTGATATATATATTTTATATTCTTGCCTCAGTGTGTTGTCTGACTGTTTAGAGATTGCTAAGTATAATGCACCTGAGAGTGGTAGAGGTTAACCCTAGACTAACTGTGCCAGAGTGGGTCGAGTGAGATTGCCGGGGGTTGGTGGTGCTGCGTTCAGGGCCCGAAATCAAATCAGCGGCTCTCTTAACTGGGGGTAGCGCTACACGTGGGGGCTCGTGAGTCCGGGATCCTGTTGCAGCAAATAGCAGCCGAAAAGTACCAGCATGGACCCACTAGAAGTAGTGAAGTGGTGCGCAGCAGTCAACACAGACCCAAGGGGGGCAGTGATCATAGAACTCCCAGGGATCTGGCAAGAAGATGCAGTGAAGCAGTTAGTGGTGTCACTGTCCTGACAACAAAAGGCAGGGATAGTGGATGTCAGATCAGAACCTCCTTTGATGTATGTACTGATAAAGTGGAAGGATGGAGTCCCAGAAGACTTCAAGAAGCCAAGCATAGAAACGGTTGATAAACAAACTTATAAGCTGATACACACTCCACCCAACCTAAAAGATGTAAAGAAAGAAGAGAGTCCCGGGTCGCCACAGGGCACCCTCAGCACAGAATTATGCGCGGTTCTAGGAGAAATCATAGCGCAATGCAAGAAAGACCCTGCAGATTATCACATATCGGGGTACCGGAAACTCAGAATGTTTTCAGGAAGGAAACCTGTACCTTCAGGCGAAGAAGGATTTGAGGAGTGGTTAGACAGTGCAATTCAGGCTCTGGAGGAGTGGGAAGTCCCGGACCACAGGAAGAAGCAGAGAATTGCTGAGAGCTTGAAGGGGCCTGCTTTAGAGGCCGTACGCAACCTCAAGATGAGTAAGACAGACTGTACCGCGCAGGACTATCTAGACATTCTACAAAATGTGTTCGGGGGAACAGAGAAGATCACTGAACTTACCTACCAACTGGAGCATTGCTACCAAAAGGCAGGGGAGAAGCTATCAGAGTTTATGACGCGCCTAGATAAAATACTGCACAAGATGATCCTAAAGAAGGGGATTGACCCGAAGAAGGTGGATGAGGCCCGGGTCCAACAGGTGATGAGAGGATCTCAACCCCTGGATCCCATCGCACTGGCGCTACGTACAAGACAGGACGGGAAGAGCCTGGAGTACCCTGACTTGATCCGAGTAGTCAGAGAGGAAGAGGCTATGCTGGAGGAGAAAAAGAGGAGCCACCCAGTGGAGATGGTGAATCCCCCTCCGGTGATGGTCAGGATGACTATGGCCTTAGAAAGAGATCCAGAAGTAGATACCCTGAAGTCGCAGATAGTCCCAAGTGCTGGGAATGTTGACCTCCTTGATGGAAAAGGAGTCTAGGGTACCAGAGAGGGAAAGTCCGAGGAAGGAATTGTTCCCGAATACCTCAGCACCCGCATCCCTGGAAGATTGGGGAAATGTGATCTGTTTCAATTGTGGGGGAGCCGGCCATCTGGCCAAAGTATGTGCCAGTCCCAAGAAGAAGAGACTGAATAACCGCAAGCCGCCGGAAAACTCCAACGGGCCCCGGTGAAGGAGTCAACCGGGTGCCCATCATCATCAAGGAACTCCATGCTGAATAAGAAGCACGTGAAAGAGGGGACCAGGATCCTACAGAAGAGACCAAGGGTTCCTCAGAAGGAACGTACTCCAAAGAAACACAATAAAGTCCCTCAGCGGGTAGCTACACCCATACAGAGGAGAGAGATTAATGCATACCAGGCTCAGGAGAGACTTAGGTCCAAAGGCAAAAAGACAAAGGAACGTCAAGAATGGAAATACAAAGATCAAAGGAAAGAGACCCCTTCGAAGCAGTATCCAGAGAAGCTGGTGGGCCCCTCACCAATTGTATCCATTCAAGTAGAGGGGATCTACACAAGGGCCCTGTTGGATACTGGAGCGCAGGTGACCTTGTTGTATCGAGACTCCTACAACAGGCACCTAAGTCACCTACCCATACAGAAGATCGAAGACTTGGAGATATGGGGAATTGGAACAGAGAAGTTTCCTTATGATGGCTATCTACCCATAAGACTGACGTTTGACCCATCCATAGCTGGGAAGGGGGAAGTGTTCGACACCTTGGCAGTGGTGTGCCCCCCGACCGCCTGGAGCTAACAGGAGCTCCTTGATAATAGGAACCAACACAGATCTGGTCCGAAGACTTTTGGTTCCGCTAACAAGAAGGGAAAACCTCCCAGTCGCGGAGATTCATCCAATGTTGAAGACCGCCTTCCAGCGGCTGATCTTGGAGCAAAAGGCCCCGGAAGAGGGGGTAGGGAAGGTCTGGAGCCTCGGAGGAAAGGGGATAGTGCTGCAACCTGGTGAGGTAACCTGCTTGAAGGCCACAGTGAAACTGACTTGGGAGCAGCCGGGCCCTTTTGTGATGTTGGAACCCGACCCAAGAGAAGAACCTTCGGGCTTAGAGGTAGTCCCGGAAGTGGTCCCGGTGAGGGCACTGAAGAAGGCACACTGCAAAGTGCCTGTGAGTGTCAGAAACACCACGTATGGTCCCATGGAAGTCCCAGCCAGGCTGTTACTGGGTCGGATGAGCACAGCCACACCAGTTGCCTCATCCGATGTGGTGAAGACAGATGGGGAAAGTACAGTATGGGAGAAGCTTTCCATGGAGAATCCAAACCTGCCCAGGGCTTGGAGGGAGAGAGCCCGGAACCAGTTGACTCGGTGGGAGAGGATCTTCTCACATGATGAGTTTGATGTGGGGTGTGCTAGGAGTGCCACCCATCGAATCCGCCTCCAGGAAGAAAGGCCCTTCCGAGAGAGGGTTAGGCGGGTCCCTTTGGCAGACCTCGAAGATTTGAGGGAACAGCTTGCTGAGCTCAAGCGAACAGGAGTGATCCAAGAATCCAGAAGTCCGTATGCCTCCCCCATAGTAGTGGTCCGGAAGAAGAACGGGTCACTAAGGTTGTGTATTGACTATAGGACCCTCAACAGGAGAACCACTCCGGATCAATATACCACTCCAAGGATAGAAGATACCTTGCAGAGCTTGTCCGGAGCCAAGTGGTTCAGTGTTATGGACTTAAAAAGCGGGTACTATCAGATCCCGATGCACCCAGAAGACAAAGAAAAGACGGCTTTCATAACCCCAGTGGGGTTCTTTGAATTCAACCGGATGCCTCAAGGTCTGTCTGGAGCTCCAGCCACATTCCAAAGACTCATGGAGAAGACTGTGGGAGACATGAACCTCGTCGAGGTCCTTGTATACTTGGATGATATCATAGTCTTTGGCAGAACTTTGGAGGAACATGAAGAAAGGCTGGAGAAGGTCTTGAAGAGACTGAGTGAAGAAGGACTCAAGCTCTCACCTGAAAAATGCCAATTTTACCAGTCCTCAGTCAACTATCTGGGACACATAGTGTCTGAAAATGGGGTGTCCACAGACCCTGAAAAACTGGAGGCCGTCACCTCCTGGCCAAGACCTACCACCGTAACAGAACTCAGGTCCTTCCTAGGATTCTGTTCCTACTACAGGAGGTTCGTGGAGGGGTTTGCTCGAATAGCGAGACCCTTAAATGAGCTGCTGAAGACAGAGGGGGAGGAGGCTGACTCGGGCCCCAGGAAGCCGGGGGATTCAGTCAAGAACCAGTGGAATGAGAAGTGTGAAGACGCCTTTCAAATGCTGAAAAAGAGCTTGACCACCGCCCCCGTTCTGGCCTATGCAGACCCAAAGAAGCTGTACGAACTCCATGTGGATGCCAGCCACGATGGTCTGTGAGGAGTGCTCTACCAGGAGCATGAAGGGCAGCAGAGGCCTGTTGCGTATGTGAGCAGAAGCCTGACCCCCTCCAAAAAGAACTATCCCACCCATAAGTTGGAGTTCCTGGCCCTCAAGTGGGCCGTAGTAGACAAGCTTCGAGATTACCTATACGGGGCCGACTTCACTGTCAAAACGGATAACAACCCCCTTACCTACCTGTTTACCACTGTGAAGCTGGACGCCACAGGACATAGATGGCTGGCGGCGTTGTCTGCCTTCAATTTCAGCTTGAAATATAGACCTGGGGCGGGAAACCGAGATGCGGACGCCCTGTCCAGAAGGTCTCATGTCCCCACCCACAGTATTGAAGACTGGACCCAAGTGGCACCTGACGGGATGCGGGCCCTTTGCCAAGGGGCTGAACTCCAAGCCAGGGGAGGCTCAAGAGCAGAAGAGATAGGGGTCACTATCGTAGGAGTCCCCAAGCAGTACTGTGGAGCAACCTTACTGGGGGAAGATAACTTACCCAGACTGACCAAAAAGGAGTTGAGATCCGACCAGTTGGAAGACCCTATGGGGAGATTGGTCTTAGAAGCATTAGAGAATCAGAACCCAAACATACTCCTGTGTCACCCCTCGAAGGAAGCTCGCCTGTTGAAGAAAGAGTGGGACAGGCTACAGGTGCATCAGGGAGTGGTCTACCGAAGGGGCCCCTCTGATGACCAAGAAGACAAGTGGCAGTTGTTCCTGCCGGAGAAACACAGAGAGACGGTCATGATTGCCTTACACGACAACCATGGTCACCTGGGAGCGGAAAGGACTTTCCAACTTGTTAGAGACCGTTTCTATTGGCCCTGTATGAGGGCTGAAGTTGAGGAATACTGCCATTCATGTGCACGATGCATACAGAGAAAGACTCTGCCCCATCAAGCTGCCCCAATGGGCCATCTACAAAGTGAAGGTCCGCTTGACCTGGTGTGCATTGATTTTCTCTGCCTCGAACCCGACCTGAAGGGACTAGGAAATGTTCTGGTAGTAACCAACCATTTCACCCGGTATGCACAGGCTTTTCCAGCTAAGGACCAGAAGGCCTCTACTGTGGCCAAAATACTTGTAGAAAAGTACTTTGTACATTATGGACTACCACAACGACTCCATTCAGATCAAGGGAGGGATTTCGAGAGTAGACTGATACGGAAATTACTAGATGCCTTAGGGATCAAGAAGACCAGGACTACTCCCTATCATCCTCAAGGTGATGCTCAGCCGGAGAGGTTGAATCAAACCCTACTCAACATGCTGGGAACTTTAAGTGGCGAAAAGAAGCAACATTGGGGTAATCACATCGCGGCCCTTGTACATGCTTACAACAGCACTGTCAGCGACGCTACAGGATATTCACCTTACAGACTTATGTTCGGGAGAGAAGCAAGATTGCCGGTGGATCTGGCCTATGGCACTTCTATAGATCATTGCTCTGCTGCTTCCCACAAGGGATATGTGGATCGACTTAGACACAATTTGATGATGGCCTATGAGCAAGCTCAGGCGACCTCGGAACAGAGGGGGGCTCACAACAAGAGGAATTTCGACCTAAAAGTTAGGATTCAAGACCTTCAACCAGGAGACAGAGTGTTGTTGCGGAACCTGGGGGTCCCTGGAAAACATAAGCTTGCAGATAGATGGAGACCAGAGCCCTATGTCATTTGTAAGAAATTACCGGGCCTACCCGTCTATAGACTTAAACCTGAGGGGAAGTTGGGGCCCTTGAAGACTTGGCATCGGAACCACCTACTTCCGTTAGCTGAAGCAGTTTGGTTGCCTCCTAGGATGGATTCTCCTGGACCCATGTCCATTCCGAACACCCCCAGACCTAACACTCGGTCTCAGACCCCTCAGATAGAGGATACAGAGGATTCAGAAATGGGTAACGTTGAGGGAGAGGACATTGGCTGGCTTTGGCCTTCCCAGGGCCCAACGACTTCTGCTATTGATCTTCCACCTGACAAAGATACAGAGGATCAGATACTGAATGCAGAAGCTACGGAGTTCATTCCATCTAGTCACTGGTCAGATGCTTGGGAGAGTGTCGGTGAACTACCACCTGAAGAGGACCCCAGGGAGGCCATGTACCTTCCTGCTCCTGAATTAGAAGGAACTCCCGAGTTGGTTGCAGAAGAAGAATCTGTCCCCACAGAAGGTCCCCGAGGACAGAGGAAGCGGAGGGCAATAAAACCTCCCAGGAGATTAACCTACCCACAAATGGGGAAGAGTGCAGAAGACACTGTATTCACTGCCAGAAGGAGTATGGACGACCCTGACCCTCCCACTGTTCATTTGGTGGGGGGCAACCCCAGCTCACTCTCTGGCACAGTTAGACAGGATGCTGTTGTTAATATGTCCTGTGGGCAGAGGAGTTCACTGCCTCGTTTCTGGTGGGAATTTCCTCTGCCGACATCATATGGTGAATTGATGGATGTGATTAAGTATGTAGCTTAAGTAGACTAACTGTGCCAGAGTGGGTCGAGTGAGATTGCCGGGGGTTGGCGGTGCTGCGTTCAGGGCCCGAAATCAAATCAGCGGCTCTCTTAACTGGGGGTAGCGCTACAATTAAATTTATTTTTAATTTCTCATTTTTAGTGACATTGTATATAAGGTCTTACAAAAGCTCCAGAAGAAGCCATGATTATGGTGGAACATGTAGAGGCAACAAACTTTCTGCTCTTTCCTACTTCTTAATACATTATGGGGAGGTGGTGCTTGTAGTTAGACCTCCTGTCTCTGGTATCAAACCTATTTCCTTCAAGACTGGATTAAGACATTGGCACCAGCAAGGGATCTAGCATCGCAGGAAGGGGATGGACATTGCCAAATTTAGCTCTGCATTTAACTCAAATTGAAACGCGCCTGACTAGGTAAAATGCTATTTTTTCCACTTCCTTTTTTTAGCATAGAAGTCTGTGAGCCAAGCACAACCCTCTTTCTTGTTCCTGGTGTCTTTGTCTAGTTTTTGTCCCCTGTGACCTAGCTTTGGGTGCACAGCCCCTTTTTAGTGATAAAGCCAGTTCATAGTACTCCGGGGGAAGAGCTGTCAATCACTTCTGCAGTGGGCAGTACTGAGCCTGAAACTGTTTTCCATAGGCAGGTCTCTCTCTGAAAGGGACAAAGCTGAACATACAAGATTGCTGTGCTTTCCGATGTTAGCTAGCAGTCCAGCAGCAGATATGTGTAATTTGTTTCATAAACAAATCAAAATTTGGACAAAATTTTCGTTATTCAGAGATGTGGATGTATACGAATCTCTGAATCACAATAGTAAAAAATAGTAACAAATTTTAATGAATCCAAAATAAATTATAACAAAACAACAAATTTATTTGTATTCATTTGTTTTATTCGGATGACATGATGCGATAGTTTGGGCCTTTTGTTAATGTTAGAAGCATCCGTAAATTCAAGTTATCAGAATTGATTCGGATCCATTTAGTTTTTATGTTGCATTATCATTTTGCAATATTATAAAAAATATACTACATGGGAAATGGAAACATATTGCAATAAATACAGTAAGGTATAAAAGTAAAATAAGATGATGATTCTTACTTATTGTGTTTGAATCCTAACTTAATGATTGAATACAAAATACATTTTGTTCCATTTGTTATACTAGGATTCTGAGACTCTGATGGATCCACCTCCATCCAATCCAAGCTGAGTGCATAAGAAATCTCCCGAAATAATGAATTAACGTTTTAAAACGAATATAGCCAATCTTCCGAAATATGAATTGATATGGAACAGCAAATATGCAAAACAAATTGCAAAAGCAAATCATTCTAACATAATGAATATGAGGAAATAAAATCGGGCTGAAACAACTAATCGATTATGAAATTAATCGATTACTATTTTCATAATCGATTAATGGGCCAGTAACATAATGGGGTTAAAAAAAACGAAAATTAGCCCTTTATAGTACAAAAAGAGCAAAAAAAAATTGATACTGTAAATATTACTTTCACTGTTCCACAGTAAAACAAATGAACCCCTTACATTAGCGATTATTTGCTCTTTATGTACTATAAAGGGCTAATTTTAGTTTTTTTTTTTTTTTAACCTCATTATGTTACTAAACATCTTAGGCCTGGTTCGCACCTATGTGTTTTTTGGTGCTTTTTGCAGAAACGCACTACAGTTCATTTAACATGGTTTCCTATGGGACACGTTCACATCTATGCTTTTTTGACGCTGCATATTTGGAAAGGGTCAAGGACTTTTTTCAACACAAAACTGTGCTTTTTTGATTTAATAGACTTCAATGGAAAAGCTGCAGAAAAGCATGTAGTGCGTTTTTGCAGCAATCTGCAAAACAGTCTAACTTTTTTTTCTTTTCTTTAAATTAAAAATTTGATCCAAGTCTGATGATATTTACCAGATGCAACTTCTAATATGATATACATTATATCTCTTCTGTCTGTTACTCTCAGAGTGGATTAGAAATTTTGATCCCTAACCATATAGTTGCTTATTTATATTTACCACTGCATAGAGATATTTAGGAATAAATTGCCTTTTTTTTTAAACTTTACATATTAACTAAATTATAAACCACACTTTTTTTAAGGTTATTAACCGATTAATCGAAACAATAATCAGCCAACTAATCGATTATGAAAATAATCGTTAGTTGCAGCCCTAAAATAAAATGATTAACTTAACAAATGAATCCGAAACTATTTTTTTTCCATCATGTACCTCTATCCTGCAGGTACTCTTTAGATCCAAGCAGACTGTCTACGGTTTGCAGAAACATACCTGGTCATCCATGGCTTGTCAATAGTGGTGGGCCGAACGCCCCCTGGTTCGGTTTGCACCAGAACTCCCGAACATGGAAAAAGTTCTGACCCGAGCCGCAAACTCTATTAAAGTCTATGGAAACCGGACTTGAAGAATCAAAAGTCTATAATTTTGAAGGCTTATATGCAAGTTATTAGCCATAAAAAGGGAATGGGGGCCCGGGAGCACTCTCTGGCCCTGGAGCATCAGATCAAAATCCCTTCACCAGCGGGAAAAGAAGTGGGTAGGAAAACAGGTGGGTGTACACCAGCCGTACTGCTTTCCCTATAAGCGGTGGCAGCACCAAGCCAGCTTTCATGTGCAGGAGGCGGGTCTAAGATCCTGCAGCTGCGTATACAGAAGGTGGTAGTGTGGAAGGACTTAGCCTCTCCGTCCCTCCTTCTCTCCTGGCGTCCTGGTTGCCAGGTGACCGGCGACTACGAGGCGCATGTGTGAACCGGGATCTTCGCTTCTGCAGTGGCCTAGGTTGCTATGGAGCGGCTTGGTGGGTGGGGGAAATGGTGAGACTCCTTCCACTCCTCCAGCACATGTAGAACATCACCCGCGACTGGATCTGCATCCCACCCATCCACCCATGGCTGGCCCCCGCAATCCGCCCATCCACCCTAAGCCAGCCCCCGTAATCCACCCACGGCCAGCCAACGTAATCCTCCCATACACCCGCGGGTGGCCCTGCATATCACAGTCCAAGAAATGCGGCCTGGCGGCCCCGGCCCACCAAGAAAATGCCCGGCATGCCCTATGGCCAGTCCGGGCCTGGATCCACGTCCTTCCAGGTGAGAGGAGACCGATGGTGTGTTCCCAGTACAGAGGAACACCGATCGGTCTCCTCCCCTTGTGAGTCCCCTCCCCCTACAGTTAGAATCACTCCCTAGGTAACACATTTAACCCCTTGATCGTTGTATAAATGTGAATGTTCCCAAAATAGTGTCAAAAGTGTCTGATGTGTCCACCATAATGTCACAGTCACGATAAAAATCGCAGATCGCCGCCATTACTAGTAAATAAAATAATAATAAAAATGCCATAAATCTATCAGGATGCCCCTGTTGAAGTACTTGTGTACGAAACGCGTTGGGCTTGGTACACCACTCCACTCATTGCCCTTTTTAAGATTTTATCGGTATGTGATCACTTTTACTTTGTTGGTTTTTTCAATAAACCTACATTGACCTGCACTGTCGGAGCATTCCCCTCATTCTTTCTTCCATGGTTAGTCGATTGAGTTGCTGCTCTCTCCGCTTTGCCATCTTTAATTCTGGAAAGAATTTCCTGATTGGAAGCTGCCCCTGCATTATCTGAGGATTACGTGGACATCTGCCGAATCCAGAGTCTCCTATGAGGTCGGGGATCCTGCCAATAGGGATGAGCTTCGAGTTCGAGTCGAACTCATGTTCGACTCGAACATTGCCTGTTCACCCGTTCGCCGAACAGTGAACAATTTGGGGTGTTTGCGGCAAATTCGAAAAGCCGCGTAACACCCTGTAAAAGTCTATGGGAGAAATCTAAAGTGCTAATTTTAAAGGCTTATATGCAAGATATTGTCATAAAAAGTGTTTGGGGACCCGGGTACTGCCCCAGGGGACATGTATCAATGCAAAAAAAGTTTTAAAAACAGACGTTTTTTCGAGAGCAGTGATTTTAATAATGCTTAAAGTGAAACAATAAAAGTGAAATATAGTGTATAGTATGCCTGTAAAGCAGCGCTTGTTTCCCGTGCTTAGAACTGTCTCTGCACAAAGTGTCATTTCTGAAGGAAAAAAAAGTCATTTAAAAGCACTCGCGACTGTAATGAATTGTCGGCTCCCGGCAATACAGAAAAAAGTCATTAATAAAAAAATAAAAAAAATGCGTGGGGGCCCCCCAAAATTCAATTACCAGGCCCTTCAGGTCTGGTATGGGTATTAAGGGGAACCCTGCGTCAAATTTAAAAAAAATGACGTGGGGTTCCCCCCAAATATCCATACCAGACCCTTCAGGCCTGGTATGGATTTTAAGGGGAACTCCACGCCAAATAAAAAAAATTGGGGTGGAGTTCTCCCCAAAAATCCATACCAGACCTTTTATCCGAGCACGCAACCTGGCAGGCCGCAGGAAAAGAGGGGGGATGAGAGAGCGCCCCCCCCTCCTGAACCGTACCAGGCCACATGCCCTAAACACCCCCCTGGAAAGGGGTGACTCAGTAGCTCTGGTTCTTTTGGATCTGTCGGCCGCATTTGATACCATTAATCATGGAATCTTACTGGAGTGGATGAGATATGTTTTGGGTATGAGTGGGTCGGCTTTGGCATGGGTGGCCTCTTTCTTAGAGGGCAGAGTTCAGGGAGTCGAGACTGGCCCCTTTTACTCTAAGTACACTGCCCTGGATTGCGGAGTGCCACAGGCTCTGCCTTGTCTCCCCTGCTGTTTAATATCTATATGAGGCCCCTTGCCGACCTGCTAAAGTCCCACACCAACCATTACCATGTTTATGCGGACGACACCCAGGTTTACCTAAAGATTCCTAGGAACCAGACGGCTGATGCCACCCTTGCCAGCTGTTTGGAGGCCATCAACACATGGATGTCTGCCAACTTCCTGAAACTTAATGGGGGAAAAACTGAGGTGATCATCTTCAGCGATCTGGCCACCCCTCCAGATATCCCACCTTGGCCTCCCTCATTTGGTCCTGCTCCGGAGGTGGCCCCCCAGGTCCGTGATCTGGGATTTGTCCTAGATTCAGGTTTAACTTTGTCTCCTCAGGTAAAGAGGGTTGTCAGTGCATGTCACTGGCAGCTAAAACTCCTGAGGGGGCTGTTTAAATATTTGGATATCTCGGACAGAAAAACTGTCATCTGCGCCACGATAGGTAGCTGCCTAGACTACTGCAACTCTCTTTATCTGGGATTGCCAAAGATGTTAGTGCAGAAGCTTCAACTTATTCAAAATGCTGCGGCTAGGTTACTCATGGATGTCCGACTGAGGGATCATATCACCCCTGTCCTCTGCGCCTTGCACTGGCTGCTGGTCCACTATCGCACCTTATTTAAGGCTGGATGTATTATGTTTAAGATAATGAGAGGCCTGGCCCCAAGCTATCTCTGCTCTCGTTTTCATAAACAAGCTTTTGTTAGATCACTCAGATCTACCGGCAGAGATCTCCTCCACATCTCGGTGCCCAAGAAGATCCGGCGTGGTGGTCGGGCCTTCTCCCACCAGGGTGCCGTTTTGTGGAATAGCCTCCCTGTCGAGCTCCAGGAGGCCCCTACTATTCCGGTCTTCCGCGGGTTACTGAAGACTTGGCTTTTCACACAAGCCATCCCTGCGTAGCCTCTCTCTTCCACCCTTTCTGCCGCTCTGTGCTGCTTCTGGTTCCTAGGTCCTCTTTTCCCAGGAACTCTGCTATGCGCGTCGGGACTCTTCGGGGTAAGACTGCGCTATATTAAGATACCTCTCAACTCAACTCAACTCAACATGGGGAGGATGCTTTGGGGGTGACCCCTGTGACCCCTCAAAGCACCATGTCCCCATGTTGATGGGGACAAGGGCCTCATCCCCACAACCCTTGCCTGGTGGTTGTGGGGGTCTGCGGGCGGGGGGCTTATCGGAATCTGGAAGACCGCTTTAACAAAGGGGACCCCCAGATCCCGCCCCCCCATGTGAATTGGTAAGGGGTACCCCTACCATTTCACAAAGAAAGTGTAAAAAAAAATTAAAAAACACACAGACACAGTTGGGAAAGTCGTTTATTAAAAATAAAAAAAATTAAAAACCCATTCCAGCGATGTAATCCAGTGTCCCGCGGTGATCCGATGTCCAGCGCTGCAGTCTCTTCCAGTCTCCACTCCACACGAAACCCCCATGACGTACGAGGGGGCGGGGTCACCCGTCACATCATAGGGTAAGCCCCAGCTTTCCCCGCTTGCCGGGGAATAGCCAATGACGTAGGCGGGATCCCGCCTACGTCATTGGCTATTCCCCGCAAGCGAGAATAGCCGGGGCTTACCCCTATGATCTGACGGGGGTGACCCCACCCCTCGTATGTCAGACCCCGCCTACCTGAGCGGACCTGATGGGGAACTTCCTCTGCAGTGTAATAAATGATTAGACCCCGCTCCCCTCTCTCACGTTCCCCATCAGGCTCGCTGAATGACAACATTCTATTGAGCCTTCATTCACAGAATGACCTCCCTTTAGTGTAATGTTGCATTTGATGTTGCAATTTTGAGCTACTAGTATAACATTTTCACAATAATACATTGTTTTCTTTTCACTTCCTGGCCAGTGCAGAGTTCCCCCTATTATTTTTTTGTAAACATTTCTAAAATATCAACTGCCTGTCCTGTATCATGAGATAAATAATGAGGCTCCACACACACTAGCGTTTTTTATTTTTAAGCTAATAAAATGCTGGATAAAAAACGCTTAATAACAGCTTAGTAATAGCTGTTTAGTAGTGTTTTAGTAGGAGCGTTTGTGTTTTATTATCATTTTTGCAGTTCTTTTAAAAAAAAAAGGGAGGGAAAAAAAAACGCTATTAGTAGCGTTTAGCAGCATTTAGGAGCGTTTCTGTTGGAAAAATGCTCCTAGACGCTAAAGATCCAAAAAAACGCTAATAGCCTAAAGTAGTGTGCATGGACACTGTGGGGTTGATTTACTAAAGCTGGAGCACTGAGAATCTGGTGTGCATGGTAGCCAATCACCTTCTAACTTAAGGTGGAGTTCCACCCAAAAATTGAATCCTCCACCCCCCCTCCGGTGTCACATTTGGCACCTTTCAGGGGGGAGGAGGGAGAAGATACCTGTGTAATACAGGTATTTGCTCCCACTTCCTGGCATAGATCACCTCTGTGACCTACACTACTTCCGGCGCCTATTCTGTCCCCACTGCTGTCTTCTGGGAGACACACAGGTCCCAGGAGGCAGCAGGGACCAGTGAGGATGCGCCGCGCCACTTGCGCTTGCACAGTAGGGAACCGGGAATGGGAAGTGAAGCCGCAAGGCTTCACTTCCTGATTCCCTTACTGAGGATGGCGGCGGCAGCCGGCGATCCTCGAGCAACAGATCGCCTTCGGCTCCCGACATCGCGGGCGCACTGGACAGGTAAGTGTCCATATATTAAAAGTCAGCAGCTGCTGTATTTGTAGCTACTGGCTTTTAATATATATATATATTTTTTTTTAGTGGGACCTCCGCTTTAAGCTTGTTCAACTAGGCTTTGACAATAAAACCTGGAAGCTGATTGGTCTCTATGCAGAGCTGCACCAGATTTTGCACTCTCTAGTTTTAGTAAATCTCCCCCATAGCATAACCCTGTTTAGCTTCTAGGAGCTTAAAAAAAAATGCTAGTGTGCATGGAGCCTGATGCCCTGTACGCACAGCCGGGATTCCCGGCGGTATAAAGTCCACCGGGAATCCCGACGGGAAAACTGCAGGAGAGCTTTGGCCGGGAATCCCGGCCGTGTGTACAGGGCTTATGCTCCCTCGGCACTGCCTTGCAGTGTTTTCCATTGGTGTGTAGTAAATCTTGCGGAAAAAAAAAACGCCGGGAATCCGAACGGGAAAATAGAGAGTAGGTTCTCTATTTTTCCCGCCGGGATTCCTGGCAGTTTTCCCGGTGAGGGAGCATACACACGCCTGGCTTTCACGGCAAAAAGCTCTCCCAGCAGTTTTCTTGCCGGGAAAACCGGTCGTGTGTACCGGGCATGAATGTGTTTTTTTTTTGTTTGTTTTTTAGAATTGATTTGAATTAATTATCTCGATTTTTGGCAGTATTTACTGAATTTGTGGTATTTAATATATTTTGCTTTTATGAATTGGCTCTTTAATTATCACATGTGCTATTTAAAAAACAAAAAAAAGCATAAATGTTGCATACATTGTAAGGCTTCATGTACACTGCTGCTGGTAAACGGACGTTTAGGAGCAGTTGGGCGTTTTTTTCAGCAGCCCCCGATCTCTCCTCTATGTTATCTTATCAGTACATATACACAGGGTCATTTATAGTCGTTTCTAGGCAGTTGAGCTTAGAAGCATTTTTTGGAAAGCAAAAAAATGCGTTCACGGCGGATGTTCAGAGGCATTTGAAACGCCAAATGCCTGTAGCAGGTTGTAAAAACCGCGTGTAAATAACTTGTGTTTAGCCGCGTTTCGTTGGCAAGCGTTTTTAATGGAGACCCATTTTTGATTATTTGAAAGTAAATGGACTCCAATATCTCAGTTCAACTATTTTTGTTCCAAAGATTTTATGCTAAGATTTCAATTTTTGCAACATTGAATATAAACCTACAGAACATTGATCAATTCCAGGGTATCCGACTGACTTTGGGGGATAAGAAAGATTATTTTTTTCTTCACTTTCTAAGCAAATTGGACCACATTTTATGACCCCACAACACCCAGACCTCTGCCCCAAGCCAGGAGTAGCTACGGGGAAGATGATGGGGGTGGGGGGGTGGGGGACATGGAAGGGCTACAGTGTGACACTGCCTGCAGATGACAACACCAGGGGATAGATACACCCAACAGACGCTGACTGGAGATCAGTGACAGCTCCACCCTCCGGGGGGCAGTAAATACACTAAGGTAGGGGGGACACTGATATAAAGGTCCCCCTTATATCCCCCTTACCTTAGTGCATTCACTCTGTGAAAGCTGGTATATGGTCACCAGAACCCATCCACCCCCCCCCCAATCAGAGTTCCCAGCATTCCCCCTTAAATCAGTGTCCTTGAAGTTCCCCTTTACATCAGAGTCTGCAGGATTTCTCCTTACAGTGCAAGGGGGAACTCTGCAGACCCTGATGTAAAGGGGATCACTGTGGACACTGATGTAACGGGGGGCTCTGGTGACCAGAGACCACCTTACATCAGAGGTCCCCTTTACACCAGAGTCCTCAGCACTCCCCCTTACATCAGAGTTATCCTTTACATCAAAGTCCTTTTACATCAGGGTCTGCAGAGTTCCCCCTTGCATGGAAAGGGGAACCCTACGTGAAAAATTAAACCCTTGTACCAAGAGACAAGAGTAATACAATAGCTATTTCAATGACAGAGAATTCTGTGGTTGGGTAAACATAAAATAATTTTAATAATTTACTTGAATATCAAAAAATGCCTCCAGATTAAAAAAGAGGGTATATGAACCCCCAGCCTCATAGGATACATATAAGATAATGGATAAAGTGCATATACCCATACCGTATGTCATGGATATGCAGTAATGTTTGTCTGCCATCTTACCTTCCTCCTCTTGTGTTCACCTTAGAGGCCAGACTCTCTCACCTGGCTGCTTTTACAATCTCTCCTCCCAGTCTGGCTCCACCCCAGGTCCTATCACAGAACTCTATATTAACCTGTGCACTGCAAGTCTGCCTTGCTGATCAACGTGTTTGTTAAGCATTGTGTGATTGGGTTCCTGCCTGCCGTGTGCTACGTCTGTTTCTGTGTTACGATATTGGCTTGTTTCCGACTATCCCTATCTGCTAGTGACCTTGACCTTCGGCTTGTCCTTCGTTTATCCGTGTCTGCTTGTTGCCCTGACCTTGGCCTTTCCCCTCACTATTCTTGTATCCTGTGCTGCTGCTTCCCCTCTATCCTCTTTACTCTAGGGAGCGTGAGCTAGGGGACTCTGGGGGCCGCGACCTGGACCCAGCTGCAGCGTAGGCCATCCTCACCACTAGAGGCTCTGGTGAAAACCTGCTGGAACTTAGACTCCGCGCCCTGGGGAATCTTGGGCTCTAGCTCCCTGCGGATCCCTGTTGTGCTCCACTGGTCCCGCTTTCCACAACCACCCAGTGTCCCATCCGCAGCAGTCAGCCATAGGGTTCACTACCTTGTGGTGCACTCCTTACCCCCAACGGTGTGCATCTGTCATCTGGCCACAGGTGACCTGACACCATATTACTCTTTTCTCTTGATACAGTACAAGGGTTTCATTTTTTTGCATTTGGTTGGATGGCTACAATGACAACACCGTACTGGTGTGTGGAATCCTGGGTGAATTAGGTTAGGTAATTTTAGGCCTTACATAATTTTTATTTAATTTTTTTTGCTATGTACAGGGGAACCCTGCATAGAGAAGGGTTTTAACCCCAATTAGGGTTGCACCGATACCACTTTTTTAAGACCGAGTACAAGTACCGATACTTTTTTTCAAGTACTCGCCGATAGAAAGATGACCTGCGGAGCACAGAGGGGGACCCAGAAGAGGACGGGAAATGGAGGAAGACCCACGGAACACAGAGGAGGACAGGGACTGGAGGAGGACATAGAGAGAGGAAAGACACCTGAAGCCAGAAGAGGACACAGGGGACAGTCAGAGGTGCGGCGGTGGGGGAGTTATAAGCATCGATCCCCCCCTTATAGCCTTACAATAAAGCAACTGACAGCCGAGGGAGGGAGCGGGGGAGAAGTGGCTATCAGCTGCTTTATTAAAAGGGGGGGGGGAATCGGTGCTTGTAACTCCCCAACCGCCGCACCGATCATCTGAAAGGCTGCCTGCCCCCCCCCCCCACTACACTGAGGGTGCCTGGTCCAATACAACAGGTACAGGTACCGATACTCATGAAAATGCTTGGTATCGGTACCGATACCAATAGCGAACCCTAACCCTAATGCAGAGAATGCATTAAAGCAGTTGTAAACTGTGGATTTTCAAAAAAACAAAAGCAAGCAAGGCAATGCATAATGTGCTAGTATGCATAGCATACTAGCACATTATGAAATATTCACCTTAGAACTAAGCCCTGCACCGCTGAGAGGGCTGACATGTTACCTCTGTCTTTCTTCTGGGTTTGCGAGCTCCGGCGCTGTGATTGGCCAGAGCCGCGATTAAGTCAAAGACACGCATGCGTGCGGGAGCCCTCGGTTCCAGCGCGAAACTCTGAATTTCCGGCAAGGTATGTCGGACCTTCAGAGCACAGGCGCCAGTGATGTCACAGGCTGCATGCAGGGCGAATATCTCCTAAGCAGTGCACGTTTAGGACTTATGCTGCATCCAGGAGATGCTCCATCGCCCACCCCATTAGGGAAACCTGTTGCAGCAAACAAGAGAAGTGGCGAGCGACTGCAGCATCAGACTGCACAGATTCTACACCCCATTCTCAGTGTACAAATCGTGAAACACCACAAATCCTTCTTGTGTGTATATATATTTTATATCTCCCATGTTTATAGAGGAGAGCAGGAAGACATCTTCAGAGGATCTGAGTGCAGACCAAATCAGACCACATCTCAGGGACACCAGAGCTCCTCCCTCTGTATCCACTTGTCCCCCGCCCACCGTCAATTGACAGCGGGCGGAGGATACTCTCGTTCTGGGAGGACGTCATATGACGTCCTCCCTTTAAAACGAGCTAGGAGGCGCGCGCTTGCCGCCAGCGGCGCGCGCGCGCCCGCCGCGTTCACAAGGCCCCGGTGCGCGTGCCCGGCGGCCGCGATTGCCGCCGGGCACCCGCGATTGCCCGGGAAACGAGCAGGAAAGTGGATCTCTGTGTGTAAACACAAAGATCCACGTCCTGTGAGGGAGAGGGGACCGATGGTGTGTCCCTTGTACATAGGGACAACCATCGGTCACCTCCCCCAGTCAGTCACCTCCCCCCACAGTAAGAACACATTGAGGGAACATATTTAACCCCTTCCCGCCCCCTAGTGGTTAACCCCTTCCCTGCCAATCACATTTATACAGTAATCAATGCATTTTTATAGCAGGGATCGCTGTATAAACGTGAATGGTCCCAAAAATGTGTCAAAAGTGTCCGATGTGTCCGCCGCAATATCGCAGTCACAATAAAAAATCGCAGATCGCCGCCATTACTAATAAAAAAATAAAAAAATAAAAATGCTATAAATCTATCCCCTATTTTGTACACACTATAACTTTTGCGCAAACCAATCAATACGCGCTTATTGCGATTTTTTTTTTTTTACCAAAAATATGTAGAAGAATACGTATCGGCCTAAACTGAGGAAAATTTTATTAAAAAAAAAAAAAATGGGTATTTATTATAGCAAAAAGTAAAAAATAGTGTTTTTTTTTCCAAACTGGACGCTCTTCTTTTGTTTATAGCGCAAAAAATAAAAACCGCAGAGGTGATCAAATACCACCAAAAGAAAGCTCTATTTGTGGGAAAAAAAGGACACAAATTTCGTTTGGGAGCCACGTCGCACGACCGCGCAATTGTCATTCAAAGTGTGACAGCGCTGAAAGCTGAAAAATGGCTTGGGCAGGAAGGGGGTTTTCGTGCACAGAGAAGTGGGTATACACCCTCCTCTGTACTAGTCCTGTGTTTATCAACAGTATGATTCTATAGTAGTGATGAGCCGAACACCCCCGGGTTCGGTTCGCACCAGAACCCGCGAACGGACCGAAAGTTCGCGCGAACATTAGAACCCTATTAAATACAATGGATGCGAACGTTCAGATTCTAAAGTGCTAATTATAACGACTATTATCCATGTTATTGTCCGAAACAGAGTTTGGGAACCCGGGTTCTGCACCAGGGGACATGTATCAATGCAAAAAGAAGTTTTAAAAACGGACGTTTTCCGGGAGCAGTCATTTTAATGATGCATAAAGTGAAAAAAAAAAAGTCAAATATTCCTTTAAATATTGTACCTGGGGGGTGTCTAAAGTATGCCTGTGAAGTGCCACGTGTTTCCCGTGTTTAGAACTGTCCCTGCACAAAATAACATTTCTAAAGGAAAAAAAGCCATTTAAAACTGCTTGCGGCTTTAATGCAATGTCTGGTCCCGGTAATATGGATGAAAATCTTTAGGAAAAATGGCATAGCTACCCCATCAACCCCCCCCCCCCCCCCCACCCCAGCCCATTACCAGCCCCTTTGGGTCTTGTATGGATATTAAGGGGAACCCCGCACACAAAATAAAAAAGCCCCTATATACTCTGAACAGCCGTATACAGGCGGTGCATACAAGACAGGGACTGTAGGTTTGTTCTTATGTAGAATCTGTTTGTAATTTTGAACAGCTGCATTGTTTAAGTGTAGCTCCATGCCAAATTCCTTTTTTTTAGCTTTTTGGAAAACATAGGGAACGGTTATCACCCCTGTCACATTTTTTTTGCTGTCTGTGCCCCTGTTCAGAACATTTCACCTCACTTTGCGTCCCAATGACAACTGTTTTTGAAATGTGGTGTTTGTATTGAAACAAGGATTGGTGATAAAGCATCAGTAGAGAGGAGACACCTTTCTCCCATATTAATTCTTACAGGAGAGAATTTTCCTTCCAAGGGGTAGATTTCCTCTCACTTCCTGTTGTCTTCTTCCGTTTGCAAGTAGTAGTAGTTTGTAAGTTGGATGTTTGAAAGTAGGCACCTTCCGTATATACTCTGCAGAAATTGGCCCCTTAGGTGTTGGTGTTGGCACAACACTGAAAGCACTCAGGCCTCGTACACACGACCGATTTTCTCGGCAAGAACCAGCAAGAAACTTGCTGGCAGAGAGGTCTTGCCGAGTAAATCGGTCGTGTGTACGCTGCTAGCGTGTTTCTCGTCGAGAAAACCGACAAGAAACCTCGACGAGAAAATAGAGAACCTGCTCTCTATTTTCTCGTCGAGATTCTCCTCGGCGTGTTTCTCGACGAGAAAAGTGAGTGTGTGTACACTTACCTGTCCGCCCGGAAGCCCGCGCATGTTCGAAATGAATTTGACGCATGCGCGGTAGCTTCCTAGGCATACGTAGGGTGTACCAAGATGGCGGCGACGGCATCGAATGTGACGAGCGCATGCTCGACGTAGTCGATGACGTCACCGCGTACACTCCTTTCAAAGAACCGCGGGTTCTTTGAAACGAGCGTGTGTACACTCGGCCGGGACAAGTTTCTTGTCCAAGAATCTCGTCGAAAAAAACGACATGTTTTTCTCAACGAGAATCTCGGCCGTGTGTACGAGGCCTGACAGTTATTCTTGGTGGGTGCTGGAACGCCCTGCTGTCAAGTATAATATCAGGAATTGTAATAACATATAATTGTTGATCAGTGGTAGTAAAAATTGGGCCTTTGATGGTGGTGCTGGTGCCACAACACTGTAAGGCCTGACAGTTACTCTTGGTGGGCGCAGCAATGGTCCCTGCTGTGAATTATTAGATCAATAATTATAATTGCATGCCCCTGTTGAACAGGGGCTGAAAAACCTGGGCCTTTGGTGGTGGTGGTGGTGATGGTGTTGCTGGTGCCACAACACTGTAAGGCCTGACAGTTACTCTTGGTGGGCGCAGCAATGGGCCCTGCTGTGAATTATTAGATCAATAATTATAATTGCATGCCCCTGTTGAACAGGGGCTGAAAAATTGGGCCTTAGGCACTGGTGGCACAACACTGCAACCCCTCACAGATACTGTACTTGGAGCACAGCAATGAGGCCTGTTGCAAAGTATTGCATCAAAAATTTTAATTACACGCCCCTGTTAAACAGGGGCTGAAAAATTGGGCCTTAGCCACTGGTGGCGTCACCCATAAACCAAAATGATCTTCCAAGCTATCATCGTTAATCGTATCATTGAGGAGGAGGAGGAGGATAGCCAGACAAAATAACAGCACAGGCACTCAGCATCAGCATCAGTCTTGAAGGGATGTGACATTTTAAAATCAATTAGTCTGTTATATCAGCATCTGGTGTGTGGTAGCTGGTGGTGATCCAAGACTGGTTCATCTTGATGAAAGTCAGTCGATCAACCGAGTCGGTGGACAGGCGCACCCTGTGATCCATGACAAATCCTCCAGCAGCACTGAATGTGCGTTCTGAAAGAACGCTGGATGCAGGACAGGCCAGTAGCTCAATTGCATACTGTGCAAGCTCTGGCCAGTGATCCATCCTCAAGACCCAGTAAGCCAGAGGATTTTCGGTGGGGAAGGTGTCCAAGTCTGACCTTGCCCCTAGGTATTCCTGCACCATGTATATCAGACGCTGGCGATGGTTGCTGGAACCAATCATACTTTGGGGCTGCGGACCAAAGAATTGTCTGAACGCATCGGTCAGACGGCCACCTTCCCCACCGCTCCTTCTTTGACTGCCCGAAGCCTCAGCAACTCGTTGTCCAGGACCAGGAGTTTGTAACCTCCCAGTCTCTGGGAACACGTTGCACAGACCTTTCTGCAAGGCCTCCCGGAGTTGTCTCATCCTCTGCTCCCTCTGCGACGGTACGATAAGGTCCGCAACCTTACCCTTGTACCGTGGATCAAGGAGAGTGGCCAGCCAGTAATGGTCCCTCTCCTTGATCCGAAGAATACGAGGATCCTTCCGCAGACTTTGCAGGATCAGGGAGGCCATGCAGCGTAGGTTAGCTGAGGCATTCAGTCCGGAGTCCTCTGGGTCACTAAGGACGACATGATCCGCAGCCACCTCCTCCCAGCCACGTACAAGTCCACTGGTTTCTTGGGACTGTAAATCATCCCTAAAAGACTGCTGCTGATGATGCTGAGTGCCAGCCTCCACCTCCATGCTGACACAATCCTCATCCTCCTCCTCCTCCTCCTCCTCCTCTTCCTGTGCGATGGGTGGGACAGAAGGAACACTGTCTGGGTAAAGGGGGCCTTGAGAGGCAAGGAAGTCCTCCTCTTCCTGCCTCTGTTCTGCCTCAAGTGCCCTGTCCATTATTCCACGCAGCGTGTGCTCCAACAGGTGGACAAGAGGTACAGTGTCACTGATGCATGCACTGTCACTGCTCACCATCCTCGTGGCCTCCTCAAATGGTGCCAGGACAGTGCATGCATCCCTGATCATGCCCCACTGGCGTGGTGAAAAAAACCTGAGCTCCCCTGACCCTGTCCTGGTGCCGTAGTCGCACAGGTACTCATTGATGGCCCTCTGCTGCGTGTGCAGCCGCTGCAGCATGGCCAACGTTGAGTTCCACCTGGTGGGCATGTCACATATAAGGCGGTTCTTGGGCAGGTTCAACTCCTTTTGAAGCTCAGCCAGGCGAGCACTGGCATTATACGATCTGCGGAAATGCACACAGACTTTCCTGGCCTGCCTCAGGACATCCTGTAAGCCCGGGTACCTGCCCAAGAACCGCTGCACCACCAGGTTAAGGACGTGAGCCATACAGGGCACATGGGTCAGTTGTCCCTGTCGGAGGGCGGAGAGGAGGTTGGTGCCATTGTCGCAAACCACCATTCCTGGCTTAAGCTGGCGTGGCGTCAACCACCTCTCGGCCTGCCCCTGCAGAGCAGACAGGACCTCTGCCCCAGTGTGGCTCCTGTCCCCCAAACACACCAGCGCAAGCACGGCATGGCATCTTTTTGCCTGCGTACTTGCGTAGCCCCTTGAACGCCTACGGAGCACCGCTGGTTCCGAGGACAAACCACAGGAAGAGGCCATGGAGAAAGAAGAAGAGGAGGGGGTGGAGGAGAGAGGTGTGTCACAACCAGTAGTAGCATTTTGGAGGCGTGGGGGTGGAACAACCTCCAACACTACTGCACCTTGTCCTGCATCCTTCCCAGCTGCCAAAAGAGTGACCCAATGGGCCGTGAAAGAAAGGTAACGTCCCTGTCCATGCCTGCTGGACCATGAGTCAGCGGTAATATGCACCTTACCGCTGACCGCCCTGTCCAGCGAGGCCAAGACATTGCCTTCCACATGCCTGTAGAGAGCCGGAATAGCCTTCCGTGCGAAAAAGTGTCGTTTGGGAACCTGCCACTGAGGAACCGCACATTGCACAAACTCACGGAAGGGGGCCGAGTCTACCAACTGAAAAGGCAGCAGTTGAAGCGCTAGCAATTTAGCCAAGCTAGCATTCAACCGCTGAGCATGTGGATGGCTGGGAGTGAACTTCTTTCGACGGTCCAGCAGCTGGGGCAGGGAAATTTGCCTGCTAGAATCGGACGTTGGTGTACTGCTAGCAGAGTGCCCGCAAGTACTTGCCTGTGACACACCTAATTCTACACCTTCATTCCTCTCAGAGCAGGTTTCAGAGAGGAGTGAAGGTATAGTGGGGTTGGAGATCCCAGCTGATGCGGTGCAAGAAGAGGTCAGCTTTGTTCTTTGGTGTGGGTCTTTAAGGTAGGCTTGCCAACGAGCTGCATGGCAGGTCAACATATGTCTGATCAAGCATGTGGTGCCCAAGCGGCTGATGTTTTGGCCACGCGATATACGCTTGAGACATATGTTGCAAACAGCAGCTGTGCGATCTGATGCACTCGCCTCAAAAAAGGCCCACACCAAAGAACTTTTTGAATGACGGGCAGAGGCAGCGCCCTGCACAGGCAGAGCTCTGCGGTGTGATTCCGTCGGTGTGCTGCCCATACGCTGGCCACTCAAGGGCATCCTGCCTCGTTGGAGATGTGCCTCCTCCTCATCCTCCTCCTCCTCCTCTCTCCTATTAGGCACCCACGTGGAGACAGTGACCTCATCATCCCCTCCCTCCTCATCACTGGAGCCAATCTGGCAGTATGCTGCAGCTGCTGGAACATGACTGCCAGATTGGTGTCCTTCTTGAGCATCCCCTCTCTCTGCTCTCACGCTGCTGCCTTCCTCTAGCTGGGTATCATCATCAGATCCTTCCAAACGCTGGGCATCCTCCTGGAGCATGTACCCAACACTGTGCTCAAACAGTTCGGGGGACTCCTCAGGAGGAATGCATGGTGGGTCTAGGGAAGGATTGACTAATGAAGATAATGATACCAGAGAAGAGGACGCTTTGGCAGCTGCTTTGCCACTACCCTGAGCCTGGGTGAGAGAGGATGAGGAGGATGAGGTGGGCTTGGTCATCCACTCTACCAAGTCTTCGGCATGATGTGGCTCAACATGTCCAGCTGCCGAAAACAAGGACAAGCGTGTCCCATGGCCATGTGCTGATGACAATGCACCGCGTACACGACCAGCACTGTTGCCCCCAGACACAGAGCCTGCTTGCCCTCTTTTTTTGCCTCCTGACTGTCTGCCTCTCCTTGGTTGCCTTCCAGACATTTTAATGGATGGCCTGCAGAGAGATGGGAAAAACAGCAATAAGGGCTACCTTCAGGTGTATATTGTGCAGGAGGCTTAGCAACAATGACACTGACACTGTCCCCTGCCTATCCTTCTCTGTCCCTAAACACAAGGATTGAAAATATGGTTCAGCAAAATAGTTTTAGAACAGAATAGCACACTGACACTTTCCCTCACTGTCCTACTCTGTCCCTCCCTACAAACAAGATTTAGCACAGAATAGCACACTGATAATTTCTACGAGTGTCCTTCTCTGTCCCTAAACTCAAGGATTGAAAATATGGAACAGCAAAATAGTTTTAGAACAGAATAGCACACTGTCAGTTTCCCTCACTGTAGCTCTCTGTCCCTCAACTCAAGGATTGAAAATATGGAACAGCAAAATTGATTTAGAACAGAATAGCACACTGTCAGTTTCCCTCACTGTACCTCTCTGTCCCTCAACTCAAGGATTGAAAATATGGTTCAGCAAAATAGTTTTAGAACACAATAGCACACTGACACTTTCCCTCACTGTAGCTCTCTGTCCCTCAACTCAAGGATTGAAAATATGGTTCAGCAAAATAGTTTTAGAACAGAATAGCACACTGTCAGTTTCCCTCACTGTAGCTCTCTGTCCCTCAACTCAAGGATTGAAAATATGGTTCAGCAAAATAGTTTTAGAACACAGTAGCACACTGACACTTTCCCTCACTGTAGCTCTCTGTCCCTCAACTCAAGGATTGAAAATATGGAACAGCAAAATTGATTTAGAACAGAATAGCACACTGTCAGTTTCACTCACTGTAGCTCTCTGTCCCTCAACTCAAGGATTGAAAATATGGAACAGCAAAATTGATTTAGAACAGAATAGCACACTGTCAGTTTCCCTCACTGTAGCTCTCTGTCCCTCAACTCAAGGATTGAAAATATGGTTCAGCAAAATAGTTTTAGAACACAATAGCACACTGACACTTTCCCTCACTGTAGCTCTCTGTCCCTCAACTCAAGGATTGAAAATATGGTTCAGTAAAATAGTTTTAGAACAGAATAGCACACTGTCAGTTTCCCTCACTGTAGCTCTCTGTCCCTCAACTCAAGGATTGAAAATATGGAACAGCAAAATTGATTTAGAACAGAATAGCACACTGACACTTTCCCTCACTGTAGCTCTCTGTCCCTCAACTCAAGGATTGAAAATATGGTTCAGCAAAATAGTTTTAGAACAGAATAGCACACTGTCAGTTTCCCTCACTGTAGCTCTCTGTCCCTCAACTCAAGGATTGAAAATATGGTTCAGCAAAATAGTTTTAGAACACAGTAGCACACTGACACTTTCCCTCACTGTAGCTCTCTGTCCCTCAACTCAAGGATTAAAAATATGGAACAGCAAAATTGATTTAGAACAGAATAGCACACTGTCAGTTTCACTCACTGTAGCTCTCTGTCCCTCAACTCAAGGATTGAAAATATGGAACAGCAAAATTGATTTAGAACAGAATAGCACACTGTCAGTTTCCCTCACTGTAGCTCTCTGTCCCTCAACTCAAGGATTGAAAATATGGTTCAGCAAAATAGTTTTAGAACACAATAGCACACTGACACTTTCCCTCACTGTAGCTCTCTGTCCCTCAACTCAAGGATTGAAAATATGGTTCAGTAAAATAGTTTTAGAACAGAATAGCACACTGTCAGTTTCCCTCACTGTAGCTCTCTGTCCCTCAACTCAAGGATTGAAAATATGGAACAGCAAAATTGATTTAGAACAGAATAGCACACTGACACTTTCCCTCACTGTAGCTCTCTGTCCCTCAACTCAAGGATTGAAAATATGGTTCAGCAAAATAGTTTTAGAACAGAATAGCACACTGTCAGTTTCCCTCACTGTAGCTCTCTGTCCCTACAAACAAGGATTAGCACAGAATAGCACACTGTCACTGACACTCTCCCTACCTATCCTTATTTGTCCCTAAACACAAGGAATCCAGGATTAGTAAAGGAAAAAAAATGACACTGTCCCTGCCTATGCTTCTCTTTCCCTGCTCCGGAACACACTACACAAGGCCGCCGCGCTGGCGGCCTTTTATAGTGTGGGGCGTGTACTAAACCCCATCAGCAATAATTGGCCACAGGCATCCTGCCTGTGGCCAATCATTGCTCTCCTCGCTGCCGGCGCTGTGATTGGCCAAGCATGCGGGGTCACAGTGCATGCTTGGCCAATCACAGCGCCTGGATGACACTGCGATGGCGTAGTGCATTGTGGGCCGTTCGCGTCACTCGAATTTGGCGCGAACGGCCCAAATCGTTCGATCTTCGTCGAACGATCGAACAGCCGATGTTCGAGTCGAACGTATGTTCGACTCGAACACGAAGCTCATCCCTATTCTATAGTATGTCATAACCGGAGGCGGCGCAACATTTCGTAACACTGACCCGGCCTGTCAGCTGTTATTATTCTACCTCCTGGGTTGCATCAGGAGCTCAGTGATGCTTCGGTTGGGTTGCATTGCAACTGACATGCTGAGATACAAATCTCACAATATTAGAATGAGGATCTTCAATCAGTGAGACTTTGGATGTGTGTATGTGATATATATAATGTATGTATGAATGTACAAACCCCCAGAGGAACCCATATTAAAAGGCAAATTAGACGAAACAGAAGTACCCAGTAAACCTCTAATTATATTTATAGCCCCCGTTCACATCAGCGCGAATCGACATGCGATTTGACATATGTGAAATCGCATGCCAAATGGCAGCCTATTGCCAGCAATGGCACTGTCCTGATCGGTGTGACGCCGCACCGATTTCCAAAACTAGTTCCTGCATTACTTTTGGCGACTTCGGGGCGATTTCAATAGACATCTGTGCATGAACCCCCACAGATGTCTTTTAAATAGCCCCCGAACTCGCACTGAAATGTGGGTTTAAAATTGTGCGAGTTCAGCTGACCTCGCACAATTTCAAATCCGCGTTCAGTGTGAACGAGGGCTAAAGTGTGTAGAATCATAACAGTGGGGGGGATTTACTAAAACTGGAGCACACAGAATCTGGTGCAGCTTTGCATAGTAACCAATCAGTTTCTAACCTCGGCTTGTTCATTTAAGCTTTGCCATAAAACCTGGAAGCTGATTGGTTACCATGCAAAGCTGCACCAGATTCTGTGTGTACCATTTTAGTAAATTTCCCAGCATGTATTGTGTGTCATATTGCAAGTATATACAAACCCCCATAATTACCCACAAATATTTAGGGGCTACTTCAAATTAAAGGGGCTGTAAACCCTCAAGGTTTTTCACCTTGATGCATTCTGTGCATTAGGTGAAAAAACTTCTGTGCTGCAGAAGCTCCCCAGACCCCCCTTTTACTTACCTCAACCCGATCTTTTCAGCGAAAGGGATGAGCACACCAGCTCCAGGCGCTGTCTTGGGGCCTTTATTGGGTAAATTAATAGCAGCAGGAGCCATTGGCTCCTGCTGCTGTCAATTAAATCCAATGACACGGGAGCCAGGGGGCGAGACCAAGTCCTGTTGTCTGTGTCAATGAATGCAGCAGGACACGGGAGCGCGCCAGCATGAGTGCCCCCATGGTAAGTGCTTCTCAGTGGGGGCACCCGATGTGGGGAGGAGCCAGGAGCACCACTGGGGGACCCCAGAAGAGGAGGATTGGGGCCACTCTATGCAAAACCCTTTGCACAGAGGAGGTAAGTATGACATGTTTGTTATTTTTATTTTTTTATAAAACAGACTTTACAACCCATTTAACTCTGGATACCCAGTACTTCATTAGTTATATTAAAGGGGCATATTATTATATTACTGAGCGATTCTATACCATATAATATAACTATGTAACATATACAGTATAATAATGTACAAACCCAAAAAAGCAGCCAAAAACATTTAGGGGTGATAAACCATGGGTACCTGGAATATCTCCTATTACATTAAAGCTGAACTAAACCAATAGATTGAAGGCTTCAGTCCCAGTTGGCATTTTGGGATCTTGAGCAGAATCGCTGCGATTCTGCCCAACGATCTCAAATCACACTGCAACCGCAAAACGCATGTTTGGGTGCCATTTATTTTCAAAGGCACCTAAAATGCAGTGTGGTTTTGCCATGATAAATCGCTTGGCAGTCGCAGCAAACTGCAATGCTCGAAGCTTGTCGCTAGAAGCTTCTCACTCAAATGAAGCTGCTGCTCCTTTTTGGGAAATACGCTTCTCGTGTTGCCGCTTGCCACAATAATCGGTGTGGCGATTTGTGATTGCGGGCAGAATCACAGCGGTTCTGCTCAAGATCCCAAAACGCCTAATGTAAATGGAGCCAAATCACACTATGAAGCCCTGTACACACGATCGGATTTTCTAAGGTTTTTTAACCGATGGATTTTTCCATCGGAAAACCGGTGAAGCTGACTTTCATCAGTCTTGCCTACACACCATCAGTCAAAAAACCGACCGTTCCAAACGCAGTGACGTAAAACACTCAGATGAGCCGAGAAAAATGAAGTTCAATGCTTCTGAGCATGTGTCTACTTGATTCTGAGCATGTGTGGGTTTTTTATCCGATGGAGTTCCCCACAGACGATAGTAATTTGCTATCGGTTTTTTAACCATCGGATAAATTTAAAACATGTTCTATTTTTAAACACCGATGGAAAAAAGACCGATGGGGCCCATACACGATCGGTTTGTCCGATGAAAAAAGTCCATCGGACTGTTTTCATTGGTAAAACCTATCGTGTGTACACGGCTTAAGCAATGACAGATGTTTTACCACAAAAAACAAAAACAAACATGTCATACTTACCTCCTCTGTGCAGTTGGTTTTGCACAGAGTGGCCCCGATCCTCTTCTTCTGGGGTCCCACCGCGGCGCTCCTGGCTCCTCCTCTTCTCGAGTGTCCCGTTGGAGAAGTGATCTCTGATGGGACACCCATGCGGGTGCGCTCCGGTGTCTTGCTGCTGCATCTGTTGACACAGACAGCAGGACTTGGCTCCACCCCCCGGCGCCCCACGCCAATGGATTTGATTGACAGTAGCGGCAGCCAATGGCTGCACTGCTATCATTTTTTCCAATTAAGACACGAGACACTGGCTGGAGCTGGTGTGCTTTGTTCCCGTTGTGGGAATTACAGGGCTCAGGTAAGTATAAAGAGGGCTCGGGGGTGCTGCTGCAGTCAGAGTTTTTCACCTTAATGCATAGAATGCATTAAGGTGAAAAACGCAGAGGGTTTACACATACCTCCCTTTTACCCGCAGAGGCTCCTCCTTCCCGCAGTCCCGCGAGACAGTCATATTTCCCGCACAGCAGGAAGCATGAACAGATGAAGAGGAGGAAACACAGCAGCAGCAGGTAAGAGCGCCCCCCCCCCCCCCGCGATCGGCGGACTAGTATTGGAGTATTGGAGCCCCCCCCCGCTCAACAATTTTTTTTTCATGTCCGATTTTTTTTTTTTAAACGTCCCCCGTTACAGTATGTAATGTATATATCAATGAATGTACAAACCTGCATCATTTACTGGTTGGATGAAAAGTTTTATGCTATAAAATACTTGTATCTGCTAATTATATTAATGTGCCTATTATAACAATGAGCTGGTATACACCATACAATGTATGTAATGTATATAACAATGTATTTATAATGATATGTATATAAACCAGCAAATGTACCCACAAACATGTGGGGGTAAATTAAATGAACCATGATTATCTGGCACACAGTTGATTGTATTTAAATTGGTATATTATAACAATGAACTGTTATACACCATACAATCATAGGTGTGCGCACAGGGTGTGCCGGGTGTGCATGGGCACACCCTAATCACACTGTGCTGCTTGGCTGCAGAGAAAGGGACTGAAGAATCTCTGTCCTCAGTCCCTTTCTCTATCTCAAAATTGAGACATCAGGGGGTCTGTTTAAACCACTGATATTTTACCAAAGTCCCCCAATGGGGCTCCTAAAAAAGTTGTAAAAATAATAATAAGTTGTAAAAAAAAATTGTAAAAAGTAATATAATTGAAAAAAAGTTATAATAAAAAATAAAAAAAATTAACTACTGACACTGTCCACTGCTCTACTGACACCAATCTCTGCCCTACTGACATCATCCACTTCTCTACTGCCATATATAGAATGGCATAATATATATTTATATATACACGCATGTGTATTTGAGCTCTGAGGTGCACACCCTAATGCCATTTGCTGCGCACACCTATGCATACAATGTATGTATAAAATGTATATAATAATGCATGTACAGTATGTATTAAACCAACATGCTTCATACCCATACTTCAAACAAACAAGGGATACCTGTTAGTACACCTCTAGGTATAATTAAAGCGGTATATTTATACTTACCTCCCAACATTTTGGGATGGGAATGAGGGACACCTACTAGCAAACGTATGTAGGCATAGGACACGCCCCGCCACACCCTCTTAAAGGAGAATTAACCACAAAAAAAAGGTTAATCAAATCCACAAGGGATTTTTTTTACCACTACTATTCCTTTATATTGGCTTTTAACATTTACAAATGCAGCAATTTAGAAATTAGATGAAAGGTTTAGCACTGGGAAACACTTTTTGAAAGATAAAAAGTGCATTTTATATAAAACTATATAGATCAGACTAAAATGAGGGACACATGAGGAAGAAAGAGGGACAGCGGGACATTTCTCCAAATCAGGGACAGTTGGGAGCTATGTTATATTTCCAAGCTGTTCTGCCATACAATAAAAGTACCGTATTTATCGGCGTATAACAAGCGCCGGCGTATAACACGCACACCAAGTTTAGGAGGGAATTTTAAAGGAAATTTTTTTTTAGGGGGGAAGTTTAAGAAGAAAAAAAAACTTACATTTAAATGCCCATCAATGCAGCCTTGTCAGTGTCATTTGCAGCCTTGCCCCAGTGCAGCCTTGCCCCCAGTGTCCATTGCAGCCTTGGATGAATTTAAAATTGGTGCCGCCGAGATCACTGCCGAGACTGGGCAGAGCGGAGCAAACGCTGCCGAGATCGCAGGGACTGGGCGGAGCCGAGATACACATAGCCGAGTGTACTTGGCTCCGCTCACAGTCACGCCCAGTCCCGCCCTATGATAGACATAACACAGGTCGAATGGCGGGACTGGGCGTGACTGTGAGCGAAGCCGAGAAGAGCCGAGTACACTCGGCTATGTGTATCTCGGCGGCGATCGCTCCGCTCCGCTCACAATCAGCGGAGATCGACGGGGATCGGTGGGGATTGGCGTATAACATGCACCCACGATTTTCCCCTGATTTTAAGGGGAAAAAGGTGCGTGTTATACACCGATAAATACGGTATATAATATGTATGTTCATGTGCTGTATGTGTAGCAATACCGCCTAGAGGGCCGCTGGTTAGTTTTGGGTTTTGCGCGTTACCTCTTCAGCTGCGTTGTCCGGGTAGGAAAGTCTGTAGTAATGCAATGTCCATACAGATGCATACCTCCCAACTGGCACGGATTGTGCGGATTTCACCCGCAGAAGCTCCCCCTTCCCGCAGTCCCGCGAGACTATCATGTTTCCCGCACAGCAGGAAGCATGAACAGATGAAGAGGAGGAAACACAGCAGCAGCAGGTAAGAGCGCCCCCCCCGCGAACGGCGGACTAGTATTGGAGCCCCCCCCCCGATCGGCGCCCCCCCCTCCCCGTTCACCATTTTTTTTCTCATGTCCGATTTTTTTTAAGCGCCCCCCGCCGCGAGTCTACCCCCCGCTCAACAACTTTTTTTTTTATGTCCTCTTTTTTTATTCCCGAATTTTTTTTGCAACGTCCCGCAATGTCTAGTTGGCAGGGGAGAGGGGACATCGGAATGTCCCGCGATGGGACTTTAAAAAGTTGGGAGGTATGCAGATGTAAAACCTCAAACAGTTAGGCTTTATTTTCTTATGCAGTAAACGTTGAGAAAGTAGAAGGTAGAAGAAGAGCAGGGGAAGGTTCAGGCACTCGCCACTAAAATTGCAAAGGTATCAGTTCAAAGTCACTCACCACTCCCAATGTTAGAGTGGGTATTGGTCACCCGGATAGTCCCCTCTCACATGGCCCAGCAGCCGGGATGACACATGAATCAGCAACAGAGCAGACTCTGCCACAGACCTCTTGAAATGAATAAAGTCTCTGCCACAGACCTTTTAACCACTTGACCACTGGGCACTTAAACACCATTAATAACCAGACCAATTTTCAGCTTTCGGTGCTCTCACATTTTGAATGACAATTACTCAGTCATACAACACTGTACCCATATGAATTTTTTGTCCTTTTTTTCACACAAATAGAGCTTTCTTTTGGTGTATTTAACCACTTAACAACCACCTGCCGACAAATAACGGCGGCAGGGTGGTTGCTTAACTCTGGGAGGACGTTATATAACGTCCTCCCAGAATCGCGCTCCCGCGCGCCCCCTGGGGCGCGCACACGGGAAACTCCGTGACCGCCGGGTCCAGAGGACCCGGCGGATCACGAATCGCGGTAAATCGCCGCTGATAGCGGCCGTTTACCACGTGATCGCTCCGTCAAATGACGGAGCAATCACTTGTAAACAGACCGGCGTCATTTGATGACGCCGGTTCCTCCCTCCCCTCTCTGTACCGATCGGTACAGTGTGAGAGGGGAGGGGGAGGGAGCGGATGGCAGCAGCAGCTCTGTGGGCTGGATCTGTGACAATTGCAGTCACAGATCCATCCATCCATCCATCCCTGCTCAGCCATCCCTGTGCTATACCCTGCCAATACTCTGCAATACACCCTGCCAATACTCTGCAAAATACCCTGGTGCAATACTCTGCAAAATACCCTGGTGCAATACTCTGCAATACCCTCCACAATACTCTGCAATACCCTCCACAATACCCTGTGCAATACCCTCCACAATACCCTGTGCAATACCCGTGCAATACCCTGCCATACACCGCAATACCCTGCCATACACCGCAATACTCCGCAATGCCCGGCAATACTCCGCAATGCCCGGCAATACTCCGCAATGCCCGGCAATACTCCGCAATGCCCGGCAATACTCCGCAATGCCCGGCAATACTCTGCAATAACCACTTCCCGCCCTCCGGCCGTCATATGACGTCCTTGACTTTGTGCGGGGATATCTGAATGATGCCTGCAGCTACAGGCATCATTCAGATATTAGCTTTTTCAGCCGGCGATTCCCTACACCATAAGAACAATCATAGCGGCTGTTCCGCCGCTTGATCATTCTTACGGGAGGCAAGAGGGGATGTCCCCCCCCCCCGCCGCCCTCCGGTGCTTCTACCGACTCACCGCTACGATCAAAGCCAGGATTGTTGTTTTTTTTTTTCAGGCTTCCCAGCCTAGAGGTGAGATGTGGGGTCTTATTGACACCCCCCCCCCATATCTCACTGTAAAGAGGACCTGTCATGCCATATTCCTATTACAAGGGATGTTTACGTTCCTTGTAATAGGTATAAAAGTGATCAAAAAAATGTTTAGGGCGGAAAAACATGTCAAACTAAAATAAATAAAGTAAAATGAAGAATAAAATTTTTTATTTTTTTTTAAACCGCCCCTGTCCCCGTGAGCTCGCATACAGAAGCGAACGCATACGCAAGTCCCGCCCACATATGAAAACGGTTTTCAAACCACACATGTGAGGTATCTCTGCGAACGTTAGAGCGAGAGCAATCATTTTGGCCCTAGACCTCCTCTGTAACTCAAAACATGTAACCAGTAAAAATATTTAAAGCGTCGCCTATGGGGATTTTTTAAGTAGCGAAGTTTGGCGCCATTCCACGAGTGTGTGCAATTTTTAAGGGTGACGTGTTAGGTATCTATTTACTCGGCGTAACTTCATCTTTCACATTATGCAAAAACATTGGGCTAACTTTACTGTTTTTTTTTTTTTTTAAGCACAAAACATTTTTTTTACGTAAAAAACGCGTTAAAAAAATTGCTGCGCAAATATCGTGCGAGATAAAAAGTTGCAACAACCACCATTATATTCTCTAAGGTCTTTGCTAAAAAAACATATATAATGTTTTGGGGTTCTATGTAATTTTCTAGCAAATAAATGATGATTTTTACATGTAGGAGAGAAATGTCAGAATTGGCCTTGGTGCTCCAGAACGCCTAAAGGTGCTCCCTGCATGTTGGGCCTCTGTATGTGGCCACGCTGTGTAAAAGTCTCACACATGTGGTATCGCCATACTCGGGAGTAATAGCAGAATGTGTTTTGGGGTGTAATTTGTGGAATGCATATGCTGTGTGTGAGAAATAACCTGCTAATATGACAATTTTGTGAAAAAAAAAAAAGAGAAAAAAAAAATCTTGATTTTGCAAAGAATTGTGGGAAAAAATGACAACTTCAAAAAACTCACAATGCCTCTTTCTGAATACCTTGGAATGTCTTCTTTCCAAAAAGGGGTCATTTGGGGGGTATTTGTACTTTTCTGGCATGTTAGGGTCTCAAGAATTGAGATAGGCCGTCAGTACTTCAGGTGTGATCAATTTTCAGATATTGGCACCATAGCTTGTGGACTCTATAACTTTCACAAAGACCAAATAATATACACCAATTTGTACTTATTTTTACCAAAGATATGTAGCAGTATAAATTTTGGCCAAAATTTATGAAGAAAAAATAGTAATTTGCAAAATTTTATAACAGAAACGAAAAAAAAATCATTTTTTTACAAAATTTTCAGTCTTTTTTCTCTTATAGCGCAAAAAATAAAAAACCCAACAGTGATTAAATACCACCAAAAGAAAGCTCTATTTGTGTGAAAAAAAGGACAAACATTTCATATGGGTACAGTGTTGTATGACTGAGTAATTGTCATTCAAAATGTGAGAGCACCGAAAGCTGAAAATTGGTCTGGTTATTAAGGGGGTTTAAGTGCCCAGTGGTCAAGTGGTTAATCACTGTTGGGTTTTTTATTTTTTGCGCTATAAGAGAAAAAAGACTGAAAATTCTGTAAAAAAATTTTTTTTTTTCGTTTCCGTTATAAAATTTTGCAAATTACTATTTTTTCTTCATAAATTTTGGCCAAAATTTATACTGCTACATATCTTTGGTAAAAATAAGTACAAATTGGTGTATATTATTTGGTCTTTGTGAAAGTTATAGAGTCCACAAGCTATGGTGCCAATATCTGAAAATTGATCACACCTGAAGTACTGACGGCCTATCTCATTTCTTGAGACCCCAACATGCCAGAAAAGTACAAATACCCCCCAAATGACCCCTTTTTGGAAAGAAGACATTCCAAGGTATTCAGAAAGAGGCATTGTGAGTTTTTTGAAGTTGTCATTTTTTCCCACAATTCTTTGCAAAATCAAGATTTTTTTTCTCTTTTTTTTTTTCACAAAATTGTCATATTAGCAGGTTATTTCTCACACCCAGCATATGCATACCACAAATTACACCCCAAAACACATTCTGCTATTCCTCCTGAGTATGGCGATACCACGTGTGAGACTTTTACACAGCGTGGCCACATACAGAGGCCCAACATGTAGGGAGCACCTTCAGGCGTTCTGGAGCACCCAGGCCAATTCTGACATTTCTCTCCTACATGTAAAAATCATCATTTATTTGCAATAAAATTACATAGAACCCCAAAACATTATATATGTTTTTTTAGCAAAGACCTTAGAGAATATAATGGTGGTTGTTGCAACTTTTTATCTCGCACGATATTTGCGCAGCAATTTTTTTAACGCGTTTTTTACGGAAAAAAATGTTTTGTGCTTAAAAAAAAAAAGAAAACAGTAAAGTTAGCCCAATGTTTTTGCATAATGTGAAAGATGAAGTTACGCCGAGTAAATAGATACCTAACATGTCACCCTTAAAAATTGCACACGCTTGTGGAATGCGCCAAACTTCGCTACTTAAAAAATCCCCATAGGCGACGCTTTAAATATTTTTACTGGTTACATGTTTTGAGTTACAGAGGAGGTCTAGGGCCAAAATGATTGCTCTCGCTCTAACGTTCGCGGCGATACCTCACATGTGTGGTTTGAAAACCGTTTTCATATGTGGGCGGGACTTACGTATGCGTTCGCTTCTGTATGCGAGCTCACGGGGACAGGGGCGCTTTAAAAAAAAATATTTTTTTTTATTGTTCATTTTACTTTATTTATTTTAGTTTGACATGTTTTTCCGCCCCAAAAAATTTTTTGATCACTTTTATACCTATTACAAGGAACGTAAACATCCCTTGTAATAGGAATATGGCATGACAGGTCCTCTTTACAGTGAGATATGGGGTCAATAAGACCCCACATCCCACCTCTAGGCTGGGAAGCCTGAAAAAAAAAAAAAAAAAAAAAAACAATCCTGGCTTTGATGGTAGCGGTGAGTCGGTAGAAGCACCGGAGGGCGGCGGGGGGGGGGACATCCCCTCTCGCCTCCCGTAAGAATGATCAAGCGGCGGAACAGCCGCTATGATTGTTGTTATGGTATAGGGAATCGCCGGCTGAAAAAGCTAATATCTGAATGATGCTGTAGCCGCTCTCATCATTCAGATATCCCCGCACAAAGTCAAGGACGTCATATGACGGCCGGCGGGCGGGAAGTGGTTATTGCAGAGTATTGCCGGGCATTGCGGAGTATTGCCGGGCATTGCGGAGTATGGCAGGGCATTGCGGAGTATGGCAGGGCATTGCGGAGTATGGCAGGGTATTGCATGGGGTATTGCACAGGGGGTATTGCACAGGGTATTGCAGAGTATTGCGCAGGGTATTGCAGAGTATTGCACAGGGTGTATTGTGCAGGGTATTGCAGAGTATTTTGCAGAGTATTTTGCAGAGTATTTTGCAGAGTATTTTGCAGAGTATTTTGCAGAGTATTTTGCAGAGTATTTTGCAGAGTATTTTGCAGAGTATTTTGCAGAGTATTTTGCAGAGTATTGCGCAGGGTGATGCAGAGTATTGTGCAGGGTATTGTGCAGGGTATTGTGCAGGGTATTGTGCAGGGTATTGTGCAGGGTATTGCGCAGGGTATTGCGCAGGGTATTGCAGAGTATTGCGCAGGGTATTGCAGGGTATTGCAGAGTATTTTGCAGGGTATTTTGCAGGGTATTGCGCAGGGTATTGCGCAGGGTATTGCAGAGTATTGCGCAGGGTATTGCAGAGTATTGCACCAGGGTATTGCAGAGTATTGCACCAGGGTATTGCAGAGTATTGCACCAGGGTATTGCAGAGTATTGCACCAGGGTATTGCAGAGTATTGCACCAGGGTATTGCAGGGTATTTTGCAGAGTATTGGCAGGGTATTTTGCAAAGTATTGGCAGGGTATTGCACAGGGATGGCTGAGCATGGATGGATGGATGGATGGCTGGATCTGTGACTGCAATTGTCACAGATCCAGCCCACAGTGCTGCTGCTGCCATCCGCTCCCTCCCCTCTCCTCTCACACTGTACCGATCGGTACAGAGAGGGGAGAGAGGAACCTGACGCCGGTCTGTTTACAAGTGATTGCTCCGTCATTTGACGGAGCGATCACTTGGTAAACGGCCGCTATCAGCGGCGATTTACCGCGATTCGTGATGCGCCGGGTCCTCTGGACCCGGCGGTCACGGAGTTTCCCGTGTGCGCGCCCCAGGGGGGCGCGCGGGAGCGCGATTCTGGGAGGACGTTATATAACGTCCTCCCAGAGTTAAGCAACCACCTTGTCGACGTTATTTGTCGGCAGGTGGTTGTTAACTGGTTAAAGTTGAGAAAATGGATAGTCCAGGACTAGGGATGAGCTTTGAGTTCGAGTCGAACTCATGGTCGACTCGAACATTGCCTGTTCGCACGTTCGCCGAACAGCGAACAATTTGGGGTGTTCGCGGCAAATTCGAAAAGCCACCGAACACCCTGTAAAAGTCTATGGGAGAAATCTAAAGTGCTAATTTTAAAGGCTTATATGCAAGTTATTGTCATAAAAAGTGTTTGGGGACCCGGGTCCTGCCCCAGGGGACATGTATCAATGCAAAAAAAAGTTTTAAAAACGGCCGTCTTTTCGGGAGCAGTGATTTTAATAATGCTTAAAGTGAAACAATAAAAGTGAAATATTCCTTTTCAATTTCGTTCCTGGGGGGGTGGGGTGTATAGTACGCCTGTTTCCCGTGCTTAGAACTGTCCCTGCACAAAGTGTAATTTCTACGTCATTGGCTACCCCTATTATCTGACGGGTGACCGCGCCCCCTCGTATGTCAGACCCCGCCTACGTCATTGGCTGAGCGGACCTGATGGGGAACTTCCTCCGCAGTGTAACAAATGAATAGACCCGCCCCTTCTCAAGTTCCCCATCAGGTCCGCTCAGCCAATGACGTTTCGTGTGGAGTGGAGACTGCAGTGCTGGACATCGGATCACCGCAGGACACTGGATTACATCGCTGAAATGTTATTTATTTATTTATTTTTTTAAATAAAAGGACTTTCCCAACTGTCTGTGTGTTTTTTTTTACAATTTTTAACACTTTTTTTGTGAAATGGTAGGGTACGGCTTACAAATTCACATGGGGGGGGCCGGGATCTGGGGGTCCCCTTTGTCAAAGGGGTCTTCCAGATTCCGATAAACCCCCCGCCCGCAGACCCCCACAGCCACCGGGCAAGGGTTGTGGGGATGAGGCCCTTGTCCCCAAATTTTTGTTTAAATTTGGGGTGGAGTTCCCCTTAAAATCCATACCAGACCTGAAGGGTCTGGTATGGATATTTGGGGGGAACCCCATGTCATTTTTTTTATTTGACACAGGGTTCCCCTTAATATCTATACCAGACCTGAAGGGCCTGGTAATGGAATTTGGGGGGACCCCCACGCATTTTTATTTTTTTTTATCAATTACTTTTCTCTGTATTGCCGGGAGCCGACAATTCATTATAGCCGCGAGTGCTTTTAAATCACTTTTTTTCCTTCAGAAATGACACTTTGTGCAGGGACAGATCTAAGCACGGGAAACATGCGCTGCTTTACAGGCATACTATACACACCCCACAGGTATGAAATTTAAAGGAATATTTCACTTTTATTGTTTCACTTTAAGCATTATTAAAATCACTGCTCCCGAAAAAACTTCAGTTTTTAAAACTTTTTTTTGCATTGATACATGTCCCCTGGGGCAGGACCCGGGTCCCCAAACACTTTTTAGGACAATAACTTGCATATTAGGATTTATAATTAGCACTTTTGATTTCGAACGTTCGAGTCCATTGTATTTACCGTATATACTCGTGTATAAGCTGAGTTTTCAGCCCTTTTTTGGGGCTGAAAATGACCCCCTCGGCTAATACTCGAGTCAGCGTACCCGAGTCCATTGCCACCTGACCTCACCGTGCCCATTGCAGAATCTGATCAGTGTACCCGAGTGCGTGACATATTCAGACGGCTGCCGTGCAGTTTTAAAAACTTGCGCTCCTCCTTGTGCTGTTCCGTGATAGGCGGAACACTCGGTTTCCCATCAAACAATGTGTTCAGTGTTCTGCCTATCACGATCGCCCTCTCGTCCTCTCGCCTATCATGAACGAGAGGGCGATCGTGATAGGCGGAACGCTGAATACAGTGTTTGCTGGGAAACCGAGTGTTCCGCCTATCACGGAACAGTACAAGGAGGAGCGCATGTTTTTAAAACTGCGCGGTCGCTGTCTGAATATGTCACGTACTCGGGTACACAGATCAGATTCTGCAATGGGCAGGGTGAGGTCAGGCTGCAAAGGTAACGGGACCTGCAGTAGAGAGAATGTAGGTGAAAGGATGGTCGAGTTGAAGAGCTGCAAATGGGCACAGTGAGGTCAGGCTGCAAATGGGCACAGTGAGGTCAGGCTGTAAATGGGCACAGTGAGGTCAGGCTGCAAGTGGGCATTGTTGACTCTCTTTTCCGCTTACAGTAGCTGCTGCATTCTCACCCTAGGCTTATACTCGAGTCAATACGTTTTCCCAGTTTTTTGTGGTAAAATTAGGTGCCTCGGCTTATACTCGGGTCGGCTTATACTCGAGTATATACGGTAATAGGGTTCTAAAGTTCGTGCAAACTTTAGGTCTGTTCGCAGGTTCTGGTGCGAACCGAACAGGGGGGGGGGGGGGGGGTTCGGCTCATCCCTATCCAGGACTCCTCTGCCACAGGATTTCAAAGTCCCAAACTTCCAGCCGTACAGTTAAAGAGCCTTTAAGCCAATCCAGCGAACTGCAGGGCTTGTAGTGTAATGGATCCCTCCTTTAATAAAGTTGCTAGGCCTCACCCAAGACAGCAGCACTTTGCCGGTCTCCTCCAGGGCAGGTCCTCCCCTGGTCTCCTTCATTAAGACAGCTTCCTCACATTTGGACGGACAGCTTAGGATCCCCTCTCAGTATGCAGGCCCAGCCAGACTGGATAGCAATGCAGCCTCGGGCCAACGTGGCCCCGAGACCAGAACCACACACACACACACCTCGTGGCCGGAGGGCTGCGGGGCGAAGACGGACCCCAATCAATGGCATCTGCCCCTTAAGTATCCCCTCCCAGCAGGCACAGCGGGTTGACCATTCCCACTGCACCGCTGCCGAGAAGGGTCACTCAATGCACCATCTGCCCGTGTTCCAACAGGTGCCTGAGGTGGTAACGCTACCTACAGGCAATAAGGGAAAATGCTATCGGGCAAAGCACAGCTAGAACAGAGGTAAAATTCAATGTAATTCAACCATCTGAGCCCAACTACTGGCTCAGACAGCCCTCTAAATTTTAAATAGCATCCCAACCTTTTGGGGAGGGCGCTACATATGTATGTATAAAATGTTATGAAGATGAAAAACAGAGTGCAGAGTTCAGAAGTGCGCTGCATAAAGAATGCAGAGCTCAGGTGTGCGCTACATAAAGAATGCAGGGCACAGGAGTGTGCTACATAAAGAATGCAGAGCTCAGGTATGCGCTACATAAAGAATACAGGCACAGGAGTGCGCTACATAAAGAATGCAGGGCACAGGAGTGCGCTACATAAAGAATGCAGGGCTCAGGAGTGTGCTACATAAAGAATGCAGGGCTCAGGAGTGCGCTACATAAAGAATGCAGGGCACAAGAGTGCGCTACATAAAGAATGCAGGGCACAGGAGTGTGCTACATAAAGAATGCAGGGCACAGGAGTGTGCTACATAAAGAATGCAGAGCTCAGGAGTGTGCTACATAAAGAATACAGGCACAGGAGTGCGCTACATAAAGAATGCAGGGCACAGGAGTGCGCTACATAAAGAATGCAGGGCACAGGAGTGCGCTACATAAAGAATGCAGAGCTCAGGAGTGTGCTACATAAAGAATACAGGCACAGGAGTGCGCTACATAAAGAATGCAGGGCACAGGAGTGCGCTACATAAAGAATGCAGGGCTCAGGAGTGTGCTACATAAAGAATGCAGGGCTCAGGAGTGCACTACATAAAGAATGCAGGGCTCAGGAGTGCGCTACATAAAGAATGCAGGGCACAAGAGTGCACTACATAAAGAATGCAGGGCACAGGAGTGTGCTACATAAAGAATGCAGGGCTCAGGAGTGCACTACATAAAGAATGCAGGGCTCAGGAGTGCGCTACATAAAGAATGCAGGGCACAAGAGTGCACTACATAAAGAATGCAGGGCACAGGAGTGTGCTACATAAAGAATGCAGAGCTCAGGTGTGCGCTACATAAAGAATACAGGCACAGGAGTGCGCTACATAAAGAATGCAGGGCACAGGAGTGCGCTACATAAAGAATGCAGGGCTCATGAGTGCGCTACATAAATAATGCAGGGCTCAAGAGTGCGCTGAATAAAGAATGCAGGGCTCAGGAGTGCGCTACATAAAGAATGCAGGGCTCAGGAGTGCGCTACATAAAGAATGCAGTGCTCAGGAGTGCGCTACATAAAGAATGCAGGGCTCAGGAGTGCGCTACATAAACAATGCAGGGCTCAGGAGTGCGCTACATAAAGAATGCAGGCCACAGGAGTGCGCTACATAAAGAATGCAGGCCACAGGAGTGCGCTACATAAAGAATGCAGAACTCAGGAGTGCGCTACATAAAGAATGCAGGGCTCAGCAGTGCGCTACATAAAGAATACAGGCCTCAGCTGTGCCCATCTATGCAGCCTCACCAGTGCCCAGCAATGCAGCCTCACTAGTGCCCAGCAATGCAGCCTCATCAGTGCCCAGCAATGCAGCCTCATCAGTGCCGGGGATCAGAGAGGAGGGGAAGAGGAGAGCCGGCCAGATCGTCACAGAGGCCGGCATCTCCCACTGTGTCAGCTTTAATTTTAATCCCTGGGCGCCCTCTGTCACACAATTCCCGCATCCTGGATCGGCTCCCACCTAAACGTGTTCAGGCATTGGACAAGTGTGCTGACTGTCAAAGAAGTCCATACCAGGAGGCGGGACTTAAAGCTGACACAGGGGGAGACGCCGGTCTGACACCCCCCAGTGTGGCACCTGGGGCACACCGTCCCCGCCTTAGCACCCGTCCTGCAATCCAGGGACAAATCTGGGGACAGACGGGCTCCAGGGACAGTGTCCTTAGTCTGGGGACTGTCCCCGGTAACATCTGGTCACCCTACCTTAAGTGAGGTGCACATTATAAGAAAATCGGGCAAACGATCGTCCGATTTTCCTCATTGTTTCACAGTAAGTCGGAACCGAGGAAGGAAATAATGTACAAAAATTATTGTAGGACAAAGGCTGTTACGCCTCATATTTTATAATAAAGAGGTATATTAATATATCATTAAGCTGTTAAACACCTGTTATATTATATACACACAATATATAATATAATAATGTATGTATGAGCCCCTAAACATTGAGGGGTCACCTCAGAGAAAGCAGGGGTACCTGGTACACCTCATATTATATAATAAAGGGGAATATTAATATGTCATTGAGCTGTTATTATCGTATGTAATATATATACACACATATAATGTATGTAAAAACCCCTAGACATTCAGGGGTCACCTCAGAGGAGACATGGATACCAGGTACACTTCATATTATATAATGGTTTTTATTATATAACTGATCGGTTGTAGGTATAGTTTATGTAACCTAACCACCCAGAGGACCTCACAATGACATTCAGTCGTGTATTTCCTTGATTTGGAGGTCGGGGGCGAGCTGTGTGAGGAGAATCCGCCATGATCTATGACACACACGGCGGGCTCTCCTTACTCGGCGCCATGACACTCTCACCCTCCTCATACAATGTCATACATATGGAGGACGGGCTCGGCGGAGCCCTCATAGATGTATATGTGTGATTGATTTTATTGGTGATATGACGATAACTGGGTCCGGATGAGACATAACCGCGTGTCTCCTCAGGAGGGGTGCCTGGGGTGGTGGAGGAAGGAGGGGGGAGGTGAGGAGAACAATGAGCGGCCGCCATCTTGCAGCAATGACTATGCACATAGCAGAAGGAGCAGCGGAGGGAGGAGTGCGGAGAAAAGGGAGGAAATTCGTCTATTGAGCCGCCAGTAGGTGGCGGAAAGGGTCCAGCATCCGGGGGCTAGGGCGTCCCAGGAGCTGCGGGAAGGCGGCAGCAGGGGGAAGAGGAGAGCCAGAGGAGGAGGATGAAGAAGCGCTGCTGCCTCAGCTCTCCGCAACAAAATGGCGGCGGATCTGAGCAGGCGGGGGCGGCGTGTGCCTGCGGGGACCGGGAGACACATTCCGGCGGCCCCGCGCGGTGGGAGCCGGCTCGTTTTGAAGAGCGGACTTCGGTTTACCGGGGGACGGGCGCCATTTCCGAAAAGGAGGCGGCTTTCCCGGACAAAACGGCCGGATACGGGGTGGCCGCCATTATAGGTGACCTGAGGGAAAAACAGACAAAGCAGCGTACGGTAAGGATCAAACCGATTTCATTCGATGTGTTTTTATACTTTTGTGCCGTTGTATCGTTTTTATATTAAATTTTGCCTTTATTTTTACTTATTTGTAGACTTTCTACGACACTGGTGGGAATTAGTGGCCATTTTGTGAAATACACGACGGTTATCTGGAGCTCTGAGGTGGTTATTATATTTCTGGTTCGTTTTATTAACCGGTGTGCTTCAACGGCTGAGTTTTCACCGTTTTACTGAGGAAAATCAGAGCTGCGCAACAAGATGGCGCCTTCTCCTTCAAGGCAGCAGAAGGCGAGGAGAGGAGCCACGTCGCGTGATACGAGAAGACCGCCCCGTCTGAGCTGGGCTGCCAATGGCGGGCGGCGGGACGGCAGAGTTCTGCCTAGCTCCAGCCAATCGCAGTAGAGGTTTTCTTGGGTGACGTGGAAGCCGCGCTGAGTCACTTGTCCTGGAGTCCTAGGAAGGAAAGGGCGCGTCCTCCTGAGCTGCTGCAGTGGTAGTACACCGTTCCGCCGCCGGGGGCGT